>BSBN01001135.1:1200000-2400000 GCA_027924645.1 Cunninghamia lanceolata | reverse complement strand
TGAACCTCCTAGTCAAAACACAAACAAAGATCTCAACATGTACAAGGAGCCATTCCCTAACCATGGTCAATGTCAAAATCCTGACAAAGGTAAAGGTGTTAATAAAGCTTCTGCTTCTTATGACTCTATTGTAGGACGTTTTGAAGAAAGTCGTGTGTCTACCCTCACTTTCAAAGGAAAATCTAAGGATTGCATTGTCACAACTCATCGTGGTCGTTTCACCTTGCGTTGTCCTATACCAAGTCTCCCAACTCAATCTGATTACAATCTTGTCAAACATCTAGGGAAAACCCCTGCATAGATCTCTATTCTGGACCTTCTACGGCCATTGCCCGTACATAAAGCTATGCTAGAAAAAGCCCTACAAGAGTCTTCGGTTCCTAATAACATAGTGATCATGAATTTCCAAGCTATAATAGGTAACATTGTCTCACCATACAATGTGGTCTTTTCTAAAAAGGACCTCTCATTCCATGATCCATGTCATAATGATGCCCTTCACATTGAATTTTTCATCCATAAATGAAAGATCAAACGCATACTTATAGATGGTGGTGTTGGTCTCAATATCTATTCTCTTAAGTTACTTAAATAGTTGGGATACTCTAAGGATCATGTCAATATTGATCAATCCATTACAATCAAGGGGTATGATGATGTTGACCATTGTTTAGAAGGTGTTATCCACTTGCCTATACAAGTAGGCCCCGTCATGTTTGAAACGAGGTGCCAAGTCCTTTACATTGAGCTACCTTATAACATTATCTTAGGATGCCCATGGATCCATGGCATGAAAGTTGTCCCCCAACATACCATTAGTCTCTCAATTTCCCATTTAATGGTATGGAGATCACTATCCCAAGAGATCCTAATCCCTTTGAATTATGTCGTACTTTGCAAGGCAGTTACAAGAATAGAAACCAAGTGCCACATAATGACAAAGCCTATGAATCCCCATTGTATGTCAACTCTAAAAATCTAAAAAAAGCCTCCAAAGTTAAACCTAATCCTCATCCTATTCCTGAAATCAAAGCTCACATTTGTGATATAGGCTTTGGTGAATATGATATCTCAAAATCTTGTTGTGTAGGGTGGATTCCCTTATCCCCTAAATCTTACAGCCAATTGCCCATAGCCAAAGCAACTAAGAAAGTAGCTATCCCTCCTCAATAATCTCTAACCCAATTCCAAGAAGGAAAATTATTGGCAGAGAAAACTATTGAAGACATCTCATCTTGGCTCTACAAAGAGAAAGAACCAGTCACCATACCAGTCAAACAATATGGCAATGGCCTAAGAATTGTCAAGAACATGGGCTATAAAGGCAAAGGTGGCCTTGGGAAGGATAACCAAGGCAAAATATAACCTATTATTGTGAAGAAGAAACTAGACAAGAAGGGGTTTGGATTTGGTAGGAAGCTACCATACACCTTGGACATCGAGGGTATTCTCGACGAGGTAGCACAAACTTCTCTCGCAAATTCAATGTCTAAAGAGGATATCATCGATGACTCTTACCTCCATATGACTAACCTATTCACTGAATCCTCCATATTCATGCTATCATCTATATCCTTAACATCTACCACAAACACCTAAATTGTAACACTTGTCTACCCTAAACTTATTGATTGGGACCAACAAGGGGCCCCCATTCTAGATGTATTTTAGAATGACAAATCTATTGTAGAGTTCATGGGACTCTGGGATGGTATCCATCTTGGTGATCACAAAGCTAGTTTTGTAATGGAATTAGAGCAAACTGCTTATTTTGGTGAGAATGCCAAATCCTCCAGTCGTAAAAGTAAAAATAAAGAAAGATCTCTAGGTGAAAACCTCACCGTGGCACCTCCTAATCAATAAATAGTAAAAATAAAGGATGTATCCAAAGGTGAAAACCCAATTGTCACACCTAAGGATAGAGGATTTGACCTTCCCCTACCATCTAAGTATCAAGAGAAATCAGCTCTCCTAGTGGAAGATTCTACAGAGATAAATCTTGGCACATAACAACATCCCAAGACAACATTCCTAGTAGCATCACTATCAGAGCAAGAGCACAAGAATCTTAACAACTTATTCTTGTAGAGAATCATCAACTTTACATGGACCTATGTTGATATGCCAGGGTTAGACACTTCGCTAGTAGTTCACTATCTCATAGTTGATCCAAAAGCTAAACCAGTTAAGAAAAAGCTAAGAAAGATGCATCCACAGATAGCTCTCTTGGTGAAAGTTGAAGTATAGAAGTTGCTAGATGCAAAGTTTATCAAGCCTATTGATTATCCATAATGGGTCTCAAACACTATACCTGTGGCCAAACCAAATGGGGGCATCCGCATGTGTTCTGACTTTAGAGATCTCAACAAAGCATGTCCCAAAGATGACTTTCCATTGCCAAACATTGATCTCATAGTGGACTTGACCACTGGTCATGAAATTCTTTCTCTAATGGATGGATTTCCTAGCTACAATCAGATCATGATAGCAGAAGAAGATTGACATAAAATAGATTTCACTTGTCCTTGGGGTACCTATTGTTGGTGCATCATGCCATTTGGTCTAAAGAACATAGGTGCAACCTATCAAAGAGCAACAACAGTGATATTCCATGATCTCTTTCATCATATCATGGAGGACTATGTGGATGATATACTAGAAAAATATTCTAGGGAAGATCACATACAAGTTCTAGGACAAATCTTTGACAGACTCATAAAATATAAAGTAAGACTCAATCCAAAGAAATGCGTCTTGGGGTAACCTCAGGAAAACTATTGGGATACATCATATCTCACAGAGGCATTGAACTAGATCCAACAAAAGTCAAGGCTATAGTGGAGATGCCTCCACCAAAGAATCTGAAAGCATTAAGGAGCCTTCAAGGAAGGTTACAATCCATTAGGTGATTTATCTCATAGCTAGCAGATAAATGTCAACCATTTCAACACTTGCTCTGAAAGGATGTCTCATTTTGATGGGATGATAAGTTTCAAGTAGCATTTGATCAGCTCAAAGAATATCTAGCTACACCTTCTATCTTGGTACCACCAGTCGCCAATAGGCCTTTGATCTTGTACATCTCAATTACAACTGCAGCCCTAGGAGCTCTTCTAGCACAGCATGATGAGTCAGGAAAAGAGCATGCAATCTATTATATTAGTTGAACCTTGGTGAGTTATGAACTCAATTATTCACCTATGGAAAGAGTTTGTTTAGCCTTAGTGTTCTCTTCCCAAAAGTTGTGGCATTATATGTTAAACCAACACACAAATCTTGTAGCCAAAATTGATCCATTAAAGTATCTACTTGCAAAAGTAACTCTCATAGGCACACTAGCTAAATGGGTCATGATCCTTAGTGAGTTTGACATTGAGTATGTGGATCATAAAGTAATCAAGGGACAAGCCCTAGCAGATCAACTAGCAGAAGTACGCATGACAGATGTACATGCTATGGTATCTGACATTTTAGATGAGAATATTTTCACTCTTTCTACCTCAATAATGTGGAAGTTGTATTTTGATGGTTCCTACACACAACATGGATCAGGGGTCAGTATCCTTTTTATCACACCACAAAATGATTATATCCCAAAGTCATATCGACTTGCGCTTCCTTGCACCAACAACATAGCCAAGTATGAAGCACTCCTCATAGGTCTCCATATAGCAGTCTAATGGGACATCAAAGAACTATAGGTATATGGAGACTCACAGCTAGTTATTCAACAAGTCACCAATGAGTACCAAACAAAGGATGAAAAGTTGGTCCCTTACAAGAAAATAGTGGATGCCTACAAACCACACTTTTCTAGCATCACTTTTGAGCAAATTCCAAGAGAGCATAACAAAGCTGTAGATTCTATGGCTTCTGTGGGGTCACTTATAGACATGCCTGCAAACACACAGAAATGTGAATTCTTGATCGAGCAATTGTTGATACCAGCCATCGATGTTCCAACTACTGAAATCATCTGTGAACTTGTTGGTCCCAATTCCCCATGGTATGAAGATATCTATGAATACCTTAAACATGATACCATTCCCTTTGAGCTATCTGCAACCCAATGCAAAACCTTTATCTACCGATCCTCCTGTTACACCATTCTAGGTGATACACTATATCTCCAGAGTCTCGATGGTATCCTCTTACGATGTCTTAATGTGAAATAAGTTGATGCTACCTTACGAGACATACATGAAGGTGTATGTGGTGCACATTCTATCAGTCCTAACCTCACTAAGAAGATACTCAGAATAGGTTATTACTAGCCTACAATAGAACAAGATGCTTTACAGCTTGCTAAGAAGTGTCTACAATGCCAGCAACATGGAGATTTGATTCATGCACCAGCTCATGAACTACAACATGTGACAACTCCATGGCCTTTTTCACAATGGAATCTCAACCTCAGAGGACAAATCCACCCATCCTCATCCAATGGCCATAAATTTATCATTACCTCCACTATGTACTTCACAAAGTGGGTCAAAGCCATTTGCATGACTTATATCATCGGCAAATAAATATCCAAGTTTATCCTTAATTACCTCATTTATCAGTATGGTATCCCCCAAGCCATTATCACTGATAATGGGAGACCATTCAAGAACCAAGATGTATGTGCCTTATGCACCCAATACAATATCCAACATCACTTTTCCACTCCCTACTATCCCTAGAGTAATGGCCAAGCTAAGGCTTCCAATAAAACCATTCTCAAAATCCTCAAGAAAATGGTCAATGAATCTGGTTGTGATTGGTACCTGCAACTCAATCCTGCCCTATGGACCTATCGCACTAGTAATGGAACACCAACTGCTGCAACACCCTATGCCTTGGTCTATGGCTCTAAAGCCATTCTACCTATAGAGGTCAAGATCCCATCCCTTAGAGTATCCATGCAGCACCTGATTGATGGAGAGAAGTATCTCACTTCCAAATTAGCTGAGCTAGAACTATTAGATTAGAGACACCTTGCCATGCTTAATCATCTCCATGTCTATCAAAATCGCCTCCAGTACAACTATAACTAGAAGATCAAAGAAAGATGGTTTCAAGTTGGTGATCTTGTCTTAAAGGAAAATTAGAGAAATCAAGTAGATCAAGAAAAGAAGGGCAAGTTTGAGCCTAATTGGTTAGGGCCCTTTGTTATCACAACAACATATGGATCAGGAGCTTATATTTTAGCTACACATGAGGGCATTCCTATAGATGAGCCACTCAACAGTGTTCATCTCAAGAAGTTCTATGCCTAATCCTCAGAGTATCCGTGTCAAAAAATTAAAAAAATCAAAAAAAAATCATCAAAAAAAAAACATCAAAAAAAAATTAGGGCAGGGGGCCTAGCTTGATTGGTGAGTGCTTCTTATGGTAGGCATGAGGTTACAAGGTCCAATCTCCCCCCTACCCACCTGATGTTGTAGCCGGTTCATAGCTTAGGTCAAAAGTGTTTACCCATGTTGAATAAACAAAAAAATCAAAAAATTAAAAAATTAAAAAAATTAAAAATTAAAAATAAATAAATAAATCAAACAATTAAAAAAAAATAAATCTAAAAAATAAAAAAAATCTGTCCTTTGGTGAAAACCTAGTAAACAGGCACCTTGGATAAGTATCATAGTGAGAACCTGGCAAACATGCGCCATGTGTAGAGTCAACATCCATCATCTATCGAGTCTTGTTCATTCCATGTCCATTTCATAATAGACTTCATCCATCCATCCATAATAAAACCATTGACCTTTTTTCATTTCCATTTCCCAATCTATAATAGCTTGGAAATTTGTTGATATCACTCATCCCATGTCATCGTTATCCTATGTCAAATATATCCTATGTCATCATTATCCTATGTCAAGTTATCCTATGTTAGTGAACCATGCCAATTATCTATGTCTTCCTATCACATATCATCATCCTATGTAAATCATCCATAACAAACACCTCTACCAAAATGGGGACAACCCTTTCCTTAACCTAGATCTAGGAATGGATCCTTGTTCATGGTTCACAAACACTTCAAAACCAAAAAAAAAACATAAACACATCAAACCAATCCCTCAACCATCTCAATGAAACCAAAACACTTCATCCAATCCTCAATCATCAAACCAGTCAGAACTACATATCATCTCATCTCATATCTTAAAGTACCTTGATCCCATGGATATGGGTATGTAGGCAGTATGGAATATGAAGGACGTATCTAGTACTTTGGTACATGAGATATCATCATTTCACCAAGCCAAGCTTAAACACCTTGAGCCACACACCACTCTACCTAGAACTACATATTATCATTTTCATATTTCATCGTAATGTACCTTGATCCCGTGGATACAAGGTATGTAGGCAGTCTAGAATACGAAGGAAGTTTCCAGTATTCAAGCACATACGATTCATCATTCTTCACCCATCTCAATCCATTAACACTCCATCTTTCTAGTCTTCCATTTATCAAAATCCATCCATCTCGACTTGACTAACTCATGTAGCAAAACAACAAACAATGCATCCTATCAAAGCAAAAGTCCTTAACCAAACCTGAAGCAAAAACACCTACTTGTAGAGCCATATGTTGTCCTACATATCGATTGCCAACATCTACTACATCAAACAATTGTCATATACAGGATGTTCCATTGTTGAAACCAAACCAAGCATCTTATACAACATATTTCATTTCCTGAAACCAGACATTATCCTATCAACAGATCAACACCCTTTAACAGATATATCATTCCTACAATAAGGCTGTTATCTATCCAACCAATCCAATCTATCCTGAGCAACCTCTTTGGCAAGAGAATATGTTGGCTATATGTTTACTTTGTAAGTTAGTCAATTTGTTTTTTAGTTTATCTTTTGTTCCTTTCCCATTACCTATTCAAGATTACCTTGATTTATCTATATCTTGGTATGTTGCGATGCAGTGTGGATTGGGGGCATAGTCATTGCTTTTGTGTGTTGTGTTTGAGGAATGATCTTTTATCTTCCTTAGTATCATATTTACCTTGTGCGTGTGTTACAAACTAGCATCTTATGTATTAATATACTTTTTGCATTTATGTATTAAATTTTATTATATGTTCAAGACTATGGCTCATTCACATGTGTGTGTTTAAACAACCTAGAATCTTACATATTAATATGCTTCTTGCATTCATGTATTGAAGTTTATTTTATGTTCAAGACTATGGCTCATTCACATATCCAATAAGGTTATATTATGTCTAAGGGATCTATGTTCAAATTGCTTGCTTGTAGAGTCAACATCATATGCATTGGATACATCGTCACCTTGGTCTTACATACCCTGGTGCATAACATCCACATGCTGTATCAAAAATAAGGATTTCTCTTTATAAACATTTGTGAAACCATTTCAACAAGATTATCCATTTTATCCATCCATCTATTCATGTCCTCATATAGTCTTTCAAGCAAAGATCAATCAATAGTCTTTCTATCATATTCTTGTCTTTCTCTAACCTAGTCTTCTAGTCGACCGTCAACCCAACCCTTCTGTCGCTTCCCTGTCTTTCCTCTTGAGTGGGCATCCTATGCCAGCTGCACTGGGGCAGCTAGCTACACTAGGGCATCAAAATTGTATCATGTCTTTGTTGTGTGGTTACACAACACACCCCATTTTTCCTTAGCAAAACAAGGACCTAACTTTCTTTTTGCTTCTACTTGCTTGTTTTCTTGCTTTGGGCGATTTGGTAAAATTTAGTCATGCATGTCACCTTTGCTTAGGTATGGGCATCACAAAGAGAGGTCAGTTGTCTAAGTTAGTATTTTCTATTATAAGCCTCATAATTGGAAAGACTATAAAATTCTAAGTAGGTTTGCCTTTTGGATCACCCTGATATTGTTTAAGGGTAGAAAGTTATCTTGAGTCAAAGTTCAGTCAACCCTAATATTTTCATAGGGGGGTCATATTTCTAAATATTAGTCATATTCGTTAGATGACCTTGACTTAGAAAAATCACTCGATATTCATTCGATCCTCGATACACGAATGTCAAATTTAAGTAAGGATGAGTATCTACCCATCAAGAACCTCATGTATTTGCAGGGGGGTCATATTTCCTAATATCAGTCATCTTACAAAATATCACCCCTTCACAAATATCACCCTACGCAAATATGATGATAACATCATTCAATTCCAACAAACAACAAAGATTAGCATGATAATGATGTAATCATTTCACCCAACCCACAGAGGGTCATATATCCTAACATCCATCATATTTCCCAATATGACAATGACGTCACCATAAATTGATAACAAGAGAAAATAGATAACATGATGAGGTCATCACGATCTTACTTAAAGGGGGTCATATTTTGAAATACCCCTAACTTTAGAAAAAATGATCATGACATCATCTTTCGCAAATAATTGTTGAAGTCCATTCAATGATGATGTCACCCCCAGTATTCTTGAGTGAGGAGGATATTTGTCTGTATCAAAGGACTCAACTATTTTTGAATATCCTTGATCTTTAATTTATGACCCGATCTTGCTTAAGTAGTCAAAGGTTGACCGTATCACCCCAATCTTTAGTAAACAATTGTCCCACGCACAGAGGGGGTCATATTTTCTATTAGGGGTCATATCTTCAATATCCCTGATCTTCCAAAGATCACCCTTTGGCATTAATTGCAAGCCCAATGGTAGGTGGTACCCTTGCGATTTCAAATACAAATTAGACACTTGGCGACATCTACCAAATCCATGCAAATTATCAAAGGATTCAATTAAAATAACACATATGCCCTAATTTGTCACATTAATCAGTTTAAAAGTAAAATTTAGGGATTATTTACATTTACCCTTGCAATAATTGAAATTTACAGAGCTCTGAAAATCAAACACCTCATAGTCATCTACTAGCGGATCGTGACACTCAACGTAACAAAATGGAATAGTTGACATTGCATATCTACATTTTCCTATTATCAGTCATATAACCAGAAAGGGAAACATGGATATCAGGTAAGTAAGTTAAAACCCTCTTCGTTGTCATTTACTACAAATCACCAAGTAAAATGTGTCCTATTAGGTTAATCTGTATGATGATGATGCATGAGGTAAATTGTGATGTTGCATAGTAATTATGAAATGCATAATATTCTTGAGCTTCCCCATAAAAAGACCCTAGGGTAAGAAATGCACATTTTTATCACAGGATCCAATGGAGGTTAGGTTGAATAGATCTGATTCTAAGTTCTTGAAGGCCATGTTCGTACAACTCGAAGGGGTAGGTTTTAGATATGGGGTGATCGATGACACCCATCAAGGGAAAATAGATTTGGATACATGGATGACGAGAGTAGACAATAAGACTGACAACCCCATATTGGATAGGATATTCACAACTGGTATGTGGCACGCTACAGGATTTTTGTATGCAATGGAGGCCACTAAGCTAGTGGTAGAGTGTGGAAGAAATTATAACCCTAAGAATAGAAGAGTGGAAAAACATGGCAGAGTATATGTCAATTTCTCAATCAAGGGCATCACTCCTACATTCAATTTTCCTATGGGGAATAAAGTGGTCAGTGTAAGTTTAAGCAAGCTGGAGAAAGAGTACATGGCTAATAATAAAGAGGCTAGGAAGGTCATGTATCAATGGAGAGAAAAGAACAGTACATACAAAGCTTCTACCAAGTTGCCAGTATACTTATAAAAGTTTGATTTTGATGAGGAGTATCAGTACATGATTGTCCTATTAAGAAGGATGACCGGTAGGTAGCAAGCTGGGAACATTGAGAATTGGATGTTTGGGATCATCCAAATGGTATTGTATTTAGAAAACAAGCTTCTCTAGGCCAAGACCATCAGTGATTGCTTAGATAAGGGGATGAGAATGTTAGGTGGCAAGGCTTGCATATTCCATATGACCTCATATGTTGTATATGATTGTGCTTTCCATGGTACATTTGATGCTTTACAAATGGTGGGCAAGGTCGGAAGTAGTACTGGTGATGTCCACATTTGGAACCATTATCCACAGTTGCAGAGGAAGGCATATCTCCAAGATTATAAACTATTGAATGACTCATTTTCAATGCATTTAGTCATGACCATGGAGGAGGATAGGACCAAGAGATTGAGCATGAAGGCTCAAGCCATTATCTAGGTTTATCCAATTCCCCACCTTTTCATATATAAGGATGGAAGGATTTGAGGGACAACCCCTCATGTTGCCAAGATGCCCCACTGATAGGGTCATCTTAATGGAATTTGTTAGGCAAATATCAACTTCAGTTAAAGCTCACCTAGAGCAGAAGAAGATTCCTCTAGTGTTGTTCCTAGTGTACATGGGCTGGTACATAGGCCCTGATAGATAGAGCATCAAGGATGCTATTAGAGGGCTAAAGCTCATGTACTTGCAGTTATTTCCTATAGCCAGGTCATATGACCTTTATGGAAGAATGCAGAAGTTACTAGGAAAACAAGTACATCAAAAGTATCTTGAAGATTTTTGGACTGATTGTGATGATGAGGTAGAGGTTAGGAGAAGAAATTATCAAAGACTCACCCTCAACTAGATCTATACTTTTGACTGCATCCTAGTGCCTACACAATTACATGATGATGATGGGAAAATAATTTCAAATGAATATGAAGATAAGAAGGTATATAATGACACCATCTTAGCCCCTGATCTAACACAACCAGAGAAGACCTCATTAGATCAAATAATGAGAGGGGTAATCCAACTGACCCGGAGTTTGGTAAATAATGAGATTGCTAAATTAAAGAGGAAGGGTATGGCCCTCATAGTTGACAATAAGAAGAAAGGATAAGAACTCTTAAAAGAAGAGTATGATGATTTTCTCATTGAGAAGAGGAAATCTAATGGAGAAAGGTTACCTACTGAGGAACAAAAACAACCAAACAAGGGTAAGAAGGCTGAACCTATAGAGCAAGGGGTGATTATTAAGAGACTTCCACCAAAACGTGATGAGGCATCAATGTCTACACACGCATCCACATCACATCCACCCCTAATAAATAGAAAGATAAGAAGGTAATGAAGCTTATTCTTGAAGAAATAGAGAGATAAGTGGAGAATGACCCTCTACTAGAAAATCCCTTAGAGGAAGAACAGATGGATATGGGACCTAAGGATGATGACTTGCTGATAACAAGGAAGAAAATAAATGAAGTGCTACAAACACCACCACCAAAGAAACAAAGAACAATAATGAGGGGTAATGTCAGCATTGACCCCCTCATGTTAAGAGGTGCAGGTGGTCTGACCTTTATGAAGGAGTTGCAGCATGAGGTCCCCATTCCTAAAATAATCAAATTTAAAACTGAGAAAGCAGAAGAACAAGAAAAAGAGATACATATGGCTAGCAAGGAGTTCCCCTTTCCACTTGATGATGAAATAGTTCAGGATGTGGCTGCTCAGCACATGGAGACCTTAGTAGCAAATACTAAGATGACCCCTCATGGGACCCCCATGGCCCAAAAAGTGACACATCAAGGGGAGGTTGGAGTGCATGAAACAAAACAGGGTAATCCTAAAGAGATAGACCAACAAATAGGGCTGACCAATCTAATAGAGCTGGTTACTAATCTTTCTATGATAGACTTAACCTACCAGGGTGATATCAGTCTGGATAAAGGTAGTGATCAACCTTTGGTGCCTAAAAAGGCTGATAATACAATACATACAGAAATTGGTGGGAGGACACTTGATCAAAATAGATGTCAAGGCAATGTGCCTGTAGAACAAGAAAAGTTAGAGTCACAACCTTAGAACAGGGGTGATCAAGAGATGCTTGACAAGGATACTGGTTAGGATCAAAGTGTTCCATCTCCACATACTAAAGTGGATAATCAAGGAAGTAATCCTGGAATGGAAGAGAAATCAAGTGAGAAAGAGTCAATTTTGGGAAATGTCAGCACATCTAAAGGTGATGAGTAGAATCTGACACATGACAGAGGTCTAGGGAATGATATAGAAGAGATGACCAAGGGTGATTTAGGTGATCCCCAATGTCAGGATACACAATCTTCTCAAGAGGACCCAGTGCCACAGGATAAACAAAATCAAAATGTTCAAGAAACTCCCAAGGAAAGTTTATAGAAGGAGGTACAAGATCAAGGTGTGCATACTTCACAAGAGCCCCTTCTACAAGATAAGATCCCTCAACAAGAGGAACCCCTGCAAGATCCCCCTCATGAGAATGTACATGAGGAAGAAATCAGAAAAGAGCATTCACCACTGAGGGAAGGGCATAACACAGAGTAACATGATACTCAAAAGAAAGAGGGTGATCAGTCAAACCCCAAGGGTGATGTCCCTTATTGGTTGCAATAAGAGATAAATCTACAGTAGGTGGATGAAGTGCATGATTTTGACGTGCCTACATTGTTTACTGGAAGCTTGATAAAGCCAAGAAGAAAATCAAGGTTGGCATCTACGATAAGAAGAGACCCTACTATAGGTAGGAGAGCAGCCTAGGTCGCCTTACCAACTATTGAAAAGGAGAAAGGCAAAATAGGCCTTGAAGAATTTTAGGTAACTGAAATTGACCTAGGTTTTGCAAATGAGGACCAAGAGGGTCAGGAAGGTAAGGATATAATTGATTCTTTGACTCAAAGGGTGAAGAGAGAAAAGGAGAAGAATAAGAAACATAAAGAGCACATTTCTCAATTGCATTCTTTTATAAAAGGGTTAATTAACCCTAATCATGTACCAGCTGATCCAGCTACCCCACTAACTATTATATCCCAAGAGGAAGTTACTGGATTAGATTTGATGAAACATAAAGCATAATTAATGGACAAGTAGTTGATGTCTACTATTTTTGAAGCTGAGGATGTAGTGAAAATCTCCCTGGAGAGGTGGAATTCTCTTAGTGCCTTGAGAATAAAGGTGGATAAACTATAAAATGAAGTAGGCAGGAGATCCTTCAAATTGGAGAAGCACCTAGATGCCTTGGGTGAAATGAAAAGAATTGATGTGCAGATACTTGTGAGTAATAAAGTACTAGATAATAATACATACCAGCTGCTAAGTATATGGTATGAAGATACTAGATTTGAGTGTGAAATATTGAAGAGATGCAGTGGTAAACTCAGGGACATAAGTGTCAAATTGCATAATCTTATGTCAAAAGAGGCAGAAACCCTGGAAGCCTTAGAAGGGAAGGTAGAAGGAAAGATTAAAAATCAAGATGATTTCACTGTTCAGGCTTTCCATGATAACTTTAAGCAAGCTGCAGAGGATCCCCTGCATCATTTGACAGAAGAATTAATGAATAAAATCATGAAGATGAAGGTCATGGTAGAAACATATAATGAAACATTGAACAGTAGGAAAAGTAAAATAGATGCCCTTTAAGCAAAATTTCATTCCCACAGGCATGCAGTAATAAAGGCTAAAGTTCAAGATGGAAGTGAAATTGATAGAATAGTATAGTTATATGAATCCATCAGGGCAACTATAAGAGTACACATAGGAGATGATCTGCATCGGAATGATAGTGATAATGAAGATGATGATATGGAAAATGATGGAGAAGATGAAAGTGGAGAAGAAGAGAATGAAGAGTAAAAGAGAGATGCATGATGACTAGGTCATATGCATTATCAGCATGGAAGATGCTTGAGTCCAACAGAGGGTTACTAGCTGGTAACTTTTACCTCATATGAAGATATTGACTAAGGCAATGAGAGATATAGACCATTGATCTAAATTGACAAATCTAGACCATTGGTCATTTGTAACCGCCTCCTATCCTTATTCTATAAAAGGAGATGTAGTGCACTCTTTAAAGCATTAGAAACTTAATTGAAATTGGATTGCTAAAGCATTTAGGACTGATTTCAATGCTATTGTGAATGTACATGTTTTTTTGAGTACTTAATGAAAGAGAAGCTATTTGAATACAAATCATTGTAAATCTTGAGTAATCAGTGAATGAGCTCTAGTATATGCATTGATTAGTTGTGTCCCTTGGAGTGCTTGTCAATCTGCATGTATTATTTTCATTCCTTGTTCCTTTGAAATTAGCATCAGCCATCCTAGCTGTGGAACAACCTGGTGAATTATGGTTTGATTCCTTCTCTTCATGACTGTATCTAGAAATGTATGTGAATCAATAGCTAAAGGTTCACTAAATTTAGAAGTATTTCTTGAAATTTCTTTGAATTTAATTACAAATCACCCTCATAATTGCAAATAACATACAATCTAAAGCAAATGAACAGGAAATATGCCTATATCTCATAAATAATTGAACATACAGAGCATATTTTGAGTGAAAGCATGTCAAATTGATAAATATCATGCAAATACATATTAATATCCATGATAAACATATGAATATCTACTTGTAGGCACATCATTTGATTGAATACATAGTGTAGAAGTATATACATGTTCATGAAAGTAGATGCTCAGAAGAATTGATCAAACTTATAAATATAAATAATTTGTGGAGCATAATGGAAATAACCTTGTTTGTGAAGTGAATTTATAGTACACAGGTGCATAATCGATCATACAGACAATGTAAGACCCCTTGAAATGGAAAAAAACATGTCACATCAACCTCTGACTAATGTCATAAGATCATGACCTGATGAACAGAGATTTGGAGTCATCACTTTGTTCTAAACTGATCGTACTTTTCAAGATAATAAAGGTTTTTTGTGTAAATTTTTATGAATGTTGTTATGACTAACAATCATCATCAACATGAATTGGTGCTAGAAGGAGGGCCATATGTCTTATCTAGAAGGTGAATCAGTAACGTACGTGTATTCCTGTGTCAGAAGTTAGGTAATCTTCTCAAAGCTCATCACAATTGTTCATGCTTTGAGTGTTCCTGCAAGGATTTGGTTGTTCTATATCATTTCATGTTTATTCATCATAAATATTTTAGAATTGAGCATAGATACCTTGAACTTTACAGTCAATCCTTGTAGTCTTGTGAAATTGAATTTGTTTTCAAGCTTTCCTACTGGATCTTTGCTGTAATCTGCTTGTATTCCCTAATATCCTGATATACGTGTCCATGAGTCTTATACTGTCTCACACTTGCAAGTTTTGTGTAAATAGTGCATAAATATCTAGTCAGTAGTAGGCTTTGACCATAAATATCTCCTTTGTTGGATTAGTTTTGTTGATCTTTACAAAAAAATAGGCTAAGTCTTCATAAATTGTCAGAATCCTGGCTCGTAGGCCTAATACCAGGTCCAAATCTGGTGGACTTCTTGAGGAATTGCCTATCTATGGACTTAGACCTAGAACTATAGATTGTCATCACACCCCTGACTTGGGTGCATCTGCATCTTCATCATGATATATTGTCACTCATGCTATATCTCCCCTTGCATTTCAAATGCCTCTTGGATCATCAATCATACCTCCAATCCAACAACCACCAGTCACAATGTCATTCTTTGCTGCGGAGTCACCTTTGACCTTCACTGCATATCATCCTTTACCTAAAAATCCTGACAAGATATGCCCTAAGTATCATCCATATCAGGATGATGATGATCATATCAGAACCTTCAAAGAGGCTTGTTGTAGAGTAAGGATTGAACATCAAGATGTAGTATGCAGATTATTTCCATATTCCTTGGGAGAAGAGGCATATAATTGGTATATCAGTCTTGGTCAAGGTTCAATTGGTTCATGGGTCACCTTAGATAAATCTTTTAAGGATAGATTCAAGATACCTATAGATCCTTCAATGAATTATCACCCGTTTGCCACAATCAAGAGATATGAAGGAGAACCTATTGCCAACTTTAATGCTAGATTCCAAAAGATGCTCTCAAAGTTGGTAACTCCTTATAGTATAGAAGATGAAGCTGCTAGAAGTATATATTACTCAGCACTAGATCCCCTAACTTCTATGTTTATCAGGAGGACACATCCTAGTGTCACAACTCTAGTAGGAGCTTTTGAAGAAGCGATTAAAGTCAATCAACAATTGATCCCTGCTCCAACACCTACTATTGCCTTTCCTGCACATCCTACATACCCTGCATATCCTGCTCATCAGCAGACCAATGGAGCTGTGATGCCTCCAGCTACAATGCCTACTCCTTTACAAGTACTTCCACTTAACATAATGCCACCACCAAATGGAAATGGCCAAATTGTGTAATATCCAGGACATACACAAGTACCTCAGGATGTAGGATAGAATAGTAACAATAACGGTTCTTGCTTCTTCAAACCTCAAGAAAAGAATGTAGTAGCCAAAGCTCAGGAAGAAAAGGAGGAAATTAAAGAGATATCAGTACAATTGAGAAAATTAACAACTGAAATCACTCATTTAAGGAGTCAGAATTTCTATTCCCAGTCAAATCAGAATAGAGGATACAACAATGACAGATCTGGATATCCTGATAGGGGATATAACAATGATAGGAACTACAACAATAACAATACAATAGTAACAACAATCTACCTAGATGTCCTAGAGTGTGGAATACTAGGCCAAATAATGGTTCTTTGCCATCACCCTTAGATAATCAGCCTCCTAGTGAACCTAAACAGACCACTAGGGTGATCTTGGTAGAAGCAACTCTCACAAACTGGTGTAGGATTCATAACACCAATGCTCATGCTGAGTTGGATTATCCTTGGTTTAGGATAGCAGCAAGTATATTTCAGGTTGAGGTATCAAATACTACAGATAGCCCTCCTTTTGTTGAAGGAAATGAAATTGTCCCATGTGGATATGACTCTGCTCTTATGTTGGAAAGTTTTGATAACTCTCCTCATCAGCAAATAACCTCATCCCATGAGAATTACACCCTAGCATGTGAAGAGTCAGCCATGGCTTTTGAAACAAATTATGTTTTTCCTTTTGAGGATGAGAATAAGCCATCAGTTGAACATGAGGAAGTGCGTGCTTATCAGCAACAATATCAGGGTAGACACAATTACAACCTCTGGAATAACTCAAACAGACCTTCTGGTCCCCTAACCACATCTTTGCCCCCAAACAATGTTAACACTCCTCCTGATCCAAAAGCAAGCAATAACCTTGGATTCCCTAAGGTTAATGCTCAATACTTAGCACCTCAGAATGCAGTGCCAAAAGCTAATAATCAGCCCCCTGAATCTAATAAATTGGTTACATACTTAGCCGATAAAATGAAAAAGGTCAAAATCAGCTTGTCATTGTCAGAGTTACTTAAAACCCCAACTATCAAGAGGGAATTCATTAAATCTTTAGATGATCCTGCACCAAAACAGGATAGCCATCCCCTTAGTTCAAACAAAATTTTGAATAAAGATCATGCTGCTAAGGATAATAATGTTAAACACAAGGCTCCAGCTACTGTCCAAGCTACTAAAACTTCACACATGACCCTTTATGGGGATAAAACTGAGTCACCTCCATTTCTCCTTACCATAAGGATGTTCAGTAAGAATTTGCATAACTACTTAATAGGTTCAGGTGCATCTACTAATGTAATTCTGTTGACTATATGCAATGCCTTAGGGTTACACCCTGCAAAGTCACTTAAGAAGGTGACACAATTAGACAAAATTGAAGTAAGTGTTGTAGGAGAGTTAACTCACATTCATATGCAATTAATATCAGATCCAAGGATTCAATATTACATTGATATCTAGGTTGTAGATATCCCTGATACATATGGAATGTTGCTTAGCAGGGATTGGTTAAAGACACTTAATGGATACATGTCCAATGATTTCAGTTACATGTGGTTACCTTGGAAAGGGATTCCTAATCAGATTAGGATAGATGTTGAACCTCACATGAAGCATATGATCGCTGAGTTTAATAAAACCAATGAGATCATGTATGTGGATGTTGAACCTAGAGTCTATACTATCAGACCTCAAACGGTCAGGATAGAGGAGATCCTCATTTATGATATTTGTATTCATGAGGATGATCACCAAGATGACAGAGTAATTATAGAATCTGACCATAGTTTAGATCATAGTGATGAGTCAGACAATTTTAGAAATTTTGAATTGTATCTATCCAAAGAGATGCAACATTGTCAAATGCTAAATATATCTAATGAAGATGTTTTGATTGAAAGCTAGTGCAGGTTGCATGATGAAACACATTTTGAAAGAACTTGTGATGCTTGTTTAGACATGATGGAGCTGGAACGGACATGTAGTGAGAGAGAATTGTCATCACCTGAGGTAAGTCATACAGATAGTTATAGTGATACTGATTCTTGTTTATCATCTGTAGGTACAGAGGAAAGTATATATCAGGATGAAAGATATGGTCATAGTTCAGAAGAGATCCTAGTGTGCAATGGGAATATGTCTAGTAGTGAAAACAACATCACCCTAGGGACTGATTGTTTGATTGAGTCTGATTATGAAGTGTCAGATGAAGATAAAGAGAGTAACCTAACTAGGTTTGAGGAATTCTTGTCCAAACAGATTCAGAAGATGAAGTTGTAAAAAGATCCCCTACAAAATGATTTAATCAGAAGATGGTGTAGATTGAATGAGGTACCACACTCAGAGACTACTTGTTCATTATGCTTGCATATTTTGAAAAAGCAAGAGATGATTTACTCAAAAGATCAACTATCTGATAAGAAAGGCATACCTGATGATGAAGAGAAAAATATCAAGATACAAACATATACTAATGATCATGACATTACAGATAAAAAGAACAGAGATTTATTAGTTTCACATCAGTCAAATAAAATAAATGTAGGAAAGAATGAATCATCAAAACTGAAATGGATATAAGGTGGTGCAGCGGCTAGAGCTAATAAGAAAAGAGAAGGTCCTGACAAGCCTTTAACTGAAGATAAGCCATGGATCCTTAGGTTTGATGGATCTAAGTCAAAAAAAGGAGCTGGAGTAGGTATAGATCTTATTGATCAAACTGGGAAATCCTATTTGGCAGCTTATAGACTACAATTCCCATGCACAAATAATGTGATAGAGTACGAAACCTTAATTCATGGGTTATTGTTTGCACTCAAGAAGAAAGTGAAGATACTACATGTCTATGGAGACTCAGAATTGGTAGTAAGACAAGTAAGAGGCATATACTCCTACAATTACAAAAGGTTGTCTAATTACAGACACAGGGTATGGGATTTGATAGAAGACTTTGATGCATTCAACATCACCCATGTGCCTAGAGAGCTGAATCATATAGTAGATGCCTTAGCTCAAGATGCAATTACTTTGGAACCATTATCCATATCTAGTCTAAAGAGGTTCTTAGTTGAGTTAGTATCAGTACCTTCCATACCAGATAATGTCATCAATCTTCAAGTGTTTGATGACGACCAACATATTTTGGATTTTATATCAAACATAGATGTGTTTGATGCACAGATCATAGATGAAAGAAATGTGGAAGATCATACTTGAGAAGAAGAGGAGATCATGGATCTGCCTAGTAACAAGATACCTAAGGGGATGATAGAGTTGGAGAGAGCATTTGATTTGCATAATATGCTAAAACAAAAAGACCCCCAAAGACCGATGGAGGGGAATATTCACCAATCAATATAGGACAAGATGAGGAAATAAGCAATGTCCTGGCTGGCAAAGTTTGTACAAAAGAAGAAATGATAGGGATAACCCAAGCACTGAAGGATTATATCCATGTTGTCACCTGGACCTATGATGAGTTGAAAACTTATACACTTCAATCATCACCCATACTATACCATTAAATCTAGATGTCAAACCTTTTAGACAAAAATAGAGGCCTACCAACGCCTTGTTGGAACCTATCATTTTTGAAGAGGTGAAGAAATTGCTTAATGCCAAAATCATATTTCCAGGGAGACATTCAACATGGGTGGCCAACTTGGTACTTGTAAGAAAGAAAAATGGTGATATCAAATTGTGTGTAGACTTTAGAAATCTAAACAGAGCTTCTGAAAAGGATAACTATCATTTACCTTCATTAGATGAAGTCTTACAAATAGTAAATGGTGCACGGATGATGTCTTTCTTGGATGGTTTCTCAGGTTATAACTAGGTGATGGTAGATAAAATAGATAGATTGAAAACTGCCTTCACGACAAAGTGGGGTATATTTTCTTATAGGTGCATGCCTTTTGAATTGATAAATGCTGGTGCCACCTTTCAACGTGTAATGGATATAGCTTTCAAGGGCTTGATTGGCAAATGCATAGTTATTTACGTGGATGACTTAACAGTTTTCTCCAACCAAAGAGGTGATCATATAACAGACCTCAGGAATGTGCTTAAGAAGTGTGAATAGTATGGTATATCACTAAATCCCAAGAAGTGCATATTTAGAGTAACCACAGGAAAGTTACTAGGTCATTTGATAATAGAAAATGGGATCATCATTGACCTTGCAAGAGTAGAATCAATCATGAAATTGTAGCTCCCTGGGAGCAAGAAAGAACTGAAATCTTACTTTGGTAAGATAAATTTTGTTAGGAAATTCATTACTGGCTTTGCAAAGATTGTCAGGCCACTAAATGTGATGCTCAAGAAGGATGCCAAAATTGAATGGTCTACTAAAGCCAGAGCAGCTTTTGAGGATATCAAGAAAATCATATCTATTGCTCCTGTTCTGATTAGTCTAGATTACACAAAGGAATTCTACATTTATTCATTTTCTTCAGAGCATACATCTGTAGCAGTGTTAACACAAAGAAATGAGGCTAAAGAAGAAAATCCTATAGCTTTCATGAGCTGCCCATTCAAGGATGCAGAGCTTAGATACACGGATGTTGAGAGACAAGCTCTCTCTCTAGTCTGAGTAGTCAAGAAATTCAAACACTACATTTTGAGAAGCAAGCTAATTGTTGTAGTACCAGATGCAACAGTGAAAATTCAAGTGAGACTGGTGAGAAGAGGGATAAATGGATAACAATTCTCCAATAATATGATATGGATATAACACCCATGAAATTGGTAAGAGGATAAGCCTTGAGCTAGATGATATTAGAAATTGATCCTAACATCATGAGCCAACAATATGTGGTAAACACTAGAGAGACTAAAGAATGGTATTCAAATATTAGGTATATTACTAGGAGATGCCCCTCAAAATTACAGGCCTCACAGAGGAGAGCCTTGAAGATAAGATCACAGAAATACATGATAAAAGAAGGAGTCCTTTTCAAAAGGAATTATGAAGGAATATATCTCAGATGCCTAGAAAGGCAAGAAGCGGATAAGGTGTTAGTAGAATTGCATGATAAGTTTGGAACCACACATGGATCACATCTAGCTACTGCTCATGCTATCCTGAGAGTAGGATACTATGGGCCTACTATCTTTAAGGACATTTCTAAACATATTAAATGTTGTCATACATGTTAGGTAGCAGCTAATAGAGAAAGATATGTTGCTCAACCCCTGCAGCTAGTGATGGAGATGCGCCCATTTGCTCAATGGGGCATGGATTTCATAGGGCACATTAACCCTCCATCATCTTCAGGCCATAGGTATGTATTGACTATCACTGATTATTGCTGCAGGTGGACTGAGGCTATCAGTAGTAAGACATGTAATGCAGAGGATGTGATCAAGTTCTTAGAAAGTAGCATAGTAACTAGGTATGGAGTCCCTTATTCTTTGGTATGTGACAATGGACCTGCCTTTGCATCACTAAAACTTTCTAGTTGGGCTTTTGATCATGGAATCATTTTAAAGTTCTCAAACTATTATCCTCAAGGGAATGGCCTAGCAGAGTCAACAAATAAGAATCTATTGAATATCATAAAGAAATTGATAGAGAAGAACCCTAGGGAGTGGAATACCCTATTAAAGTATGCCTTGTGGGTGGATAGAACTAGGATGAAGGCTGCATTAGGAAATTCTCCTTATTAGTTAGTGTATGGGGTGGATCCTATCCTCCCTATTAACCTGAAGATCCCCACATTACAATTTGCACAAAAGTATCTAGGCATAGATAGCAAACAAGAAGTCAGGTTACTTCAACTCATGCATTTAGAAGAAAAAAGAAGTAGAGCAATTAATCAATTTGCTAATCATCAGGCTATTGTCAAGCATTGGTTTGACAAAAGAGCCAGAGTTAAGGCTTTTAGGATTTCAAACCTAGTCCTAGTGTGGGATAAGGAACATGAAAAGAAAGGTGACCATGGTAAATTTGACAAACTTTGGATAGGTCCTTTTCAAATTTCAAAAATCTTAGGAGATAGTACTTACAGACTTAAGACTCTAACAAGCGAGGATGTCCCATTGCTAGTTAATGGACAATTCCTCAAACATTATTTCCAAGTCTAAAATAGGGTCATGAAAGTCATCTATATCATAATGTGTATATTGTATAGTTTTGTTTTGTTTATGTTTTTGTTTGTTGGTTTTGTTGAGTCTTTGTTTTGGTTAGTCAAGATGATGTAACTTATCACCCTAAGAAGCCAACCAAATTGTTAGGATTCAAGTGATTAGAACAAGTTCCTATATAGGTTATGACTCATTTTGAGGAGTACCCCTAATCAGGTATATGATATCCTTTTCATCATGGTGCCTTTTCTTAATTGAGGAGATTTTCACAATGACTCACGTAATAGCTTTGAGTTTGTGGAACACATCAGTATAGGTGTTAAGTGAAAAATCTAAAGGGACTCCCTTGCTACCAATACAATCTCCAACCTAAATCAGCAAGTGACCACACCTTGCATATTGAGCTTACATGATGATATTATATGAACAAAAGATAAATATTGAAAATCCAAAAGGATAAAATTGGGCCATCTAAGTAACTCTACCGGGGCTATAGATGCCTACTGGCAGTGGGGATCTACTTAGGGGGATTGTATAGACAACCTTGTCGGGGCTATGGATACCTGCTGGCAACAAGGCTCTATCCTGGTTGGCTATGAGGGATGAATCCCAAAATATGTAGCTTAACACCAGTTACTCATGTTTTCAACTTACTTTCAAGAAGAGGATAATTAATCATCTACACACTTGATCCCTTGCTAGCACTATTGCAATGATGAACACTATATCATTTAGAAAGGTCATAATACTCATGTCCAGAAAGAGTTAAAATACTATGTTAGAATATGACCTTATCACTTGAATCATTTGAATTTGGTTATCTTCTTTGGTGGCAAGTTGTTGTGTGGTTACACAACATGCCCCATTTTGCCTTAGAAAAATAGGGACCCAACTTTCTTTTTGCTTCTTCTTGCTTGTTTTCTTGCTTTGGGTGATTTGGTAAAATTTAGTCATGCATGTCACCTTTGCTTAGGAATGGGCATAACAAAGAGAGGTTAGTTGTCTAAGTTAGTATTTTCTATCATAAACCTTATAATTGGAAGGAGTGTAAAATTGTAAGTAGGTTTGCCTTTTGGATCACCCTGATATTATTTAAGGGTAGAAAGTTATCTTGAGTCAAAGTTTGGTCAACCCTGATATTTTCACAGGGAGGTCATATTTCTAAATATCAGTCATATTTGTTAGATGACCCTAACTTAGAAAAATCACCCAATATTCATTCGATCCTCGATATATGAACGTCAAATTTAAGTAAGGATGAGTATCTACCCATCAAGAACCTCATGTATTTGCAGGGGGTATATTTCCTAATATCAGTCATCTTACAAAATATAACTCCTTCACGAATATCACCCTACGCAAATATGATGATATCATCATTCAATTCCAATGAACAACATAGATTACCATGATAATGATGTAATCATTTCACCCGACCCATAGAGGGTCATATATCCTAACATCTGTCATATTTCCCAATATGACGATGAAGTCACCATAACTCGATAACAAGAGAAAATAGATGACATGATGAGGTCATCACGATCTTACTCAAAGGGGGTCATATTTCAAAATACCCTTGACTTTAGCAAAAATGTGAAAGGAAACAAGGTACATGGAACACACTTCCTACACCAATCTAATGAAGGGAATGGAGTGCAAATTCATTTTAATCCTTACAATTGCAGCAACATTAAACTAATAACATAAAGATTTCAGCAACAACACAACATAGAAAGAAGGTGACACAAGATATATCATGGGGAAAACCTTTTCAGGTAAAAAACCCCACACTCTAAAACCTGCACAATGTATTATCTGAAACAATGGGTGTTTACAATACACTTGTAATGCAAGTCCTTACAAGAGTCTTCCAATTTCAATTCTAGAGTTATTCCAGTAGCATAACAGTACCTGTAAAAACACTATATAACTACAACTCCAAAACTATGCATTTTATAGAGATTACAAGACATATCTTGAGAGCATATTGGGATAGGCATCCACCTTGGCCTCGTGGCCATTTTCAACATCAAAGGACACTTGTCCTTTCTATCCTTACATCCCCTTACATCTATCATACATAGCAGATTTGACTTTCCCAAAGTAGAGAGCTCCAGGCTAAAAATAGACTATGACAGATTCTCTTACGCAACTTACAACCGTCATAAAATCTGCCTATAATAGAAATCTTGAAAGTTGTAAGAGAATCCATCATACAATGCTAAATATAGAATATTCTACTTACAACATGTCATAGCCCAACTTGGGCACCCAAAGATGCCTTTCTCTTATGCAAAGATGCCAACCAACACTAGTCTGTACTTGTCATAAGAATCTCCAAACTTGGCCCTTACGCATCATAGATTCTATCATATGGAATATTCTCTTCCACATACCAAAGATGTTGACACATGGCAAATTAATATCACCTCAAAATGGGATGCCCAAATCCATGTAGGATTAACTTGACCATCCAAGTCACACTCAAAGTAAGCTGACATGTCACCATGCCACCTCACTATGTGACCAAACTGAATGTGTAAGTAAAATACAATATTAGGCAATAATTAAATATATAATTAAATTACCAATGCTAAGAATTTGCAAAGGTTGAGACACCTTAATTCCCAACATTCTCCCACTTGTCGAACACCTTTCAAGAGCCAAAAGAACTGACAAGATTTAATTGCTATAGGCTGAGAGGCCCATAGACTCTAAACACCATCTGAACTTCTCTATGCTAACTGGTTTCATTAATGCATCAGTAACATTCTTCAAAGTATCTACCTTCTCCAAATTTACGTTTCCATCCTCAACCATGTCTTGCACGAAGTGAAACTAAACATCAATGTGCTTGGTTCTAGCATGGAAAGTTGGATTCTTTGCAAGGCAAATCACACTCTGACTATCATAACTGATCGTTATCTGTCCTGCATCAACACCAATATCTGAACACAATCTCTTAAGTCAAATGGCTTCCTTACAAGCATGAGTTTCTGCCATATACTCAGCTTCTGTCGTGGACAAAGCAACAACAGATTATCGCTTACTCACCCAACTAATAGCACCACCAAACAGTGTAAATACATAAGCACTAGTGGATCTCCTGCCGTCAATGTCACCTGCCCAATCTGAATCCACATATCCACGAATGTCAATAGAATGCGGAGGTCCTATAACATTACCATGATAGCAAATGGAATACTTAGAAGTACCCCTCAAATATCTGAACACTCGCTTAACTACATCCCAATGAACCCATCCAGGATTAACCATAAATCGACTAAGGACTCCCATTGCTTGGGCAATGTCTGGTCTTGTGCAAACCATAGCATACATCAAACTACCAATAGCACTAGCATAAGGTACTTGCTCATGTCCTCCACCTCACTAGGAGATTTTGGACAATCCTCAATAGATAACTTTGTCCCCAAAGAAATGGGAACACACAATGGTCTACAATCTGCCATGCTGAATCTGTCCAACACGGTCTTCACATACTTACTCTAGCTTAACCAAAGTTTTCTATTGGTTCTGTCTCTTCTGATTTCCATTCCTAGAATGTACTTGGCTGCCCCTAAATCTTTCATTTCAAACTATGCTGACAACTAATATTTAAAATTAGAAATCATATTCTTACCCTTCCCAATGAGCAACATATCATCAACATATAGTGCAACAATGAGAATACGATCACCATCAAATTTATAGTACACACAGTGATCCAATTTCAATCTCACAAATCCAATTGACAACACAAAGGCATCAAACTTCAAGTACCATCTCCTAGGGAATTGCTTCAAACCATACAAAGACTTCTTTAACTTGCAAACCAAAGTTTCTTTACCTCTCACCATATAATGCTTTGGCTATGACATGTAGATTTCTTCCTCCAAATCACCATGAAGGAAAGTTGCCTTCAAATCCATCTGTTCTACCTCCAAGTCATAAGCTACTACAAGAGACAATAGGAATCAAATGGATGTCAACTTTGCAATGGGAGAGAAGATCTCACCATAATCTATACCCTCCACTTGTGAATACCCCTTCGCAACCAATTTGGCCTTATACTTCTCAACACTGCCATCTGCACCAAATTTCTTCTTGAACACCCATTTACATCCAAAAGGTTTCTGTTAAGGAGGTAAAGGCACCAAGTCCCAAGTTTGATTCTTTTCCAAAGAATCCATCTCATCCTCCATCTCATCCTCCATGGCCTCCTTCTAGGAACCTGCATCTTTCATGTCCATAGCCTCTAATACAGTTCTAGGTTCATCACTGTTAGTGATTAAAGCATAAGCACAACTAGAATTGAGCAATGTAAAACCAAACCTTTCAAGTTGCTTTCTTATCCATGTAGACCTCCTCAATGGCTGAGGTTGAGGTTCATCTTCTTCATCTAAGCTTTCAGAGCTGCTAGAGCTCTCCTCTTCATCAAGTCCAACATTGTCTTTTTGTTCAGTCTTCTCAGGGGTGAGAGGAAACTGAACAACATCCTCTTTCTTTTCTTTTTCTTCTGGCTATAAAATAGTGGAAGAAGGTGTAAGCTCTCTGAAGATGACACTTCTTCTATACAACACTTTTTCAGCCATAGGGTCCCAAAGCTTGTATCCTTTCACACTGACACCATAGCCAATGAAGATACACTTAACAACCTTGTTCTCCAACTTTGACCACTTCTCCCTAGGCACATGTGCATATGCCTCACAAATCAAAAACATGAAGATGCCTTATTGAAGGCTTTCTACTAGACCACACCTCCATGGGTGTCTTACCAACAAGAGATGATGTAGGAGATCTATTTACCAAATAGAAAACAGTGGCAACAGCTTTGGCCCAAAATGTTTGTTCTAGGCTAGCTCCACTAAGCATACTCCTAGCCTTCTCCATCCGTGTCCTGTTCATCCTCTCTGCAGCTCCATTTTGTTGCGGGGTATATGGAGTTGTCTTATATCTTTCAATCCCAAGTTCCTTGCAATATTTATTGAATTCTGTAGAATAGAACTCACCACCATTGTCAATTCACAAACATTTAATCTTTTTACCAGTCTGATTTTCAGCAAAGGCCTTAAACTCCTTAAACTTGCTATAGACTTCAGATTTGCTTCTGAGAAAATAAATCCATGTCCTTCTATTGTAATCATCTATAAAAGATACAAAATATACAGACTTTGATAATGAAGGAACATTAATAGGACCAAACACATCAGAATGAATAAGGTCCAACATACCAGAAGACTTATGAGAACTCGAGTAAAATTGAACATGGTTTTGTTTTCCATAAATGCAATGTTCGCAAAATTCAAACTCAAGATTACAATAATCTAACCCCTTAATGAGGTTCTTATTTTTCAGGGTATGTAGACCCTTCTCACCAATGTGGCCAAATCTCTTATGCCATAACATTGTCTTTTCAGCAAGAAGTTTAACTTCCAATGCACGATTATAACCATCAAGACTAGAAACAACAAATTTCTTCACTTCTCGTTCAGATGGTAGGGATGAAGTGACTGCTGCCCTCTTCCTTGAGTCAGAAGAACTATTGCATTGTGAAATGCATGCCTCAAGCTGAAACAGAGTACCTCTCCTAGTATCCCTAGTAAGCACCATAGCTCCTCTAGTCATCTTGCATCCTTCTTTCAAAAAGACAACCTGCACACCTACATCATTCAAACTACTTACAGAAAGTAGGTTCCGTGCTAAGCCTGGGATGT
The DNA here is from genome assembly GCA_027924645.1 of Cunninghamia lanceolata. NCBI lineage: Eukaryota > Viridiplantae > Streptophyta > Pinopsida > Cupressales > Cupressaceae > Cunninghamia > Cunninghamia lanceolata. Next base: position 2,372,015 of record BSBN01001135.1, on the reverse strand, counting down.
GCATAACCTCAGAGATCCCCTTCACTTGACCATCAAAAAATTAGATAGAGACTCTTCCACAACCAATAATCTTCAGATGAGAGTCGTCACCCAGATACACCTTTCCACCATCTAACTCCTCATACTTAGTGAACTAATCTCGATGTGAGGTCATGTGGAATGATGCACTAGAGTCAATTAGCCACACATCGTCAGATGCATGGGTTTTTAGGGCTGCGATGAAAGCATCACTATCATCTTGTGACTTGTCAGAATCTAAATCAGGAGCTTTCTTCTTCTTCTTCTCCTCTTTGTATTCCTTTTAGAAATGCCCAGTTTTGCCATAGTTCCAACAAAGAGCCTTGGACTTTCCAGGAGATTTGGATCTCCCACGGGATTTGGATCTACCATTCTCAGCTTTCTTGTCCTTCTTCCCTTTCTCCTTGGGTCTTCCATGAACTACAAGAGCCTCTTTGGTTGCATCAGAAGACTTCCTCTGCATCTCTTTATATAACAACACAGATACCACATCTTCCATCTTGAATGTGGATGTGGTGCTTCCAATAGCGATGACAAGGTGGTCCCACGAGTCTGGCAAAGAGAAAAGGAAGGTCATACACCAATCCTCCTCCTCCATCTTTACACCAATAGATGTCAATTGTACAACTAGCATGTTAAAAGCATTCATATGTTCGGCAACAAATCCTCCATCCTCCATTCGAAGAGATTACAACTTCTTTCGCAAAAAAAGTTTATTAACCAGGGATTTGGCTTGATACACATCTCCCAACTTCTTCCAAAGCAAGGTTGCAGTCTTCTCCTCATGGACATTTAACAACACAGAATTAGCAAGACTAAGTCTTATGAGATCCTTAGCCTTCTGATCCTTGAGATCCCAATCATCTTGTGACATTGCAGTTGGTTTAGTTCCATTAACACTTTCCCAAAGGTCTCGGTCTACAAGCATGTCTTCCATCTTGAGCTTCCACAGCTCAAAACTAGTGCCATTGAATTTCTCCACTTCAAATCTTTCAGATGTGCTTTCCATCTTCTCGCTATAACAAGATCACAAAATACTCTGCATAGACTCCCACTCAATCGAATATTAGCTCAAAAAACCCTACCCAACAACTAGGATCACAGGTGATCAAGCTCTGATACCAACTGAAAGGAAGCAAGGTACACAGAACACACTTCCTACACCAATCTAATGAAGGGAATGGAGTGAAAATTTGTTTTAATCCTTACAATTGCAGCAACATTAAACTAATAATATAAATATTTCAGCAACAACACAACACAGAAAGAAGGTGACACAAGATATACCGTGGGGAAAACCTTTTCAGGTAAAAAACCCCACACTCTAAAACTTGCATAATGTATTATCTGAAACAATGGGTGTTTACAATACACTTGCAATGCAAGTCCTTACAAGAGTCTTCCAATGTCGATTCTGGAGTTATTTCGGTAGCATAACAGTACCTGTAAAAACACTATGCAAGTACAACTCCAAACTATGCATTTTATAGAGATTACAAGGCATATCTTGAGAGCATCTTGGGATAGGCATCCACCTTGGCCTCATGGACATTTTCAGCATCAAAGGACACTTGTCCTTGCTATCCTTACATCCCCTTACATCTGTCATACATAGAAGATTTGACTTTCCCAAAGTAGAGAGCTCCAGGCTAAAAATAGACTATGACAGATTCTCTTACGTGACTTACAACCATCATAAAATCTGCCCATAATAGCAATCTTGAAAGTTGTAAGAGAATCTATCATACAATACTAAATATAGCATATTCTACTTACAACATGTCATAGCCCAACTTGGGCACCCAAAGATGCATTTATCTTATGGAAAGATGCGAACCGGCACTAGTATGTACTTGTCATAAGAATCTCCAAACTTGGCCCTTACATGTCATAGATTCTGTCATATGGAATATTCCCTTCCACATACCAAAGATGCCAACACATGGCAAATTAATGCCACCTCAAAATGGGATGCCCAAATCCATGTAGGATTAACTTGACCATCCAAGTCACATTCCAAGTAAGCTGACATGTCACCATGCCACCTCACTATGTGACCAAACTGAATGTGCAAGTAAAATACAATATTAGGCAATAATTAAATATACAATTAAATTACCAATGCTAAGAATTTGCAAAGGTTGAGACACCTTAATTCCCAACAAAATGATCATGATGTCATCTTTTGCAAATAATTGTTGAAGTCCATTCAACGATGACGTCACCCCCAACATTCTCGAGTGAGGAAGATATTTTTCTATATCAAAGGACCCAAATATTTTCAAATATCCCTGATCTTTACATTATGACCCAATCTTGCTTAAGTAGTCAAAGGTTGACCGTATAAACCCGATCTTTAGTAAACAATTGTCCCACGCACGGAGGGGTCATATTTTCCATTAGGGGTCATATCTTCAATATCCCTAATCTTCCAAAGATCACCCTCTAGCATTAATTGCAAACCCAACAGTAGGTGTCACTCTTGCAATTTCAAATACAAATCAGAAGCTTGCCAGCCTCTACCAAATCCATGCAAATTATCAACAGATTTAATTAAAATAACACATATGCCCTAATTTGTCTAATCGATAAGTTTAAAAGTAAAATTTAGGGATTATTTACATTTACCCTGGCAATAATTGAAGTTTACAGGGCTCTAAAAGTCAAACACCTCATAGTCATCTACCAGTGGATCGTGAAACTTAATGTAACGAAATGGAATAGTTGACATTACATATCTACATTTTCCCATTATCAATCATATAAACAGAAAGGGAAAAGTGAATATTAGGTAAGTAAGTTAAAACCCTCTTTATTGTCATTTACTGTAAATCACCAAGTAAAATGTGTCCTATTAGGTTAATCTACTGGATGATGATGCATGAGGTAAATTGTGATGTTGCATAGTAATTATGAAATGCATAATATTCTTGAGCTTCCAATTACAAAGACCCTAGGGTAAGAAATGCACATTTTATCGTAGGATCCAATGGAGGTCAGGAAGAACAGATCTGATTCTGAATTCTTGAAGCCCATGTTTGTACAACCCGAAGGGGTAGGTTTTAGATATGGGGTGATTGATGACACCCATCAAGGGAAAATAGATTTAGATGCATGGATGACAAGATTAGACAATGAGACTGACAACCCCATATTGGATAGGATATTCACAACTGGTATGTGGCACGCTGCATGATTTCCCTATGCAATGGAGACCACTAAACTGGTGGTGGAGTGTGCAAGAAATTATAACCATGAGTATAGAAGAGTGGAAAAACATGGCAGAGTATATGCTGATTTCTCAATCAAAGGCATCGCTGCTACATTCAGTTTGTCTATGGGGAATAAAGTGGTCAGTGTAAGTTTAAGCAAGCTAGAGAAAGAGTACATGGCTAATAAGAAAGAGGCCAGGAAGTTCATGTATCAATAGAGAGCAAAGAACAATACATACACAACTTCTTCCAAGTTGCCAGTATAATTATATAAGTTTGATTTTGATGAGGAGTATCAGTACATGATTGCCCTATTAAGTAGGATAACCGGTAGGCAGCATGCTGGGAACTTTGAGAATTAGATGTTTGGGATCATCCAAATGGTATTGTAATCAGAAAACAAGCCTCTCTGGGCCAAGATCATCAGTGATTGCTTAGATGAGGGGATGAGAAAGTTAGGTGGCAAGGCTTGCATATTCCATATGACCTCATATGTTGTATATGCTTGTGCTTTCCATGGTACATTTGACGCTTTACAAACGGTGGGCAAGGTTGGAAGCAGTATTGGTGATGTGCACATTTGGAACCATTATCCACAGTTGTAGAGGAGGACATACCTCCAAGATTATAAACTAGTGAATGACTCATTTTTAATGCATTTAGTCAGGACCATGGAGGAGGATAGGACCAAGAAATTGAGCATGGAGGCTCAAGCCATTATCTACAAGCATGGGGCTTGGTTTATCCAATTCCCCACCTTTTCATATATAAGGATGGAAGGATTTGAGGGACAACCCCACGAATAGGATCATCTTAATGGAATTTGATAGATAAATATCAACTTTAGTTGAAGCTCACCTGGAGCAGAAGAAGATTCCTCCAGTGTTGTTCCTAGTGTACATGGGCTGGTACATATGCCTTGATAGACAGAGCATTAAGGATGCTATTGAAGGGTTAAAGCTCATGTACTTGTAGCCATTTCCTATAGCTAGGTCATATGACCCTTATGGGAGAATGTAGAAGTTACTAGGAAAACAAGTACATCAAAAGCATCTTGAAGATTTTTGGACAGATTGTGATGATGAGGAAGAGGTTAGGAGAAGAAATTATCAAATACTCACCCTCAACTAGATCCATACTTTTGACTACATTCCAGTGCCTGCATAATTAAATGATGATGATGGGAAAATAATATCAAATGAATATGAAGATAAGAAGGTATATAATGACACCATCTCAGCCCCTGATCTAACATAGCCAGAGGAGATCTCATTGGATCAAATAATGAGAGAGGTCATCCAATTGACCCAGAGTTGGGTAAATAATGAGATTGCTAAATTGAAGAGGAAGGGTATGACCCTCACAATTGACAATAAAAAGAAAAGACAAGAACTCTCAGAAGAATAGTATGATGATTTTCTCATTGAGAAGAGGAAATCTAATGGAGAAAGGTTACCTACAGAGGAACAAAAACCACCAAGAAAGGGTAAGAAGGATGAACCTTTAGAGCAAGGGGTGATTATTAAGAGACTTCCACCAAAACGTGATGGGGCATTGACATCTACACACGCATCCACATCATAGCCATCCCCTAATAAATAGAAAGCTAAGAAGGTAGTGAAGCCTATTCCTGAAGAAATAGAGAGACAAGTAAAGAATGAGCCTCTACAAGAAAATCCCTTGGAGGAAGAACAGATGGATATAGGACCTAAGGATGATGACTTTCTGATAACAAGGAAGAAAAGAAAGGAAGTGCTACAAACACCACCACCAAAGAAACAAAGAAAAATAATGAGGGGTAATGTCAACACTGACCCACTCATGTTAAGAGGTGTAGGTGGTCTGACCATTATGAAGGATTTGTAGCATGAGGTCCCCATTCCTGAAATAATCAAATTTAAAATTGAGAAAGCAGAAGAGCAAGCAAAAGAAATACATATGGCTAGCAAGGAGCTCCCCTTTCCACTTGATGATACCGTTGAGTTGTCAGATGATGATATAGTTCAAGATGTGGCTACTCAACACATGGAGACCTTAGTAGCAAATACTATGATGACCCCTCATGGGACCCCCATGGCCCAGAAAGTGACACATCAAGAGGAGGTTGGAGTGGATGAAACAGAATAGGGTAATCCTGAAGAGATGGCCCAACAGATAGGGCTAACCAATCTAATAGAGCAGGTTAATAGTCCTGTCATGATAGACTTAACCTACCAGGGAGATATCATCCCGAATAAAGGTAGTGATCAACCTTTAGACCTTAAAAAGGCTAATAATATAATACATATAGAAATTGGTGGGAGGACACCTGATCAAAATAGAGGTCAAGGCAATGTGCCTGCAGAACAAGAAAAGTTAGAGTCACAGCCTCAGAACAGGGGTGATCAGGAGATGTTTGATAAGGATGTTGGTCAGGATCAAAGTGTTCCATTGCCGTATACTAAAGTGGGTGATCAAGGAAGTAATCCTAGAACGGAAGAGAAATCAAGTGAGAAAGAGTCAATTTGGGAAATGTCAGTACATCTAAAAGTGACGAGAAGAATCTGACACATGACAAAGGTCTAGGGAAGGATACAGACGAGATAACCAAGGGTGATCTAGGTGATCCCCAAGGTCAGAATACACAGTCTTCTCGAGAGGACCCAGTGCCACAGGATAAACAAAATCAAAATGTTCAAGAAACTCCCAAGGAAAGTTTACAGAAGGATGTATAGGATCAAGGTGTGCATACTTCACAAGAGCCCCTTCTACAAGATAAGATCCCTCAATAGGAGGAACCCCAACAAGATCCCCCTGATGAGAATGTGCATGAGGAAGAAATTAGAAAAGAGCATTCACCAATGAGGGCAGGGCACAACACAGAATCACATGATACTCAAAATAAAGAGGGTTATCAGTCAAACCCCAAGGGTGATGTCCCTTATTGGTTGCAACAAGAGATAAATCTGCTGCAGGTGGATGAAGTGCATGATTTTGATGTGTCTACATTGTTTGTTGGAAGCATGATAAAGTCAAGAAATGCAAGGTTGACATCTGCGATAAGAAGAGACCCTACTACAGGTAGGAGAACAGTCCAGGTCACCTTACCAATTGTTGAAAAGGAGAAAGGCAAAATAGGCCTTGAAGAATTTCAGGTAACTAACATTGACCTAGGTTTTGCAAATGAGGACCAAGAGGGTCTGAAAGGTAAGGATATAATTTATTCTTTGACTCAAAGGGTGAAGAGAGAAAATGAGAAGAATAAGAAACATAAAGAGCACATTGCTCAATTGCATTCTTTTATAAAAGGGTTAATTAACCCTAATCATGTACCAACTGATCCATCTACCCCACTAACTATTATATCCCAAGAGGAAGTTACTAGATTAGATTTGATGAAACACAAAGCACAATTAATGGACAAGTGGTTGATGTCTACCATTTTTGAAGCTAAGGATGTAGTGAAAACCTTCCTGGAGAGGTGGAATTCTCTTAGTGCCTTGAAAAGAAAGGTGGATAAATTGCAGAATGAAGTAGGTAGGAGATCCTTCAAATTGGAGAAGCACCTAGATGCCTTGGGTGAAATGAAAAGAATTGATGTGCAAATGCTTGTGAGTAATAAAGTACTAGATAATAATACCTCCCAGCTACTAAGTATATGTAATGAAGATACTAGATTTGAGTGTGAAATATTGAAGAGATGTAGTGGTAAACTTAGGGACATAAGTGTTAAATTGCATAATCTTATGTCAAAAGAGGCAGAAACCCTGGAAGCCTTAGAAGGGAAGGTAGAAGGAAAGATAGAAAATCAAGATGTTGACTTCACTGTTCAGGCTTTCCATGACAACTTTAAGCAAGCTATAGAGGATCCCCTACATCATTTGATAGAAGAAGTAATGAATAAAGTCATGAGGATGAAGGTCATGGTAGAAACATATAATGAAACATTGAATAGCGGGAAAAGTAAAACAGATGCCCTTCAAGAAAAATTTCATTCCCACAGGCATGCAATAATAAAGGCTAAAGTTCAAGATGGAGGTGAAATTGATAGAATAGTACAGTTATATGAATCCATCAAGACAACTATAAGAGTACACATAGGAGATGATCTACATCAGAATGATAGTGATAATGAAGATGATATGGAAAATGATGGAGAAGATGAAAGTGAAGAAGAAGAGAATGACTTGAGTAAAAGAGAGATGCATGATGACTGGGTCATATGCATTATTAGCATGGAAGAGGCTTGAGTCCAATAGAGGGTTGCCAACTGGCAACTTGTACCCCATATGAAGATATTGACTAAGTCAATGAGAGATATTGACCGTTGATCTGAATTGACAAATCTTGACCATTGGTCATTTGTAACCGCCTCCTATCCTTATTCTATAAAAGGAGATGGAGTGCACTCTTTAACGCATTAGAAACTTAATTGAAATTGGATTGCTAGAGCATTCAGGATTGATTTCAAGGCTATTATGAATGTACATGTTTTTTGAGTACTTAATGAAAGAGATGCTATTTGATTACAATCATTGTAAATCTTTAGTAATCAGTGAATGAGATCTAGATATATGCATTGATTAGCTATGTCCCTTGGAGTGCTTGTTAGTCTGCATGTATTGTTTTCATTCCTTGTTCCTTTGAAGTTAGCATCAGCCATACCTAGCTGTGGAACAACCTGGTGAATTATGGTTTGATTCTTCTCTTCATGACTGTATATAGAAATGTATGTGACTCAATAGCTAAAGGTTCACTAAATTTAGAAGTATTTCTTGAAATTTCTTTGAATTTCATTACAAATCACCCTCATAATTGCAAATAACATACAATCTAAAGCAAATGAATAGGAAATATGCCTATATCTTGTAAATAATTAAACATACAGAGCATATTTTGAGTGAAAGCATGTCAAATTGATAAATATCATGCAAATACATATTAATATCCATGATAAACATATGAATATCTACTTGTAGGCACATCATTTGATTGAATACACAGTGCAGAAGTATATACAGGTTCATGAAAGTAGATGCTCAGAAGAATTGATCAAACTTATAAATATAATCATAATCTATGGAGCATAGTGGAAATAACCTTGTTTGTGAAGTGAATTTACAGTACATAGGTGAATAATTGATCATGCATCCAATGTAAGATCCCTTGAAATGGAAAACAACATGTCACATCAACCTCTAAGTAACGTTAGAAGATCATGACCTGATCAATGGATATTTGGAGTCATCAATTTGTTCTAAACTGATCGTACTTTTCAAGATAATAAAGGTTTGTTGTGCAAATTTTTATGAGTGTTGTTATGACTAACAATCATCATCAGCAGTCTTCAACAATCATTTTCATTGAAGCAACGCTATAAACCACATTGCATCAAAGAGGGGCAAAATGTAGACACCCAAAAATGACCATGTCATCGCATCACTTGCATTTCATCAAATCACCTGCATTCAACATTAATTGAATAAATTCTAATTATTTAATTAATTTCATCAAATTCTTCCAAATCTCCTAAATTCAACATTAATTAAATAAATTCTATTTATTTAATTAATTTTATCTAAAACAACTTTATTCTTGGAAAATTAAATAATTTTAATTATTTAATCAAATCATTATCGTCTTCCAAAATTCAAATCCTCATCAATTGAATAAATTAATTATTTAATTAAACTATCATTTAAATCCTCTTATCTTAAATAATTTTTATTATTTAATTAAATCAATTATTCTTCCAAATTTAAATAAATCATTCTAATTTATTTAAATTGAATCTCAATCTCTAAAAATAAAATAAAATAAAATATTTTATTTATACTTCTATCTTGCACAAACAATTAAATAAATTTATTTATTTAATTTTCTCAAATATCTTCAAATTCCTCTAAAAATAAATCTTGTTCATCATGTACACAAAATTAAATAATTTATTATTTAATTTTAGTCAAATCATGCAAAAAGAAAATTACAAGTTGAGTTAATTAACTTAATCTTTATTGTTTTTATCACCAACTCATAAATTAGAAAAAAAAAATATTTTCTATTTTTATGAAATCTAAAAATGTGTTTGTTCTATGTCTTTTTATGTCAAATCAATCAGTTAACTCAAACAAAAATATATTTTTGTGTGACACATGTCAGGTGCACATTCATCATGAATTCTAGATTTATCTCATCTGTTGATTCCATCAAATTATCTAGACCGTTGATCGATCATGTCTTGAAATCTATATAAACCCCCCTCATCTCCATAACAAATACTCTTTGATCATTTATTCTCAGGCATTCTTGTAGCGCTTGGAGCATACATAGCATTGTTGAGCACCCTTGAGCACTTTGAGCACAAACGCAATCTACATCTACTTGTTGCAAACATGGTTTCGCAATTTGAAGAGCAATCCACATTCGACCAAGATAACAACATAATCTAGGTGAAAGCTTTCGTATTTTTTGTGTTATTCATTGATTATTTGGTTGTTTGCTTAGATTGTTATCTTGATGTTATATGATTGAATTGTTAATTATTTCATTGTTTTGATTATCATTCAATCTTGATTTTATCCCTATATAGATCGTGAACACTAGTCCATTGAAGGAATGTGACAAGTCACTTCACCTTATTTTTGGAATTACCCAAGGCCCCAAGGTTCTACCAATGACTACGTGACTAGATTAAGGTACAACTTTTGTTCTCCCCCCTTTTATATACCCCATCAAAATGCGTGGTTGAGGTCATCCCTTGGGGTGATGAAATCCCCAATTAGGCCTCCTAATGGGAAAGGATTCCAAGTGCTTTTGATTCCCAAGATCACATTAAGTGCAAGGGAAGAGCATACACAACTTGGGTCCTTGGGTGACAAAAGTGTTTCAAGTGGTGTTTTTGATCTCCAAGATCATACTAGGTGCAAGGAGAGAGCATACACAGACAATTGATCCACATGAACAAGATTAATTCCCTTAGATAAAAATAATGTGTGTGTGAACATGAATGTGGCTCAAGCATGCTTTTGATTCCCAAGTTCACAGTTGTTGCAAGTATGGGCCAGTGTTGTCATTGATGTCAACATACTCCTATTATAGTAATGATAAGGATTGAATGAGCTATGTGCTGAGGATATTGAAAAAATTAGTCTCAATCAGGAACAGAGAAGAATAGGGAAGACAGTAAGGTAAAAGTTCAAGATAGGATATGGATAAGAGGATGCAGATTAAAGGGTTTGAATATATGAGTCTTAAGATGGTTCAGTAGAGATTTTAGAGGTCTGCATGAAGATCTGAAGAAGTTGTGGCTGTTTAAGTTAAACCGGTTCCGACAGGTGTTTAGTGGTGACAGAGTGAGACAGATAGGTTCGGTGAGATCTAGAATTGCATTATAATGTTCTGCGGATTTGAGGGAGTGTTGAGGAAGTCTTTGTGGAGTGTCAACTATATTGGTTTGTGGTTTGAAGGTCCGCAAGCATCTATTCTTTTGTGACAGTGATGACAGACTATGTTCTTAAGGTTCCGGATGAAGGAGAGAAGGATTTGAGTAAGTAGATGAAGTGTGGATGTTCTTGGTTATTCAGGAGAGCTTGTGGTGGTCTTTAGATCATGTCTAGTTCATGTTGGTGGTCTGCATTGAAGTTATGGAGTTCGCTTTTGAAGAACAACTTCTGGATAATGGTGTTCTTCCTAAAACAGGCCAATTGGATGAATTATACATCTTGCGGATGATATTATGGATGTTTGCTGACTTAGATGATCATTCCTAAGTTGATGTCTTGTATAAATAAAGAATTGTGAAGTCATTTGTAAAGCGTCCTTATGGAGCTGAGTGTGTGGTAGCAAGGAGGTGAGCAAAAGGTAGAGCAAAAGTATTGGGTTTAATGGAATTGATTCAAGCATGGCGAAGATGCTATTTTCTAGTTCAAGTAGGTGATACTTATTTCTTTGCAGATAGTGTGTCTCTTGTAGGTAGGGAGCCTCTTGTGAGCAGTGTGCTCAGGCAGTAAGCCCTAATTGGCAAGTGCCATTTTGTTCCTTCTATTCTTCTAACAGAGAATACTTTCTTGGGTTAATCACCTCATGGTTTTTCCCTTAATTAGGTTTTCCACATCAAAATCTTGGTGTCTCATGTGTTGATTAGTCTCTGCTCTTGATTTGTTGCATTATGTTTCCATGACTAATTTATAATTAAGTTGTTGAATTGAAAAATGGAATTAAGTGTTTAAACAGATAGAAAGTTTTACACAACTGATTCACCCCCCCTCTCAGTTGTGTGCCCTAAGTATAACAATTGGTATCAGAGCCCTGTTCCTCTAAAAGGAGCTTAACCACTTGAGGAGATCCAGGATGTTGTCTTACAAGAAGGATAGTCTGAAGTTTGATGGAACTAACTTTGCTCTTTGGAAAGGTCACATGAAATGTCACTTGCAGTGTATGGGAATTGCGTACTGGTCTATGGTTACAAAATAGTATGTACCTCCACAGGGTGGTCTGACAACCCTAAATGAGATCACAGATGATGAAAATAATCTGCAGACCAAAGAGGCTCTTCTAAGCACATTATCTGACTTAGAGCTCTCAAATGTTATTGACCTACCAATTGCTTTTGAGATTTGGAATAAACTAGAACTTTTGCATGAAGGAGACCAGTATGTTAAATGTGCAAGGTTACAGAGTCTAAAAGGGAAATTTGAAAGACTGAAGATGAGAGATGATGAAAATATTACTACTTTTATGCCAAGAGTGAATGAGCTAGTTTGTGGAATTAGAAATGTTGGTGGAGTCTTGGATGAAAATGAGATTGTTGGCAAAATTCTTAGATCTCTACCTGAATCTTATAAAATCAAGGTTGCTGCTATTGAAGAATTTGGAGCCCATACAACTATCACAAGAGATCAATTGGCTGGGAAATTGGCTACATTTGAAATGACAGAGTTTGGAGATGATCCCCCTAAGGCTGAATCTGCATTCAAAGTCAGTGCCTCTGTAAAAGGTAAACAAAAGTTTGATCCGGGAGAGAACTCTTCAAAGAAACCTTCATGGTATGAAAAAGCAAGAAAAGACCTAGAAGAAGAAGAAGTTGAATCTGCTCACCTTGAAGCTCTTATTGCAAAAAGACTGCCAAGAGGATCTGGTAAGTATGAAGGGAAACTACCTTTTAAGTGTTTTAACTGCAATAAGATTGGTCATTTTGCCTCAAAATGTCTGGAAAGATTTTCAAGGCCAAATCCTAACAGATCAAGGTTCCAAAAGAATTGTTACTATGTTCATGAAGAAGATGACAATGAAGGAGTAACAGATGATGAATCAGAGACAGGAAACAAATCCGGAAGTGAATGGATGTTTATTGCTATCAAGGAAAAAGAACCAATATCCTCTGAATCTATCAATCATAAAGTTACAGAAAGAGCTCTGGCTGCCCAAGTTGAAGAAAAGGACGATTGGGTCATTGACAGTGGATGCTCTCACCATATGACAGGTGACAAAAATAAGTTTGTAGATTTGGAAAGGTATGAAGGAGGAATGGTAAAGTTTGGTGACAATTCTACTGGTAGAATCAAAGGTAGAGGAACTATTTCTTTTGATGGAAAGTACAAAACCAGAAATGTATTGTATGTTGAAGGATTAAAGCACAATCTTCTCAGTGTTGGACAGTTGGTGGACAAAGGCTATGATCTCTGGTTCAAGGATGGAAAATGCATGATCTTTGAAAGGTCCAGAACAAAGATTGCATCCGGTACTCAAACTAAAGGTAATATCTTCCACTTGGTTGGAATTGGTAAAAGTTGCTTATTTGTTCAAGTTGATCAGAGTTGGTTATGGCATAGGAGGAGGTGTCATGTGAATTTTGATAATATCATCAAGATAAGTAATACTCAGGCTGTAAGAGATCTTCCAAAATTAGTGAAACCTTCAAATAGCTTATGCAAAGAATGTTAGTTGGGTAAACAAAGCAGAATCTCATTTAAAAGCAAGGAACAATCTTCTATCAGTTTATTGGACCTAGTTCATACTGATCTTTGTGGTCTGGCAAGGATTAGAGGTGTGCAAGGTGATAGATATTTCATGTTGCTAATTGATGACTATTCCCAAATGGTGTAGGTAACCTTTCTAAAAGAGAAATTAGAAGCTCTTGAGAAATTCAAAATATTCAAGGCTATGGTAGAAAATGAAACCGGATTAAAATTGAAATGTTTGAGGTCTGACAAAGGTGGAGAATTCACATCCGGAGAGTTCATAGAGTTCTATGAGAAGCATGGAATAAAGAGGCAGTTATCTGCCCCCAGGACTCCACAGCAGAATGGAGTAGTTGAGAGAAAGAACCGGACCATCCAGGAAGCTTCCAGGACCATGATGATGGAATCAAATGTTCCTCAGATCTATTGGAGAGAAGCTATCAGTACTGCAGTCTATACCCTCAATCGAGTTCAAATCAGAAGCAATACCGGTAAGACTCCTTATGAACTTTGGTTTGGCATCACTCCTACTATGAGGTATTTCAAAGTTTTTGGTAGCAAATGTTACATTAAAAGAGATGAGGATCTAGGAAAGTTTGATGCTAGAAGTGATGAAGCAATATTCTTGGGCTACTCTACTCAAAGCAAAGCATACTAGTGTTATAACAAGAGACTAAGAAAGATTATAGAAAGTACAAATGTGAAGGTTGATGAAGGAATTGAAAAATCCTCAAGGTTTTATGAATATGATGAAGATAATCAGGATGGTGTTATGTTTCAAAAAGCTCAAGCCCCTTCTGAAATTGAGATTCAAACTGATCTGGCAAATCAGGAAGAAGAGTTGAACTTCAATGAGTCTAGTCAAGAATCAGAAGTGCAAGAAACTCCCAAAGTTCCTAGGTATGTAAGATTGAACCACTCTAAAGATCAGATCATAGGTGATAAAAGAAAAGGAGTACAAACAAGAAGAAGAATTGCTCAAGAAGAGTGTTGTTTGATTTCAAAGATTGAACCTAAGATAGTGAATGAAGCTTACAATGATGAAAATTGGTCAAAAGCCATGGAGGAAGAACTAATCCAAATTGAGAAAAATCACACTTAGGATCTTGTTCCCAGACCTAGAAACAAGAATGTGATTGGAACCAAATGGGTTTTCTGGAACAACTGAATGAAGTTGGTGAAGTAATTAGAAACAAAGCCAGATTGGTTTGCAAAGGCTATTCTCAAATAGAAGGAGTAGATTTTGAAGAAACTTTTACTCTGGTGCCAAGAATTGAAGCAGTCAGATTATTTCTTGCATTTGCTGCCTTCAAAGATTTCAAAGTGTATCAGATGGATGTCAAGTCTGCCTTCCTGAATGGGGACTTGGAAGAAGAAGTGTACATTGAACAACCGGATGGTTTTCAATTGTCTAATCATGGTGATATGGTCTGCAAATTGAAGAAAGCTCTGTATGGACTGAAGCAAGCCCCAAGAGCCTGGTATGAAAGATTGGATAAGCATCTTTTGAAGATTGGTTTCAACAAAGGTACTGCTGACAGTAACTTGTATTTCAAAATTGATCATGAAAACATCTTGATTGTTGAAGTGTTTGTTGATGCTATCATTATTGGAGGAAGAGGTAGTATGTGTAAAACTTTTGCAAATCAAATGAAAAGTGAGTTTGAGATGTCCATGCTTGGTAAAATGAATTTCTTCTTGGGTCTGCAAATCACTCAAACAAAGAAAGGAATCTTCATTTCTCAAACCAAATATGTGAAAGAATTATTGAAGAAATTTGGGATGGAAGACTCAAAGCCAATGAATGCTCCCATGGAAACCAGATGTAAGTTGAGCAAAGATGATGTCTCTCCCAAGGTTGATTAGACAAAGTATAGGTCAATGATTAGAGGATTGTTGTATCTCACTCAAACTAGACTGGACATTATGCAGGCTGTTGGTCTTGTTGCTAGATTCCAAGCTGATCCTAGAGAATCTCATGTCATGGCAATCAAGAGGATTTTTAGATATCTAAAAGGAACAGTTGAGTATGGTTTGTGGTATCCTAGAGATCATGATTTCTCTCTTTATGCCTATACAGATGCAGATTGGGCAAGAGATGTGGATGACCGGAAGAGTACTAGTGGTGGAGCATTCTTTTTGGGAAAGAGATTGGTTTCTTGGCTAAGCAAGAAACAAGAGGCAATATCTCTGTCTACAACTGAAGCAGAGTATATTGCAGCAGTAAGTTGTTGCACTCAAGTTTTGTGGATGAAGCAAATGCTAAGAGATATCAAAGTGGAGTATGAGGAACCTATCACAATCCTCTGTGATAATTCAAGTGCAATAAATATATCTAAGAATCTAGTGTTGCATTCAAAAACTAAGCGTATATCCATCAAGTTTCACTTTTTGAGAGAGCAAGTGAACAAGAATGAAGTCAAATTGGAGTTTGTGCCTTCCAAGGATCAGATTGCAGACATCTTCACTAAACCTCTACCTAAGGACTCTTTTGAGTATCTCAGGGAGAAGTTAGGGGTTATTTCCCCTCTAATGTTGAACTAAGGTGCACAGTTGTGCATCAGTCTGGTGGATTTCATAGTTATATCTAATGATCTGAATTGATGGGGAGCTGCTACTCAGGGGGAGCAGCAGGTATGATTTTGAAGTGGTAGAATTGCAAGTATGTGCCCTTTTCCATTGATGTCAAAGGGGGAGAGAAGACATGAAAAATAAGTGGTTGCTGATCAAAGGGGGAGCAGTTAAGGGAGAGAAGACATGTGAATGGTTGTTACTGTTAGGGGGAGTTGTGACAGTAAGGAGAAGTTCTTGTCCTGATGGTTAAAATAGTTTTTCACATCATATGTTGCCATCAATGACAAAGGGGGAGATTGTTGCAAGTATAGGCCGGTGTTGTCATTGATGTCAACATACTTCTGTTACATCAATGATAAGGATTGAATGAGCTATGTGCTGAGGATATTGAGAAAATTAGTCTCAATCAAGAATAGAGAAGAACAGGGAAGACAGTAAGGTAAAAGTTCAAGATAGGATACAGATAAGAGGATGCGGATTAAAGGGTTTGAATATATGAGTCTTAAGATGGTTCAGTAGAGATTTCAGAGGCTCGCATGAAGATCTGAAGAAGTTTTGTCTATTCAAGTTAAACTGGTTTCGATAGGTGTTCAGTGGTGATAGAGTGAGACAAATAGGTCTGGTGAGATCCAGAATTACATTATAATGTTTTGCGGATTTGAGGGAGTGCTGAGGAAGTCTTTGTGGAGTGTCAACTATATTGGTTCATGGTTTGAAGGTCCACAAGCATCTATTCTTTTGTGACAGTGATGACAGACTATGTTATTAAGGCTTTGGATGAAGGAGAGAAGGATTTGAGTAAGTAGATGAAATGTGGATGTTCTTGGTTATTCAGGAGAGCTTGTGTTGGTCTTTGGATCGTGTCCAATTCATGTTGGTGGTCCGCATTGAGGTTGGAGTTCGCTTTTGAAGAACAACTTTTGGATAATGGTGTTATTCCTAAAACAGGCCGACCAGATGAATTATACATCTTGATGGATGATATTACTGATTCAAGCATGGTGAAGATGCTATTTTCTAGTTCAAGTAGGTGATACTTATTTCTTTGTAGACAGTGTGTTTCTTGTAGGTAGTGAGCCTCTTGTGAGCAGTGTGCTCGAGCAGTGAGCCCTAATTGGCAAGTGCCATTTTGTTCCTTCTATTCTTCTAACAGAGAATACTTTCTTGGGTTAATCACCCTATGGTTTTTCCCTTAACCGGGGTTTCCACGTCAAAATCTTGGTGTCTCATGTGTTGATTAGTCTATGCTCTTGATTTGTTGCATTATGTTTCCATTACTAATTTATAATTAAGCTGTTGAATTGAAAAATGGAATTAAGTGTTTAAACAGATAGAAAGTTTTACACAATTGATTCATCCCCCTCTCAGTTGTGTGCCCTAAGTATAACAACAGTAAGTGCAAGGGAAGAGCATACATGCCATAAGTCACAATCAAATCCACCAAACAAAGAAAACACAAAGTTTCAAATGTGCAACAAACTTGTTAGTAGTTTGAGATATGATCTTCGACAAGCACAAACAAGCTGCACAACTAGGTTAGTTCCAACACAACCCCATAAGTTAGTTGTAAAATAATGATTTAAAACAAAGGCATGAAAGAATAACCAAGGGCATGGAATTAGACAAAAATGTGAGATTAGAACACATGCATTGAGAAATAAAGACTATTATACCTGTAGACAAAGGCATGTTGACACCAGACATAGGCAAGCTAATAGATGACAGGGACGAGCTAACAGATGACAAGGAAACACCTTTGTGAGAGAAAGGCACCCTTCTGTGAGACACAGGTTGCCTTCTATTAGACAAAGGTACCCTTATATTAGACAAAGGCACCCTTCCAGAAAAAAGACTTAGATCTAAAATATACAGTTAGATTTGCCAAAAACTAGAAATGGAAGATAGATAAAAGGTGTTAGAAGGATCTAGTTTCCAGAAAACCAAACAAGATTGATAAAAATCTAGTACAAACAGAGGCACCCTTCTATGAGACAAAAGAGAGGATCTATGGTTGAGTGTCAAAATTGACAAGAAAAAGAGGTTAAAACCCTACAAAACCAAGTGCTAGGCTAGAAAACATCAAGATCTGAGGGTTAGTAGTAAAATTACATCAAACCATGTAGAAAAGATGATGAAATATTATCCATAGACAAAGATGAGTCAGGATATGACAAGGGTGCCTCACTATGTAACAACGGTGCCCCACTATGTGACAAGGGTGCCTCATTGTGTGACAAGGGCACCCCAGGATTAGACAAAGGCATGGAGTTATAAAACGGGGGCACAGATCTGAGACACATGCATAGATTACAGTCGTAGGCCCATGGACCTATAACCTACAAGCAACAATGATGAAGTTTCTTCCCAAAAAGAAGTTCGATCAGGGATGTGGGTCCCACTAGGTGTGCCAAAATGTGTATGCAAAAATATGGAATGAAATAAGGAAACAATACAAACAAATACCTATTCCATACTTAAGACATATCAAGAGAAAGTAACTATAAAATAGAAATGAAACAATATTACCAAATGAGTTCTTATAGCCCTTGATATTTGATAGTGATTGTAATATGTTGGTTTCTCAAACTACCAATGTAACATTAGTGTAGACACCCTAAAATGACCAAGTCGTCACACTGCTCGCATCTCGTCATTTCTTCCTAACCACCTACATTTCACACATTAATTAAATAATCTAATTATTTAATTAATTTCACCAAATTCTTCTAAATCACATACTTTCAACATTAATTAATTAAATTCTCTTTATTTAATTAATTAAATTAAATTCCTCTGTTATTCTTCCACAATTAAATAATTTTAATTATTTAATTTGATCTTTATCCTCTTTCCAAAAATCAAATCCACATTAATTAAATAAATCCAATTATTTAATTAATTCAACAAATTCCCTCTTATCTCCAATTAAATAATTTATATTATTTAATTAAATCAAAATCATTCTTCCAAAATCATGCACAACAATTAAATAAATTTGTTTATTTAATTTGCTTTCCAAATCTTCTAAATTAAATAATTCTAATTATTTAATTATTTCTTCCATAATATCTCCTCTAAATTTAAATAAATCAATTATTTATTTAAATTGCTTTTTTCTTCTAAATTTGAGTTATGTCAAATATAACTCAAGCTTTCTATATTTAATAAAGCAAAATATCTTCTTTTCTCATGCAAATCTCTTCTTCTTGTTTTAAATCACTTAACTGACTATTACATTCCGTTAATTGCTTTAACTCATTCTTCTATTCTTGATAACTCCTCTCATGCAAAAGAAAGCAAGACACATGTCTTCTTCTCATTCGTTGCACATTCCTCAACTTATCTCCTCCAACATTTCATATGCATTATACACAGCAGTTCCAGGTACTGAATTCTCCCTACTAGAGTGATATATCTTATAGCCAATTATCATAGATGCAAACTTGATATCCGGATTAGAGATATCTTCTATCGTCATTGCTCTCTTATCAAATTTTGATCTGGTAGCCTCACTCACAGTTTGGTTTTTGACAGATTTGAGAACTGGTATCCCACCGGAAGAGTGCAAATCGGTTACTGCCCTAATTGCATCCTTAGTGATCTTAAATGGTTTATCCAACCATAAGAAGTTATCATGCACTCTGCTCAACACATACCGAACCCATTCATCTTCTTCAAAACAGGGGAAATGAATGCACTAACTAAAATTCTTATCCCGGATGGCTTGGTACTGTGGTTTGAGTTCAAAAGCATCATCTATTAACTGATTGTGATAGATATCTGCCAGCTTGGATTCCCCAAAATCTTCAATGTTCACATGAATGTAAACCCTAACATCTTGTATATGCAAAATACCATGCAGAATGCTGGAAAATGCACTTGAGGGGTCCACTTCTAGAGATTTGTATGGATGCTTCTTAAATTTAGGGTGTGGCCGATCAGAAATTTTCACCACATTTAGAATAGCCATCTTTCAAAGATTTTCAGAGAGATATTCAAGAATGGAAAATACCTTTTACACTTCTAGGTTTCATGGAGAGAGTCAGATCGATTGCTAGATGAATCATCTTCTGTAGGTGATCTTTGATGGGCTTGAGGGAATTTGTTGCAGAGCTCCTTTTCACTTCTTCTTGAATCCAGAATGAACAAGTGTTTAATAAGAAAACCCTTATATTACTCCACAAACCCTAATACCAAGTTGCAATAAATGCTCAAATTAAGTCATTCCGGTTTGCCTTGTTTTCCTTATTCGAATGACTTGATGAACTGGATCAATCTTGTTCTAAACATCTTGTGGATCTTCCATATCCTAACCATAGTTTATTTAGATGTTTCTCTTATGAACCCTTTAATCTGCAACTCTCCTTGTGCCAGTTCCGGCACCAATTAACTGGCTGGGGGAAAAAAAATTTCCTTGTGTCTCCCCTTGAGCTAGGCTCACTTTTTAATTTATGGAAGCAATATCAGCACCAGATTTTGGTGCAGATCCATATCCTATATTTTCTGTACTTCTCTTCACCCAAATCTTGTTCATCTCACTTTGAACTTCATCCATATTCACTTTTCTTTTTCCCTTGTCTTGATTCTGATTATGATGTACCGGACCTCTTTTGTCCTGATTCTTGCTTCTACAAGATTCGGCAATATGACCAAATCTATTGCAATTGTGGCAAACAACATTTCTTTGCATATAAGATTGATGTCCCTTTGATCTACATTGATTAGCCATATGACCCATTCTATTGCATGCAAAGCATTTACCATTAAATGAATTGTTCATTTGCATATTTCTACATTCATGAGATATGTGACCATACCTTTTACAGTTGAAACACTGTCCAGAGAAGGATGTATTAGTCTAATTTATTCTCTTTCTACACTAATTAGCTTTATGACCAAAGTTATTGCAGTTGTGGCAGTATCCATTGAAGGATGGATATCTTTGAGCATTAGGTTGCCTTACCGGAGGTCTTCTAGGCTTGTTCCTTGGATTTTCTGATCCAAAATTCTTCTAACCAGATCCAGAGCTTTCACCTTTCTCATATCCCAAGCCACGCTTGTCATCTACCCTCTTTTGGCTTTCAAGAAGAACTTCAAGTTGAGCAGAACTTATCTTGAATTTTTCTTTGTATTCATTTGTTGTTTGAAGATCCCTTTTAAGAGTGTTAATTTGATCCTCGAGTTTTTCTTCATTATCTCTAGCATCTTCAAGATTAGATTCTAGATGCCTGATTATTCTATCCATTTTGTGGCAGTCTTCTGACTTCTCCTTGAGAGATTGTCTTAGATCATCTTCAGTTTTTCTTTTCTCTTCAATTTCTTGGGTGAATTTCATAACTCCTTATTCCATTTCATGTCTTACCATAATGACCTCTTTTGATAACTTTTCACATAACTTGGTTTTCTCCTTGAAATCTTCATTTGAACCATTGTCTTCACTTTGACTTGCCAATTGCTGAAGTAGATCTTTTCTCTTTTTCATAGAGATACTCAGCTTCCCTTTTAGTTCATTTATGAAATCATCAGCCTGTTTGAGTCTTTCCTTCAATTCACTGACTTCAGAGTTTGATTGCTCAAGATCATCTAGGGCAGACTGAAGTTGCTCCCTCATACCATACACATCCATTTTAGTTCCCAGATCTTCCTCAAGCTGTTAGGCTCCTTTTGGAGGAACTTGGCTCTGATACCAATTGTTGATAACTGAGAGGAGGGGGTGAATCAGTTATCTTAATTATTTCTACTTTCTGAACTTTCTTAACAATTAATGTAGCACAATTCAAATAAGCAAACATAACCAGGAAATGGAAATACACATGACACAATATTTTTGATGTGGAAACCCTGTTAAGGGAGAAAACCACGGGGTGATTAACCCAAGATTGTATTCTCTATTAGAAGAATAGAAATACAAAATGACACTTGCCAATTAGGGCTCACTGCCTACAAGAGACTCACTGTCTACAAGTTGTAAGAAGAATAATAAGATCCTTGAACTGATGAGAAGCATCCACATATGCTGAGGTTCAGTTCTGGTTAGGCTTAATACACTGATCTGCTGCATTTCATCCTTCCTCTCTTTGGTGTTGTTGACCTGTCACATACCGAACCTATCTTTCTACTCTCACACTATTCTTTTGCTTTTCTTCGCACACCACACTTCCACTTCCACTTCATACCGAAATCAATCTGGTATATATATATATCTGCACCAAGGATTTCATCCAGTTTCTAGTCAGCATCCGAAATAGTCAATATTTATCCAAACTTTGATCTATCAGCTGAATCCTTACTTATCAAGTAATGTAGATCAAAGAGATGATTATAGAATTCATCAATCATGTCGAACAATCATGAATGATACCTTAAGAATCTTGATCACCATCAACATCTCATCTGGAATAATGTCTGATGCTCTGCCGGTCAGCCTCTGTCTGTACTGCCAAACAAGACTTCAATACTTGAATCCTCATATCTCTTCACTCTTTCATCACCAGAGGCTCAATTCCTAGATTCTATCCGTCAAGGTACTCCTCTTGACTTTCCCAAGTCCGCACTTTCCAAAGATACTTCTTCTGAGAGATCCAGACCTGACTATCAGACCTTGCCACAACACTCTGTTCTTGTTTACCGGACCACAACACTCTTCAATCTAACTTGCGATATAGGCACACTATGTCCTGTAGATGTGTGGGATGAACTTTGTTGCCATCAATGACAACAATCATGAAGCTCCAATGTGTCTCTTGCCAACACCACTCTTCTCTTGGGAAGAGAAATTTTTCTTTACCAGTAGAGAACTCAGAACAAAAACCAAAAATTTTAATTTTCCTTGGGAATGACACTAGCTTTGTTGGTGCTCAAATTTGAGACTCCTCAAATCCCTAAAAATAATTAGTTCTTGAGTGACATGAGTGTCAAACTCAAGGCAAGGATTCAATTTATATTTAGGATGAGGCAACTAAGGACAACATTTGATAAGGTGGGTAAGACCTTCTTTTGACTCTACTAGACCATGGGGGGTACTCCCTAAGGTGTATGAGGATAATGATTGATAACAATTTGAAGCTAAACCTAGAATCAAACCATACCCAATGCACAAGAAACTCTTATTTTTCGTCACTAAGAAACCTATATGCTTGTTTGAAAAAACTAGGGTTATTACGCCTTCATGTAGAAGATATATGACCATGTGGAGTCTAAAATGTTTCATTAACAACCCCTAATGCAGTAGCACATCTAGATATGGCTGTAGGTAGAACAAAAAACACAAAATTAGGTAAAAGATTTAGGTTTTTTTATTGTGTTTGATTGTGTTGAAAGAAAAGAAAGGTTAAGTAGAAAGTAGATGGGTGCCTATATCCAATTTGGGAAACATAGTTTGGACATCAAATCAAAGGGGACACGAAGTAACCAAGACTAATATCTAATCAAGATAATGACAAAGACTGTAACTAACTCATTTACTGCATAATCTAGGATGTACATAGACAAATTAGTAGCTAGAAAATATCCAAAACATCAATTCAAGCATTCTTTAACCATCCATAAATATACATAAGATTCATTCATTGTTAATGAAAATATACCTTGCAAAGTATTATAGAGGTGTTTTACAATTTACTTCAGTTAACTAATCATGGATAACATTCAAATCAACAAATGTGATTAGGGAACTTGCTAGGAACCAAAAACTCACATAATGCTTATGGAGATAGTTGAAAAGATGAATAATCTTGACCTTAAATTCATTCTTTGAGTGTTATAATGCCCTATAATAACCCTCTTTCCAATCTTTGATTCTTGCCTTTGTACTTTTGATGGGTTTCAACTAAACAAAGGCACCACTCTTCTCTTGGGAAGAGAAAATTTTCTTTACCAGTAAAGAACTCAGAACAACAACCAAAAACTTAAATTTTCCTTGGGAATGATGCTAGCTCTATTGGTACTCAAAGTTGACACTCCTCAAATCCCTAAAGACAATTAGTTCTTGAGTGGCACAGATGTTCAACTCAAGGCAAGGATTCAATTTATATTCAGGATGAGGCAACTAAGGACAACATTTGATAAGGTGGGTAAGACCTTCTTTTGCCTCTACTAGACCAAGGGGGGTAATCCCTAAGGTGTATGAGGACAATGATTGATAACAATTTGAAGCTAAACCTAGATTCAAACCATACCCAATGCACAGGAAACTCCTATTTTTTGTCACTAAGCAACCTATATGCTAGCTTGAAAAACCCAAGGGTATTACACATTCATGTAGAAGATATATGACCATGTGGAGTCTAAAATGTTTCTTTAACAACCCCTAATGCAGTAGCACATCTAGATATGGATGTAGGTAGAACAAACAACACAAAATTAGGTAAAAGATTTAGGTTTTTTGTTGTGTTTGAGTGTGTTGAAAGAAAAGAAAGGTTAAGAAAAAAGTAGATGGGTGCCTATATCCAATTCAGGAAATAGAGTTTGGACATGAAATCAAAGAGGACACTAAGTAACCAAGACTGATATCTAATCAAGACAACAACAAAGACTGTAATTGAATAATTTACTGCATAAGCTAGGCTGTACATAGAGAAATTAGTAGCTAGAAAACTTCCAAAACATAAATTCAAGCATTCTTTAATAATCCATAAATATACATAAGATTCATACATTGTTAATGAAAAGATAACGTGAAAAGTATTGTAGAGGTGTTTTACAATTTACTTCAATTAACTAATCATGGATAACATTCAAATCAACAAATGTGATTAGGGAACTTGCTAGGAACCAAAAACTCACATAATGCTTATGGAGATAGTTGAAAAGATGAATAATATTGACCTTATATTCATTATTTGAGTGTTACAATGCCCTATCATAACCCTCGATAGAAACCCAAAAAATATTACAATGAAAATGTTTAATAACCTATGACTAGAAGAAAACCCTTGTTTTTCAACAACCAACTTTTTCCATCATTTGCAAGTGAATGTGAAATCCCTTAAATACTTTGTTCAATCCATAATAGATTCTTGGAAGGAATAATTTGACCTCTTAAAATCAAATTGGGCAACCATGATGCTTGCATCATGATCATATGGGTTGTACTAGAAAACTCTGTAGGTTTAGAGTGTTTGCCCATGCACTGGTACAAAAAAATCATCATGGAAGGGTCCACATTAGTCTTGGGACATATGGAGCTCAACTACCACACCATCAAACTCCAAAATGATCACAAATGACATCACTGAGAGTCGCTAGAGTGTCTCATCATGTGTTGAAAAAACATGAAAATATGAGTATTTTGGTCTAGAAGTCAGAATCCTGGAAGAACCAGGAACCCCAGAACATTCCAATGTTCCCAGGGGTTCTAGAATTCCTCTGAAACATTCCAATGTTCCTAGAAACCTGAAATCCCCTTGGAATATTCCAATGTTCCCAGGGAACTTGAAATTCCCTCGAAACATTCCAATGAAGTGCAAATTTCAAACTCCAAAATGGATTTGGAAATTATAGAAAAATGGTGTGCCCCAAGGGAAATGGGGAACTCAAGTATCTTCAAAAAAGTGCAAATGTCCTTGGAAAACCCAAAATTCCCATTTGACCCAATTCTTCAAACAAAAGCTGCATATGATAAAATATAATGAACATAGCCCAAATCTTTGAAATCATTAGAAAATATTATTTTTTGACCCCTCAAATTAAGCATGAAAAAAGAGGGGTCTAGAAGGATTTCAAAAAACATGAAAAACCCAAAATGAGAAGAACACCTGAAGAAAGGTCCAAATAGATGTAAGGGGGTGCCAGTAGTCCATAGCCTTTGATTTCACTAGAAAATTCCAATATCTGAGCCTCAAAATTGAATGAAGGGGAATGGGGTTTCCGGAGGATAGCAAAATTTAGGAAATGTTTTGATGTCCTTTGAAAACTTGAAATACTAAAATGCCTTGAAAACCTAGAATTCCCAAAGTGCCAGAATTTCAAAATAGAAGAGCTAGGTTAATGTTAGGTGACATACTAATTCACTATCTCTAAGATTATCTAAAAATACCATGGTTTGACCCTCCAAACAGAGCATTGAAAACAAGGGGTCCAAAAGGATCGAGAAAGAACTAAAAATCCCAAAATGCCAAAAAAGACAAGGCAAGCACACAAAAAAAGGAATTTTGTGGGGTTTTCATTCATGATGAGACATGGAAAAGGCATGGGGAAGGTATAACGGTCATCACAACACAAAATAAACCAAGGAAAACCCATTGAAGATTTCTCAAATTAATTATCAGTAATAGGTGAAAAAGTTTTAGACAACATAGAGGCATAAAATAGGGACTTTTAAATTTTTTTGAGGCACATACTAATAGGTTGTATAGGTAACCTAAGGATTCCATTTCAATTTAGATATATTCTAGTCTAAGGACTTGGCCATTTGGAAACCTTACACACAACCCTGAGGATACATATTTCCCTTGTGCCTTTCTTAGAGATGCCCCATCCTTGTGCCCAACTCTAAGATGATGTTCTCTACTAGTGGCAAAGTCTAGTGTGTCAAAATGACTTGAAATTTTACATTGACCTTTAACTTATAATTTCAAACATAATTTCTTATTGGCACTTTTCAAGATTCCTTATAGATTCTTCCATATTTGACCCACAAAACATCAATTTTAAGGAGACCCTACAAAATATAATGGTTAACAAGGAATGTTCCTTGATTAGTCCCCTTGTTGGATTTGAAGAAGAAATCCACCTATCATATGGCTATGTTAAACACAAAATAAATATTATGCTAATAAACTAAACCAATTCAAAGAACAAACAAGAAAACCATAGTGTTTAATGGAAAAATGAGAAAAAGGAATGTTTGGGAGAGAGAGAGAAAACTAATCAAATGGGAACATAACTCAAAAAAATATTATATGGTTGGAAATGATTCTAATGTGTGAAGATGAAACACAATATGAGGGAAAAATATGTGATTTGGTAAAGAAACTAGGAAAGAAAATTAAGACTAGGTTTGTTAGGGTTTGAAAGAAGAGAGAAGAAGAGGAGATAGAAAATGAAGGCAAGATGGCAGGAAATGGGAACAAGTATAATAGGGGATAAAAATTACTATAATGGGAGAGATAAAACAATATTTTGGAGTGTGGGTGATGGAAAATAAAAGGAAAACCAAGCTAGGAGAGAGAAAGAGTCTAAAAAGGGCAATGAGAAAGATGGGAGAGGGAAAAGAAAGAGAAAATGGATACAGGGATTAAGGGAAATGGATGAAAAGAGGTAAGGGGAGATGGAAGAGACGAAATATGTACATTGGGAAATGTAAGGAGGTGTTTTCTAATCAAAATCAAATAGAATCGTAACTAACCTAGTGTAAAAATATGGAAAATTTTCACTCAACTTGAAGAGATTTGTTGTGGAAGTTATTATGGGGATCCAAAAACTATTGAAGACTTTGATACAAAAGGTAACTCACTATTTAAATATATTAATAACTAACATAGCCTTAATCTTTAGGAAAATATCTCTACTATAGCTCTTAAGTGAAAATTTTATTGTTTCCATGTTAAAATGAGAGATTGGAATACTTGTTTTATAGTTTTTTTAATAGGGAATTTAGGGAGAAAATATATTAGGCCCTAAGATTAATTATTAGACTCATCTTGGATTTAATTTTGGTGATAATTAGATGAAAGGAATTCATGACCCCCATATTCCCAAGGTAGTGAAGATATCTTGAAGCCTAAGGAGGTTGAATATCCAATAACAACTCAAGGGAAAGGTTGGCCAACTAAAGGTGGTGGTTATGAGTCAAGACAAGCAATGAGATGCAATATTTTAGGGGGAAAAAAGATTATTTGCATATATCTCAAGTTATAGGATCTCATTAAATGATTTGGTCAAAGATAATAAAAAAGGGTTTAGGAATAAAGGATAAGGGAACATGAAAAGGGGAAAAACCTAGAATGAAGAGAAAAAGAAAGAAATAAAATAAATTAAAAGGGGAACCACATAGGGAAGGGGACAAGGGTGACATGGAGAGCATAGGACATGGCTTAGGAAAGAGGAAAGAAAAGGAATAAAAATGGGTCAAAATCACATCAATAGAAAGGGACTAAAATGAGTGTGAAACATAATAATAGTAATTGTAGAGTATGCAATTTTTTATTGTATTTCCCCCCACTTTGGTAGGCTTATAAAACTCTATAGGAGGAAGCCTACTATACTAAGAGTACATAAAATATCAATAAATATGAAATATACTTGTTACTATAGGAGAGATGCCAATCTTTGACTTACTTTAGACTTTGATTTAGCACATGTACCTATTCCTACAAGAAATCCATGTAAATATTAGTCAATATTGATGCAGGGGAATCTTGTCCCTCACAATTTTGGTTTTATTTTTTGTTTTAAAATTTTAGTTTGTTTGGTGAATAAAGCAAGTTTCTATATCTACATTTTTTTTGTGTGCTTGAAGCTCCTATCGCCTTGCTTTATTGAGGCTCCTATCACGTAGCCTTTGGACCTCTTGTTGCCAATATGATAGTAACTTGTTTGGCTACTATATTTTATCATTGCTAAGACATTAAATTTCTATTTTTATCTAGAGGTCATGGCTATCTATTATCTCTAGATTTAAAAGACAAAAAAAAGCCTCAAATCGTGCTCTATAAGAATAAACCTAGTTGGCAAATTTGTTTTTTCTTTCTTTCTGGGTGATCGGCCAAAGTTAGAAACAACAACTATTCTTCATTAAATCTTGGGCATGAATGGGTGATCGTGCTTCTTGGTCAGTGGTTCCTTTCTCGGTAATCATTGTGTGCATGGCCGTTACATCTCTATCCTTGGCATCATGGATATTCTTCTTGGTAGCAACTATTTTTAATTTTCTTTGGAGGCTTCACTTTCTTGGTGGGCGACAGCTTCATTATGATAGAGACAGTCTTAAATTTCTTCATCTTTGTTGTAAACTCCTTGAAGGGAGGTGATGGACATTGTGGTTTCCTTGCTGGCTCCAGAGACTTGGAGAATATTCCTTCTTTCTGCATAACTTTTAACTAGAATGGATGACATATTGGAGGGGGATGACTAAGTGAAGGGAGATAGATCATTGGTATCATAAGGCCAATTTGAGGAGGGTTGAGCAATTTGAGGAATAGAAGAAGGCATATAGCTTATCGAGCAGAGGAATTAGAGGCTGATTGTCATATAAGAGGAGGAGGCCAATAGTGTTAAGGAGTTAGTTTTTGTTTTTGTCTCTGAATCTTTGTATGAGAGAGAGGCCAACTGTCTGGCCAAATGGGAATTTTGTAATAAGCATCCATATAAAATAATATAGAAAATCTCTTTTTACATTTTCTCCTATCACTCTTGTTTAGAACTTCCTATTGTTTTCCTATATTGAGCTGTGTGATTGATTTATGAATTGGAATTGTGAAGTGATTGGCAAGGCTGTGCCATCAGATTGGTATCAGAGCTAGGTTAGGTTGAGATTGGGCATTGAAGGTGGTCAATATGCATCCAAGAAGGATGGGCATGGGTAGAGGTCGAGGCAAAGGCTGAAGGGACCATGGTGACCCTAATTTGATGTAGACTTTGATTAAGAGGATGGATGCTCTTGAGAGGGCCCAGAGGAGAGGAAACCCTGATATTGAAGATTTAAGTGATGAAGAAGAAGAACCACAGAGAGAAGAAAATGAGGTAAGACAGGCAGACCCAGAAGATGAATTTGGTGAAACGCTGATAAGGCCAGTCATGAATTTGGGATCCAAACCCAAGATTGATGTGCCTACTTATGCTGGAAGCCTTAATGGTGAAGAAGTAATCGACTGGATAAATGACTTAGACAAATATTTTGAATATGAGGGTGTAGCAAAAGAGAAAAGAGTAAAGTTTGCCTGCATGAGATTGAAAGGTCATGCAACCATGTGGTGGGACTTTGTCCAAACTGAAAGGAGAAAGAGAAATAAGGAAAAGATTAACTCATGGGATAGGATGGTATCCAAGTTGAAGGCTAAATTTTTGCCTAGTGACTATCAGGCTAATCTCTTTAAGAGATTACAAAATTTGAAGCAAAAAGAGATGTCTATGAAAGATTATACAAAAGAGTTTTACAAGCTTATAATCAGATCTGGGCATGTTGAAGAAGATGTGGAGAAGATATCCCATTATGTGAATGGTCTAAGATACAGTCTACAAGATGAGATGAGTCTTTTGTCTCCTAGAAGCCTGGAAGAGGCTTACCAACTTGCCTTAAAGGTAGAAGAGAAGCTGCAAAGGAAGCAAAGTCAGCAAGAGAAGAAAAGAGGAAGAGGATTTAGAGGAAGGGGACAACAATCTAGTAGAGGACAACAACATCATCAAGGTGAAGAGGCTGGAAGTTCTAGTGGAAAAGTCAACAATGAGAGAGGTGGTTTTCAAAACAGAGGAGGAAGATCTTATGGAAGAGGTGGCTCACAAGGTAGAGGAAGAGGATTTGCTAGAAAATGTTACAAGTGCAATCAATATGGACACAAGAGTTGGGACTGTACTGAATCATCACAAGGAGGACACTCAAAATTTGAAAGAAGAAATCAAGTTGTTCAGGATGATCAAGAAAGTGTAGGATCTCCAGTATATCACAAGGATGGAACAGAATTAGGAGAATCCTTGATGCTTAAGAGAGCATTGTTAAAGCCATAGAAGGAAAGTCAAGAGCCAATTCAAAGGAGAGCATTATTCAGAACAAAGTGTAAGTCACATGGTAAATGTTGTAAGCTCATTATAGATAGCGGTAGTACTGACAATATTGTTTATACTGAAATGCTAGAGAAGCTGAATCTTAAAAGGATTAAACACCCAACTCCATATAAGGTAACTTGGTTACAAAAAGACCATCAAATATTGGTGAGTGAGCAGTCCTATGTTGATTTTCAGATTGGTAATTATAAGGATTGTGTTTTGTGTGATATAATGTCCATGGATGTGTGCCATGTTTTACTTGGAAGACCATGGCAATTTGATAGAAATTCAGTCCATGATGGAAAAGAGAATACATATACCATTATGAAGGATGGAGAGAAGCATACCTTGCTTCCCATAAAGGAGAAACAAGAGGACAACAACAGTAGCAGTCAAGTAATGATGGTAGGTGGTAAAGAATTTTTTAAAGATTTGAAGAATGAAGAAATTGGTTTTGTTTTGGTTCCTAAACCACAATGTGTAATGACTTCTACAAAGTTGGATGATTTTCCTATTGAGATACAAGATATGTTCAATGAGAATATGGATATTGTTGCAACTTATTTGCCTAATGAATTGCCTCCTATTAGAAGCATAAGTCATCATATGGATTTGATTTTAGGTGCTAGCCTTCCTAATAAAGTTGCATATAAAATTACCCCTATGGAGAATGAAGAGATAAGGAAGCAAGTGGCAGAACTTTTGGAGAAAGGCTTGATAAGAGAAAGTCTAAGCCCTTGTGTTGTTCTTGGAGTATTGGTGCCAAAGAAAGGAGGAGAATGGCATATGTGTATTGATTCAAGGGCAATAAATAAAATTGCAATAAGATATAGATTCCCCATACCTAGGATTGAAGATTTAATGGATTGTTTGAGTGGGTCAATGTATTTTTCCAAGATAGATTTGAAAAGTGGTTATCACCAAATTAGAATTAGACTAGGGGATGAGTGGAAAACTACTTTTAAGACTAGTGATGGGTTGTATGAATGGTTGGTTATGCCTTTTGGGTTGTCTAATGCTCCTAGTACTTTTATGAGTTTAATGAATGAGGTTTTGAAACCATTTATTGGTAAATTTGTGGTTGTGTAATTGGATGACATTTTAGTGTTTAGCAAGTCAAAAGAGGAGCAGCTTGAGCATTTGAGGTAGGTTATGAAGTGACTACAGGAAGAGAACTTGCAGATTAATTTGAAGAAGTGTGTGTTTTTGTAGATTGAACTTGTTTACTTGGGCTTTGTGGTATCAAATGATGGATTGAAGATGGATAAGGAGAATGTTTAAGCTATACTTGATTGGCCATCACCAAGGAGTATCATAGAGGTAAGAAGTTTTCATGGTCTTTCTAGTTTTTACAAGAAGTTTATAAGAAATTTTAGTCATGTTGTAGCACCTATATTTGAGACTATTAAGGGAAGTAAAGGACCATTTGTGTGGACTAAAGAGGCTGAAGAAAATTTTAGATTTCTCAAGGAGAAGGTGAGTGAACAGCCCATACTTGCTTTGCCAGATTTTGATAAAGTGTTTCAAGTAGAATGTGATGTTAGTGGTTTGGCTATAGGGGTAGTCTTGAGTCAAGAAGGAAAGCCAGTGGCTTATTTTAGTGAGAAATTGAATGATGCAAAAAGAAATTATTCTTCTTATGATTTGGAATTTTATGCTTTGGTTCAATCCCTCAAGAAATTGAGACATTATGTTTTGCCCAAAGAATTGATTGTGTATATAGATAATCATGCTTTGCAGTTCATCAACAACTAGCACAAATTGAATCAGAGGCATGCTAAATGGGTTGAGTATATTCAGAGTTTTAATTTTGTTTTGAAGTATAAAAGTGGTCAAATGAATAAAGTTGCTGATGTTTTAAGTAGAAATAATTTTTTGTTATGTGAGATTAAGACTAACAACATGGGATTTAAAGGTTTGAAAGAGTTGTATGTAGAAGATGCAGATTTTGGAGAAGCATTTGTAGATTGCAGTGATCCTATTTGTAGGAATAAAGAGCCATGAAGTGATTATATGTTGCAAGAAGGCTTTCTGTTCAAAGAAAATAAGTTATGCATTCCTAGAGGCTCCATGAGAGATAATCTGTTAAAGGAAAAACATAGTGGCAGTCTTGCTGGTCACTTTGGATAGGATAAGACTTTTCAGCAGTTGAGCACTCATTATTATTGGCCAAGGATGAAGGTAGATGTTAGAAGATATGTGGAGAGGTGTAGAGTTTGTCAACGTGCTAAAGGAAGAAGTCAAAATGTTGGATTATATCAGCCATTGCCAGTTCCAACCATGCCTTGGGATTTTTGAGTATGAACGTTGCTTTGGGTTTACCTCATACTCAAAGGGGTAATGATTCAATCTTTGTTGTAGTTGATAGATTTTCAAAGATGGTTCATTTTATACCATGTAAGAAGACTAGTGATGCCACTAACATTGCAAATTTGTTCTTTAAAGAAGTTGTAAGGCTGCATGGTATACCAAGAAGTATTATTTCTGACAAGGATACAAAATTTGTGGGTCATTTCTGGAAGACTCTATGGAAGAAGTTGGGCACAAATCTGAATTTTAGTTCTACATATCATCCTCAAATAGATGGACAGACTGAGGTTGTCAATAGAAGCCTTGGAAATTTGTTGAGATGTCTTTTCGATAAGTCAACTAGAAGTTGGGATCTTATGTTAGCACAAGCTGAATTTGCTTATAATGATTCCCCAAACAAAAGCACACGTTTCAGCCCTTTCTATGTGGTTTATGGTATGCATCCAAGAGGTGTGTTTGAGCTTCGTGATCTTGCTAGAATGGAGAAAAGGAGTGCAAATGGGGAAGAGTTTTCTCAAGTCATTCATGACAGTCAAGAGAAGGTGAAGAATAACATTGAAGATAGAAATCTATAGTATAAAAGGCATGCTGATTTGAAGAAAAGAGAGTTGTAGTTTCAAGTTGGAGACCTTGTATTGGCACATCTCTGAAAAGAGAGATTTCCTATAGGAACGTATAATAAACTTTAGATGAAGAAGATTGGTCCTTATAAAATCCTTAGGAAGTTTTTAGCTAATGCCTATGAGATATCACTACCTAAAGAGTTAAATATATCTCCCATTTTTATTGTTGCAGATTTATATCCATACAAAGGAGATTCAGAATTAGATGAAGTTGATGCAGCTGATTCATCTCATGAAGAACAAGTTGGGACAACTAATGTTCCACAACAAATAAAATGCATTCTAGATAAACAAGTGGTGAAGAAGACCCGTAGAAAGGAATATTTTAAGTATCTTGTCAAGTGATGCAACCATCCCATTGAAGATGCATCATGGCTTACTGAGGACAAGATCAATAAATTGGGTCATTCAGTTGCATACCTCATGAGCCAGAGCTCATGATTTCTTTCTGCTAGGGAGTTTGATGTAGGGACATCTTGTCCCTCACAATTTTGGTTTTATTTTTTGTTTTAACTTTTTGGTTTGTTTGATGAATAAAGCAGGTTTTTGTCTCTACATTTTTTCTGGTGTGCTTGAAGCTCCTGTCACCTTGCTCTATTGAGGCTCCTGTTGCATAGCCCTTGGACCTCCTATCACCAATATGATAGTAACTTGTTTGGCTTTTATATTTTATCATTGTCAAGACATTAAATTTCTAATTTTATCTAGAGGTCATGGCTATCTATTATCTCCAGATTTAAAAGACAAAAAAAAGCCTCAAATCATGCTCTATAAGAATAAACCCAGCTGGCAAATTTCATTTTTCTTTCTTTTTGGGTGATCGGCCAAAGTTAGAAACACCAACTATTCTTCATTAAATCCTGGGCATGAATGGGTGATCGTGCTTCTTGGTTGGCGGTTCCTTTCTCTGTAATCATTATATGCATGGCCATTACATCTCTATCCTTAGCATCATGGATATTCTTCTTGGCAGCAACTATTTTTAATTTTCTCTGGTGGCTTCATTTTCTTGGTGGGCGACGACTTCATTATGATAGCGATCGTCTTAAATTTCTTCATCATTGTTGCAGACTCCTTGAAGGGAGGTGATTGACATTGTGGTTTCCCTGCTGGCTATAGAGATGTGGAGAATATTCCTTCTTTCTACATAACTTTTAACAAGCATGGACAACATATTGGAGGGGGACGACTGAGTGAAGGGAGACATATCGTTGGCAGTATAAGGCTGATTTGAGGAGGGTTGAGTGGTCTGATGAATAGAAGAAGGCATATAGCCTATCGAGCAGAGGAATTAGAGGTCGATTGTCATATAAGAGGAGGAGGCCGATTGTCATATAAGAGGAGGAGGACGATAGTGTTAAGGAGTTAGTTTTTGTTTTTGTTTCTGAATCTTTGTATGAGAGAGAGGCCGACTATCTAGCCAAATGGGAATTTTGTAATAAACATCCATATGAAATAATACAAAAAATCTCTTTTCACATTTTCTCCTGTCACTCTTGTTTAGAACTTCCTATCATTTTCCTGTATTGAGCTGTGTGATTGATTTCTGAATTGGAATTGTGAAGTGACTGGCAAGGCTGTGCCATCAAATATACACCAAAAAGAGAAAATACACAACATACATAAGGAAAGTGGAAACACAAATATGACAAACACAATTCTATATATGAAAAGATTTATGATCTAAATATAAACTAGAAAATAGTATATCAACCATGCCATAAAATGCTAATGGAAATGTTTAAAATAACACAAAGAACTAACCATTCTATTTGGAGGATGGATATATAAAGATCCACTGCATAGAAGAATTGATAAGTGCAATAACAACTTGTGGAAAAAAGAGGAACACCTTGGAAAAATGTAAGAAGAAATGGGAAACTAGAAAATGAAAAATGTAAATTGGATACAATGACAAGAGCTATAAGGTAGCCACCCATAGAAGAAGCTAGGGTAAGCTAACAATAAAAGGTATTGATGATGATAATCAATAAAAATAAAAAGATAGAAATTAGATAAACATGTTTGAGGTTTCCACCCTTGGCTATTTGGTGGTTTCCACCATATCCATTAGGTTTCCACCATATATATTAGGTTACCACCCTAGCTATTAGCAATTGCCACTTGGACAAGGAAATTAGAAACTAAATAAATATCTTTGAGGCTGCCACCCTTGGCTATTTGGTGGTTGTCACCCTGACTATTAAAAATTTCCACCCAAACAAGGAAACTAGAAACTAGATAAGTGGCTTTAAGGTTGATACCCTTGTCTATTTGGTAATTTCCACCCTACTTATTAATTATTTCCACTTGAAAAAGAAATTGATGATTTCATTAATGACTATAAGGTAACCACCCAATTGGATAAAGATGATAGGATAGGTCTTAATTAATAGGAAAGGCTAGTCATTGTCATGGTTAAAAGCTAAAAGATATGAAGGAGAGAGTGAGTGTGTAGGATAGATGCCCCTTAAGTTGACTAACAAAAGAAGAATAAAGAGAGTCAGTCAATTTGAGGATAATTATTAAGGGGAAAAAGAGAAATAAGAAGGAATGCCAAGGATTTTGAATGAGAGGAAATGAAGAAGGTGATGAAAGAGGGAACATTTAGGTCATTCCCTTAAGAGATGAAGCACATGGAGAACAAGTGTCACATTCTACCAAGTGACTAAGAAATTAAGTGGATGGAAATAGGGGAACATCTAAGGTATGTCCCCACAAGTGGTTAAAGGATACATGGTTATAAAAAGGAAAAATACCTAAAGCAGTAGGATATATAAAGGAAAAAATGAATTAGGAGACACTTAGGTCATACCTTAAGAACAAAAGGGGAATGGATAAAATGATCAATGTTCCAAGATAGTGAATGAGGTAAGGACAATAATTGATGAAAAAGAGGGGAAGGGAATGACACTGAAGCATAATAAGATGAATAGGATGTGGTTTCTCTAGAAGAGAACAATGGTATAATAGAGATGAGGAAAGAAGTGAAGAGAATGTCAAGGTAAAAGTTATGCCATGGGTGAAAGTGATAATAGGTGTGAGAAACTAAGTCACAAAAGATAGGAATAAGCACAAGGAGTATACAATATATAAATAGACCACACAATGTCATCCTAATCTTATACACTAGGGTAGTGTAACATAAAAAATTGCATACCCTTGCAATTTCACGCTATATTTTGGCCTTGCTTTAACATTCATTCCCTTTGTTTATATGATCATTTTATCGCTTGCATTATCCTTTTCCCTTCCCATGGTGCTTAGTCCTTACTTCCTATGTTGTCTTTTCATCAAGTTTTTTGTCACTTTTGAGTTATCCCTTTGATATTCTAGTGTCTCATCACTTTTAAGCCCAAACTATTCAAACACTAGCACTTTGCATAGACATCCACGTGACGCGCTAGTGTCCTCTGATAGTTTCTTGTTTGGTGGTCATTTCTAAGTATTTTGCAACTTGTTGCCTTCCTAGGTAAGTGGTAATGGCTTGGGTTGAATCCAAATGGCTCATTAGCCCCTTCCTCTTCCCTCCTCTCTTTTTAAATCTATATTTTTCACTCTTGTATTCTCTTGGCCCTCTCTTGGCTCTCTCTTGGAACTTTATTGTACTCTACAACATTTTGTAGCTCTCTACAACTCTCTACAACTTTCTACAAAATTCTCTTTCAGTTCTCTTGTCCTCTTGGATTCCTCAAGCCTCTAAAATTGATATTGTTCATGTTTCATTACAAGCATTTATTTTGTGCTACCCTTGAGCATCTTGGGATTCTCACATCCTTTCAATCTTTCATTTTAGTTACTATTCTTATTTTTAGACACACTTAGATTAAACACAGACACACACTATTATATATTTATCTATCTTGGTTAATGTGGAGGTAGAAATACCAAAGTAGGGGTTTGACTTGAAGGCAAACCCCTAAACAACCCCAATACTTTTTCCTATTCTTTCCAGCTACATGTTTCTTTGGGAGAAGACATCCAACTTCCTGGGGGTTTGGTGATATATTCCTTGTCTCATTCTTTTTCATTTCTTCATTACATTTAAATAACTTAGTTAACTCTTTGTTATTTATATTTTTGTCAGTGATTGGTAGCTAGTTGTTGTGTTTCCTTTTCTGATTTTGTAGATTGGGCAATTTGCTAGGTTGGATTTTTGTATTTTTTGGGAACTATTCAATTTTATTCACTATACAAATGACATTTCTTATCATGGATGTTCACATCATGCATTGGAGTCCTAGATAGTGGCTTCCCTCATCTAGATCTAGGTTCCTTTCTTCATCCTCTTTTTAGTTTTGTAATTTATTTGTGTAATTTTTTTGTAGTTTCTTATAAGTTAGCATTTTCCATTCTAGCTCACATATGAATGTAATGTAGAAGTTAATAGCAGTAGCATAATTTTTATATTACAAGTGGTAAGGAAACTTTTCTCAACTATCAAACAAATGTATGCCTTGTATATGGAAAGTGGAGCTATATAGAGAAGTTTGTATTATGAGTGTAAGAGATATATGGAATATAGGTGATAGGGAATATTTTAATAGTTAAGGGGTAATAATTGAGTGAGTGGTATGAGGCTTGTCATAATTCATTTAAGGGATCAATCAATATAGAATTTTGGATTACAAGAGAACAAGGAAAGGCAAATGTATAAGGGAAAGGGGGATAAAGGATGAAGTGATATGCTAAAGTATGAAAATCATTTCTAAATCCATGCCTTATGAAAGAAAAAATAAGGCATCGTGTCTCACAAGTTCAAACTAGAATGACTTATAGGGTGGATCAAATAGAAGGGAGAGAGAAAATAAGTAGTATGTCTCAAGTTTAGTAAAGTGCTTTTAGTTCTTTGACTTTGATTTACTTTTCTTTTGACTATTTCTCTTGTTAAGTATATCCTTTGAGTTTCTTTGATATACTTCTCTTAGGCTTGCATGCTTTTTTACTTTACTTTATTTTTTCTTTCATTCTTTTCTTGATTCCATCTCCATGATCTAAACCCATGTAACTAGTTAGATGCAAGGGATCATCGTCAAGGATTAGTAGGCTATTATGGATATTTATTTTAATTGAATGTCACCCCTATAGATTTGACTAAATCCTTTGATCAGGATTACAAACATCAATATGTTTTATGTAATTCTACTAGATGAGCAAAGAATATGGGAAGTGATCCAACTATAATCTTCTCTAGGTCACTAAATGAGTTTGGAAATTATTAGTATTGAGGGGGAAAGAATTAGCATGCACTTATCATTAAAATTAATTATAGAATATATAAGGCCAATACATGGATGTTGCAATTCCATAATGGGATATGTGAAGGACTAAAAAATCTAAGACTAGAATGATTACAGTGATAAACTATCATGAAAAGAGATAATGGGTCACAACATAGAGGTAGCAGTATGGAAGAGGGAGATAATAATGTGATATAGGGACAAGTGAAAGTGAGGTGAGGTAGGTATACCTAAGTAGATAGTGTTTGATAAAGTTGTTAGAATTAACCAAGACAACTGAGAGGGGGGTGAATCAGTTGTCACCAAAATTAATCTTTTCCAAACTTTAAAACTTCTTTCACTATTGTCAATTAGATTAGTGATGCAAACATTAGAGCATATGACATTAACACAGAAGCAAAAACATAATCAACACATTTGACACCAAGATTTTTGACATGGAAACCCGGTTAAGGGAAAAACCATGGTGGGGGTTAACCCACAAGAATTAATACCATGTAAAAAGTATTTTACAAATGAGAATGCACATGCATTTGGGCTCACTACCCAAAGCTCACTACCTATGGAAACATTACAAGAGATTGACAAAGATTTGAACTGATTGATAGCATCTACCTATGCAAGAGTTTCAGTTTCAGTTAAGTACAAAAATTGATCTTACACATTTCATCTTTGCTCTACTCTTCTTACTGTTCTTCCTTCATTCACACTTAGGATTTTTTCTTTTCTCACATACACCTTATTTGTACACACCACTCATACTGAATCATCCAATTTCATCGGCTATATATATCACCAATATGATCTACAATCATTCTATCAGTCGGCTTCAACAACACTTAGAACTTTTATGAATGCTCTGCTCTGTTGGCTAGATCTATGCATAACTTAAGGTGTGGACCAAAACTTTCTCTTGAAAATCATCACTCATGTTGGCCACTATCACTAATAATCACCACTTGTCCAACAAACAACTTTCATACATCTGGAATCAAGATCTTCTGTAAGGTCGGCTTGTTCTTCTTTTGTCTGCTCTGATAAACTGGAACCTGGTACTCAAAGGCTAATATCTTTTGAATCCTTCATCACAGGATAACAAAAATCTAGATTTAGACTGTCTTGACAATGCATATGTCTCCCCTAGATTCAGAGCTAATCATGACTTTCCACCGGAGAGATCCGGACCAAAATACCAAACCCTGTTATTGCTCTGTTCCTAACTACCCATACCTAGACAAATTCTAAATCTGACTTTTGGTATGAACAAATTATGTTATGCAAATGATTGGGATGATCTTAGTTGCCATCAATGACAACACCTATAAAGCAAAGTAGTGTCTCTTGCCAACAAAAGTGTCTTACCATTCATGGTGCATAAGTGAAGGATAATAGTATGTATGTGTATAATGATATGGTTCACTTTTAGTGACAAGGGATATAAGAGCGGGATAAGCATGGAGAGGATGGGAATAAAAGGGACTAGATGAATCACAAAATGGAGAACATCCAAGGCTATATTTATGAATATATGGTTTAAGGTGAATAAGTTTAGTAATACCATTTTAATGGGGACTAAGGTATTCTCTTTTATGTCAAGATTTTCCTAAGATCTTGATCCCCTTGACATAATATTTCAAGTTTAGGAGAAGAAAATGAGGATCAAGAGGTCTAGGGGTAACATAATGAATTCCATGATTAGTGATATATTTATTGGACGAATAATAAGATAGAGTTTAGGATAGTATGCTTGGTTGAATGAATAACTTTAGATGGAGAAGGAGAATGTCTATAGAATTTAGGATTATGGAATGTTACAAAATACATTAAATTCACCAAAACTAAGGAGATTTTTTATATTAGAGTAAAACAAGGGTTTTGAAAGGGACATGTGATTGAAAATCTGAACTATAGTAGAATCTACTTAAATATTCAATACTCCAATGAAAATAAGATAAATGCAATAAACCAAAGATATACCTTACTAGACCTATTTACCTTGTGTCTTCCATTGTTTCCTATCTCTTCAATGATCTTTGTGGATTATGATTGAGCTCTCAGAAGTATGACTTCCTTTCTATTTTAAGATGAAAAAGAGAGAATGGCTTTGTGGAGGATTATGCAATGAGGAATAAACTACAATGCAACACTAAGATGAATGATGGAGATCATGATATGAAGCCATGGATAATGATTATGTAATGAGGATAATGAGATTACAATGTAAATGAGGGGAGCCAAAGGCACACTTGATAGCTATGGTGGAATTTCTGAAGCATAAGATTACTAAAGCTCTTGTGATTATATGAAAATGAGTGTGAGAACCTTGCTTTTATAGGCTAAGGATGGACCAATTACAAGTGTCATAAGATCCATGGTGTAGAACAAGTCATGTGATGTGTACAGTTGAGATGAAGTTGGTTGGGATGAGGGAAAGAAACATGGGAGATGTTCCTACTACATTTACAAGGTAGAGGAATATGTGGAAACATAATCCACATGTCATGATGCTCACAAAGACCTGTGAGTTAAAAGTGGAAGAATTTGAGAAGATTGTGGAAGAAGGACTCTTGTTTGTTGGAATTTGAGAGATAAAATAGGCTTTTAAAAGACAAGTGTCTTTGACCATAGAGATGATTGAGAAAACATAGGACACATGTGGAGAAGAAATAGGGATGGTTAGAGGATAATTATATAATTAAATATTAAAAATATTCAATTATGTGTGCAACATGATGAGGTGTAAAGTGAGGTGGATGAGATGATGTGGAATTATAGAATTAGAACTTTGGAATGGATGATTAATTAAATAATTTGGGATTATTCAATTAAGGGTGATTTAGACGAATTTAGATGATTTAATTAAATAAATAAGGATATTTATTTATTGATAGAAGAATAGGAATAAAATAAATATTAGAATATTTATTTAATTGATCTCGAGCCATTTTTAGGTGTATACATTTTGCCCCTCTTTGATGCAATATGTTTTATCACGTTGTTTCAAAGTATAAAAATTTTCTAAGCATGATACATGCCCCAGTTTTCCCCTAGTACAGGTTTGATAATAGTAGGATGTCCCCTCAAGAGATTGGTCGGGTTGGATTTGGTAAAAGGATGGCAAACAATCTCATGATAAAGAATAAAAAGGAATGACACGATTGACGAGTGAAAGAATCAGGTTACAAAGAATGGAAAATAGATGCAAAACATGACATTCATGTGCTAGCTTAAACACCTCCAACTAGGGCTCACTTGGCTATAAATAGAAATGTGGGCTCACTTCTCTATTCATTTGCACATTTGTCTTTTGTGGAGAGATTATAGGAGCCATAGTGTTTAGAAGAGCAAAGAAGTCAGCGAAGATGGATCAGATTCTGATAGAGAGCCACAAATTTGATAGGATCCAACGATTTGGGTGGCCAACAGACTACAAACCCCCGGTACGTATGCATTTAAGTTTGATCATTTTTGCATTTATGATGGTCAAATTTTAGGTCAAAGTCCACATTTTTGAATGCACGACTTAGCTAGTTCTGCGCAAATGATAGTTAAAGCTATGCATGCAACACAATTCTATGCAAAGAAGTTTGGAACCTGCGCAAATGCACTATTTTCACAAATGATAAGTAGTGTTGTGCAAACAACTA
This sequence comes from Cunninghamia lanceolata, assembly GCA_027924645.1. Classification (NCBI taxonomy): domain Eukaryota; kingdom Viridiplantae; phylum Streptophyta; class Pinopsida; order Cupressales; family Cupressaceae; genus Cunninghamia; species Cunninghamia lanceolata. The sequence goes on along the minus strand of BSBN01001135.1, from coordinate 2,329,750 downwards.
GGGTTTTGGCGCATCTAGGCTAATATGCACAAACAATTAATAGAACTACGCATCTAGGATTAAGCCATGCATCCAGCAGGAAAATGTGCAAATGATTAGGGTTTAAGTACTTATGACAAGAAAAGCACATATGGTTTTAAAACACACAAATGACTCCTATTTTGACACATGTGCCAGAAATAGCTCAAATAAAAGGGGATTTAAGCATTTGATACAAAACTGTGCATCTAGTAAACAAAGTTGTGCATATAATAAAATTGGTCAATTACTTATCTAGTTGGATAAAGTCAGCATCTTGATCGATGTTAGCCAACTGATAGGTCATCTTTGAGATTGATAGAATCTCAGAAGAGATGATAGGATAGGTTTCCTAATAGGATAGCTAAGTAACTGGTTTGATTGATTAGATAGATATGTAGCTTAGTTATTGTGTTAACGCACTTTGTTATTGATTGCAGGAGATTCTAGATCATGTTCTGATGTCACAAGAGAGATTCTCAGTTACACAACTTCTTCATCCCTACTTGACTGATACTGATCATTTGGTGCTTGGATTAGTCAGATTGTGGTTTGTCTACTTTATGCGGAGGTGGTGGATGCTAAGGTGATGACGGAGAGGATGGAGATGATGGTGGAAATGATGGAGGTTAGAGGAGGGTGAGATAAAGGGTGGAGAGGGTACCCCAGATATAGGTACAGGTGCAAATATAGGTCCAGGTGCAAGCATAGGGAAAGGTTACATAGTTGTAGGGGGATGTTAGGACAACCATACTAGAGTGAGACACTTCTATACAGAGATATACTAGGGCAGAGACCCTATTACAACATGTGCAGTAGACTGCATCTCAGGGTCCTCATAGTCAGATTTAGTCAGATATGGTTTGAGCTGGGTAAATCTTTTACTAGAGATCCCTGTATGAGTAGGTAGTGCCCCTAGAGCAGAGGGTGAGTAGCTTCCACCCGATCTCACACAGCAGGTCTAGGCATACATTGACAGAGAGTGTAGGGATCATGAGGTCACCACCTCCTTGTGAGTCACCAGGGATGGGTCCTTAGCCTCCTCCTTAGTAGCCAACAGCTTCTAGAGGTAGTTCTACATAAGTATTTTTGGAGACATGCATCATGTTTTTATCATTTTTGTATACACCTTTTTTGATAGCTTGAGATAGACACTTTTATGATATTATTGTATACTTGGACATTATTATTTTTTATGATGATCTACATGAGTTCGATGGACTAAAATGTATATGTGCTTATGAATGGATTTTATTTATATGATGGATGTTATCTATATGATTGATGTTATTGTTTATGTTTACATTGCGATGATTCTAACATGCTGCTCTTATGATGTTCATGACACTTATGATATTACCTATGGTTCACATGATGATTGCTATCTATGTGTTAATGCTATGCGCAATGATATTATATGCTTATAGTTTATGATGACCTAATGCATATGTTGATGAGTTTTACATGCAATACTTGATGTTTGACATTTTAATATGTATGTTGATCTAATGTACTATGACAATGATATCTATGTTTTTCTGAGGTTTTGATGATAAATATTATGCATGAGACCTATGTGGATAAATGACATCACTATCATGATCTAAATGTTTTTGACTAATGCACCTAAATGATAATGCACTTATGATTGACAATGATTATACTATGTAACATGATATCACTATATGAAATTGTTGCTAGAAATCATGAGTTAAATATTTAATGCAACTAATGAACTAATGATGGACATGCTTATAATATGCAACATGGTAATGATGTATTTTTGTTATGCCAAGTATACTCAATCATAAATGAAAGATCACTTAGAAGAATTAATCAAAAGATATGGATATGATGAACAACTTAGAAGAATAATTGGGATAAATGGATAATATGGATAACTGACAAATACGATTTTGATCTTATGACATTTGGGTAAATGATAATTGATGGAATGCTTATAAATGGAATGAAATGCAAACCTAAAATGCACAAATGAGGCTTTGTCATCTTTTATACAAGTATTTGAAGTACTTTTTCATCATTAAGCTTTTAAAATATTGTAAGAAAATACAAGCATCTAGGTATAATTAACCCATGATAACCTGAGTATCTCGTACATGGATTTTGATTTAGCAAGTTAATACAAGAATCTAGCTATAATTGAACCAAGATGACCTAAGTATTTCTTGCATGTATCAACAGACAAGGATTTCCCTCTTTCATGATTAGACCCATAATGTCCTCAATGATCTTTTACTAATCATTTTGTTAGACAAGTCATCACATTACTAAAGATTGATTTGCAAACAAAAAACAAATGAAAATAATCATGCCCCCATAATAGGTCCTCTAGTTTTGGACATCCTCAAGTAGCATAGGAAACATGATAACAAAAATCAAGACCTGAGACTTAAACTTATAACAAGCATAAAATCTTCTTACCATGAAACTGATATAATCATCTCGATAGTTTAAGCACCTTGATGTTTGATATAGGTCAATGTCTTGTGTCAAGTGTTTTGTTACAAAGGTTTGTTTATAGTGCTACATGTTGTCTAGAGATAATATCATGATCCAGTTTGTTGTCCTCTGAGATTTGTGGCATTCAAGAATCCAATTCCTAACTAGGTCAAGGATTTTGGCCCCAGTCAAGTAAAGGTTCTAGTTATTATGAATGAAAACATAGGGATTAACTGATGATGAATATGATGCAATGGGCCCTAAGGGACTGACCTAGTGCCTTGGGGGCTCATCGATGATGGCCTTGCCTACGTGATGACACAGAGGCAACGTAGTTCAGGGTATGGACTATGTGGACCTAAGAGCTAGGGGGGAAGCCTCAGGGGCCCATCAATGATGGCCTTGCCTATGTGATAGCTCAGAGGCAATGTAGTTCAGGAATGGTAGTTTGACACTAATAATAGATGAATGGATGGACTGTACTTATTATGGTAGGATGAGTAGTATGGATGGATGGGAAGCCTCGAGGGCTCATCAATGATGGCCTTGCCTATGTGATAGCTCAGAGGCAACATAGTTTGATAACGATACTAATAATAGGGTCACAATGGATGACAAGATGGATGAAGGATTAGATGGATAGCTTGATGGGATAAGGTGATAAGGGTGAGCAAACAACAAGCCATGATAGGTATCCTTATGTGATTTTATGGATGTGGTATGAAAAGATGGATGAGGACTGAAATCCTAAAAGATGGAGGAAGCGGTTTATCACAAATAGCGCATGTTTCTAGGTTTTCACCACTTGATTTTATTTGCATGATTTTTTTTCTTTGTCCCTTGCATTGGGGTTTAGGTATAGAACTTGCAAAGATGCATGTTGTTGATGGGATCATTGAACTGTCCACCTTTTGATGTTGCTAGTTGATAAGCTCCTAATCCATAGGCAGCAATGATTACATACGGACCAAGCCAATTGGGTTCAAACTTTCCTTTCTTTTCCCTATCCTACTAATTTCTAGGGTTTTCCTTGAGCACTAGGTCACCAACTTGAAAGACTCTAGGTTTTACTCTGTGGTTGTAACTCCTTGACATCCATTGTTGATAGGATTTTAGATGATTAAAGGCATTCTGTCTTCTTTCCTCCAATAGTTCTAACTCTTGAAGTCTAGAAACCTAGTATTCTTCATCATATATTAGCTCTTTTAACAATACTCGCAAGGATGGTAACTCCACTTCAAAGGGAAAGATGGCTTCAAAGCCATAGACTAGGGAATATGGTGTTGCACCTGTGGGTGTGCAGATACTTGTACAGTAGGCCCATAGAGTGGGATTTAGTTGGATATGCCAATCATGACTGGCATCATTGATAGTTTTCTTTAGGATTTTCAAGATGGTTTTATTAGATGCCTCCACCTGACCATTTCCTTGGGGGTAATACGGGGTGGAAAAGTGGTGTTCTATATGGAATTTGTCACAAAGCTCTTTAACATCCTGATTTTTTTTGGGAATTAAAGTGTCTCAACCTTTGCAAATTCTTATCATTGGTAATTTAATTGTATATTTAATTATTGCCTAATATTGTATTTTACTTGCACATTCAGTTTGGTCACATAGTAAGGTGGCATGGCGACATGTTAGCTTACTTGGAATGTGACTTGGATGATCAAGTTAATCCTACATGGATTTGGGCATCCCATTTTGAGGTGGCATTAATTTGCCATGTGTCAGCATCTTTAGTATGTGGAAGGGAATATTCCATATGACAGAATCTATGATGTGTAAGGGCCAAGTTTGGAGATTCTTATGACAAGTACAGACAAGTGTCAGTTGGCATATTTGCATAAGAGAAAGGCATCTTTGGGTGCCCAAGTTGGGCTATGACATGTTGTAAGTAGAATATGCTATATTTAGCATTGTATGATAGATTCTCTTACAACTTTCAAGATTGCTATTATGGACAGATTTTATGACGGTTGTAAGTCACGTAAGAGAATCTGTCATAGTCTATTTTTAGCCTAGAGCTCTCTACTTTGGGAAAGTCAAATCTTCCATGTATGATAGATGTAAGGGGATGTAAGGATAGCAAGGACAAGTGTCCTTTGATGCTGAAAATGGCCATGAGGCCAAGGTGGACGCCTATCCCAAGATGCTCTCAAGATATGCCTTGTAATCTCTATAAAATGTATAGTTTTGGAGTTGTTATATAGTGTTTTTACAGGTACTATTATGCTGCTAGAATAACTCTAGAATCGACATTGGAAGACTCTTGTAAGGACTTGCATTGCAAGTGTATTGTAAACACCCATTGTTTTAGATAATACATTGTGTAGGTTTTAGAGTGTGGGGTTTTTTACCTGAAAAGGTTTTCCCCGCGGTATATCTTATGTCACCTTCTTTCTGTGTTGTGTTGTTGCTGAAATCTTTATGTCATTATTTTAATGTTTCTACAATTGTAAGGATTAAAATGAATTTGCACTCCATTCACTTCATTAGATTGGTGTAGGAAGTGTGTTTTGTGTACCTTTCTTCCTTTCAGTTGGTATCAGAGCTTGATCACCTGTGATCCTAGTTGTTGGGTAGGAATATTTTAAGCTAATCTTCGATTGAGTGGGAGTTTGTGTAGAGTATTCTGTGATCTTGTTGCAGCAAGAAGATGGCAAGCACATCTAGAAGATTTGAAGTGGATAAATTCAATGGCACTAATTTTGAGCTATGGAAGCTCAAGATGGAAGACATGCTTGTAGACCGAGACCTTTGGGAAAGTGTTAATGGAACTAAATGAGATGCAATGTCACAAGCTAATTGGGATCTCAAGGATTGGAAGGCTAAGTGATGCAGAGGCATCCACACTAAAACCCTGACATACAGCATGTATGTCTACAATCCATCATCATCATCATATTTTCTGTTAACATTGTCAGCATCATCATATTTTCTCTTGCCGACCGATATCCTCCTGCAGACAAACCTTCGATCTTTCACCTGTCAGCAGCATCATCATATTCGGCTATCGGCAGCATCATCATATTCAGCAAGCGCAATCATCCTCCTGACGATCACTGTTCATCTTACCGCCAACCTCTATCTACAGCATCATGATGTTCGACATCATGTTCATCAGCAGGGTATAAAATATCCAGTTCCTCTCATATATCCTAATGACGACAACCTCATGCACCTTTCCTTCAGACGCTTACGACACCCCGATATCCGACTACTTAAACAAACAGCATCAGGATATGACTTATCAGGTCATATTGAAACATCCTGATGGTGATACCCAACTTTATGCAGACGACAAATATTCTTCCAAATATTCCTTCCACGATCCACTTATCTCCCCGATGCCTTACGCCTATGCCAAAACACTTGTTGTCGGCAGGATAAACCTTTATCGGGTGATATTTTGGAATGTCCTGATGACGATTATCCTGATGATGATGATGTCACATGCATTCCCTCCAATATCCTGCTTATCGGCCAAACATAACATCATCGGCCCGTGATGGAACTATCAACCCGATCTACTAACTTATGTCGATATGCTCTTCCTCGGCAACACCCTGCGCTCATCACCCCAATGCGTATTCACCTTATCTAATCTACTGCATCATGTTCACCTCCATCTACTCAGATGATGCCCGATGTAACTGCAGGATATACACAGAAATATCCTGATGATGCAGATGCGGAACCTTAGAGGATTTTTCCCACCGTTCTGATCCGCCGAACCTCCTGGGATGACCCGATCCGCTTCCTGGACAACTTTCTAGACTCTAACAACCAGGACGACCTAGCACATACCCATGCTAGGGTTCTCAACACCTCTTGACTACGATCCTGCAAACATACATGTGAACAAACAGAAAATGCAAACTAAATCCTAAACTATTGTACATAGCCATTCCACCGATTCGACGAATCAACCGGTGGAATGGATCAGCGAATCCATGAAACCACCAGAACAGCAAATCGATCACACAATGGAATCCAAACAGAAAATTGACACAAACAGGATCTCTTTATTGATTTCAAAAGATGCAAATACAGTACTCTGTCTCACTCTGCAATCTAACTCCTCAATCTGTATCTATATCTAAAACCAACCGATCCTAATACATAAATAGGATCTGCTTGCGAGTACTCCCACTTGATTCCCAACAGCTGGGAGCTTCCAAGCGGCTGGGAGGATCCAACTGAACTAACAAACTATACAGCTGTCATCAGCTGTCATAACAAACTACCTAAAAATAGAAAAGCACGGTCAACTTGGACCTTATTACATGCATTGGTCTTATAAGACCTTCTTGGAAACATCAACAAGACTTAAACTAACTAACTGCCTCATGGAGGCCAGCTGTCAGGTAGGTGCTCTTGCACCACTAAGGGTATCTTAAGACTTAGTCTTGCTAATTCTATGTTGTTAAATGTCCATGAGGAGAAGACTACAACCTTGCCTTGGAAGAAGTTGGGAGATGTGTATCAAGCCAAATCCTTGGTTAATAAACTTTTTCTGTGAAAGAAGTATTCTCTTTGAATGGAGGATGAAGGATCCGTTGCTGAACATATGAATGCTTTTAACATGTTGGTTGCATAGTTGACATCTATTGGTGTAAAGATGGAGGAGGAGGATTGGTGTAAGACCTTGCTTTGCTCTTTGCCGGACTCATGGGACCACCTTGTCATGGCTATTAGAAGCACCACATCCACATTTAAGATGGAAGATGTGGTATCTGCATTGTTATCTGAAGAGATGCAGAGGAAGTCTTCTGATGCAGCCAAAGAGGCTCTTGCAATTTGTGGAAGACCCAAGGAGAAAGGGAAGAAGAAGGACAAGAAAGCTGAGAAGGGTAGATCCAAATCCTATGGGAGATCCAAATCTCCTAGAAAGTCCAAGGCTCTTTGTTGGAACTGTGGCAAAACTAAGCATTTCCAAAAGGAATGCAAAGAGGAGAAGAAGAAGAAAGCTCATGATTCAGATTCTAACAAGTCACAAGATTACGGTGATGCTTTCATCGCCCTGGAAACCCATGCATCTAACAATGTGTGGCTAATCGACTCTGGTGCATCATTCCACATGACCTCACATCGAGACTGGTTCACTAAGTATGAGGAGTTTGATGGTGGAAAGGTGTATCTGGGTGATGACTCTCATATGAAGATTGTTGCTCATGGAAGAGTCTCTATCTGATTCCCTAATGGTCAAGTGAAGGGGATCTTTGGGGTTATGCACATCCTAGGCTTAGCATAGAACCTACTTTTTGTAAGTAGTTTGAATGATGCAGGTGTGTAGGTTGTCTTTTTAAGAGAAGGATGCAAGATGACTAGAGGAGCTATGGTGCTTGCTAAGGGTACTAGGAGAGGTACTCTGTTTCAGCTAGAGGCATGCATTTCACAATGCAATAGTTCTTCTGACTCAAGGAAGAGGACAACAGTCACATCATCCCCACCATCTAAATGAGCAGTGAAGAAATTTGTTGTTTCTAGTCTTGATGGTTGTAATCATGCATTGGAAGTTAAACTTCCTGCTAAAAAGACAATGTTATGGCATAAGAGATTTGGCCACATTGGTGAGAAGGGTCTGCGTACCCTAAAAAATAAGAACCTCATTGAGGGGTTAGATGATTTTAATCTTGAGTTTGACTTTTGCGAACATTGCATTTATGGAAAACAAAACCATGTTTAGTTTTACTTGAGTTCTCATAAGTCTTCTGGTGTGTTGGACCTTATTCATTCTGATGTGTTTGGTCATGTTAATGTTCCTTCGTTATCAAAGCCTGTATATTTTGTATCTTTTATAGATGATTAGAGTAGAAGGACATGGATTTATTTTCTCAGAAGCAAATTTGAAGTCTATATCAAGTTTAAGGAATTTAAGGCCTTTGCTAAAAATCAGACTAGTGAAAAGATTAAATGTTTGAGAATTGATAATGGTGGTAAGTTCTGTTCTATAGAATTTGATAAACATTGCAAGGAACTTGGGATTGAAAGACATAAGACAACTCCATACACTCCATAGCAAAATGGAGTTGCAGAGAGGATGAACAGGACACTTATCAAGAAGGCTAGGAGTATGCTTAGTGGAGTTGGCCTAGAACAAAAGTTTTGGGCTGAAGCTGTTACCACTGCTTGTTATCTAGTAAATAGATCTCCTACATCAACTCTTGTTGGTAAGACACCCATGGAGGTGTGGTCTGGTAGAAAGCCTTCAATAATGCATATTCATGTTTTTGGTTGTGAGGCATATGGACATGTGCCTAGGGAGAAGTGGTCAAGGTTGGAGAACAAGGATATTAAGTGTATCTTCATTAGCTATGGTGTCAGTGTGAAAGGATACAAGCTTTGGGACCCTGTGGCTGAAAAAGTGTTGTATAGTAGAAGTGTCATCTTTAGAGAGCTTACACCTTCTTCCACTATTTTATAGCTAGAAGAAGAAGAAAAGAAAGAGGATGTTATTCAGTTTCCTCTTACACCTGAGAAGACTAAACAAAAAGACAATGTTGGACCTAATGAAGAGGAGAGCTCTAGCAGCTCTGAAAGCTCAGATGAAGAAGCTAAACCTCAACCTCAGCCATTGAGGAGGTCTACACGGATAAGAAAGCAACCTGAAAGGTTTGGTTTTACATTGCTTGATTCTAGTTGTGCTTATGCTTTAATCACTAACAGTGATGAACCTAGAACTGTATCAGAGGCTATGGACATGAAAGATGCAAGTTCCTAGAAGAAGGCCATGGAGGATGAAATGGCTTCTTTGGAAAAGAATCAAACTTGGGACTTGGTGACTTTGCCTCCTAGACGGAAACCCATTGGATGCAAATGGGTGTTCAAGAAGAAATTTGGTGCAGATGGCAGTGTTAAGAAGTATAAGGCCAGATTGGTTGCGAAGGGGTATTCACAAGTGGAGGGTATAGATTATGGTGAGATCTTCTCTCCCATTGTAAAGCTAACATCCATTCGATTCTTGTTGTCTCTCGCAACAACTTATGACTTGGAGGTAGAATAGATGGATGTGAAGACATCTTTCCTTCATGGTGATTTGGAAGAAGAAATCTACATGTCATAGCCAAAGCATTACATGGTGAAAGGTAAAGAAAATTGGGTTTGCAAGTTAAAGAAGTCTTTGTATGGTTTGAAGCAATCCCCTAGGAGATGGTACTTGAAGTTTGATGCCTTTGTGTTGTCAATTAGATTTGTGAGATCAAAATCGGATCACTGTGTGTACTATAAATTTGATGGTGATCATATTCTCATTGTTGCACTGTATGTTTATAATATGTTTCTCATTGGGAAGGGTAAGAATATGATTTCTGATTTTAATTCTTAGTTGTCAGCACAATTTGAAATGAAAGATTTAGGGGCAGCCAGGTACATTCTAGGAATGGAAATAAGAAGAGACAAAACCAACAAATAACTTTGGTTAAGCTAGAGTAAGTATGTGAAGACCGTGTTGGACATATTTAGCATGGCAGATTGATGACCATTGTATGTTCCCATTTCTTTGGGGACAAATTTGTCTGTTGAGGATTGTCCAAAATATCTTAGTGAGGTCGAAGACATGAGCAAAGTACCTTATGCTAGTGTTGTTGGCAGTTTGATGTATGCTATGGTCTGCACAAGACCAGACATTGCCCAAGCAGTGGGAGTCCTTAGTCGATTTATGGCTAATCCTAGACGGGTTCATTGGGATGCAGTTAAGCAAGTGTTCAGATATTTGAGGTGTACTTCTAAGTATTCCATTTGCTCTCATGTAATGTTACAGGACCTCCGCATTCCATTGACATTCATGGATTTGTGGATTCAGATTGGGCAGGTGACATTGATAGCAGGAGATCTACCAGTACTTATGTGTTTTCACTATTTGGTGGTGCTATTAGTTGGATGAGTAAGTGACAACATGTTGTTGCCTTGTCCACGATAGAAGCTGAGTATATGGAAGTAACTCATGCTTGTAAGGAAGCCATTTGGCTTAAGAGATTGTGTTTAGATATTGGTGTTGATGTAGGACAGATAATAATCAGTTGTGATAGTCAGAGTGTGATTTGCCTTGCAAAGAATCCAACTTTCCATGCTAGAACCAAGCACATTGATGTTCAGTTTCACTTCGTGCGAGACATGGTTGAGGATGGAAAGGTAAATTTGGAGAAGGTAGATACTTTGAAGAATGTTGCTAATGCATTAACGAAACCAATTAGCATAGAGAAGTTCAGATGGTGTTCGGAGTCTATGGGCCTCTCGGCCTATAGCAGTTAAATCTTGTCAGTTCTTTTGGCTCTTGAAAGGTGTTTGACAAGTGGGAGAATGTTGGGAATTAAGGTGTCTCAACCTTTACAAATTCTTAGCATTGGTAATTTAATTGTATATTTAATTATTGCCTAATATTGTATTTTACTTGCACATTCAGTTTGGTCACATAGTGAGGTGGCATGGTGACATGTCAGCTTACTTGGAATGCGACTTGGATGATCAAGTTAATCCTACATGGATTTGGGCGTCCCATTTTGAGGTGGCATTAATTTTCCATGTGTCAGCATCTTTGGTATGTGGAAGGGACTATTCCATATGATAGGATCTATGATGTGTAAGGGCCAAGTTTGGAGATTCTTATGACAAGTACAAACAAGTGTCGATTGGCATCTTTGCATAAGAGAAAGGCATCTTTGGGCACCCAAGTTGGGCTATGACATGTTGTAAGTAGAATATGCTATATTTAACATTGTATGACATATTCTCTTACAACTTTCAAGATTACTATTATGGGTATATTTTATGATGGTTGTCAGTCGAGTAAGAGAATATGTCATAGTCTATTTTTAGCCTGGAGCTCTCTACTTTGGGAAAGTCAAATCTGCCATGTATGATAGATGTAAGGGGATGTAAGGATAGCAAGGACAAGTGTCCTTTGATGCTAAAAATGGCCATGAGGCCAAGGTGGATGCCTATCCCAAGATACTCTCAAGATATGCCTTGTAATCTCTATAAAATGCATAGTTTTGGAGTTGTAGTTATATAGTGTTTTTACAGGTACTGTTATGCTATCGGAATAACTCTAGAATCAACATTGGAAGACTCTTGTAAGGACTTGAATTGTAGGTGTATTGTAAACACCCATTGTTTCAGATAATACATTGTGCAGGTTTTAGAGTGTGGGGTTTTTTACGTGAAAAGTTTTCCCCACGATATATCTTGTGTCACCTTCTTTTTGTGTTGTGTTGTTGCTGAAATCTTTATGTTATTATTTTAATGTTTTTGTAATTGTAAGGATTAAAATGAATTTGCACTCCATTCCCTTCATTAGATTGGTGTAGGAAGTGTGTTCTGTGTACCTTGCTTCCTTTCAATTTTTAAAGGGTCTTCCATTATTAGTGATAATGGTTAGGGGAATACCATAGCGGCAAATGATGTAATTCAAGATGAATGAGGCAATTTGTTTGCCTATGACATTGGTTAGGGGTACAACTTTGATCCACTTCATAAAGTACTTAGTGACGGTGATTATGAATTTATGTCTGTTGGATGATGGGGGGTGTATCTTGCCCACTAAGTCGAGTCCCCATTGACAGAAATGTCAAGGAGTCATTAAAGGCTATAGCTCTTATGCTGGTGCATGTATTAAGTTCCCATGAATTTGGAATTTCTTGCACCTTTTCACAAAATGATAGGAGTCACTTTCCATAGTTGGCCAATAGTATCCCATACGTATGAGTTTCTTAGCCAAAGCAGGTCCACTAGAGTAGGTTTTGCATATACCTTTGTGAACTTCACATAGGGTAGTTTGATATTCCTCACTGTCAAGACACCTAAGGAGTGTACCATCTAGTCCTCGTCAATATAGGGTGTTAGCAATTATGGTATAATAGGAGGCTTGGTGTATGAAGTTTCTTTTTTGGTTATTAGATAGATCAGTTGGTAGGGTGTTCTCTTTCAGATAGGTATATACTTTTCTATACAAGGGAGAGTTAGATCCTACTATGTGGTATATGATGCTAGTTTTGGGGGTGTCATAGGTAGGATGGGATACTACCTCCACCAAGAACTCGTAGCATGGCTGGTTTTAGGTATATCAAGGAGAGATGCAATGGTTGCCATGGTGTCTACTACTTTGTTCTCCAGTCTAGGTATCTGCTCAAAAGAAATCACAACAAAGTATTCTTTGAATTCGTCTACCATACGCTTGTACAGTATTAACTTCTCATCCTTGGTTTGATAGTCATCATTTACTTGGTTGATGACAAGTTGTGAATCTCCATACACATGAAGTTCTCTAACTTTCCATTCTACTGCCATTTTGATTCCAATGACTAGTGCTTCGTATTCTACCACATTGTTGGTGCATGGAAAGAGTAGTCGGTATGACTTTGGAATTGTGTCTCCATGAGGTGTGACCAACAAGATACCTGCTCCAGACCCATGATGAGGGTATGATCCATCAAAATAGAGTTTCCATGTTTGGGTGTGATGTTAAAGATGGATTTGTCTAGAAAATTGAAGGTTAATAGATTCTCATCTGTTAATGGTGCATTTAGCAACTGATCTGCAATCACCTAACCTTTTATAGCTTATCTGTCTACATACTCGATGTCAAACTCACTGAGTATCATCACCCACTTGGATTAACTACCTATTAGAGTAGCCTTACTGAGTTAGTACTTTAATAGATCTATCTTGGCTACCAATTTGATGGAATGAGTGAGCATATAGTGCCTTAGCTTTTGTGATGCAAAAACTACTACAAGACATGCTCATTCTATGGGTGTGTATTGAAGCTCACAGCCTACCAGTGTCTAGCTGATGTAGTAAATAGCTTGCTTCTTTCCTTGATAGTTCTATTATGCCAATAAATCTCCTAAAGTAGTTGGCATACCTAAAATATAAAGTAGAAGTGGTTTGCCCTAGATTGGTAGCATCAATATCGGTGGATTCATTAGATACTCTTTGAGGTGAGGGAAGGCTTGTTCACATGTGTCATCCCATTTGAAAGGAATGTTCTTATGTAGGAGATGTGTGGACAAATGACATTTGTCGACCAGTTGAGAAATAAAGCACCGAATGGATTGTAGCTTGCCTTGTGATGACCTTAGCTAACTGAGATTCTTGGGTGGTGGCATGTCCATGATTGCTTTTACTTTGGCCGGGTCCACCTCATTTCCTTTAGCTAACACTATATATCCTAGAAGTTTGTCAGATATGACTCTGAAAACACACTTCATTGGATTTAAGCATATGTTGAATTGCTCTAATCTCTGATAGATTTTGTCTAAGACTTGTAGGTGTCCTTCTCTTGTGAGTGACTTGGCTAGAATATCATCTACATAATCTTCCATGATGGTGTGCATCATGTCATGAAAGATTGTAGTCATGGCTCTTTGATATGTTGCGCCTACATTTTTTAGTCCAAATGGCATGACACACCAACAATAGGTATCCCATGAACATGTGAATGTGGTCTTGTGTTGATCTTCCGATGCTATTTTGATTTGATTATAGCTGGAAAATCTATCCATTAGTGACAAAATGGTGTGCCCTATTGTTAGATCTACAATGATGTCAATGTTGGGAAAAGGAAAGTCATCCTTCAGACAAGCTTTATTCAAATCTCTAAAAACATTACAAATTCTGATCCTTCCATCCAATTATGAGATAGGAACAATATTTTAAATCCATTCTAGATAGTCAATTAGTCTGATAAACCCAACATCTAGCAGCTTCTTCAATTCTTCTTTTACTAGCAGTGCGATATGCAGATGCATCTTCCTTAGTTTTTGTTTGATTGGTTTAGCTCTTGGAGCTAATGACAAATGATGCATTATGAGATTTGGATCCAGTCCAAGCATATCCATGTATGATCAGGCAAAGTTAATCTATCTCTTCTTGAAGAAGTTGAATTTTGGCTTTTCATGTTCAGATAAAGATTCTGCCATATGGATTATCCTTGGATTGTCTTCTGTGCCAATGCTGACAGGTTCTGCTAGTTCTATCAAAATTGAGGACCTCTCCTAATGTGTGAGATTGGGGAGAGTGTCAATTCTTTCATCCTTTGGTGCCTCAAAGAGGTTTTTGTTGGTGTGAACAAGGTTTCCACCTAACTGGTTTACCCTTGTGTGGATAATTCACATTATTTAACTATTTACTAGTTAAATAATATTCACACATCACACATAATTCACACACGTTGAGTTGACTTAGTGAGTCTTCTAGGTGTTTCTAGTTGAGTCTAGTCGTGTGTTGAGTTTTTGATAGTTGGAGTGAGTTGTCTTATCCTCCACATGTGCAATTTATTATCATCCTCTAATTATCACATGTTGTAGGAATATCTCCACTTTCCACTCCATCTTTCTAGCTCTCACCTTGCCTTTATAAGCAAGGCTCTCTTCATGTAATCCAATATCAATCTCTTGTAATCTACAAATCTTTTGCATTCATTGATAGAATAACATTATTCTCTCATTTGATCTCTCTTGTGCTTTCATGAAGTCCTAGATCCTGGGTGGCTCCAATCATAGCCAACTCTAACAGTTTTCACCATTGGATTCATCTTTTACTTTTTTACTTTTTCCACAATCTAACACTACCGCAGAGTGGTTTTTACTAGTAGATCTATCTTTTATTTTTACATTTTTATGACTGAAAGGCTTGACACTCTCTCCAAAATAAGCCTTGTCATTGATTTCTATAGCGAATCTAGATTTGTGATCCCCTGCGGGTAAATGGTCCCTTAGTTCTAGATATTCTATGATAACATCATCATTTTGGAAAGTATCTAGCTTAGGGGGTTCTTCTTTTAAATCCTAGTCTATAAGTTTGGGATGCACTAATGGTAATGGGTCATCAGGTTGGTCCAATTCGAGGCCAGTGATGGTTAAGATGGAGGAGTTGTCTAGGTTAGTGGAAGTATTTACAAAGTCTATGATGGTACTCTCCTCAAGTTGATCTATCAAGTGTGACATCATACCTTCCTCGTGAAACTCTCTTTCAATATTTTGTGGATCAAACTCTAGAGGTCTAGACCTAGAGCTTTGTCCCTCATGAGTTGTATGGGTAGAGCTATATTGTTGAACCACATCAACACCTTTGTCTTCAAAAATAGTTCAAAAAGACTATCCCATTCATATTCATTTGAGTCTGTCTCACTCCCTTCTTGTAATCAGTGAATCTGCTCTACTAAGTTAGTAGTAGTTATTTCCCTTTCTTTTCCTTTATGCTTTTCTTTACCTTTGATCTTCTCATTGCCTTTGTACCCTAGCCCTGTAGTGTTTCGAGCTATTAAAGAAGAAGGTTGGATAGGTTCGATGATACCTTCTTTTCTTAATCCTATGGGACTATGACCATCATATCCCAGTCTTTGTAAGATAGAGAACCCTTGACCATATTGTTCAGTTTGCAATTGGGGTTGATGGTTTGGTGGTTTGGATTCACTATCTTCATCTTTATATAACCATTGTAGAATATCCTTCTCATCACTTTCATCTGATAGGTTTCCCCATTTAACAAAAGAACCTTTAGGAATCTCCAATGACTTGGGTTTGTTCATGGATGGTTTTCCATAGGACTTGGGAGATATGGGTAGCTGTGCTAGGCAGAAGGTTTTCTCGATGGTATACTCTCCTACACCCTTGTCTTTGAGCTTGACTTTGAGTTTGGATGTCAATACGGGCTAAAGAGGAGGAAGCTGCACGGTTGGTGGGGACAACTTCAGGCCTGGATTGGATGGAATTGTAATATTGGAATGGATCAAGATCCCCTTGGATAGTAATTTCTTGGCCATTATGAGGAAACTTTATACACTGATGGTAGGTAGATGGTACAGCCTTCATTACATGTATCCAAGGTCAACCAAGAAGAATATTGTACTCTAGTTCCATGTCTAGAACTTGGCAAATGATATTTTTCTCTACTGGTCGAACTCTTATGGGCAATACCATAGTTCCTTTTGATGTTCTTTCTTCTTCATCATATGCCTTAATTGTAATTTTCTTCTTAGGATCAATGACTTTCTCTGAAAACCCCAATGCAAGGATTATTTTTAATGTATAGATATTTAAACCTGCTCCTCCATCTATTAGGACCCATTTTATTTTATGTTTATGGATGAAGGCTTCAATATGCAGGGATGCATTATATGGTGGGGTGATAGACATATCATCCTTTTCTATGAAAGATAATAAATCAGGTGTAGTTAGGTGACCCACCATGGCTTGAAATTGCTCTTGGGCTAGATTGGTTGGCACAGTAGTTTCCAAGAGAGCCTTTTCTAGAATGGCTCTGTGATATGGAGATAGATGCAAAAGCTCCAAAATGGATATATGTGCAAGTGTTTTATGGAGTTGGTCAAGGATGTTATATTGGTTAGATGTGGAGGATGGTTTGGATGGAGCCCCTTGGAGAGTAATATTTCCATGACTAGTGGTTACATTATAATTGGGCTTATTGTTTATAGTGATCATGTTTATGTGTGAGTCACTTTCTGAAATATGGTTAATGGTGTACTCATATGATACATTTCTAGAATTTTCTTTGTTTGCACCATTATTGTTTTGATTAGAGGATCCTCCCTTCTCATTAGGGAGAGGATTTTTGAATGCCAAGTGCTCATCATTGGAAGTATGCCCATCAATTGATATTACTTTTTGATCAATCAAGTCTTGGATGGTATTCCTTAATCATTGGTAGTCATTGGTTTTGTGACCCTTGCTTCTATGATATTCACAAAAGTCTGAGTCTTTCCACCAAGAAGGTTTAAATTTAAGTTCATAATCTCACACCGTTGGAAGTGTTATGAGGTTTCTTGATATTAACTTCCTTAGGATAGATTTGAGTGATTCCTCGAGTGGTGTAAACTTTCAACAAGGATGAAAGTTTGTGGATCATGGTTCATTGTTTTGAGGTTTGTTTGATGGTGTGTTATTTTGTGGATTTGATATATTAAAGATTGGTTGTTTTGGTACCACATGTGTAGCATCAACAACACCATCATTTACAATGTTTTTATTTTTGGTCCAAAACCTTGATTTATTCGTGTTATTACTTGAACTAGGGAGGTCTTTGTAGAGTTTGATTTGTCCCTTTGCTATCAAGGCTTTCTCAATGAGTAATACCATTTCAATGACCTTACTAAAGGAAGTAGGACATTGTATTTGTATTCGATAGCTCAAGTTAGTATTTAAGTTGTGGACAAACATCTCGATCATTTGTTTCTCCGGGATATGGTATGGACACTTGCTAGCAAGTTGTCTCCATCTTTGTAAAAATGAGGCAAAGGATTCTCTCCCTTTTTATTTATTGTTACAAAGATCCAAAATTGAAATTTCATGTCCAATGTTGTAGGAGAAATGAGTTACAAATGTATCCACTAGTTCATTAAAGGTTCGGATGCTGGGAGGTAATTGGGAGAACCATTCCATTGCTTGTCCTCCTAGGCTGCGTGGAAATAGTCGCATAAGGTATGTTTCATTGTGATCAACTTCTAAGAAAGAAGCACTAAATTCTCTTATATGGTCACATGGGTCACCTTTTCCTCTATATTTATCAAATTTTGGAACCTCAAATCTTGAGGGAAAAGGTATCATGACCAAACTTTTGTCAAAAGGATATGGTGAGATATCCTCTAGTGAGTAGTGCTTTGTGGAAGTTCTGGTTTGAATGTCCACAATTTGTTGTTGCAAGACTTGGATTTGTTGCGTTAATGTGTCCAAAGGGTTTGATATATCCTTAGTCTTGTCATTTTTGAGAGCCTCTTTTCCATCTTTGGAAGTTTCTACATCATTTGAAGAGTTCGTTTCTCTTAATTTTGAAAGATCAAAATCAGGGGGTAGTTTAGTTCCTTGTTGTGCTAGCATAAGGAAGTATTTTTGGGGGTCCATGGTTATGACTCTATCCATCATCCTTTGGAATTTAGGATCTTGCATAGCACTAATAAGTTCTTCATGTGGGATTTCTTCCTCTTCATCACTATAAGAAGAGGAATGAACACTATTGTTTGAGGTATCCATTTCTTTGTTTTTGTTTGTTTTGGATCTAGTTTGAACCATAAGATTTTTTGATATGGGTGAAGTTGGATGAAATACTTGTGAATACAAGTGAATGTTTTTCATGAGATATGGTTGAGGTATAGTTGATCAGATTTTGAAGCCTTTTATGATAAGATTTACTAAGTTTTTTCTCTTGATCTATTTGTTCAAACAAAATGGTCTTGAGCTATAATGGTATTAGCTATCAAAGTGTTGATATAAAGGAAGTCAAATAGGGATAATTGGTAACTGCTATTGATGTAGACTAGACCTTTATCAAGATGTTCTAGTGTAGTTTTAATGTAGAGGATGGTTGACTCTGATAGGAAACTAACTAGGTTGTATGATTTAGTGGATCTCAATGATACCTTAATGGAAATCTTATTTTTGGTTGATTTTGAGATGGCTAAGTATGATATGGTAAATGAAGTGTTTGGAAATGGGTACATAATGGATTTTTATGGTTTAACTGACTGCACAAATTGATTCTATGTTGATGGGTACCTGAAAATGATTTTATTTCTCTAAAAATTTTGGGAATAGGTCACTGTTATAGATGCATAGGTTTATTTGTGCTGAAAAAAACTTTAAATGCATGTTTATGTGGGTTGTACGTGCAGTTCTGTATGCGAGCTTATGCTATTTAAATGCCTAGTTTTATGTATGCACTAAAATAATGCTCAAATGCACAACAAAAAGGTTTAAATGCATGGCAAAAATTAGATGCGTTGAAAGATCTATCAGATGTGTGGGAAAAAGTCTCAAATGTGTAGTTCTATGGTTTTACAGAGTGTGATCATTTTTTCTTATTCTCAAGCATGTTTTTCTAAGCAACCTAAGTGTTTTTTCCTAATGATTTTGTTTTAGTTTGTTGCAAGAAAACATAGTAGACAAGAAGATCTCATAGTGTTATGCAAATTTTTGATAAACATTTTGCAAACAAGTATAATTCTTATGGTTGGTAAGGACAATATTTATTGAGTCCCAACTTGGATTTCTCTAGCCACTTAAATCAAGGTAGATAATTAGCAACTTGGTAGCACTAGATCCCCCTTTCTCAGCACTCACTTCTCTGGCATACCAAGTTACAATTCCTCCGAAGAGTTGAATTTTTTGTCTCTACACATGATTAGTGAATACATTGGGTGGATTCAGAGGTCTGACCTCCTGTGTCAACAAATAGAAGGTTTATGGCTTCTAAAAATAGTGGGTTCTAAGTAAGAGCATTCATTCAGGTAGTTATATGTGCGGCAATTCACTCCGTTTAAGAGGCTTCCCAATCTGTAGAGGTTAGGCTCTACAGGTTTTAATCCACCACAAGGGTATTGTAGGAAACATTTGTCAGTATAACACAACAACACCTGTTGTAAACATGACTTTCATCACAAACACTTTTATTTATAGCAGATTGAATTAGCTTGGCTTTAGCTTGTTACCACTCAAGGTCATCCCACTTGGAAGAAATGCAATCCCAAGGGCAAGCCTTTTCTAAAGGTTAAACAAATGAAATGATGGGTCTGGTGTTTTGGTCACCCAAGATGGGGAGAGCATATGTCTATCACCGTTTTACAAACACAATAGACACTGGTTCATTAACCTTCTAGAGTTAATCTAAATGTGATTTAATCTACCAAGCACAAAAATTGACATGATAGCATAAAATGAGAAGATAGTTGATTTTAAGAAGATAGTTGATTTTAACCTCCTAATCAAAATTATGTGATGATTGTATTGAAGATTTTATCAAGTTACTTTCCTATACTTATGCTAGATGTGAATTTGTAAATGCAAGATTTGTTCAATTTTAACCTCCTAATTTGGGACTATGTGAAATTTGTATGCAAAGATGTAAGGTTACTCTTCCTAATTAAGAACTAGATGAAGATTTGTATGCAATTTGCATGGTATGATTTACTCCTAATTAAAACCTAGATGAAGATTTGTATGCAAGTTGTATGAACAATGATATGATTTACTCCTAATTAAAAACTAGATGAACATTTGTATGCAAGATGCAACTAGAAATGTCTAAACTAGCTCTTAAACCTGTAAGAGCATTATGTTAATAGCCTCCATTGATGATTGATAATACCTGTAACACAAGTTAGTACCAAAAAAATTGCAAAAATTAATACTACTCTCTGGCAAGAATCAGATGCGCTAAAATAGATAATGGATACACAGAAAGATGAAGTATAATACAAATGCACATAAAGAAGTTTTAAATGTAGAAGAAGAATGAAAGTGTAGAAAGAATTGTCAGATGCATAGAAAGAAGTCTCATATGCATAGGACTGCACTTTTCTTCATGGATGCGCAAGATTGGAAATCGAATGTGCTGGAATGACCTATCACGACTGTAACTTCACCAAAAACTCAAAATGGAGGTTAAAAATGGGGCAGTGGCCCCACGGTGGGCACCAAAATGTGATTAAAAATTTGATCTACAGTAGAATCTATTTAAATATTCAATACTCTAATGAAAATAAGATAAATGCAATAAACCAAAGATATACCTTGCTAGACTGATTTACCTCGTGTCTTCCATTGTTGCCTATCTCTTCAATGATCTTTGTGGATTATGATTGAGCTCTCAGAAGTATGACTTCCTTTCTATTTTAATATGACAAAGAGAGAATGGCTTTGTGGAGGATTATATAATGAGGGATAAACTACAATGCAACACTAAGATGAATGATGGAGATCATGATATGAAGCCATGCATAATGATTATGCAATGAGGATAATGAGATTACAATGTAAATGAGGGGAGCCAAAGGTGTGCTTGTTAGCTATGGTGGAATTTTTGCAACATAAGATTACTAAAGCTCTTGTGATGATATGAAAATGAGTGTGAGAACCTTGCTTTTATAGGCTAAGGATGGACCAATTCCAAGTGTCATAAGATCCATGGTGGAGAACAAGTCATGTGATGTGTACGGTTGAGATGAAGTTGGTTGGGATGAGGGAGATACATGGGAGATGTTCCTACTACATTTACAAGGTAGAGGAATATGTGGAACCATAAGCCACATGTCATGATGCTCACAAAGACTTGTGAGTTAAAAGTAGAAGACTTTGAGAAAATTGTGGAAGGACTCTTGTTTGTTGGAATGTGAGAGATAAAGTAGGCTTTTAAAAGACAAGTGTCTTTGACCATGGAGAGGATTGAGAAAACATAGGACACATGTGGAAAAGAAATAGGGATGGTTAGAGGATAATTATATAATTAAATATTAAAAATATTCAATTATGTATACAACATGATGAGGTGTAAAGTGAGGTGGATGAGATGATGTGGAATTATAGAATTAGGAATTTGGAATGGATGATTAATTAAATAATTTGGGATTATTCAATTAAGGGTGATTTAGAGGAATTTAGATGATTTAATCAAATAAATTGATTTTTATTTAATTTTTGGAAGATTGAGATGAATGTGAATCAGATAAATAAATTAGGATATTTATTTATTGATAGAAGAATAGCAATAAAATAAATATTAAAATATTTATTTTATTGATCTCGAGCCATTTTTAGGTGTATATAGGACCCACAACCCTATACATCATAAATAGTTAGATAAAATAGTAGAAAACAATAAGAAATAACCAAAAGGCAAGGACGACTAGATCAAAACAACCAGAGGTTAAAAGACTACACCCAACAACCATAAAACAACAAAGAAAGTTTAAAACAACAAAAATAGATAGAACTTAAGGGGTTCTAAATTTATTTAATGCCTCTACCACTTCCCATTCTTCCTACATGAATTTGAGATATTCATCACCTAATTCTTTCCCTTCTATTCTTGATAAGGCTTTCTTGGCTTTCCCTTGAAGTTTTATCTTGAAAGAAGAGAAATAATTAATAGTTTTTGAAAGTATGGCTCAATAGTATGGGTAGTGGTACTTTGAACATGAGGGGATGGAAATATATGACCATGAGGATATAAACTAATAGTATGAGGGTTGATATGTAAAGTAGACTTGTATAGAGAGGAAATTTTCCATTTTTATAATAATGAGGGGTCAAGGCTAAAGAGCCCTAATCATCCCTAGGAAAGGGACTATAAGGTTGAGAAGGAGAAGAAGGATCATCCCAAGTCTGAAGAGGAGGTGTAGATGTAGAAAGCATGTCATTTAAAGATGGAGGAGGAACAATTTTAGTGTCTTTTGGAGTAGAATTAGATGAAGCAAACTTCTCTATATAATTATTGAGAGTTTATTTTGGTGAGGTCTCTTTGGTAAAGGTTTGATAGAGTGGAAAACTATGGGTGGTTGGGTTAAGGGGAAATTGAGATATAAAATTATGGAAATGTTAAAAAGGAGATTCATCAACATAAATGGCATAAATTTATTTTTTATGTATGGATTTCAAACATTTATGAAGGGTAGATGGGATGACATTCATTTGATAGAGCCATGAATGAACAAGAAATATATTATAAGAAATCTTACTAGGCATGACATGGAAACATTTATTGTGGGTGATATGACTTTTTGTGATAGGAAATTTAATGGTTCCTAAAGGTTGTTGGATAACATTGTCAAAACCATGAATGAAGACCTTAGGCTTGTCTAAGTTGGATTAATCAACATGAACATGATCAAGAAAATCTATACTATAAATATTTGACCCCAAGTCATTATTAATAATAATATTTTAACACTAGTGTTCTTTTATCCTATGACTATAATTAAAGGAAGGGCTTATTAAAGAATTGGAAGAGATGAGGTTTCATCTAAAGAGGAAGAAATTCTTGCATAGATTCAACCATAGAAGTGAGTTGATTGAGGGGCTAGAAGGTTTAGCAAGAATATTTGTAAGGCTTATTAAAGGAGATCTCTATGGAGGAAATAAGGTTTGAGAAGATCTCATAGGTATATATTGTATTGGGTAGACTATAATTTTTCCATGATATCATATTATTTAGGGTTATTAGAAGGAAGATGAGGTGGAGGGGAAAGATTGATAGTAGTAGAGGGAAGCAATGTTGGGGTCAACTCATTTTTTCTATTCTATTAAGTGTTATAGGTGTGAATAAATACAAAATAATTGCTAGAAGGGGATCCCCATGTACTATTAGAGTAAGAGGATGGGGAATGTTAACAATAATACAAGGTGTGGTACTAGTGATATTTGAATTAATGTTAGGAGAAACACTATGACTAGTGATGAACATTGGGATAGATTTGGACATATCTAGGTATGATACATTAGGTTGCTTCAAGACATGCTAGATAATACTTGTAATTACAAGAAAGAAAAAAAAAGATTCATACTAAGTGTATTGACACATAAGTAGGGGATAGATGGAAAATAAATGGGAAATGTACTTAATAACTAATAGAGATAAGGAAACAATGCATATGAATGGAATCAACTAATTATATTCTTATATAAATTATGAAGAGAAGATGTTAATAGAGATTTATCACAATATAGTTCTTTCATATAATATTTCTTATTAATTTCATAATTATTTGCATTTTCCACTATCGTACATATAAAGAGATAAGAAGAAGACACGTCATCATTAGAAGGAGGAGAAATATTCGCTTCTTCATCATTACATGTAATAATATGTTATATATGAATACATGAATAATATCCTTTTCATCCTATGCATTCTAATAAGAATCCTTATATTAATTGAAAATGGAATAGAATTAATTTGATGGGAGGAAGAAGTAGGTGACAAGTTATAAGGAGAAAAGGAGAAATCAATAAGTGGAGTAGAGATGGTTGGCAAAAGATTAAAATGATAAGTAAAATGAGAGGATGGAGATATAGATGAATATGCTTCAAATGACATTGGAAGAAGTGTAAGATAAGGGGAGAAGTGAGATTAAATAGTGGTAGGTATAGGTAGATCATGAGGATGAGACCATTTAGAGTGAGATGGGTCCATTTGTAAAAGAGAACATTGATATAAAGGAGTAGTAGGAAGAAAAGTAGAAATAGTAAGGGTAGGTTAGAAGAGAGAAGAGATTAAGCATCATAAAGTAGATCTATGTTGATGAGAAAAGTTTTATGAAAAGATGAATGTGTATGAATAGAGATAAGATATCAGAGGATTAATGTTTGAATAAACTTGTGTTTAGAAAAGGATGTGGTATGGAAAGAAGGAATTCTATCCAAGGTGGGTACATATCACTTTGGTATGATTTATTGATACCCTTAGTAGAGTTGTCTTCAAGAATAGTTTCAGGTTTAGAATAGTAATAATTAGTGAGCATGCCAATGGAAAGAATGGGTAGAGGATTTATCTAAATTATTATTAGATGTATATGAATTATATTTTAGAGATGAAGAGATGGGTTTGTGAGGACATAGAATAAATGGTATACCAATTGTACATGGGGATTTATTAAATTAAGAAGAGGGATAATTATGTTTGGTATGAAAATGTGGTATACATGAAGTTGGAAGAAAAGTGTAATTAATGAAGGTGAAGATATGATTAATCATGGAAGGGTGATTAGGAAAAATACTAGTACCAAAATAAGAATAAAAAAGGTCTGTATATATACAAGAGGAAGAGAAAGAAGCCATGGTGGAAAAAATAAGACTTCAAGGAGATACAAGTAGATCCTATAAGAAAGAAGATGAACATGAGGAAGCCTTAAACAAATCAAAAACATGCAATCATGCAAGTTACAAGATCATAAAAGTGAAAGATAGAAAATAGTGTTACCTTTATTAAAATGTGTCTAATTAAGATCAAATTAAAGACAAGTAAAAGTGCATTAGATTATCCTATATTAGCCTATTTCAATATGCTTGGAGTTGGCACTATAAAATAGACAAAATATAGAACAAACTAAATGATGGAAATGGAAACATGAATACACTAAGATAGGAGATGGAAAACTATAAAACATGGCTACATATACACTTGTAGAGAGTGGTTATCACTAAAAATGGGATTAGGACAATATATAGAGATTTAAAAACCATTTTTTATCAGATTATGAGGCAAGGACTTGGCCATATTGAAACCCTACAACTAGCCCTATGGAGATGTCATAGGGTGGTGGCAATGTCCTCTATGTTAGAATGACCCAAAAATTTTAGTCAAGGTTCAAGATGACCTAATAATCACTTCTCAATACAAAAACTTATGAAAACATGTAGAGAATAGAGTAAAATGGTACAATATTTTGAAACTAAGCCAAAATACACTAGAAGGCAAAGAAAATTAGAAAATAGGAGAGATACACCTGAAATAGAGACTCTTTCACACCAAACCTAGGCTCTATAGATCAATAAGAGCATGTCATTTCAATTTGGAGAGATTTTGGGCCATGGACTTGGCCATTTGGAAACCCTATGCCCAAACTTGAGAAGATGCCCTACCCTTGTGCCCAACTCTAAGGAGATGTCCTCTCCTAGTGGAAAAGTCTAGTGTGTTAGAATGACTTAAAATTTTACAAAATACTTTCATCTTGTCTTTTGGAATACACCTTCCTCTTGGAACTTTTCAAGATTATTCTTCTATATTTGACTTTAAAAATACCAATTTCAAGAAGGAAACCCTACAAAATAGAATGGTTAATCAGGAGTCTACATTGATTATTCCCTTTGTGGTAGTTTAATTACAAATACACCTATCATATGGTTATGGTAAAATTCTAAAATAAATATTATGCTAATAAATTAAAATAATTAAAATCACAAACAAAAAATCCTCAATTGTTAATGGCAAATGGAAACAATGAAATAGGCTTCACAAAGGTAAGGTTGGGAGATAGAAAACTAATCAAATGAAAACATAACACTTATAAAAGTTGATATGGTCAGAAAGGTGTTTGTTGGAAAGAAATGGGGAAGGTTACCAATCTAGAGATTTTGGTCCTCAACCAAGTCTTTGTAGTTAGTTTATACCCCAATCAAGTAGTTAGAGATTGATAGAAAAATACCAAGAATAACATATGCAGAGTATCACAGGCATATCATAACAATAGGACATCAAAGAATTATCAGATACGAACAGATCTCCATATATATATACTCAGTAATATAACTGTAGGGTGGAAATTTACCAGATCAAGCAAACAAGATAGATTAAACCCAACACTCAAGAAATCAAAACCGAAAACAAACTAAAAGACATGCAAATTGAAACAATTTCACCTGGGTCGTTAGATTCCTTGTTTTATTTTGTTGATTGCTTCACATTCACAACATAACAATGATAGGAGATTTGATGGATGAGAGGAAGATAGATTGATGATGGAAGACTGATGGATGAGGGAACAATTTGGCAGAGTAACAATGCTTGAGAAGATTCATCCATGGCAATGGCATGAAAATGGATGCATTTATAGGAAAATATGAGAGAATGGAAGGTTAGAAACTTCCATTTTGCAAGTGATGATCAACTTGAAAAGTTGCTATGCAACTTGGAAAGGAAATAGAAAGTGGAAGAGTCCACTCAAGAGATAATTTAGAAGGTGAGTGAAATGAGTTGAGTGATGAGTGGAGAAGGAATTGGAAGGTGGGCCAAGTTAACTCGAGAGGATTTGGAAGATGAAAATGGTAAGTGGAAGAGATGAGTTGAGTCATCTCAAAAGATAGATATGGAAGGTAAGTAAATAATTTAAATAATTTAATATTATTTATATTATGAGGAATATAAGGATAAAATGATAAATAAAAATAAAACAAAAGATTTATTTTATTTTATTTAAGAGGAAAGGAATTAAATAAATAAATTAAATTTATCCATTTAATAATGGTAAAAGAGATGGGATTAAATTAAATAAATATTATATTTATTTAAGTTAATAGAGGAAAATGGTAGATCAGGTAATGACATGAGGTAATTAGGAAAAAAATGCTATCAGATGCCTAAATGATGTGACATTGCGACAAGTGGACAATTTTGGGTGTCTACATTTTGCCCCTCTTTGAGATGATGTTTGAGATGATGAGATTTGTGTCGAGTAACATCATTTCAAAGAAGCTAAGGTACAGATAGAGGAAAAAGATGGATGTGTTGCAAGTATGGCCCTAACCGGTGTTGTCATTGATGTCAACATACTCCTGTTGCATTGATGTCAAGAATTGGATGAGTTATGTGCTGAGGATATTGAGAAAATTAGCCCCATCAGAAATAAAGAATAGTGAAGACAGTGAAGTTCTATGAAGAAAAGATCCCAGATAGTTGAAGATCAGAGTATACGCATCAAAGGGTTTGTAGATATGTATCTGAAGGTTCTCCAATCAAGATTTGAGAGGTCCATATGAAGATTTGGAGAAGTTATGGCTATTTGAGTAAAACTAGTACTGGCAGCTGTTCAGATGTGACAGAGTGACACAAATAGGTTTGGTGAGATCCAGAAATACAATATCTTGTTCTATGGTTTTAGTGGAAGGTTTAGTAAGCCAATATGAATTAACAACTCAATTGGTTCATGGTTTGGAGGTCCGCAAGCATTTATTCTAATGTGACAGTAATGACAGACTGTGTTCTTGAGGTTCCAAAAGAAGATGTGAATGATTTCAGTAAGAAGAAGTGGTGTGGATGTTCTTGGTGATTCAGGAAAAATTGTGGGGGTCTCTAGAATTGTGTCCAGTTTGTGTTGGTGGTTCACATTGAAGATTGAGCTCGTAATTGAAGATTTACTCTTAGGTGATTGTGTTTTTCCCAATCTTGACCAATCGGATGCTTTACACATCTTGCAGATGATCATGAAGATGTTTTGCAAAGCATGATGTGTTCCTTAAAGAAGATTGAAGTCCCAAATATGTGTGGCTGACAATATGATGATATGCATAAAGTCTTTGTAATAAATAAAGTTGTATTTATGTAACTGCTCTGTAATAAAATAAAGTACGTTGTACCAAATTTGATGATTATTCCAAAGTCGATGTCTTGTATAAATTAGATTTGTGAAGTTATTTCCAAGTATCTTGGTGGAGATGAGAGTGTGGTAGAGAGGAGAAGAGTGAAAAGCAGAGTAGAAGTGTGGAGCCTAAATGGAACTATTTCAAGCATGGTGAAGATGCTAATCTATAGTTCAAGTATGTAATATTTATATTATTCTGTAGACAATGTGTCTCTTTTAGGCAGTGGGCCTCTTGTGAGCAGTGTGCTCAGGCAGTGAGCCCTAATTGGCAAGTGCCATTTGTTCTTCTTATTCTTTTAAAAGAGAATACAATCTTGGGTTAGTCACCCCGTGGTTTTTCCCTTAATCGGGTTTTTCACATTAAAATCCTAGTGTCATATGTATTAATGTGTTTCTTCTCTTGAGTTATTACATTATGTTTTCATGATTGAATCATTTTTATGCTATAGAAATATAAAAAGGATTTAAGTGTTTAAAGATTAGAAAGTTTTGGTGACAATTGATTCACCCCCCCTCTCAGTTGTATGTCCTCAAACCAACAATTGGTATCAGAGCTAAGTTCCTCTAAAAGAGCTTAACCACTTGAGGAAATCTAGGATGTCTTCCTATAAAAAGGATAGTCTGAGGTTTGATGGAACAAACTACACTCTTTAGAAAAGCTACATGGAATGTCACTTGCAATGTATGGGATTTCAATATTGGAATATGACTATAAAGAAGTATGTTCCTCCAAAGAATGGTCTAACAACTACAGATGAAATCAGAGATGCTGAAGATAATCTTCAAGCTAAAGAAGCCTTACTAAGTGCCCTATCTGATTCAAAGCTAACAAATGTTATGGATTTAAAAATTACTTATGAAATTTGGTCAAAGCTGGCACTTATGCATGAAGGAGACAAATATATTAAATGTGCTAAGCTACAAAGTCTGAAAGGAAAATTCAAAAACCTAAAGATGAATGAAGATGAGAATATCACTACATTTATGCCAAAAGTAAATAAGCTTGTTTGTGGCATTAGATGTGCTGGTGGAACCTTGGATGAAGATGAGATTGTCACCAAAGTCCTCAGATCCTTACCTCCTACTTACAAACACAAGGTTGTTACTATTGAGGAATTCAGATCTTTAACAAATATCACAAGGGATCAATTGGTTGGGAAATTAGCTGCATTTGAATTGGCTGAGTTTGGAGATGCACCTCCCAAGACTAAATCTACATTCAAGGCCAGTGCCTCTGTAAAAGGCAAACAAAGGTATGATCCAGGAGAAAATTCCTCAAAGAAATTATCATGGTATGAAAAAGCAAGAAAAGATCTGGAAGAAGATGAGGCAGAAGCTGCTCAACTTGAAGCCCTTATTACAAAAACACTACCAAGAGGATCTGGTAAGTATGAAGGAAAATTGCCCTTAAAATGTTTCAACTGTAACAAGATTGGACATTTTACCTCAAGGTGTCTAGAAAGATTTTCAAGGAAAAAACCAGATAGATCATGATTCCAAAAGAAATGTTACTATGTTCATGAAGATGATGATAATGAAGGAGTAACAAATGATGAATCAAAGATAGGAAACAAATCTAGAAGTGACTAGGTGTTTATTGCCATCAAGGAAGAAGATCCAATGCCCATTGAATCTATCAATCATAAACTGATAGAAAGAGCTTTGGCTGCTCAAGTTGAAGAAAAGGATGAATGGGTCATTAACAATGGATGTTCCCATCATATGACTGGTGATAAAAATAAGTTCATAGATCTAGAAAGATATGAAGGAGGAGTTGTAAAATTTGGTGATAATTCTGCTGGCAAAATTAGAGTCAGAGGAACTATTTCTTTTGATGGAAAGAACAAAACTAGTGATGTACTGTATGTTGAAGGTCTGAAGCATAATCCTCTCAGTGTTGGGCAGTTGGTAGACAAAGGCTATGATCTCTGATTCAAAAATAGAAAATGTAAGATCTTTGAAAGTTCTGGAATGGAAATTGCTTCTGGTACTCAAACAAAAGGTAACATCTTCCACTTGGTTGGTACTAGCAAAAGTTGTTTTTTTGCTCAAATTGATCAAAGTTAGTTGTGGCATAGGAGAATGTGCCATGCAAATTTTGATAATATCATCAAGATAAGCAACACTCAGGTTGTAAGAGATCTTCCAAAATTGGTGAAACCTACTAATAGTTTGTGCAAAGAATGTCAGTTGGGTAAGCAGAGTAGAGTCACATTTAAAAGTAAGGAACAATCCTCTACTGGATTGTTATACTTAGTTCACATTGATCTATGTGGACCAACAAGAATTAGGAGTCTGCAAGGTGATAGATATTTCATGTTACTAATTGATGACCACTCCCGGATGATGTGGGTGACTTTTCTAAAAGATAAATTTGAAGCTCTTGAGAAGTTCAAAATATTCAAAGCTATGGTAGAAAATGAAACTGGGTTAAACATAAAATGTCTTATCTGATAGAGGTGGTGAATTCACATCCAGAGAGTTCATATAATTCTGTAAGAAACATGGGATAAAAAGATAGTTACCTACTCCAAGGACTCCACAGTAGAATGGAGTAGTGGATAGAATGAATCGGACCATCCAGGAAGCTTCTAGGACCATGATGATGGAAGCAAATGTTCCTCAAATCTATTGGAGAGAAGTTGTGAGCATTGTTGTTTATACTCTTAATCAGGTACAAATCAAAGGCAATACTAGTAAGACTCCTTATGAACTTTGGTTTGGCATCACTCCTACTATGAAGTATTTTAGAGTCTTTGGTAGCAAATGTTATATCAAAAGAGATGAAGACCTTGGTAAGTTTGATGCTAGAAGTGATGAAGGAATATTCTTGGGTTATTCTACTCAAAGTAAATCTTACCAGTGTTATAACAAGAGATTAAGAAAGATTGTGGAAAGCACAAATGTGAAAGTTGATGAAGGCATGGAAAATCACTTAAGGTACTATGAGTATGAAGCTGATCATCAAAATGATATCTCAGACCAACAAGAACAAGTCCAAACTCAAATTGATCCGGAGAATCCAGAAACTCAAGAAGACAAGACAAACTTGAATGAACCTGTCCAAGAATTAGAAATGCAAGTGATTCCCAAAACTCCCAGGTATGTAAGACTGAATGATTTTGAAGATCAGATCATAGGATATAGAAGCAAAGGTGTTCAAACAAGAAGAAATATTGCTCAAGACTTAGTGAAGTATTGTCTGATCTCAAAAGTTGAACCAAAAATAGTAAGTGAAGCATGCAATGATGAAAGTTGGGTTAAAGCAATGAAGGAGGAATTGATGTAGATTGAAAAGAATCACACTTGGGATCTTGTTCCCAGACTTAAGGACAAAAATGTGATTGGGACTAAGTGGGTTTTCCATAACAAACTAAATGAAGATGGTAAAGTAATAAGAAACAAAGCCAGATTGGTCTGTAAAGGATATTCTCACGTAGAAGGAGTTGTCTTTGAAGAGACTTTTGCTCCAGTGGCAAGGATTGAACTAGTCAGACTATTTCTTGCCTTTGCTACCTTCAAAGATTTCAAGGTATATCAGATGGATGTCAAGTCTGCCTTCCTAAATGGTGATTTAGAAGAAGAAGTATACATTGAGCAACCAAATGGGTTTCAACTATCTGATAATGGAGATATGGTCTGCAAATTAAAGAAGGCATTGTATGGACTCAAACAAGCCCCAAGAGCCTGGTATGAAAGGTTGGATAAACATCTTCTAAAAATTGGTTTCAATAAAGGTACTGCTGATAGTAATCTATATTTTAGGATTGATCATGAAAATATCTTGATTGTTGAAGTATTTGTTGATGATATTATTTTTGGAGGGAAGGATAGTATGTGCAAAACTTTTGCAAATCAAATGAAAAGTGAATTTGAGATGTCTATGTTTGGTGAAATGAATTTCTTCTTGGGTCTACAAATCACTCAAAGAAAGAAAGGAATCTTTATATCTCAGACCAAATATGTGAAAGAATTGCTAAAGAAATTTGGGATGGAAGATTCAAAGCCAATGAATACTCCCATGGAAACCGGGTGTAAACTAAGCAAAGATGATGAATCTCCTAAGGCTGATAAAAAAAAGTACAAGTCAATGATTGGAGGACTACTGTATCTTACTCAAACTAGACCTGACATTATGAATGTTGTTGGTCTTGTTGCCAGATTTCAAGCTGATCCTAGAGAATCTCATGTCATGGCAATCAAGAGAATTCTTAGATATTTGAAGGGAACAGTTGAGTATGGATTATGGGATCCCAAGGATCATGATTTCTCTCTTCATGCTTATACTAATGCTGATTGGGCAGGTGATGTTGATAACTGGAAGAGTACCAGTGGTGGTGCATTCTTTTTAGGGAAAAGGTCAGTTTCTTGGCTAAGAAAGAAACAAGAGGAAATATCTCTGTCTACTACAGAAGCAGAGCATATTGTAGCAGCAAGCAGTTGCACTCAAGTATTGTGGATGAAGAAAATGTTAAGAGACATCAAAGTGGAGTATGAAGAACCTATCACAATCTTCTGTGATAACTCAAGTGCAATAAACATATCAAAAAATATGGTGTTACATTCAAAGACAAAACATATATCCATCAAGTTCTACTTTTTAAGAGAGCAGGTGAACAAGAACGAAGTCATATTAGAGTTTATACCCTCAAAGGATCAGATTGTAGACATTTTTACCAAACCTCTCTCAGGGAGAAGTTAGGGGTTATTATCCCTCTGGTTCTAAATTAGGTTGCACGGATGTGCATCTGTCGAGTGAATTTCATAGTCATATGTTATGATCCGGATTGATGCTAGGAGGCTGCTACTTAGGGGGAGCAGTCAGTATGATTCTGAAGTATAAGAAGTGGTTGCAAGTATGTGCCCTTTTCCATTGATGTCAAAGGGGGAGAGAAGACATGTGAAAAATAAAAAGTGGTTGTTGATCAAAGGGGGAGCAATAGAGGAAGAGAAGACATGTGAATGATTGTTGGTGATAGGGGGAGCTATG
Organism: Cunninghamia lanceolata; assembly: GCA_027924645.1. NCBI lineage: Eukaryota > Viridiplantae > Streptophyta > Pinopsida > Cupressales > Cupressaceae > Cunninghamia > Cunninghamia lanceolata. The sequence continues at coordinate 2,296,415 of BSBN01001135.1, read as the reverse complement.
TCAGTTAGTAAGGAGAAGTTCTTGTCTTGATGGTTAAAACAAATTTTCACATCATATGTTGCCATCAATGACAAAGGGGGAGATTTTTGCAAGTATGGCCCTAATCGATGTTGTCATTGATGTCAAGAATTGGATGAGTTATGTGCTGAGGATATTGAGAAAATTAGCCCCATTAGAAATAAAGAACAGTGAAGACAGTGAAGTTCTATGAAGTAAAGATCCCAGATAGTTGAAGATTAGAGTATGCACATCAAAGGGTTTGTAGATATGTGTCTAAAGGTTCTCTAGTCAAGATTTGAGAGGTCTACATGAAGATTTGGAGAAGTTACGGCCATATGAGTAAAACTAGTTCTAGTAGCTGTTTAGAGGTGACAGAGTCACACAAATAGGTCCGGTGAGATCTGAAAATCCAATATCTTGTTCTACAGATTTGGTGGAAGGTTTAGTAAGCCAATATGAATTGACAACTCAATTGGTTTATGGTCTAGAGGTCTATAAGCATTTATTCTAATGTGACAGTAATGACAGACTATGTTCTTGAGGTTCCAAATGAAGACGCGAATGATTTTAGTAAGCAGAAGTGGTGTGGATGTTCTTGATGATTCAGGAAAAATTGTGGGGCTCTCTAGATTATGTCCAGTTCGTGTTGGCGGTCCGCATTGAAGATTGAGCTCATAATTGAAGATTTACTCTTGGGTGATGGTGATTTTGCCAATCTTGGTTGACCGGATGCTTTACACATCTTGTGGATGATCATGAAGATGTTTTGAAAAGCATGATGTGTTCCTCAAAAAAGATTGAAGTCCCAGATATGTGTGGCTGACAATGTGATGATATGCATAAAGTATTTGTAATAAATAAATTTGTATTTATGTAACTGCTCTGTAAGAAAATAAAGTATGTTGTGCCGACTTTGATGATTATTCCAAAGTTGATGTCTTGTATAAATTAGATTTGTGAAATTATTTCAAAGTATCTTGGTGGAGATGAGAGTGTGGTAGAGAGGAGAAGAATGAAAAGAAGAGCATAAGTGTTGAGCCTAAATGGTACTGTTTCAAGGATGGTGAGGATGCTAATCTATAGTTCAAGTATGTAATATTTATATTAATCTGTAGACAGTGTGTCTCCTATAGGCAGTGGGCCTCTTGTGAGCAGTGTGCTCATACAGTGAGCCCTAATTGACAAGTGCCATTGTTCTTCTTATTCTTTTAACAAAGAATACAATCTTGGGTTAGTCACCCCATGGTTTTTCCCTTAACTAGGTTTTCCATAGTAAAATCCTGGTGTCATATGTATTAATGTGTTTTTGCTCTTCAGTTATTACATTATGTTTTCATGATTGAATCATTGTTATGCTATAGAAATATAAAAAGGATTTAAGTGTTCAAATATGAGAAAGTTTTGGTGACAATCGATTCACCCCCCCTCTTAGTTGTCTGTCCTCAAACCAACAGGATGATGGGTGATAGAATGAGGAATGGGATGATGATGCCCCCTTGAGAGGATAAGCAGGTCAGATAAACAATTGTATACTATCAAAATGAACTGGATTGGTCAAAAAAGATTAGGAAAGGGAACAGATAGAAGAAAAGGAAGATGCGTTATGCTGCAATGAAAGTGAGTAACCATATGTTTGATTTAGCACAAGACATTATGCACCAAGGTATAAGGACCAAGGTGATGATGTGTCTCATGCCCCAACATAATACAACCTTGTCTAAGTACAAGATATGAATATTAGCTGGGAAGATACAAATGAAAATGCAAGACAAAAAGATAACAAACACAAGCAAGTAAGCAAGCATTCACAAATGATTCAAAAATAAACAAGGTATTGCCCCTGTCAAGCTGTAAACTAGAGATTAATTGCTGATTGATTGATGATGATGATAGTGTTGTCATGGCAGGGAATGATGTATCCCTAGAGCAACACAAGTATGATGTATTGATTGGTTGACAATTAACGATTGATTGTGTTTACAACAAGGCTAGGATCAAGACCATTGATTGTGATTGGATAATTTGACAAGCTTGATTGACTTGATTGGAATGTATAAAGGATTGAAGAGATAAAAATAATAACATTATGTTGAAGGAAGTGTGTGGTGGACACTATACTGCCAAGATAATATCTCACAAAATCCTTAGAGTAGGGTATTGGTGGCCAACACTCTTCTCTGATACACATAAGATGGTAAGAAAGTGTGATCCATGTCAGAGATTTTTAGGAAAGCTCAAATATGAAGGTGCATTACCCCTTAGAACTGTAACATTGGAGGCTCCATTTCATCAATGGGGAATTGACTTTATAGGGGAAATTATAGAGAAATCAAGTGGAGGACATAGTTGGATCTTAGTTGCCACAGACTATTTTACTAAATGGATTAAAGCCATCCCAACTAAGAAGGCTACTAGAAAAGTGGTGCTTGATTTCATTTTAGAGCACATTATTATGAGATTTGGAGTGCCAACAAAATTAGTTACAGACAATGCTATGTGCTTCAGGTCTAGTGAGTTTGTTGACTTTTTCAACAATTACGAAATTAATCTATCCCATGCATCCCCATATCATCCACAAGGAAATGGTCAAGCGGAATCAAGTAATAAAAGTCTCATGAAAATCATTGAAATGATAATTGACAAGAATAAAAGGGCATGGGATTCAAAGTTGAAACTAGTACTATGGGCTGATAGGGTGATAGTAAAGAAAGCAATTGGAAAGTCACTTTTTGAGCTAGTGTATGATACAGAGGCCAAGTTGCTAGTGAATAATCTCCTGCTAGTGTACAAATTCATATAGGAGAATGATGAAGAAATAGAAGATCCAATGAATGAAAGAATAAATCAGTTGATTGCATTAGACGAGGTAAGAAGAGAACCACATAAGACTGATCTCAAGAAACCACAAAAGGTGAAATATCTATTTGACAAAAGGACTACAGAGAGAGAGTTTTAGATAAATGACCTAGTCCTTGTATGGAATGCGAGAGGTCAGGCCAAGGGCAAGCATGGAAAGTTTGAGCCCTTATGGATGGGCCCATATCTAGTAAGAAATACTCATGGAGAGGATTCTTATTTTCTCTAGGCCCTAAATGGTGAATTGCAGGAATTATTAGTACATGGTCAATTCCTTAAACTCTATTTTTCATGAATAAGTTATCTATCTTTGTGCACAGTGTAAAATAAGTGTATATATTTTGTAAATACTGTATATTCTTGTATATTCAGTTTGGTCTATGTTTTGGTCTAGTCTGCCCTGAAGCCATGTGGTTCTTGCTGCAATCTCATGCTTGCACGTCCCCTGTCGAAGCCAATGGTGGTCCCCTTAGGGTTTAGGGTTTTAGGTTTGAAAAATTATAAGTTTTTTCCCTTTGAATAAATCCATTGAACCTAAGTCACTAGGCTCATGCATTTTATTTCTAATTCTCTATTGACCATTTGTAATAACTTCCTGGTCCCTTAAGTTATAACTTTAAGCCTTCATACTTGTTAGGTGACCGACTCTATGTCTTAGGCTTTACCTATTGTAGCCCATAAAAAATTAAATCCATGTCCTAAGTCTTCCTGTAAGTCATAAGGTTTAATAGAGTGAAAATCATAGCATTGTAGCGCATCATCAATGATGTCACTACCCCACTGCATGGCTGTGACATGGTGACACCTGTCACAAGAATCTATGCTTATATCCCTTTACATTAGGAATCCTACACTTGCCAACCATATGTTTCTAGATGTCAATATGAAAGTGGTCTAAAGGGAATCTTTAATCTAACAATTGTGCATCGTCACAAGGGTATCTTGTAGGAAGGAATCTTCACTGCACGGTCGTGTGATGGTGACATGTGGCCTTATTTTATGAAGGAGTTCATAAGAAAATGAAAGAAGGATGCGTGGGGGCTTCATCACACCCACGCAGGGTAGGTAAAGTGGTGGCCCACTGATGGCTGTGATGCCATGAGGTGGTGCCACGTGTCCTAACAAGACAAAAAGGTCATGCAGTCAGCAATGTATGTACATCCTATAGGGCTTGTCCTGATTGGTTGAAGACTTTTCAAACATGATGATTGAGATTTTCAAATCTCACGGGTGAATGATGGTCATGGATCTTATAGTAAGGAATTCAAATCAATGGCATAAGTTTAAACTTTTATGGTGAACGTTGAAGGCACCCTGTGACACAAATGAAAGGTAATGGTTGAGGCTACCTCCATTAATGCAGTAGAAGCTATGCTACGAAGCTTAAAAGGAAGAAAAGTTAGGGCTTTGCACATTATTTCTTCAAGCACAGATAGATTTTAGATGCGTAGAGAGTTTTCAAGTGAGCAGAAAATAGAATCTAGACTCCTACAAGCATTAACCAGTAAGTTCATTATGTCTTCTTGTGCCCAGCATATTTTTATGTTGACTGCTTGATTAAGGAAGTAGATAGTTACCCATGTAAGAAGCCCTAGCTTGTTAAAATCAGTTTGAAAAATGAGTCAAGCTAGTCAGCCCTCCACTTCTAAGTACGACTTAGATGAGGAACTTATGATCTAGCTTCTAGTTTTTTCTAGAAGAGCCCTGAATTTGCATGGTCCAGGCAGACCTGGGGATAAATTCCTTGATTATTGTTATAATTGTCGAGATGCCATACTATCTATTCCTAGTTGGGTGTTGTTTGAACACTGGCATAGAAGAATGGATTATAAGGCCCCCATTTGTCATGCCTGGCAATTTGATCTAGCCAAGCTTATTTGCTCCAATGTCTTCCCTAACCCTGACCTGCTTAGGGCAATAGCAATGAGATATGGTCCTAGCACAAGGACAATTATAGTAGAGAATGGTTTAAAAATGATTAAACTCACTAAAGGATATATTGCCATTGTGTTCAAGTTGGACGTTGTGGCTAAAACACTAATTGACCTAGATTCTTTGAAGAAGAAATATTAGATGGTTAAACATGTTTACAGGGAGTACAACCTAGCCAAGCATAGGCCGAAAGGTGTAGATGGAAAACTGGTAAAGATTTTGGCCAATGAATAGGAGCATTTTCACTGTAGCATGTCCATGGATTACTTTGTTAGGATTTATCATAATTTGTGTTAGGTATTGGGCAGGGACGCCTCTAATAATATGCCCATTTCTTTAATGATGATGGTAGTTGGCATTCAAAGTCAAGACACCAAAGATCCATATGATTATGCCACTTATATTGCTGACAAGATGCACAAACATATGCCATAAATCAAGAACAATCTAGCTAAGTTGGATGTCTATGTTGAATTCACATGGTACTCCATGCTTTACCACATGCTTCTACTTTCTTTATCTAGGATGTGGCACCATAATGTGCATGTCAAAATGACAGATGCTCATGGAAATATGTTGTTAGTGTAGGTGTGGACTTGCATGATGGATATGCATTGCACCACTACAGATTATGTAATTTTTGAAGAATATTTTGTGAGAAGGATACTTGGTTTCCTAGATCTAGAGGATAAGAGACTGCATCCAGATGTATTGGATTTCCTAAGACCTTTGGACATGACCCATCATTTGGGGATTAACCAAAATTGGGGTGATTGGTTCTTTCATGAGAACAATACTTGCATTAGGATCTATGGATGTGAGACCCCACCCCATATCTTGCCTAAATATGTGTCAAAAAGAGTGGCATTGTTAGAAATAATTAGGCAATTAAATGATTCAGATAGGGAGCACCTGAGGTGACATAACAAGGGCTCATTCATTCCTTCTTCCCCTAGATTTGGTGATTTCTTGATAGCTGACAAGAGTGGGCTTGATCAGATTACTTCAATGATGCAGTGTTTTGGGATGTATTTTGAGCATCCAAGAATTTTTGACCTTGAAGGCTTCATCACCAAGGCGAGGGTCAATAAGGGAAGGATAAGGTATACTCATTAGGTTTACCTAAAAGAGGATCCTATCAAAAACTTCTTCACAATGGATGAGGTCCATCACTTGAGAATCAAGTGGGACACAATTATGGTAGGCGAAAGAATGAGAAAAAGTATAAATGCAGCATATCAGGGTGCCTTCTTAGAAGTGCAAGACCCCATTCAGAGAATTGAATAGATGCTAGAAAATGCAGAGCAACTAATTGCTACTACTCCTACAGGAAAAGAGAGACCCACATATCATCCTGGAAGCTTAAGTAGATGATATGCTGCTAAGAGGGAGTCAATTGATCCCTCCCTTGCCAAGAAAGAAAAAAATATTGACTTGGAAAACCCTAAAGAAATTGAAGTAGATTTAGAGGGGGAGGTAGAGGAGCATGTACAAGAAGCTGCCCCTCATGTGAATTCACCTGATAGAGTAAGACCCTATTCTTCCCTTGAAAATAGGGAAGTCAGAATAATGAGAAGCCGAACTATGGACATTGAAGATGTTAGGATAATGGCTTGTAAAAAAATTTTAGAAGAAGGTGAATTTATAAATATTCCTGAATTCAGGAGTTATGTCCTAAAGGTCAGAAGTGAAGAGTTTCAGAAAAGGATTGAAGATGCTAAAAGTGGTGCAGACCCTATTGAATATGAGGCCATAACACAAAGGGTCTTGAAAGAAGTAAATCAATCCATTAGTGTAATGACTCTAGAGGAGTGGAGAGATTTGGTTGCAAAGAGCAATATCTTACCCCTTCCTCACTAGACCCTATCGGATGCAATTGCATTTGATACAATTACCAAAGAAGACTCTAATATAATAGGTGAGCAAATAGACAAGGCTCTCTCTAGTGCAACCTTCAATCCTAGGTTTGAAACATTGGCTATATGGGCTCTAGCCCCAAATAATAATAAGCCTAGGGTTGAGTTGGGGGAATTAGTAGGAGATGTGATAATAAAGAGGGTATCTGACACCCCTTCTCCCCAAGTTGCAAGCTTGAATGTCTAGACTGTACAATTTGCAGAGGTAGTCACAAATAAATTATAGAAAGATCACAATGAGCTGTAGCTCAATTATGCCCTAGTAGTTGCAAACATAAATAGACTGAAGTAGCAATTGTCATTAGGGGCTAGTACTTCAGCTCCCCCACCAGTGATTCCAACATTAGAGTCCTTCCCAGTTGATACAAAACCTTTACTGACTAAAATTAGGGAGCTGAAGGAAGAGGTGAAGAAATTAGAGGAGAAAAAGAACATAGTAAAGGATATGGTCACCAATTTGATAAATAATAGGGTGACCAAACTCTTGGCAAGGGTAGATGAGACCTGGAGGTCTTATTCACAATTGAGGATTACCTATGAAAAGCATGAATCAGATAAGGAGAGGCTCTCAGCTATGAAAACAAGATGGTTGCCAAGAATAGGAAAAATAAGGGATCTCCTTAGGTGCTCTAGGTTTGATGCAAAAGCACCTCCTGAACTAAAATTGGTAATGGATATGTTGACACATTTTGAGGGAGTTGCCAATTTCTAGTCAAGGTTGGATAAGATTTTGGTAGAGAAGAAGCGGGCCATAGAAAAAATGGATACAAAGTGGCTGCTAAATATTTTGGAAGGTGATGGGCAGATTAAAGACTTAGGCAAGTGGAAAATAGAAATAAAAAAAAATTCCTACTAGCTAATTCCTACTTGTTGTACTGATGGTGATCCAACTATGAAGATGTTGAGTTTAGCACTTGACAAGCTACATATAGTTGAAATAAATTTTGAAATATTTTTCAAGGAAGATAAGATTTTGTTGGATGCCCAAAACGTCAATCATAATGGCAGAATTGCAGAGATAATCTTATTCTAGTGGCCATCTGAAAAGACATACAACGAATGGATAGAAAAGTATGGTCCTACATGATTGAAAGGAAGGGCCAACCACCACCTCCCCTGCATTAATGAGGCAGATCTCCTTCAAGTGGCTGCACATCTTCCAAGTCTATCTACTTTCTCTTTTCTTCTCTCCATTGTAGTAAATGTCTCAATGCCAAAATGGGCGGTGCATTGTATCAAACATTCTCTAAAATGACATTGTAATTGATGCTGAGTACACGTTCTTGGTCTATGAAAGAACTGTGTTACTCATTTTTGTTGTTGTTAAAGATTTTGGAAACTTTTGAAGAGTAAATAAAATACAAGTTCTACTGGGTTGTCTCATCTCTTGTCTTATAAGTTAATGAATTATGTGTTGAATGCATTTTTGCATTAGTTTTATCAGTTTCATGTTGATTATAAATGAAAAATGCTATATGCATGTGTTCTATTAACTGTCTCCATGGTTGTATGAGTTTTTCTTTTGAATCTAATAACTAAGGGTTATCTGAGATTCTAGAATATAGCTTTTCTATATTGCATGCTTAATCTTTTACTTCTATTCAAGGGATAGATTAAATGTTTTGGGTTAAGTATGGGGAAGAATATATTGCAGTAGGGATGTATGTAAGTAGAGTTAGCAGGATACTCTATTTTGGGTGTGTCTATAAGGCAGATACTGATTAACCCCTTGAAACCTGATTATTTGTTTAGTTTATGCAATTCATTCACACATGTATGTCAATGTGACTCTATGCCCTGAGATACGCACTGGTCAGAGGCACTATTGAGTTTATGAGTCAAAACCCAAGACTTACAACCAAGCACAAAACAAACAACTAAACAACACTTAAAAGCTTGTAGGATTTTATGAGTAGTTTAGGTTCAAAATCCTTTGGTGCACAACTAGAATAGGGTCTAAAGTTAGCCCCTTTGTATTTATCTTACAATTTTGGCTTTCATAAAAAGCATTCATCTACTTTATGTCAATATCTGATCACAATCAAAAATTTATCCCATAGGTATTGAATAGGGAATTCCCCCCTAGGTTTTGCAGAGCCTGAAGAAGTACATACATTTAGAGTTTGTCTCATGTACTATTGGCCTCTGACTTGAGAACCATGTTGATGAGAGATGGCTACCTTTTAGGGGAACTTAGGAACTATCAGTTGGAAAAAACCCAACACTACCATATTTGAATTTTAGATCTTATGGAACTGGAATTATCATCTAGACACATTCATACACATCATATCCAAAATTTAGATCATTTGGATCAGGTATCGGTAAGATATCACTATCAGAAGATCAACTATTTTCTCAGAATAGAGCATCCTGACAGTCTCAGACAATCAACTAAAGGAGAAGACTTACCGAGCATTTCACATCTTGTGGAGCTAAATGACACATCATTCAATGTTCTTTGGTTTATGGCCGACCTTCCCTGAGATCCACACACCATTCCATTCATTTGCAGAGGATTTCTTCATGATTAGGTCTGACCTACCTATGTACACACATTACAGCTCTTCATTGGAGTTTGTGATCTTCCTTGGCCAATGCAGAGGAACCTTATGTTCTGAAGATGATATATATATAATAGATGCCTAGGAAAGTAGTTATTGATAGTTCTAAGATTGATAGTTTGAATTCTCTGTGAAGGAGGTTCAAAGCTATATCTTGTGCATATTCTAGAATTGTGGAATCAGGCGTGTGAGCCCTAAATTGTAATCCCACATGTTGCTAGCCAATTTGTATTTAAATTCTATGTTATACTAAATGACTGAATCTGTATTTGCTTCATATCTTTGATTTGTTGCTATTGTGTTTACTCTAGTTGCATGGTCTGGACAATTCACTTTGTGGACCCTCCTAACCGTGACTACACCAAGTGGTATCAGAGTGAAAGTTTAAATCTTTAGGAGTGAATTGAGTGAAGTTGGTGAAGGAATTTTTGTAAGATCTTGATGTAAACAGATCACCGAATCTGAGGTAGATTATTGGTGTTACAACTGATCATTGATTGTGAGGCAATTGTCACCTTGTAGCCCAATTGTTGAATGAGGCAGTTACACTTGATCTGAGGAAGAGATGTCACTAAGGAGAATCCCTATTGTTGGAACAATGGCTAGAATAATGGATGAGATGATGGAGATGATGAAAACCATGCAAGTTTTCTTGGATGTTGTCGAAGAAGACTGGATAAAAGGACTTACACCTTGACCTAATGTTGAAAGTGATGATGATGAAGAATTTCAATCTGCTGATCAGAATGGCAAAACCCTAGGAGATGAAGAAGAAGAATCAGATCAAGCCAAGATGTTGTGAGCTATTTCAAAGATTCGAAAGAGACCTAGAGTTGATGTACCAAATTATATTGGAAATCTAAACCCTGAAGAACTAATTGATTGGATAAATGACATGGAAGAATACTTTGAGCATGAAGAAATTGAAGATCTGGAGGTGAAATTTGCAAAGACAAAGTTGAAAGGACACGCTGCTATATGGTGTAAAGAAGTTTAGTTGGATAGAAATAGAAGAGGAAAAGAAAAGATTACAAAGTGGGATAGAATGGTAAAAAATTTGAAGAATTAGTTTATACTTGCTGACTACGAGTTGGAGCTGTTGAAGAGATTGCAAAACCTAAGACAAAAGGAGAAATCTATGAAGGAGTACACTAAAGAATTTCATAAGATGATCATAAGGATGGGACATAGTAAAGAAAGAAATAAGAAAGTGGCTAGATACATCAATGGACTGAGATTGAACATTCAAGAAGAACAAAGTTTGGTGAGGATGACAACATTGGAAGAAACATATCAGTTTGCCCTAAAAGTTGAAGAGAAGTTGAAAAGGAGGCATAATCAAAGGCAGAGATGTAGAGGAGGTAAATTTTAGAAAGGTAGAACATTTTTTGGAGGAGATAGATCATATGCGGAGTAGGATAGACAAGAGAACACATTCAAAAAGGAGGACACAAGTAACAATGCATACCAAAGAGATAACATAACTTTCTACCACAAAGGAAACCCTAGCCCATACTAGAGTGAAGGATACAAAAGAGAAGGATGATGACCTAATAGGAGAACATTCAAAGGAACCTATTTTAAGTGTGGGGGTGAAGGACATAGAGCATTTGAATGTAATCAAGGGAGTACAACCAAGAGAATAGAGAATAGTGGAAGAGTAGCCTATGTAGAAGAAGAACATGTTGGATCACCTAGTTCAGTTAGTAAACTGGAGAAAGAAGATCAATTGTCATGAGGAGAGCACTATTTCAAGAAAAGACAAATGAGGAACCACCATAGAGGAAGAGATTGTTCAAAACCAAATGTAAATCAAGAGGTAAATGTTGTAAAGTTGTAATTGATAGTGGTAGTTCTAATAACCTAGTTTCAGAGCAGATGGTGACTAAGCTGAAGTTGAAATGATTGAAACACCATAAGCCATTGTAGGCATGATATTTGCATAGTCCGTAATGATAATCGTAGTGCTTCTAGGCAAAAATTGTGTATGCTTTTTTGACTCAATGTTTCGGATCATACTCCATGATCCATCATTAGGAGGAAAGTGAGAGAACAACTGATGATGGATCATGGAGTATGATCTGAAACATTGAGTCAAAAAAGCATAGACAGTTTTAGCCTAGAAGCACTACGATTACCATAAGCCATACCAGATAGCATGGACTCAAGATGATCATAAGGTATTGGTGAGTGAACAATGTTTGGTGAAATTTCATATTGGATCTTATCATGATGAAGTATTGTGTGATATTATGCCTATGGATGTATGTCATATTTTGTTGGGTAGACCTTGGTAGTATGATAGAAAAGATATACATGATGGGAGAAAGAATACATACACTATAACATCAAATGGAAAGAGAATTAATTTGATTCCTTTGGAAGATGATCCTAAGAGTGAAGTATGTGGGAATGCTAGAATCTGTTTGGTAGATGGAAGAAAATTTCTGGATGGTTTGAGACATGAGAATATGTGTTATGCCTTGATCTCTAAGAAGCCTGAAACATTGAAGGAGACTGAAGAATCACAATCGAAGGAGATAAGTGAGTTACTAACAGAGTATGAAGACATCATATTAGATAATGTACCAGAAGGATTTCCACCAATCAGGAGTATCAATCATCACATGGATCTTATACCTGGAGCTAGTTTTCCTAACAAAGCAACACACAAAATGACACCAATAGAGAATGAAGAATTGAATAGATAGATATAAGAGTTCTTGAGGAAAGGTTTGATCAGAGAAAGTTTGAGTCCTTGTGCAATACCTGTAGCATTAGCACCAAAGAAATATGGAGAATGGAGAATGTGTATAGACTCTAGAGCAATCAACAAGATCACAGTTAAGTATAGATTTCCTTTACCTAAGATGGATGATATCATGGATTGTTTGAGTGGAGAAAAATATTTTACAAAGATAGAATTGAAGAGTGGATACCATCAGATCAGAATCAAAGAAGGAGATGAATGTAAGACTGCTTTTAAAATAAATAAAGGATTGTATGAGTGGTTAGTGATGTCTTTTGGATTGACAAATGCACCGAGTACTTTCATGAGATTGATGAATGAAGCCTTGAAGACATTCTTGGGTAAGTTTGTTATTATATATTTGGATGATATTTTGATTTTCAATAAGATAAAAGAAGAACATTTATGGCACCTGAGACAGGTATTGGAGAGACTGAGAGAAGAGAAATTGTTGATAAACATCAAGAAGTGTAGTTTCATGAAGGAAGAATTGGTATACTTGGGATTTGTGATTTTTGCAGAAGGATTGAAGATGGACCCTGAGAAAATGAGAGCAATTGTTGAATGGCCTATACCAAAGAGCATTGAAGAAGTTAGATCATTTCATGGATTAGATAGTTTCTACCAGAAGTTCATCAGAAATTTTAGGTAGACCTGTAGCATATTTCAGTGAGAATTTGAATGATGCAAGGAGAAGATATTTAGTTTATGATCAGGAGTTCTATGCCATAATTCAAGCCTTGAAGAAGTGGAGACATTACTTGTTGCCTAAGGAGTTTGTCTTGTATACAGATCATCAAGATTTGCAATATTTGAATAGTCAAGGAAAGTTGAATCAGAGGCATATGAGATGGGTAGAGTTCGTGCAGAGTTATACTTTTGTGTTGAAGCATAGGAGTGGAAAATCAAACAAAGTTGCAGATGCATTGAGTAGGAGAAGGAACTTGCTAACAGAGATGAGAGTTGAAGTGTTAGGATTTGAAGAATTGAAGAACATGTATGAGGAGAATCTTGATTGTACAGAGCCTTGGAAAGCATGTCTAGAACCTGTTGTGATAGATAGGAGTAAGTGGTTGGACTATTTCATTCAAGAAGATATGTTGTTCAGAGGAAATCAATAATGCATACCTAGGAGTTCAATGAGAGACAATTTGTTCAGGGAGAAGCACAATGGTGGATTGGTAGGACATTTTGGCATTGATAAGATAGTGGCTTTGGTAAGTGAAAATTACTTTTGGCCTCAGATACATAAGGATGTTAGGAAATTTGTGCAGAGTTGTAGAGTTTGTCAAGTTGTAAAAGGGAGTAGTCAAAATACTGGATTGTATAAATCTTTGACAATACCGAAGAGACCTTGGGAAGACATAGGCATGGATTTTATAATGGGATTGTCAAAGACATAGAGAGGACATGATTTAATATTTGTAGTGGTGGATAGATTTTCAAAGCTAGAACATTTCATACCTTGTAAGAAGATAATTGATGCAGTGCATGTAGCTGACCTATTTTCAAGGAGATTGTGAGATTGCATGGATTACCTAAGAGTATAATTTCAGATAAAGATACAAGATTTCTTGGATATTTTTGGAAGACACTTTGGAAGAAGATGAAGACAGACTTGAAGTTCAATTCAACATTTCATCCATAGACTGATGGATAGACGGAGGTAGTGAATAGGAGTTATGGAAACTTTTTGAGATGTTTGGTTAGAGAGAAGACATGAAATTGGGATTTGATTCTTTCACAAGAAGAGTTTGCATATAAAAATTCAATGAATAGGAGTACCAAAAGAACACCATTTGAGATTGTGACAAGAACTAACCCTAGAGGAGTAACATAATTGAGAGATATTAGTATGGAAGAAAAGAGAAGTGCAGGAGTAGAGGAATTTGCATGACACATGGAGATAGTACATAATCAGGTGAAGAAGCATTTGGAGGAGATGAACAGTGAGTGTAAAGAACAAGTAGATGAAAAGAGGAGACATAAAGAATTTGTAGTTGGAGATGAAGTGATGGTATACTTGAGAAAAGAAAGATTTCTAGTTGGGACATATAACAAGTTGAAGATGAAGAAGTTTGGACCTTATAGAATACTTAGGAAGTTTGATTTAGGAAATGCATATGAAGTAGAGCTACTGGGGACATTGAGTATATCACCTATTTTCAACATTGCAGACCTACATCAGTATCATGAAGCAGAGTTCAGTGGCACCATTAAAGAAGACTTGAAGAAGAAGTTACCAAAATGAGTACTGGAGTAGATTGAAGGCATTTTGGATAGCAGAGTTGGACACAACACTAGAGGAAGACAATACAAATAATATCTTGTGAAGTGGAAAGGCAGATTGGAAGAAGATTCATCATGGATTTCTTAGGTTGAGGTAGATCGTCTTTGTTTTCCTCTAGCCATAGCAAAGTGAGGGACTCACTTTTTCAACAACCCCAAATGTCTGATGCAAGAGCATCCCTAGTTCAAGAGAAATCTTGCATCAACCAAAAACATTTTGCATTTAGTTTGTTTCTTTTCATTTTCTAGTTTAGTACAGTCATTTCAGTTAGTAGCAGTTTCTATATTTTGGTCTGCATTCTACTACAATTGCATTTCAAATCTTGCAGAGCTGGACTTATCATATAGACACATTCATGCACATTATATCCAAATTTTAGAACATTTAGATCAGGTACCAGTAAGATATCACTATCAGAAGATCAACTATTTTCTCAGAACAAAGCATCTTGACAGTCTTAGACAATCAACTAAAGGAGAAGACTTGCGGAGCATTTCATGACTTGTGGAGCTAAATGACACATCATTCAATGTTCTTTAGTTCATGGCTGACCTTCCATGATATCCATACACCATTCCATTCATTTGTAGAATTCTTCATGATTAGGTCCAACCTACCTATGTACACACGTTATATCTCTTCATTGGAGTTTGTGATCTTCCTTGGCCAACACGAAGGAACCTTATGTTCCAGAGATGATATATATTGATGTAATAGATGCCTAGGAAAGTAGTTATTGATAGTTCTAAGTTTGATAGTTTGAATTCTCTGCGAAGGAGCTTCAAAGCTATATCTTGTGCATATTCTAGAATTGTGGAATTAGGCTTGTGAGCCCTAATTGTAAACTTGCATGTTGCTAGACAATTTGTATTTGAATTCTATGTTATATTGAATGACTAAATCTGCATTTGCTTCATATATTTGATTTGTTTCCATTTTGTTTACTCTATCTACACGGTCTAGATAGTTCACTTTGTGGACCCTCCTAACCATGACTGCACTAGCACCTAACATCACATGCACCATGATGGGTAATGTGATGGGGCCCAACTCTATAGGCAAGGTAATGGTTCCAAGGGCTTGAAAAATTATGTTATTGAAGCCCCTGATTAATGAATTAGAAGGAGAAATAAAAGTTGTACCAATGTTTAGATGATTTAATAAATCTACCTAAAAAACACTATGACCAGAGCCATTGTTGATAAGGGTATGTTTTACTACAATGAAATTTACACTAACAATGATCAAGAGGGATTCATTTTATTTTTGTACTTCAATAGAAGGTATATAAAATTGTTGAAACATAATGTTAGTGGTATTGGTGAAAATGCAATCAAGCAAGATAGCTACATCATTCAACCTAACAGAAGATGACACTTGAATTTTTTGTAAGGATTCCTAAAGCATACCAAGCCAAGAAGGGGAGGTTTAAACAAGGTCCCAAAGGGATATTTTAGCTAGAGTAGCATGTAATTGTTTAATGAATCCATAATCTCCAAGGATCCTTTGAAACACATGACAAGCTTGTGGTAAAATTAGAGATGTAGCAAGAGAAATGAGGATACAATTTTATTTTCTATTCCCATGGGTGTTATAAACTTATTATTAATCACTTGATAATTAGGAGGAGGTATCACATGATAATAAAGAGGAGCCTTAAGTGTGTTAGATGTGATGGCTCTAGTGAATTGAGTATAATAGTCGGGGGTCTAGGTTGGATAGAAGCACCTTTAATAGTTATCACTAGTTTAGAAGGTTGAGAGATACCTTGAATAATGATTTTTGGTCTCTAATTTTGGTTGGTAGCATGTGAGACTAAAATTGAATTAATTATATTTTAAGGATAGAATCTTAACGTCAATAGGGAAGAAGAATCATCATGCGTGAAGTCCTTAAGGACTTCATCTAGCATGTTAAAATCTTCTTGAGAGAAAGGTTTGTTAAGCATGTTTGGACAAAATTAGAAGGTTTAAAGTTTTTCACATCAAGTTCACCAAAATTTAGTTCATAAGATAGAAACTCATCTTAGAGATTTGCACTCTATAAATGAATTGAACTTATAGGGCACTACTCTACAATGTCATAGTTTCTAAGGAGAAAGATTTTTAGTTTACCTTACAAAACTACTCTAGAAATTCCAAAAATATGCTATCAACTAGAAATTACAACTTTTCTAAGTTAAGAGCAATAAATGGATAGGAATGAAATGTTGTTTATAGAAGACTGAAATTGTTTTTTAATGAACACAAATTAGAACTAAAAATAAAATGTAAAAAAACCTATCACCAAAGGGAGGAATCCTCAACAAAGGACAACAGTGCATCATGTAGACATTTATGGTACACATTGTCTGTAGCATCTTTTTTTTTTTCTAATGTGCCTAGTAAACTTTTTTACATGACCGATGATGCTAGTGCGACACGCCCTTCAGCTCCACGTGAATGCTTTTGCCTGGAGTAATGAACCGGTGAGGCCACAACACAGGGGGACCTCATCCCCTAGCAAGAACACTTCAAACCTGTGAGCTCGTTGGCTGAACAAAGGCATAAAGCATGCGAGCTCGTTGGCCCAGTGGGGGTTTGAACTCTGGTGGTTTGCACTACAACTAAGTGACTTAACCACTGAACCACGCTCTTATCGGCACATTGTCTGTAGCATCACTTTCCATAAAACTCAAGATTTAACTTAAACATGTAACTTAAACAAGTCATTAATTAAGAATGGATTACAATATTCAAAATTTAAACATAAAGAAACATATTCTTTTCCATCATTTAAGCATGTTAATCATGTTGAAATTAAGGAACACTGAGAGGGGGGGTGAATCAGTGTTACGCAAAACTTATTATTATGTTCCTTTATTAATTTACCACATACATTCAAAAGAAAGAAGCATGAACTTAAGAACATAAACAACAAGATCATCACACATGAACACTGAGATTTTTACGTGGAAAACTGATTAAGGGAAAAACCACGTTGGGGGTTAATCCACAAGATTTTATACTCTGTTAAAAGTATTACAAAATGGGAAGGCACACTGCCCAGCGCTCACTACCTACAAGATCAATTACAAATAGGTTGCTGAAATACTTGAACTGAAAATTAGCATCTAACAATGCAAGATTACAGTTTCGGTTAGGCTCAATATACTGACTTCACTAACTTCATCTCTTACTACCCTATTTCACTATTCTACCATGATCCCAGGCTTAGATCTCTTGCTTCACACTTGATACTACCACACGTTGTACCTCTCACCTCATATTCCCACAACCATACATCCAAAATGCTCGCACCCATCTATGATATATATCCACAACATGAAATTACATCAACTACAGTCAACCTCAAGAAAACTTAAAAACCTTTTCAAGATCACTGTTATGTATGTTGAATCCATGCACAAACATCAATGAGGACCAAAACCTATTGTTATCACCTAAATATGCACCCTGACTAATTTGTAGAAATTAGTCTATTTGATGAAACATGGGAAGACCTCTAAAGATGTGGGTCACTTTATAGGAAAAGGTCAACCTCTGGAGAAGTCCGGCTTCCTAACTTTGTATCCCCTAAAAATTTACTATTCTATGACTATGACAAGGAAAAGGGTAAGAAAGCTCTGTTCTACAACTGAAATTTAACTCTAAGAGTGATACACCTATTTTCAATGAGGAACATGAAAATAACAGCCCAAACACTTGTTAAGGTGATTGAAATAACTCTTGCACAATGTTTTAGTTATACCTCTGCATAAATATTTCACAAACAGGTCTATAGTTGTAGGATTTTTAAGAGGAATAGTAATTTCACACTTAATATTAATGCATATCTAGACACAACTTGTAACCTGCATAAGTACTTTCTACAAAAAGGCTCTTTTTTGAGACAAAAATAAGAGGAAATAAACTTACTTCAAAGATAACTCCATCAAATTAGATAATGAGCACAGAAATGCATAAGATAGATAGGCACAATTTCCAATCAATAATCTCCAAGGTTCTCACTGTATATCATATCAAGTAAACTAGTAACATGAGTTACAAATCTTGCCAAAATCTAGACCAAGGATCACAAAATTACAAGTCTCTGCAAGTAGCATAATTAGAACTAACTCCAATGAGTTGATCAAAAGTGACTATATCCATCTAAGTGGTTCCACCAAAGCAAGAAAATGCAACTAATTTGTCAGATGCCTAGAAGAAGCCTAAAATCTAGGGCTTAAATCCTCTCCAAAAATGCCCAAAATACAAGAAAAAGTCCCTCAGGACTTAGTCAAACAAAATGAGTCATGAAAGCAAGTCCAAAAGGATTCTAAAAGCCATCAAAACACCCCTATATACCCTCTCCTAACAACCAACAACTAACTTCCCATAAGAACTAGTCAAACATTCTCTCCTCCAAGGTAGAAAAAGATGCTATAACAAAGGCATGTGTCCACCACATCCTCACAATTCAAGCTGCATGGTGTCCACAACAATAAGGACTCATCCCTCACTCCCCTTTGTATTCATTAGATAACAACAAACCTCAAATGGTTCATAATGTCACCATTTTGAAGTTATGGATTTACAAGCCATAAATATATGCAAAGGCACCGAGTGCTCTCCTAATACAAAGGGAGACAAAGACTTCACAAAGTCTTAATATATGTTTGACTACCTTGCAACACTACCTAAGCATTCATTTTCAAAGTGTTGACCATGGCTCAAATGATAAAGGAAAACTAATGAAATACAAAAAATGCAAAAAGAAAAGCCATCGAGCTTCCTAGGGTTATGAAACCCTAAAACAAAAAGTAATTTGTATCTTCATTTTTGCATTTTGCACTTTTTCAAAACTTTCTCCGCAAGCGCTGGCCGCCGACATGAGGGTTTTGTATCTGAGCCATCTGTAGATATCTTCTAAGGCATTTCACCAACATCTTTGACTCTTTCCGCTCCAATAGCTGAGATAAGTTCAATGAGCTCATTTTCTGGAAAAACACTGCAAAAACTCATGATTTCCTATGGTTTCCTGTAGCTTCCATCCACTGTACATGCTATAGATTTTTCATTTTTTTAATGGTTGTTTCTTTCTGGAAAAATGTATCATTTCTGTCAAGGTTTATTATTTTTCTGTATCTACTATTTTTCTTTTATGTCTCTTCACTTAGGGCTTCAAGAAAATAATAAACCCTTACCCTTAAACTTCATGGCCATGGTCAGAGCTACTCATTCTAGTTTCTTCCTGTAATGACAAGGCATTTTTCAAAAATAAAAAACAAGGTTTTCCTATATGAGGTCTTCTATCGAGGGTTTCTATCCATTTTTTATAGTCATGCTGAAGGTAAGCACAGTGAATCATGGTTTTTTATAGAACAAAACTGAAACTTAAGGTTCTTCTAAAGCTTCTTTGTTGGATACCTCTATATTTTTTATAACTCAGAGTTTCAAAACCCTAGTTGTGTTCTTGAAAGGCCATACTAACTGAGTTAGAGGGTTTCATTCTATGCACAAATGATGGTATTTCAATGAATAAGCTATAGAAAATGATAAAATTTGTATTTTTCAGAGTCATTTCTTTATATTGTGAAAGTGACATCCTCAAAACTAAAAAATATGTTTTGGCTTCATCAGGGTTTCTTGTAGCTCTAAAGTGATAGTGGCCTATGTGAATACGATTGTGTCTTCAGTTCAGGCTATGAAGAAATGCAAGTCTTGTTGATTCTCTTTCTTTGGAAAAGTAACAGCATTTTATTTTCTCTATCGATCTATCATTTTTCAAGCAGCAACTTCATGTATGTCTCTACCTTCTTCATTGTTATGAACTGGATTCCAAAAGTATAAGCTATAGGTCTTCTAGCTTCTTTTCAACTGAAACCCTAGCTAGGGTTTGTAGCTGGTACCTACATGAATGCCTCTTCATCTTGTAATATGACTGATGTATCTTGCAATTTTCCATTTCTACTTGATGGTTTCTGGCAGTCATTAGATGGAAATTCTTAAAGTAACTGCTCTATCTTGTTATAGCCATTTCATGTTTGTTAGTGCTATCTATTACTTGTTGCTGAAAGATTCCATTGTTTTCTTCACTTAATCTTACGGTGGTTGTCAATAACACAAGTGGGGTTTTGGAAACAGTCATTGTGACTGTCTTCTTCATATATCACTGAGGGCTCTTATACTATCAAAATGCATGACTGCATCTACCACTCTTGTCATTTCTGTAGATCTTGCTCACTGATGTAACTGCTTCCATAGATGTGACATCAGATATCTGCAAGTCTTGAACACAAACAGTCACTACACTTGTGCCATCTAAACTCCTGATTGTCATCTTGTGCACAACACTTCTCATTATTGTGCCTTTGTATTCACCTCAAACATTGACTGTCTCATGCTGATCCTTTCACCCTTTGTAATTCTTTATGTCTTTTGCTCAAAATTTATGACTGTCATAGTCATACCAACATGACTGCTCACTCCTTGATGCTATGTCAGGGTTATTCATAACTTTCTTTATCTCTTTTAGGAAGATCCCTATGATTACTTCCTTACTTATCTACTTTTAACTATTGTCACTATTTTCTATAGTCTTGGGCTGTATTGGTCTCTTTAGACAAATAAGATGATGATCAAAAGGGAAGACTTCAATACTTTCTCAATCTCTGACAAACCCTATCCTTTGCTAATCCAACATGCATACTACTGTTGTTATTGTTCCTCAGGGCTTTGTAGATTGTTGTCCCTTTTAACTATTATTACACAATGAGCTGCCTCCAGTTGTGTCATTTTTTATAATTTGTATATGGAAATCCATCACTAAGTCCTAAAGAACCATTGTAATAGTGATCACTACACCTAACTGCTATATCTTCTTCTGATTACTATTACAGCCTATCTGCAAATACAATCAATATCTATGACAAACCTTTAAACCCTTGAATAGGCTCTCCAGTGAAAGTTCAGACTTTGTTGTTTTCTCATGCTTTCATTATAATATTCCCTTTATCATTGTCTTCTCCTTTTGAAACATATAGGTCTAAAACCTATCTCATGCATCATGAAGGTTCTCAAAACATTCTACAGATATCCTCTTAAGACAATGATTCAGTAGAGGTAGTGACTGTTGTGTTGTTGTGCAAACATTAGAAAAAGAAATACAACCTCCTAACAAGATCTTTGTCAACACTTTTCATCCTCTGCTAGTCATTCTTTATAATAGCTACCACCTTTAATAACACTCAAACCCTTTATATGATATATCTTGTGAACTATGCCTTCATCTAGTAACCCTCATGGGACTGCTATCATACTTATAAGTAGATCTTCCTTCATGCCCATTTGCATACAAGACAGTCCTTATCAAAGTATATGAATATATCTTTTTGTACAAGTTGATCCTTGTTTTTGTTGAACATATATGAGATCTTCTGCAATGTTTATGAGCTGGGCTCAACCCTTGTGGGAGCCACATTTTCTCCACTCATAATTTAACCTGAT
This sequence comes from Cunninghamia lanceolata, assembly GCA_027924645.1. Lineage (NCBI taxonomy): Eukaryota > Viridiplantae > Streptophyta > Pinopsida > Cupressales > Cupressaceae > Cunninghamia > Cunninghamia lanceolata. Next base: position 2,274,621 of record BSBN01001135.1, on the reverse strand, counting down.
GAATCAAACAGAAGTATAATTACACATGTATCTACACATGAAGCAAACATGTTAATAAAAATAAATGCATACTCTGGATGCATTAGATAACTTTAGTAGTTTTTTGGTACATTTAAGGTATGCATGACTGATTTTATTACATCTTGTTGAAAAGCCTATACATGCATAATGAATGCATATATAATGAATGTAATAAGTCATTGCTTAGAGTAACATTGCTCTAGCACCTTATCTCATCTTTTGCAGGAAAACATGACAACAGACCAAGGAAGCTCAAGTTAACAGCACAACTAACCAGACAGATTAGTCATTCAGGCAATGACTGGTTACCCTCATTCTATACTTCTTTATTTACTTTCATTACTTATTCATGTATATGCTTTTTCTCAATTTCTATTGAATAAGTGAAAGCTAATCTCACGGCTTGTGTGAGACAATGGATATTTTTTCATTCAATAAAGATTACTTTTCTCTGTTATATGCACTTGTGTCAATGCAATAATCCATTATAGTTTTTTTTTATGTAGTTCTTTTCCTGATTTTGCTTATACAATTGAATGTAACATTGGAAAGTATAAAAATGAATCTCACTTCCCTATTTAAAATAATGGGCTTTACGTGATTGAGCTGTAGTGAAAATCTGGTTAACATTTATGGTGACATCTGCTATATGTTTGCCTGCTAAACATTAGACCAGCTGCCTAGATCTTATCCATTGGGCACAGGGTCATTCAGAGACTTCAAAACACTTTTAACAAACAAACTTTTGTACTTCTATAACTCGGCATGTCAGCTATGAAGAACACTTGGAAACCCAAAACAAAAACAAAATTGCTGAAAGTAACTCACCTAACTACCCTAAACAACACTTAGGGAAAACAAAAAGGCATCTAAACTATTGTGCAACAACACTTATTGAAAGGAAGAAACATAATCTACTGTTTACAAGGCAACTCATACCTCAAAACACCTCTTCAGGTGTATCCCATTAACTGGGATAGGCAAATTTTCTCCATCCATGTTTTATAACTGAAATGCATTATGCTCCTTGCATTCAGTAATGATGAACGTGCCACTCCACAGGCTATCAAACTTGGAGTGCTTCCCTGGCCTACTTTTTAACTCATCCCATTTGAGTACCATATCACCCTCCCTAAAATTTCTGGGAGTGGCTTTCTTATCAAAAACTCTTTTTGTTTGAAGTTGATGATACTCCATAGCTTTATCTCTGATCTCTTCAAGCTCCATAAGGTGAGCATATCTAACAGCTATAGAATATTCTTCTTCAAACATCTCCAACTGATTCATGATATCAAGAGTTGGCAGCTCAACAGACAAAGACAGTCTTGCCTCCTTTCCATAAACTAACATATATGGAGAGTTTCCAATAGACCTCTTGGGAGTTATTCTATCTGCCCATAAAGCAGATTTCATATTGGTGTGCCAGGTCCACTGGTTATCCTCCATTGATCTTTTGATAATCCTTATGAGATTCTTATTTGTGGATTCAGCCAAGCCATTACCCTGTGGGTAATAATTTGATGAAGTGTTTAAATAGATTCCATTCTTCACAGCCCAGTCAGTTACCCTCAATCCGACGAAGGCTAAAGCATTATCTGAATGATTGACTCAGGTACTCCAAATCTAGATACCAAATCATAATAAAAGTTCAAAACAACATTCCCATTGGCTTATTTTAAAGCCACTGATTCAGTCCACCTTGTGAAATAATCTATTGTTGTAAGTACCCACCTGTAACCTGGACTTGACGGTGGGTTAATGGGACTTATAAAATGAATGCCCCATCTCATGAAGGGCTATTCTACTTGAATTGGCTGCAGAGGTAAAGTTGGCAGCCTTTCTTTGCCTGTAAAAATGGCACATTTTACATATTTTCTGGCCCATGCATGGTCATCCTTGAATAAGATGGGCCAGTAATAGCTGGCTCTCATTATCTTCCAGGCAGTAGTCCTTGGGTCAAAATGACCCCCTACTGTTCCATCATGAAACTCATGCAGCACCTTATTAGTCTGATCATTATCAATGCATCTTAACAACACACCATTAAAATCCTTTCTGAAAAGGATATTATTAACTAAAACATAAGGAATAGACTGCAGTCTAAAATATCTCCTCTTAACTCTATCTAAACCTGTTGGACATTCACCAGTTTGTATAAAATGAGCCATGTCACTAACCCAACCTATTCCAACTATTGTTGTATCATTCTGATGCTCATCTTCAATGATTAGAAGCACCTCTTCCTCCTTCTTTGTTTCATTTCCATACCTACTAGCAAGTTGTTCACTGAGTCCTCTACCTCTGATGAGCTTGGTTATCTTGATATCTACGTCATATTCCATGACTTTGGTAATCCAACCAGCCCTTTTCTCATTAACATCCTTACCTAATAGAAACTCTTTCACACCAGGGTGAGCAACCATCAAATGTACCTTGTTGTTAGAAATAAGATGCCAAAACTTCTTGAGACTCTTGACCACTGGAAGGACATGTTTTTCAATGAAACTATACCTCTGTTCATATCCTCTAGTCCTTGACTAAAGAAAGTAATTGGCTGCTCAAAGCCTTCACTTTGCTGCTGTACCAAAATTACAAAAATTGTATCTATACTACCATAAGCATACAAAATAAAATATTTTGAGAAATTAGGATTTACCAGAGTTGGTGCAGCTAATAATGCTTCTTTTATGGACTCAAAACTTAGTTTACCCTCTTTTGACCAACTGAAAACTACATTTTTCTTCAACATAGAGGTCAACGGCTTCAATAAATTTGTAATGTCAGGTATAAATCTTCGTAGAAAATTAATTCTGCCAATAAAACTTTGCAGCCCTTTCTTGTGGCTGGGTAAAGGAAGCTCTAAAATAGCTCTTACTCTTTCTGTATCAATGGTAACTCCCTGTTTTGACATAATGTTTTCTAAAAGCTTGCCCTCATGCACAGCAAAAATGCATTTCTTGGGATTGAGAGATATCCCAAACTCTCTACATCTCTCAAATACTTGTTTTAGGTGGGATAAATGTTTTGTTGCATCCTTAGAGAAAACTGTGATGTCATCAAGGTACACAAGTACCAATTTATAAAGCAAACCTTTAAAATCCATATCCATAGCTCTCTAAAAAGTAGAGCCAGTGTTTGACAGACCAAAAGGCATCCTTTTGTAGGCCATGGTGCCCCATTTTGCGGTAAAAGCAGTTTTAAAATGATCTTCCTCCTTGACTAAGACTTGATTATAACCAGAATATCCATCAAGTAAGGAGAATCTTTCTGAACCGGCCACTACTTGCAGAATTTGCTCCATTGAGGGCAGCAGGTAGTGGTCCTTTAGGGAAGCTCTATTAAGGTCTCTAAAGTCAACACAGACCCTAATCTCTCCATTCTTCTTCCTCACAGGAACAAGATTAGAGACCCAAGACGTATTCTTGATCAGAAAAATGATATTTCCCTCGATCAGCTTGGTTAATTCCTTAATCATCAGAGGCTCAAGTTTTGGATTTAAAGGTCTTTGTTTCTACCTAACAGGTTTTGCACTTAGCTCTAATTCTATAGTATGCTGGGCAATCTGAGGATCAAATCCCTTTAAGTTTGAGTATTCCCAAGCAAACACAGCCTCAAATTCCTGACAAAGAGAAATAAAAGCTTTCCTATCCTCAGGTGAATAGATTTTACCAATTTTGAGAAGCTTACCTTTGAAAATTTCTAGCTCCTCATAATGTTCTTCTTTGACCTGCATGTTGGTTTTGCTCTTTTTCAGCTGATCATTAGTACCAAAAATGGATTCCAAGGTTACCAATCCTCTGGGTAGCTTATTAGTCCTTAACTGAACAACTTGAGCATCACCATATTGCTATTTAAGTTTGTTTTGATTCATCACAGAGAACTCATCCTCTTCTAATAGGAAACACAAAACCTGCTCATCACTCTCAAACACCTACTAATGAATGTTATTGTCAGGAATATGTAATGTCCCCTTCTAATCAGCTAAAATTTTTCACTATTTAACACAACTTCAACTTAGTAAAAGAAAACATTAGTAATCTTTTAATCATTTCTTTCAATATATAATCATTAAGACTAAAACATATTAGATTATATTCACATTAAGTTTCATATAAAATATATTCAGGGTCATGATCTATCTTATATCATTAATCACACATGAGTCATGGACATACCTTGGGGAGGACATTCGTAATCCTACTCATTAATCAGACCACTCACCTAATATGAGAGGGTGGATTAAAGATTCCAAGACCCACGGCCGTAGGCCCAAGGCTTCACCTCACACTTGGAGGTACTTCACTCTTGGCTCAGAAGGGCTTATAGCCAGCTCGAGGTTCACCTACCATTAGGCCATTAATATTATCTAGGTCCTATGGAACCATAGGGTCAAGAACTTCATGCTACACCCAGCAATACTTCGTTCTTACCCTAGGTCTAAGAGCTTCATGCTACACCCGGCAATACTTCGCTCTTAGCTCTGAGGGGCAATGACTTGCCAGCTCCAGTGCTAGACACTAGATTCCTTCTGACCACCTGTCTCATACCAATAAGGTGTGTAGGTGGATTAAGGGGAAGGCTACTAATCCTAGCCCGGTACTCCATGGTCATAATCAATCTCTTTATAGAACATACTTATTATTCTAGGCATCATGCCTTCTATTTAAAAATCCACTTTCTTGGATATTCAATAATTACTAGTATATTGATATTTCCCTTTGAATGCATATTTCATTAGATGTTTACTCTATTATTATTAGCTTTTCATAATATGAGATTATTAGAGCTTCCTAGCATTCGATGGATTATTCACAACATTTATAACCTTATCATTTATATCTTATAAATTGAAAATATAAATTCTTACAAATCATAAATTGAATGAGTAAATATAATTGCTTACTTACCTGCTGTAGCCTTACCTGGAATTTCTTACCTATGCCAACGTAGTATAATTTTTATTGTATTGTTGTTGCCGTTTATATATTTAAATATGTATTTATCTGATACTCTTTTTATATTTTCTTCCGATGATGTTTTCCTTTCTATCTCACAACCTTTATTTATTTCCCTTTTAAGGATATGTTCGAAGAGGCACGTCTCTTATTATATTTGGTGGTAAAAGACGTACTTAGCCTCTTATAAATTTTATTACTTTATTTTAATTCCCTTTTGTGGTAAAACTAGTTCTAACCATACGTAAGATGTTTATTTATATTATTATATCATTATATAATAAATGATATATTATTTATTATATCATTTATATCATAATAAATGATATATGATTTATATTGTATTATTTATATTTATATTACAATATAAGACAATAATAATAATATTTGTATTTATATTATCAGATATATTTATAACATATTATTTATTAATATGATTGTTGGTGTCAACCAACTTAATTGTTGCACTTATAAATATCCTCCTTCCTTACATATTAAGGAGTGATATTAATTTGAATAATATATCTTATTAATTATTCATATAAATATTATATTAAAATATTTATATTTATAATATATTTAGTTAATTTATATATTTCATATATTTTATAATATTTAAATATTTATATTTATAAGATATTTAATTATATCAAATTAATAATATTATTTAAATAATACATATTAATAATATATTTTAAATAAATATATTATATATTCTATTTTAACTAAACAATTCAATTATAAATCATTATAGGGACATGACAACCCTCCCCATTCAAGATTGTTTGTCCTCAAGCAACTATAATTAGGTATCCTAAAGTAACATTATATTTTATTAGGTTTCCCTTTACATAAAATAACATTACACTCACCAATAAAATAACCTCTATAAAATGTGCAACCTCTATAAAATGTACAAAATAACCTGTATAAAATGTAACCAATGAATGTAGCTAATAAACTATAGTGCCATAAATAATATAGTGCTCTAAAATAATAATTTATAAATTTGGGTTTTATCTTTTAAATTTTCGGCACTAAATTTTATTAATAATTTATTTTATAACTATATTTTATTAAGATTTATGTTATAACTATATTTTATTAAGATTTATGTGCACCATAAATACTTTGGGTTAATTTGTTTTTTCACTCATTTCACCTCTATCGTAGTTACCCATAGATGAAAATAACTTTGTGAAATATATTACTTATAAGAACTAAATAGAGATATTTAATATATATTTATTTATAAATTATATTTTAATTATTTTATTTTACTATTTCATTTAGTATAATTTTATTGTTATTTAGAATTGTTTTATTTTTATTTTTATTTTTTATCTCATTTACTCATTATTTATTACATATTTGTAAGTAAATTTTAATTTTTTAATGTTGCATCATAAATATATATATTTTTTAAAAAATATATATATTTTAGCAATGTATTAAACAATATTATTCCAACAATTCATGAAATTCATACCTAAGATTTTCATTGATTTTTTATTTTATTTTATTTTTTATTGTTTTATTTTTTTATTTTTTATTTTTTTAATTTTTCACAGGATGGCAGGATCACTACTCTGATACCACTGTAATGTCCCCTTCTAATCAGCTGAAATTTTTCACTATTTAACACAACTTCAACTTAGTAAAAGAGAACATTAGTAATCTTTTAATCATTTCTTTCAATATATAATCAGTAAGACTAAAACATGTTAGATTATATTCACATTAAGTTTCATATAAAATATATTCAGGGTCATGATCTATCTTATATCATTAATCACACATGAGTCATGGACATACCTTGGGGAGGACGTTCGTAATCCTACTCATTAATCAGACCACTCACCTAATATGAGAGGGTGGATTAAGGATTCCAAGACCCACGGCCGTAGGCCCAAGGCTTCACCTCACACTTGGAGGTACTTCACTCTTGGCTCGGAGGGGCTTATAGCCAGCTTGAGGTTCACCTACCGTTAGGCCATTAATATTATCTAGGTCCTATGCAACCATAGGGTCAAGAACTTCATGCTACACCTGGCAATACTTCGTTCTTACCCTAGGTCTAAGAGCTTCATGCTACACCCGGCAATACTTCGCTCTTAGCTCTGAGGGGCAATGACTTGCCAGCTCCAGTGCTAGACACTAGATTCCTTCTAACCACCAGTCTCATACCAATAAGGTGTGTAGGTGGATTAAGGGGAAGGCTACTAATCCTAGCCCGGTACTCCATGGTCATAATCAATCTCTTTATAGAACATACTTATTATTCTAGGCATCATGCCTTCTATTTAAAAATCCACTTTCTTGGATATTCAATAATTACTAGTATATTGATATTTTCCTTTGAATGCATATTTCATTAGATGTTTACTCTACTATTATTAGCTTTTCATAATATGAGATTATTAGAGCTTCCTAGCATTCGATGGATTATTCACAACATTTATAACCTTATCATTTATATCTTATAAATTGAAAATATAAATTCTTACAAATCATAAATTGAATGAGTAAATATAATTGCTTACTTACCTGCTGTATCTTTACCTAGAATTTCTTACCTATGCCGACGTAGTATAATTTATATTGTATTGTTGTTGCCGTTTATATATTTAAATATGTATTTATCTGATACTCTTTTTATATTTTCTTTCGATGATGTTTTCCTTTCTATCTCACAACCTTTATTTATTTCCCTTTCAAGGATATGTTCGAAGAGGCACGTCTCTTATTATATTTGGTGGTAAAAGGCATACTTAGCCTCTTATAAAATTTATTACTTTATTTTATTTATATAATATATATAGTATAAATAAATACATTTGTTATTAAGTACTAGGAGCTCTTTTATCTTGTTTTATTCACAAGCATGTATCGTGGGATAATATTTTTGTCTTAATAGACTATTATCTTTATATGTTACTTTCCCTTATTCTAAATTATTTTACTTTCAAGCTTTAATGGATAAGACTCTTCATTAATATTTGGTAATATTTATTTTTATATATAATAATATATCTTATTAATTATTCATATAAATATTATATTAAAATATTTATATTTATAATATTTCTAGTTAATTTATATATTTCATATATTTTATAATATTTAAATATTTATATTTATAAGATATTTAATTATATCAAATTAATAATATTATTTAAATAATACATATTAATAATATATTTTAAATAAATATATTATATATTCTATTTTAACTAAACAATTCAATTATAAATCATTATAGGGACATGACATAATAGAGGGTCTATCAACAATCTTCACATGAGGCTGTACCTTTTCTCTTTGAATATCATTGGGGATATCAAACTGAGCCCCAATTGTAGCTAACCTATCTGCATGATTATTCTGATTTCTTGGAATAGAGATTATGTTGAAAGCATCAAACTCTTCAATCATATCCCATACCCTATGTTTATAACATTTTAAAAAATCATTTTTTGTAACGTGCAGTCCCTTCACCTGATTCACAATAAGTTTGCTATCCCCATATACCTATAAACAACCAATTTTCCTCTTCCTTGCCCACTACAAACCTTGAATTAACCCTTCATACTCAGTAGTGTTATTTGTACATGAAAAAGCAAAACATCAAAGTACATTTTCCATATCTCGTCTTGTTGTCCTATCTATTGTTTTGCACTCTTTACAAGGTTTGGAATTGTTGTTTTAGGTTCGTGCAGCATATAAACCCCCATACCTGTTTCTTGAATGTGTCCCTCAGGATCATCTACAATATTTTCTAATGCCCACTCCTTTAACAACACTTCTGGTATACTTTCAGCTTGTAGTTCTTGCGCAACAACAAGCTCACTATCATCAGAAATAATGCAATTTGCATTAGTAGCACTTGGTACATAGGGCTCTATGTGATCCTTGGCAAGCAATTCATATTTTATGGTCACTTTTGTACCATATCAGGTCCTAAAAAACATGTGAGACCAATCTGAGGATAAATATCCTCCTATCTTGGCTATGAACTCTCTTGAAAAACACATGGCAAAATAAGGAGGTAAATCTATGATGAACACCTCTTGGGAAAAGGAAACATTTGGATAGGTATACAAAGTGAGACCTAGATCTTTTATCACACCTATAGTGTTAACAGATGTGCCATCTAGCTGGAGCACACCCTTCTCAAGGGGCTGGTATTTCAATCCAAATTGGTCTGCAATATGTTTTGGCATTACAGAACTACTTGCACCACTATCCACCATGCAGTTATGTACTAACTTGTCTCCTATTATTAATGACACATAAAATGGAAGTGGTTTAGCACTCTTATTTGGCTATTTACTACTGTCCTGGGATGAATTGGTAAGGACAGCCCTAGCTGGGTCAACAATTGCATCATTTGACACTTTTAAATCAGACAAGGTAGATTGTAACATGTCCTTTTGACCCGAGATGGCTAAGGAATCCCACATAGATATTTTCACATTCATTTTCTTTATATTTTCAATGATATTAAAAGGTGAAGTGGCATTTACCTTTTCATGTGACTTCGCAGTAGCAATATCAGCTTGAAAATGAGGTTGTTCCTGTTGGGTCTCAAAAATGCAGGTTTCAAGCCCTAAGAGGATGCCAACCTCTATGATCTGACTTGCAATGTTTTTGAACCAACTAACGGAGTTAACCTAGATTGTTGATGACTACCTGCACTTCAGGCTCTGTTAAACCTAGGCGGGTGAACCTTGAAAGCTGAAGTAGATAAAAGGAATGTATGACTCAAATGAATTTAGTGATCTACCCACAATGGCATAAAGTGTGGAATAGATGAAAGCTTGCAAACTAGTCCTACTCCTAATACTAAGATATGAGATGTAATTGTTTGAATAAGATTTTATGGAATCCTAGAGTGGAATTGGTATGACCAATGCCTATTTCTGTTGGGCTAATGGAGTCAAGGTGTATATGATATATGATTTACTTACTGGTTACAATTCTAATTGTTTGGCACTTGTGTTTGTTTATAACTTGTATAAACGTGCAAGAATGTGACTGACAAACTCTACTTATTGATCCATTTGATCCTACTAGGTTACTGTGACTTATTGAAAGGATTTTAATCCTTTCCTGAAGGAACCAACCAACAGAATCACACAATGACAGCAAGTGTGTATTGACAAATGAAGTAGATCCTCAATTTGAATAACAAGACAATATCAAGTTGGAGACAATATGGCAATCTTGTCAATTATATGGCTCTTCTTACTGATCCAAATGTTACTTCCAAATTACTGTAATCAATCAAAAGGATTTTAATTCTTTAATATAAACTAGTTAATTCGATTACACAATAACAACAATTGTGTCTCGATGAAACTGAAATATCAACTTGGAAACTCAGGTTCAAATAACAAAGAAATAACAATGTGGAGATAGCCAAATAATTGTTCAGCTCAACAAACAATAGACACCAATATTAAATCATCAATTTATGCATTCTTCTCCATTATACAATTTCAAAAGATTTTACAATATACAACATAATGTTTTATTTCGGCAACTGATCAATCCATCCAGTTATCTAACTCCTACTTTTGATCATGATGTTTTTCCTAATCTACCGATGATGATGATTTCCAGACAATCCTCCTTGCTTCTCAGCCTTGGTTCCCCTTATATATGTTTTGCAGTTGTAGGGTTACGACTCTTCATACATCTGGTGCAACCTTTTGTTACTTTAATCTCCTTCAATAACAAAATTGTAATCTTGACCTTCTTACTATTAAAATGTTTTGGTCGTTGCAGGTGGGATGCCCTTTGCCTTTGTATTGTAGTGTATCCATATATCTTATGTATTTGCAACATACACCTAAGGAATCACCGGATTTGTGACTCTATATATACGAATCTTTTGTATATCGCATACATTTTCTTCCATATACAAGAGCAGGCCCAACCAGGTTTATGAAATGAATTTGAAATCTCCTTCGAATCTGCATTTGTATCACCTTTTTGTATATCGAATGCATGTGCTTTATATACAATAGCAGACCCTAGCTAAAATTCACAATATTTAATCTATCATTCAAATCCGGGCTTGTATAAACTTTTATATCCATTGGCGATGGGGCCCACATGGTGTTTCGTGCATTTGTATATACATTTCCTTTGTATCTCATATGCATTTGTCTTTTTATCTTTTATACATACATTGCAATATACAATCACAGACTTCAAATAAAGTTCTCCCAATCTTAATTCTCAATCGGATCCAGATTTGTATCTATTCATTTGTATCACCTTTTATATCATATGCATACACTTTTTATACAATCATGGACTTCATTGGATTTATGAAATGAATTGGAATTATCTTCGGATCCACCATTATATGCATATTTTGTATATCATATACATACAATCCACAACTACATCTCTCCTTTAGTATATCAGATACAATGCATTATAATATACAAGTCTGGACTTCACACAAAGTTCTCAAAATTTGACTTTCTAATCGGGTTCAGAATTTTATCATCTTTTGTACATCTTATATGTATCCCTTATACACAAATGTGGGTCCCACATAAATACTTGATTTTTCAATTGCATCTGGCTTTGTATGCATTTCTATTTGTATTATCCCTTGCATATCATATACATGCACTTTTCACTATTTGTTATGCATATTTTGTTGTATATTCTTATGTATATACAAATTCAGATTCCAACAGATTCACAAATCAATTAATTCTTTTCAAATCCCTAACTTCATCGAATACATGCATCATGATATACCAATGTAGACCCAACTTAGAATTCACAATGTTTAATGTTTTAATCGAGTCTGGCCATGCATCTATAGTTTTTTGTATATCCGTTTGTGGTGAGGCCCATGCATGCATCTTCAGTGCTTATGTATTGTACATGCATTTTCATGTATTTGCATTTTTGTATCATGCATTTTATGCATTTGTATTTTGTATACATACTAACAAATATACAAAAATTTTGACTGTTCATTTTTATATCTTGTATATATGCTCGAATGCTCCCTTTGTTCCACTGGATGCTTTGGTGAGAGTCCTACCAAACTCCACCATTGGCATGACTTATACTATCGGGAGGGCTTGTAGAGTATTCGCCGATAGTGTTTCCCTATGCCGTGACCATGCATTTTCTCCCTGATGAAAGGTCATCAATGCCACTTTCTCCATCGGTATCTTCTAAAACATTCTCCCTGATCCTTATTATCATGCTGATAGCCACTTCAACTAGTTTCTCATAGAGCATGGATCGGTATAACAAAAGGAAGGTCTTGCCGATGTTAAGAAATTGAGGCCCTTTACATTATTTGTGATAAGAGTCATGGGATATATCAGTTGTTTATTCTGATTTTAGGTGAAATATTTTTTGGTTTGGTCAGAAATGGGTGAGTAAGAATACAAGAAAAATTTCAAGTTTTCCTATCCCAACAATGGCTCTATCTGGGATGTATACTCCTTGTGAGTATAACAAGAATTCAGATCTCTAGGGAGCAGACTAGTGCCTACTCCGTTGGGCAATAGAGTCAACTTCTTCTTTTTGCCCTAATCTGATATAGCTTGAAGAATAGCACTATAGTAGATAGTTCAATGCCACCAGAAAAGAAAGAGCCATGTTTCCCTCTGTCAAAAATCTAATTTTCATCACGCTGTGGTGAAGCCAATCTGTCAACATTTTTGAAGCTCATCTGATTGAATGCATTCATATCTTTGATCAATTTTCTATGCTGAATGTTGTTGGTATATTTTTCCTCATTGAGTAGCTGAAATTCAAGTATAATCTGCACAATCTCATTTCTATGTGATATATTTTTGCTATATGAAGAGTATCCCTCTTCAATGCAACATTTTTCATTATCTTTCTCACTATCATGCCTTGTAAGTTGATCTCCTGGATGATCTGAAAACTAGAAGTACTTATTGTTCTCTTCATCATCATCAAAATAATCAACTGTGCTCATTTCATCATGTGACCTTCCTTCATTTATGGATTCATCATCAGCACTATCAGCATATTCATTTTCTTGACTGTCTGAAAGCATTTCATCCTCTTCATAAAATGGGTTTGAATACACATGAAATTTGTGTTCCAGCACACCTTGGCACAATGTCATCTAATCTTCTTTTACTTTTTCATCATACAATGGGTTTGAAGAAATCTGAAAATCATTTTCAAATATGTGTATTTCCTCCTCATCGTGAGTTTGCCCTGTTTGTTGAGGACAATCATCCTCTTCCTCCTTAAACTGATGATTCAGGTATTGTGGTGGGTGGGTTGGGAACAAAGGAACATCCATATTTTGAAGACTACTCTCATTCTCAAGTATATGCTGGGGTTCCAAGTGATGCAGAGTTCTATTGGTAATAGTTGTTGAAGTTCACTCAATTGACTTAGATCACTATACTTCCTCCAAGAGGTATACAAAGGTGTTTATTATCATAAGCCTACACAAGGCTTCTCAAGGAGCTGACATAGTCCTGGACCACACACTTGTGTCCACCCACATAGGCTATTCAACTTCTCACTAGTGAGTCACAGCTCTAACCAGTCCTTATACATAGTCCACCTGCAAGGACAACAATCTACCTTTAAAAGTTCTCAACTACTACCAATCCACTCTACCTATCAAGGTCTTCATACTACCATCAGCATATGCTTGTTTAGGACATAACTAACATCAGGTCACTGACCCAAAAACTAAATGTTACACTTGGAAAGACAGAGAGCAATAAATTATAGCTTGACTGTCCTATGACAGTGCTAAAATGACAGCTTCTTTCTTATAGCCTTTATGAACAACACAACTAGCATTAACTCCTTTATCAACAAGGTTCTTCACACAAACATAACATGTATCTCCAAGGATAGGACCAATAAGAAATTACTGACCAAATGACTAAAGTTTTGTACTATGCAGGACTATGGACAGCAAATTACCATGAGACTGTCTTGTAACAGTGCCAAAAGGGACTATTTCCTTGTAGCCTTGAGAATGACTACACAAAGATATCTCCTCAGACCTTCAAAAGGTAATCAACATACTTTACACCTTCCAAAGCCCATTATAAACTTTCACCTGTCCTCCAAGCTGCAGAGTCGTACTCTGTCATAGGCTATAATAACAGCAAACTCTTCTTTTCTTGAAAACAAAGGCCTAAATTGAAAGTAATGGGAAAGAAAATGCATCCAATATGCATGCACAAGGTCCACCAAGTCCTATACTAGTCAATCTCCACCATCAAGCATAGACTCCTCCTTGCATCTGTCAAAACAAATTGACTGTCTTTACTGTCATGATACAGTCCACCATTAAATTCTCAACTAGTCACTAGTAAGACTAGTTAGATGCATGTCATACACCTTGTAGAGGGGAGTTTAACCTGCCAAACATGAAAAAAACACTAAATCTACTCTACCTTCCTCCATCCCACCAAGAAATGGGCGATCACCTTCAGAGGACAGAGGAAGAATGAAGCATTTTGCCCAAAACCCTAGCTATGGAGGGTTAAAAACTAGTTTACACACAATGGGCTCAAACAAAGCAGTAGAAACATTTCAAAAGCTCTAAGTAAATGCAAATGAAAGGTGATTCAACCTACAACCACATTTTCTAGACCATGGACCTCTTACTATCTGTACCAAGCCGTACAAGAAGGTTGTTTTTAACAAAAAGCAGAAAAAACACAGTTTTTACCTTATAAAACTCCTCTCCATTCCATTTTGGCATGTTTATACAAACTGATGTTTATAGAAATATTTTCTAACCTTTCCACTTCCCTACTGCCCATACAACTACCCATGAAAGGCAGTGAAACATTGGGAAGATGTTTTTTCTATAAAACTCTAAGTTTCAAAAAGATAATGCCAAGAAAATAGGCCTAGGCTAACTTTAAAATGGACTAGTCAATTAAAATGACTAAGTCCTTATTACATAGCAAGAAAATGGCTTTCAAAGCCTTAGGAAAAACCAAAATACCAAGATCACAAAATGATATAGTCAAAAAATGACTAAAACTGAAGCTCCTGCACCATACTCCCCCTATGGGAAAAACTCAAGTCCCTTGAGTTGCCAATTGTTGAAGTGTCATGCCATGCTTCAAGATATCTTCTTTAGTCATCCAGGTGGCCTCTGAGTCAGGGAGATCCTTCCATTTCACCAAGTAGTCCTTATAGACACCTCTCTGAGTCTTCTTGACAACCTTGGAATCTAGAATGCACTCCAACTGTAAAGGTTTGCTTGGAGGCAAATCCTTGATCCAATCAGCATCTTCAGCCACCACATCTAATCCACTTTCATCAGGCAATGGAGGTTTGAAAGGAAAAAGATCACAAACATTGAAAATTAGAGAGATACCAAGGCCAGCTGGTAGCTTAATCTCATATGCATTTGGACTAAATTTGTGCACTATTTTGCATGGTCCAATCTTCTTCATCAGGAGTTTAGTTGGCTGCCCCTTTGACAACCTTTCTTTCCTCAGATATGCCATAACTAAGTCACCAACTTTGAACTGTACTTCTCCTTTCTTCAAATCTACCTTTTCCTTGTACTTTGTGACTGTTTTTTCTAGTTGTAACTTGACTTGATCATGGACTATTTTCATGGAGGTAGAAAACTCTTCACCAAGTGCACTCCTTCTATCCCAACCTTGGAGATCCTTCAGCTCAAGTGGCCCTCTTGGATGAAAGCCATAAACTATCTCAAAAGGACTTTTACCAGTGCTTCTATTCCTTGAATCATTGTAGGCATATTCAGCCTGACTGATAACCAAGTCCCATGCCAAACCATGCTGCTTTGTAAGGCACCTTAGAAGGTTTCCAAGTGATCTATTAACCACCTCAGTCTGACCATCAGTTTGTGGATGGTAGGCTGATGAAAAGGACAACTATGTGCCCAGCTTCTTCCACAAGGTCCTCCAGAAGTGACCTACAAACTTAGAATATCTGTCAGTTACAATGGACAATGGTAAACCATGTATCCTTACTACCTCTTTGAAAAATAGACCTGCAACATGAGATGCATCATTTGTGCATTTACATGGCACAAAATGAGCCATCTTGCTGAACCTATCAACAATGACAAACACACTATCCACCCCTCTAGCTGTCCTGGGTAACCCAAGCACAAAATCCATGTTGATACTTTCCCAAGGTCTGTTGGGAGTGGGAAGGGGCTGGTATAGACCTGCATTTGAGGACACACCTTTGGCTCTTTGACATATTGCACAACTAGCTACATATTTTCTCACATCTGATTGTACCTTTGGCCAAAAATAGAACCTTGTGACTTGTTCTAGTGTCTTGTCTAAGCCAAATTGTCCTCCTAAAGGACCATTATGCTTCTCCTTGATGATGTTGTCCCACATGGAGCACTTAGGGACACACAACAAATTGCCCTTAAACAAGAGGCCTTCCTGCAAAACAAAATCTACATACTCTCCATGGAATGTGTTAGCCAAGTTCATACAAACATCATAAGCCTCTTTGAAATCAGAATCTTCTTTATATAGCTCCTTTAAACAGTCAATACCCATGCTTTCTAACTGAATTTCATGAACAAGAAGCAACCTCCTACTCAATGCATCAGCCACCTTATTAGAGACACCTCTTTTGTGCTTAATTGTGAAAGTATAAACTTGTAGCTGTTCCATCCATTTAACATGTCTATGGTTCAATTTTTCTTGACTGTTTAGAAAGCTTAAAGCATGATTGTCAGTAAACACAATAAATTCTTTGGGCAGAAAATAATGTCTCCATTTCTTAAGAGCTTGCACCATTGCATAGAGTTCTAAGTCATAGGTAGAATACCTTTGCTTGGCTTCATTCAACTTTTCTAAAAAGAATGCCATTGGATGTCCTTCTTGGCTTATAACAACACCAATAACTTGCTAACTTGCATCACACTCAACAACAAACACCTTATTAAAAGCAGGAAGTACTAAGGTAGGTAACTCAGCCATCTTTGTTTTCAACAACTTAAAACTATCATCAGCTTCCTTTGTCCACTGGAATCTACATTTGACTCCACCCTTGATGGTGTTGAGGATGGGAGCACTAATGTGACTGAAACCTCTAATAAACTTCCTATAGAAAGTTGCCAATCCATGGAAAATTCTCACATCTCCCACTATTTTTGGGGTAGGCCAACTGAGAATAGCCTCAACCTTAGAGGGATCCATCTTCAAACAACCATTAGAAATGACAAATCCCAGGTATACAAGTTTAGTTTTCATGAACTCACATTTGTCTAAGTTGATCATCAACTTGTGCTCATGTAGCTTCTCCAACACCTAACCAACATGCTTCACATGCTCTTCCCTTGTCCTGCTGAAGATTAGTATGTCATTAAGATAAATAATAATAAATTTACCAATGAATTCAACTAATACCTCATTCATCAGGTGCATAAATGTACTTGGTGCATTGCTAAGACCAAATGGCATAACAAGCCATTCATAAAGACCTTCATTGGTCTTGAAAGCAGTCTTCCATTCATCTCCCTGTCTGATCCAGATTTGATGATATCCAGATTTCAAATCAATCTTTGAGTAATAGCATGATCCTCCCAAATAATCCAAGAGATCTTCAATCCTTGGCATTGGGAATCTGTACCTTATGGTGATCTTGTTTATGGCCCTTGAATCTGTGCATAGCCTCCACTTTCCATCCTTCTTAGGAGCAAGTACACTTGGAACTGCACAAGGACTTAGACTCTTCCTAATCAGCCCTTTCTCCAGGAGATCTTGAATTTACCTTGTCACCTCTTCATTTTGCTGTGGAGTCAGCTTATATGCAGCCTTGTTAGGCAATGTAGCACCAGGTATTAAGTCAATTTGATGACTAATATCCCTCATGGGTGGTAAGGAGTTGGGAACTTCCTCTACCACAAGGTCTTGATACTTATCTAGAAGTTGCTATACTTCTAATGGAATCTCCTTCTATTTTTGATCTTGTTGATCTGATCCACTCTTAGGCTTCATGACCAAGGCATACCCCTGGTTGTCATTCTCCTTCAAGAGGTTTAGGAACTCCTTGCCATTCACCAACATGACACTGTTGTTGTTTTCCTTCCCCCTGGGCTGCTCCAACATAGGATCCATCTTGAATGGTCTTCCATTCTTGGTGATGACATAAGTGTTCTTCTCACCATCATGTTGAGCTTTAACATCATACTACCATGGGCGGCCAAGAAGCAGGTGACATGCATCCATAGGGATGATTCCACATAGCACTTTGTCCTTATAGTCACCAATTGCAAATTCAACCCAAGTTTGTTCCTCCACCATGAAACTTTGGTTTTTGTTCAACCAAGAAATCTTGTGAGGACTGATATGAGGCAGCCTCTTCAACTTGCACTTCTCAACCATCTCAGTGGATACCACATTCTTAGTAGACCCTGAATCCACTATGATTTTGTAAAGTTTCCCATAGGCTAGGCCTTGGGTTCTAAAAAGATTATTTCTCTGAGGGGGCTCTTTCTTCAATGGCATCTTCAACATAGCCCTTTTGATCATCATACTCTCTCCATCTAGAAAAGGTGCAGCACTTCCCATTGGTAAATTCACACTTTCACAGTCATCATCTTTCACTAACTGATTTCTCTTCCCACTATCATGAGAGTTGTTGGCTTTCCCTGGGCATTTGTTCATTGTATGGCCAAGTTGGTTGCATCCATAACATCTTCCAGTGAAGACTCCTGGTCCTCTACCTCCACCATTTCTACCCCTGATATTATGACTTCTCTGTCCTTTGAAGCCTCCTCTATGCTCTGTTTCTGACTGTGTTTCTTGCTGACTGTTATTTTTAGTTTTGTTGAACTGTCCACGGCCAAAATTGCCTCTTCCTCTTTGGTTTCTGCCACCTCTACCTCTGGCACTTTGTTCACCCTTCCTTCTTAGCTTTTCCTCTGCTCTAGAGGCCAATAAGAAACATTCATCCACTGTCTTTGGTAACACTAAACTGATCTCATCTTGCATATTGTATTTTAGTCCATTCAGGTATCTAGCCACCATCCCTTTTTCATCTTCATTATGATTGGCCCTCATACTGAGTCTATGAAATTCTTCTGTGTAGGCAGCCACATCCATGTCTTTTTGTCTCAAATTCTGAAACCTCCTTATGATTTGAATCTCATAGTCAGGTGGCATGAACTTGCTTATGAGCATAGCCACCATTCTGCTCCATTTAGTGATGGGACTCTTCCCAATCTTCTCCCTCTCACTCTGCATATAGTTCCACCATACAAGTGCAGAACCTCTTAACCTTGTCTTGGCAAACTTGACCTTTTTACTGTCATTGAACTCCTTGTAATCAAAGAAGTTGCACATAGCTTCTATCCAGTCGGTGAGAACATCTCCATCCAACTTGCCATGAAAGGTAGGCACATCCATCTTGGGATCACCACTATCTCCATGAGCACCCTTAAGTGCATTCAAGAAGGTTTTCTGATCTGCAGACATATCTTGCTCTAGAGGATCCTCTTCTATCTCTATTTCATCATTTGTGTTAGAAGAACTTCCCTTTTCTTTGGTCTTGCCCTTAGACTTCTTCTCTTCTTGTAATTTTGCTTCTTGCAATCTTGCTTCAACCATCTCTTCCACCAACTTCTTGATGGTATCTTGACTCATTGTCTTGGGAGGCATTGTACTGGCCTCTATTTCAATTTTCTCTTCTGACATACACATGCTTCCAATCAGAATATTGGCTCTGATACCAATATGATGTAGAGTTCTATTGGTAATAGCTATTGAAGTTCACTCAATTGACTTAGATCACTATACTTCCTCCAAGAGGTATACAAAGGTGTTTATTATCATAAGCCTACACAAGGCTTCTCAAGGAGCTGACATAGTCCTAGACCACACACTCGTGTCCACCCACATAGTCTATTCAACTTTTCATTGGTGAGTCATAGCTCTAACCAGTCCTTATACACAGTCCACCTCCAAGGACAGCAATCTACCTTCAAAAGTTCTCAACTACTACCAATCCACTCTACCTATCAAGGTCATCATACTACCATTAGCATATGCTTGTTTAGGACATAACTAACATCAGGTCACTGACCCAAAAACTAAATGTTACACTTGCAAAGGTAGAGAGCAATAAATTACAGCTTGACTATCCTATGACAGTGCTAAAATGACAGCTTCTTTCTTATAGCCTTTATGAACAACACAACCAGCATTAACTCCTTTATCAACAAGATTCTTCACACAAACATAACATATATGTACCAAGGACAGGACCAATAAGAAATTACTGACCAAATGACTAAAGTTATGTACTATGCAGGACTATGGACAGCAAATTACCATGAGACTATCTTGTAACAGTGCCAAAAGGGACTATTTCCTTGTAGCCTTGAGAATGACTATAGAAAGATATCTCCTTAGACCTTCAAAAGGCAATCAACATACTTTACACCTTCCAAAGCCCATTATAAACTTTCACCTGTCCTCCAAGCTACAGAGCCGTTCTCTGTCATAGGCTATAATAACAGCAAACTCTTCTTTTCTTGAAAACAAAGGCCTAAATTGAAAGCAATGGGAAAGAAAATGCATCCAATATGCATGCACAAGGTCCACCAAGTCTTGTACTAGTCAATCTCCACCATCAAGCACAGACTCTACCTTACATCTGTCAAAACAAATTGACACTCTTTACTATCATGATACAGTCCACCATTAAATTCTCAACTAGTCACTAGTAAGACTAGTTAGATGCATGCCATACACCTTGTAGAGGGGAGTTTAACCTGCCAAACATGAAAAAACACTAAATCTACTCTACCTTCCTCCATCCCACCAAGAAATGGGTGACCACCTTCAGAGGACAGAGGAAGAATGAAGCATTTTGCCCAAAACCCTAGCTATGGAGGGTTAAAAACCAATTTACACACAATGGGCTCAAACAAAGCAGTAGAAACATTTCAAAAGCTCTAAGTAAATGTAAATGAAAGGTGATTCAACCTACAACCACATTTTCTAGACCATGGACCTCTTATTGTCTGTACCAGGCCATACAAGAAGGTTGTTTTTAACAAAAAGCAGAAAAAACATAGTTTTTACCTTATAAAACTCCTCCTCTCCATTCCATTTTGGCATGTTTATATAAAATGATGTTTATAGAAAGATTTTCTAACCTTTCCACTTCCCTACTACCCGTACAACTGCCCATGAAAGGTAGTGAAACGTTGGGAAGATGTTTTTTCTATAAAACTCTAAGTTTTAAAAAGGTAATGCTAAGAAAATAGGCCTAGGCTAACTTTAAAATGGACTAGTCAATTAAAATGACTAAGTCCTTATTACATAGCAAGAAAATGGCTTTCAAAGCCTTAGGAAAAACCAATATACTAAGATCACAAAATGATATAGTCAAAAAATGACTAAAACTGAAGCTCCTGCACCACCAAGTCCTATGCAAAATTTTGATAATTGCAATCGTGATCCCAGGTGAAGAATTGATCTTTTAAAACTTCATCATCATTTAAATCTAAAATATTCTCGTGAAAATTTTCACTTGCATATGTCTCGTTTACTAGTTGCATTGCTTGATTAGATTCTCCATATTCATCTTCATAATAGTCGTTGTAGCGGCTAAGGAATACTGTTTTAAGATCTTCCCATGAAGAGATGCTTTGCATAGGCAAGCCTATAAACCAATCCCTTGCGTCATCCCTCAAAGATCTTTAAAAACACCTCATAATGACATCTTCTAAAAAATCTAAAAGTCCAAAATGAAATCCCAAAATCGTTGTACATGCTTATGAGCTAATTCACACCATTCTCCATGAAATTAAGGGACATGCTTTAGTATTTCTGTCAGCTCATAGGGATAAGGATTTGGGTAGCCCTGGATATTATTGCAGTTAAATGGTTTATCAATGGATGAGATAAAGTTTGGAGGGCCATACGGGTTTTGATAGATGATTGATCTTTAGTCAGGGAATACGGGATAAGCTTCATTTGGTATGAGGCTTGCGGTAAATAATTGTTTTGTTGTGCATGGTATGCACTATATCCATTGCCCGAATCATGGAACACTTGTGAGTTCAAAGGATCATTATACCCATTCTCATTAGTTGTTGGTATATGTTGTAATGAACTTGAAGCCTGTTTGGCTTTTAATCGTTGTATTTCTTGAATCAGCCATTTTTTTCTCCTTAACAACTCCAACAGTTCCTCTTCTTCTGACATATTCATTTTGACTACAGATGGTGCTGTTTATAAGTTGTATTTTATATTCTTCATTGAATTCTTTTTCAGATTCGCCACCTCTTATCAAAAGAGGAATGTTTTTTTTATTTTCTGGGTCCTTCTTGCCAGTAGAGTTACCAATTCGTGTCAGAATTCAAAAGTTTATTGACTTTGTAATGAGATGATCTTTAACCAGATTTTGGATTACTCCCCAACAAAGTCGCCATTTTGTTGGGTCTCAAAAATGCAAGTTTCAAGCCCTAAGAGGATGCCAAGCTCTATGATCAGACTTGCAATGTTTTTGAACCAACTAACAGAGTTAACCTAGATGGTTGATGACTCCTTGCACTTCAGGCTCTGCTAAACCTAGGCAGGTGAACCTTGAATGCTGAAGCAGATAAAAGGAATGTATGACTCAAATGAATTTAGGGATCTACCTACAATGGCATAAAGTGTGAAATAGATGAAAGCTTGCGAACTACTCCTACTCCTAATACTAAGATATGAGATGTAATTGTTTGAATAAGATTTTATGGAATCCTAGAGTGGAATTGGTATGACTACTGCCTCTTTCTGTTGGGCTAATGGAGTCAAGGTGTATATGATATATGATTTACTTACTGGTTACAATTCTGATTGTTTGGCACTTGTGTTTGTTTATACCTTGTATAAACGTGCAAGAATGTGACTGACAGACTCTACTTATTGATCCACTCGATCCTACCATGTTACTGTGACTTATTGAAAGGATTTTAATGCTTGCTTGAAGGAACCAACCAATAGAATCACATAATGACAGCAAGTGTGTATTGACAAATGAAGTAGATCCTCAATTTGAATAACAAGACAATATTGAGTTGGAGACAGTATGGCAATCTTGTCAATTATATGGCTCTTCTTACTGATCCAAATGTTACTTCCAAATTACTGTAATCAATCAAAAGGATTTTAATTCTTTAATAGAAACTAGTTAATTCAATTACACAAAAACAACAAGTGTGTCTCGATGAAACTGAAATATCAACTTGGAAACTCAGGTTCAAATAACAGAGAAATAACAACGTGGAGACAACCAAATAATTGTTCAGCTCAACAACAATAGACACGAATGTTAAATCATCAATTTATGCATTCTTTTCCATTATACAATTTCAAAAGATTTTACAATATACAACATAATGTTTTATTTCGGTAATTGATCAATCCATTTGGTTATCTAACTCCTACTTCTGATCATGATGTTTTTCCTAATCTACCGATGATGATGATTTCTAGACGATCCTCCTTGCTTCTCAGCCTTGGTTCCCCTTATATATGTTTTGCAGTTGTAGGGTTATGACTCTTCATACATCCAGTGCAACCTTTTGTTACTTTAATCTCCTTCAATAACAAAATTTTAATCTTGACCTTCTTACTGTTAAAATGATTTGGTCATTGTAGGTGGGATGCCCTTTGCCTTTGTATTGTAGTGTATCCATATATATTATGTATTTACAACATACACATGAGGAATATGTATGCTTTGGTCATGAAAATTTTCACTTGCATATGTCTCATTTACTGGCTGCATTGCTTGATCAGATTCTCTATATTCATATTCAAAATAGTCATTGTAGCAGCTAAGGAATAGTGTTTTAAGATCTTCCCATGAAGAGATGCTTTGCATAAGCAAGCCTATAAACCAATCCCTTGCGTCATCCCTCAAAGATCTTTAAAAACACCTCATAATGACATCTTCTGAAAAAATCTAAAAGTCCAAAATGAAATCCCAGAATCGTTGTACATGCTTATGAGCTAATTCACACCATTCTCCATGAAATTTAGGGACATGCTTTAGTATTTCTGTCAGCTTGCAGGGATAAGGATTTGGGTAGCCCTGGATATTATTGTAGTTAAATGGTTTATCGATGGCTAAGATAAAGTTTGGAGGGCCATATGGGTTTTGATAGATGATTGATCTTTGGTCAGGGAATATGGGATAAGCATTCATTTGGTATGAGGCTTGCGGTAAATAATTGTTTTGTTGTGCATGGTATGCACTATATCCATTGCCTAAATCATGGAACACTTGTGAGTTCAAAGGATCATTATACCCATTCTCATTAGTTGTTGGTATATGTTGTAATGAACTTGAAGCCTATTTGGCTTTTAATCGTTGTATTTCTTGAATCAGCCATTTTTTTCTCCTTAACAACTCCAACAGTTCCTCTTCTTCTGACATATTCATTTTGACTACAGATGGTGCTGTTTATAAGTTGTATTTTATATTCTTCATTAAATTCCTTTTCAAATTCGCCACCTCTTATCAAAAGAGGAATGATTTTTTTTCTTTTCTGGGTCCTTCTTGCTAGCAAAGTTATCAATTCATGTCAGAATTCAAAAGTTTATTGACTCTGTAATGAGATGATCTTTAACCGGATTTGGATTACTCCCTAGCAGAGTCGCCATTTTGTTGAGTCTCAAAAATGTAGGTTTCAAGCCCTAAGAGGATGCCAAGCTCTATGATCAGACTTGCAACGTTTTTTAACCAACTAACAGAGTTAACCTAGATGGTTGATGACTCCCTGCACTTTAGGCTCTACTAAACCTAGGTAGGTGAACCTTGAAAGCTAAAGCAGATAAAAGGAATGTATGACTCAAATGAATTTAGGGATCTACCCACAATGGCATAAAGTGTGGAATAGATGAAAGCTTGCGAACTACTCCTACTCCTAATACTAAGATATGAGATGTAATTGTTTGAATAAGATTTTATGGAATCCTAGAGTGGAATTGGTATGACCAGTGCCTATTTCTATTGGGCTAATGGAGTCAAGGTGTATATGATATATGATTTACTTACTGGTTACAATTCTGATTGTTTGGCACTTGTGTTTGTTTATACCTTCACTTGTGTTTGTTTATACCTTGTATAAACGTGCAAGAATGTGACTAACAAACTCTCTTATTGATCCACTCAATCCTACTAGGTTACTATGACTTATTGAAAGGATTTTAATCCTTGCTTGAAGGAACCAACCAACAAAATCACACAATGACAGCAAGTGTGTATTGACAAATGAAGTAGATCCTTAATTTGAATAACAAGACAATATCGAGTTGGAGACAGTATGGTAATCTTGTCAATTATATGGCTCTTCTTACTGATCCAAATGTTACTTCCAAATTATTGTAATCAATCAAAAGGATTTTAATTCTTTAATATAAACCATTTAACTTGATTACATAAAAACAACAAGTGTGTCCCGATGAAACTGAAATATCAGCTTGGAAACTCAGGTTCAAATAATAGAGAAATAACAATGTGGAGACAACCAAATAATTGTTCAGCTCAAAAAACAATAGACACCAATATTAAATCATCAATTTATGCATTCTTCTCCATTATACGATTTCAAAAGATTTTACAATATACATCATAATGTTTTATTTCGGCAACTGATCAATCCATCCGGTTATCTAACTCCTACTTTTGATCATGATGTTTTTCCTAATCTACTGATGATGATGATTTTTGGACGATCCTCCTTGCTTCTTGGCCTTGGTTCCCCTTATATATGTTTTGTAGTTGTAGGGTTATGACTCTTCATACGTCCAGTGCAACGTTTTGTTACTTTAATCTCCTTCAATAACAAAATTGTAATCTTGACCTTCTTACTGTTAAAATGCTTTGGTCATTGCAGGTGGGATGCCCTTTGCCTTTGTATTGTAGTGTATCCGTATATCTTATGTATTTACAACATACACCTAAGGAATCACCAGATTTGTGACTCTATATACACAAATCTTTTGTATATCGCATACATTTTCTTCCATATACAAGAGCGGGCCCAACTAGGTTTATTAAATGAATTCAAAATCTCCTTTGAATCCACATTTGTATCACCTTTTTGTATATCGAATGCATGTGCTTTATATACAATAGCTGACCCTATCTAAAATTCACAATATTTAATCTGTCATTCAAATTCGGGCTTGTATAAACTTGTATATCCATTGGTGATGGGGCCCATGTGATGTTTCATGCATTTGTATATACATTTCCTTTGTATCTCATATGCATTTGTCTTTGTATCTTGTATACATACATTGCAATATACAATCACAGACTTCAAATAAAGTTCTCCCAATCTTAATTCTCAATTAGATCCGGATTTGTATCTATTCATTTGTATCGCCTTTTATATCATATGCATACACTTTTTATACAATCATGGACTTCATCGGATTTATGAAATGAATTGGAATTATCTTCAGATCTACCATTGTATGCATCTTTTGTACATCATATACATACAATCCACAACTGCATCTCTCCTTTTGTATATCAGATATAATGTATTATAATATACAAGTGTGGACTTAACACAAAGTTCTCAAAATTTGACTTTCTAATCGGGTCCGGAATTTTATCATCTTTTGTAAATCTTATACGTATCCCTTATACACAAATGTGGGTCTCACATAAATACTTGATTTTTCGATTGCATCTAGCTTTGTATGCATTTCTATTTGTATTATCCCTTGCATATCATATACATGCACTTTTCATTGTTCATTATGCATATTTTGTTGTATATGCTCATGTATATACAAATTCATATTCCAACGGGTTCACAAATCAATTAATTCTTTTCAAATCCCTAACTTCATTGAATACATGCATCATGATATACCAATGTAGACCCAACTTAGAATTCACAATGTTTAATGTTTTAATCGAGTCCGGCCATGCATCTACATTTTTTTGTATATCCATTTGTGGTGAGGCCCATGCATGCATCTTCGATGCTTACGTATTGTATATGCATTTTCATGTATTTGCATTTTTGTATCACGCATTTTATGCATTTGTATTTTGTATACATACTAACAAATATACAAAAATTTTGACTGTTCATTTTTATATCTTGTATATATGCTCGAATGCTCACTTTGTTCCACTAGATGCTTTGGTGAGAGTCCTACCGAACTCCACCATCGGCATGACTTATACTGTCGAGAGGGCTTGTAGAGTATTCACCGATAGTGTTTCCCTATGACGATCAGCATGACCATGTATTTCTCCTTGATGAAAGGTCATCAGTGCCACTTTCTCCATCGGTATCTTCCAAAACATTCTCCCTGGTCCTTATTATCATGCCGATAGCCACTTCAACTAGTTTCTCATAGAGCATGGATCAGTATAACAAAAGGAAGATCTTGCCGATGTTAAGAAATTGAGGCCCTTTACATTATTTGTGATAAGAGTCATGGGATATATCAGTTGTTTATTCTGATTTTAGGTGAAATATTTTTTGGTTTGGTCGGAAATGGGTGAGTAAGAATACAAGAAAAATTTCAAATTTTCCTATTCCAATAGTTCCTTTGCAGTTGTTTGAGTGTTCCTTTGCAAAATATGGGGAATCTGGGATGTAGAAGGATCAACAGGTCCTTTTCCTTTGTTTGCTTCTTGATCTATCTCATAACCCATCTTTTTAGCTCTCGTATTTGCTGCAACTAAAGTATCATCACAGAACTCATCTCCCTTCCAGTTTAGGAAGGCAGTATCATTCTAAGGTTGTTCTTGCTTCTATATAGCCCCATCATTAGGTGTGTTTGGCTATGAAACTACAACATTCTATACCACTAGGGCCTAATTTATCACTCCATTTGTACAAGTTGCCTGACTATGTGGCTAATTGCAGGGAAAACACCATTCATATTCAATTGCAAGGTTGTTCTGAACAGGGAAAAGGTCTCTAACTGCATTAATGGGGGTAGGATTGTAAGGCTAGAAAGGCCTCTGGTTCACGTTCTGCCTAGCACCTTGGTAATTGCTTTGATAAGGCAGCCTATTAGCTTGGTATGGTTGGTTTTGCCCTTGATAAGGCTGATTTTGCCCTTGGCTATGTGGTTGATAAGGCTATCTATTCTGGGATTGTTATTTTTTTATATTCACTAGCTCATTCCCAAAAGTTTGTAGAATGTTCTCTATCTTCTGTTGGTTTTTTTTAATCTCTCTTAACTCTTGTGATGAACTGGAAACAACAGTCTCAGGATTGGCAGTACTTGGCAAAGCTATTACAATAGGTAAAGGGACAAAAGATAGAATTGGCAAAGGCATTGAAGCTTGAATCTTATGAAAAATGGGCATTGGTGGTCTAGGTGCTATTTTCCCAGCCTGAATCAAGTTGTTTTCTACTCTAATAGCTATTTCATATGCATCAGGTAAACTTGTACCTCCCATTGATTATATTATTACTAAAATATCACTATTAAGAGCTTTCAAAAAATACAGAAATGCATACTCTGATGAAGGCCTTACCGTGGCAGGAATTCTATTCCATGTCTTCTAAAACTGAAAATTGAAATCCATCATTTGCTCCTAGGGAGCTCTCTTTATTGTTGTCAATTGTTCAACCAGTGATAAGTTATCAGACTTATCTTGAAATTACCTGTTCAGCTTATCACCCAAATCATCCCAAGTTCCAATGGTTTGCATTGGTAAACTCTAGAACCACTGTAATGCTTTTCCTTTAAATGAGGCAACTAACAGCCTGATGGCTACATTTTCCTAAGTTACATGATGAACACCACACAGAGAAGCTACGTCTCTAATGTGTTCGAATGGGGTAGTTTGATCCTCCCTAGTGAAATAAGGTAGGCTTTTCAAAGCTGCCATGTGTATATTATCATGCTATGTCAAGTACAATGGGTTGCCCCCATCAAATGCTACAAACAGCTGATTCCTTGCCATTGGAACTACTGTAGGTGGGTTTGCTTGAACCGGTATGGGAACTGCAGGTACTACTAGTCTAAAACTTAGTAGGGTTGATTAGATTCTTTTTGAAACTAGAGTCCTTACTATAGTTCTACTCTGTCTTCTAGGCAGAGACAGCTGTAAATAATCAAAGGAACTCGAACTTTGAGTTTGTATCTTTCTCATAAAGAAATGTAACAACACTAATCTACTTGTCTTTCTTCAATATGAGCCACCAGATACGCAAAAAATTGCCTCTTAAAGGCCTAATAATGGTGGTATCATATCAAAACCAGCAATATGATTGAAACATAAGTACTATTCAGAATCGAACAGTCCCACCGGGCATGCCAAAAACTGTTATCACATAAATATGCACCCTGACTAATTTGCAGAAATTAGTCTATTTGATGAAACATGGGAAGACCTCTAAAGCTGTGGGTCACTTTATAGGTAGAGGTCAACCTCTGGAGAAGGCCGGCTTCCTAACTTTGTATCCCCTAAAACTTTACTATTCTATGACTATGACAAGGAAAAGGGTAAGAAAGCTTCGTTCTACAACTAAAATTTAACTCTAAGGGTGATACACCTATCCTCAATGAGGAACATGAAAATAATAGCCCAAACACTTGTTAAGGTGATTGAAATAACTCTTGCACAACTTATCAGTTATACCTCTGCATAAATATTTCACAAACAGGTCTATAGTTGCAAAATTTTTAAGAGGAATAGTAATTTCACACTTAATATTAATGCATATCTAGACACAACTTGTAACCTGCATAAGTACTTTTTGCAAAAAGGCTCTTTTCCAAGACAAAATTAAGAGGAAAAACACTTACTTCATAGATAACTCCATCAAATCAGATAATGAGCATAGGAATGCATAAGATAGATAGGCACAATTTCCAATCAACAATCTCCAAGGTTCTCACTGTATATCATATCAAGTAAACTGGTAACATGAGTTACAAATCTTGCCAAAATCTAGAGCAAGGATCACAAAATCACAAGTCTCTGCAAGTAGCATAATTAGAACTAACTCCAATGAGTCAATCAAAAGTGACTATATCCATCTAAGTGGTACCACCAAAGTAGGAAAACCCATCTGATTTGGGTCGGATGCCCAGAAGAAGCCTAAAATCTAGGGCTTAAATCCTCTCCAAAAATGCCCAAAATACAAGAAAAAGTCCCTCAAGACTTAGTCAAACAAAATGATTCATGAAAGCAAGTCCAAAAGGATTCTAAAAGCCATCAAAACACCCCTATATACCCTCTCCTAACAACCAACAACTAACTGCCCATAAGAACTAGTCAAACATTCTCTCCTCCAAGGCAGAAAAAGATGCTATAACAAAGGCATGTGTCCACCACATCCTCACAATTCAAGCTGCATAGTGTCCACAATAATAAGGACTCATTCCTCACTCCCCTTTGCATTCAATAGATAACAAAATCCCTCAAATGGTTCATAATGTCACCATTTTGAAGTTATTGATTTACAAGCCATAAATATATGCGAAGGCACCGAGTGCTCTCCTAATACAAAGGGAGCTAAAGACTTCACAAAGTCTTAATATATGTTTGACTACCTTGCAACACTACCTAAGCATTCATTTTCAAAGTGTTGACCACCACTCAAATGATAAAGGAAAACAAATGAAATATAAAAAATGCAAAAATAAAAGCCATCGAGCTTCCTAGGGTTATGAAACCCTAACAAAAAGTAACTTTTATCTTCATGTTTGCATTTTGCACTTTTGCAAAACTTGCTCCGCAAGTGCTGGCCACCGACATGAGGGTTTTGTATTAGAGCCATCTGTAGATATCTTCTAAGGCATTTCACCAGCATCTTTGACGCTTTCCGCTCCAATAGCTGGGGTAAGTTCAATGTGCTCATTTTCTAGAAAAACACTGCAAAAACTCATGATTTCCTATGGTTTCCTATAGCTTCCATCCACTGTACATGCTATAGATTTTTCATTTTTGTAATGGCTATTTCTTTCTGGAAAAATGGAAAAATGTATCATTTATGTTAGGGTTTATTATTTTTTTGTATCTGCTATTATTCTTTTATGTCTCTTCACCTAGGGTTTCAGGAAAATAATAAACCCTTACCCTTAAACTTCATGGCCATGGTCAAAACAACTCATTCTAGTTTCTTCCTGCAATGACAAGGCATTCTTGAAAAATGAAAAACAAGGGTTTCCTGTATGAGGTCTTTTGTGGAGGGTTTCTATTCATTTTTTACAGTCATGCTAAGGTAAGCACAATGAATCATGATTTTCTACAGAACAAAACTAAAACTTACGGTTCTTCTGAAGCTTCTTTGTTGGATACCTCTGTATTTTTTGTAACTTAGAGTTTCAAAACCCTAGTTGTGTTCTTGAAAGGCTATACTAACTGAGTTAGAGGGTTTCATTCTATTCACAAATGATAGTATTTCAATGAATAACCTATAGAAAATGATAAAATTTGTATTTTTCTAAGTCATTTCTTTATATTGTGAAAGTGACATCCTCAAAACTGAAAAACTATGTTTTAGCTTCATCAGGGTTTCTTGTAGCTCTAAAGTGATAGTGGCCTGTGTGAATACTATTGTGTCTTTAGTTCTGGCCATGAAGAAATGCAAGTCTTGTTGATTCTCTATCTTTGGAAAAGTAACAGCATTTTATTTTCTCTGTCGATCTATCATTTTTCAAGCAACAACTTCATGTATGTCTCTGCCTTCTTCATTGTTATGAACTACATTCCAAAAGTATAAGCTACAGGTCTTCTAGCTTCTTTTCAACTAAAACCCTAGCTAGGGTTTGTAGCTGGTACCTGCATGAATGCCTCTTCATCTTGTAATATGAGTGATGTATCTTGGAATTTTCCATTTCTACTTGATGGTTTCTGACAGTCATTAGATGGAAATTCTTAAAGTAACTACTCTATCCTATTATAGCCATTTCATGACTGTTAGTGCTATCCATTACTTGTTTCTAAAAGATTCCATTATTTTCTTCACTTAATCTTATGGTGGTTATCAATAACACAAGTAGGGTTTTGGAAACAGTCCTTGTGACTATCTTCTTCATATATCACTGAGGGCTCTTATATTGTCAAAATGCATGACTGCATCTACCACTCTTGTCATTTCTGTAGATCTTGCTCACTATTGTAGTGTATCCATATATATTATGTATTTACAACATACACATGAGGAATATGTATGCTTTGGTCATGAAAATTTTCACTTGCATATGTCTCATTTACTGGCTGCATTGCTTGATCAGATTCTCTATATTCATATTCAAAATAGTCATTGTAGCAGCTAAGGAATAGTGTTTTAAGATCTTCCCATGAAGAGATGCTTTGCATAAGCAAGCCTATAAACCAATCCCTTGCGTCATCCCTCAAAGATCTTTAAAAACACCTCATAATGACATCTTCTGAAAAAATCTAAAAGTCCAAAATGAAATCCCAGAATCGTTGTACATGCTTATGAGCTAATTCACACCATTCTCCATGAAATTTAGGGACATGCTTTAGTATTTCTGTCAGCTTGCAGGGATAAGGATTTGGGTAGCCCTGGATATTATTGTAGTTAAATGGTTTATCGATGGCTAAGATAAAGTTTGGAGGGCCATATGGGTTTTGATAGATGATTGATCTTTGGTCAGGGAATATGGGATAAGCATTCATTTGGTATGAGGCTTGCGGTAAATAATTGTTTTGTTGTGCATGGTATGCACTATATCCATTGCCTAAATCATGGAACACTTGTGAGTTCAAAGGATCATTATACCCATTCTCATTAGTTGTTGGTATATGTTGTAATGAACTTGAAGCCTATTTGGCTTTTAATCGTTGTATTTCTTGAATCAGCCATTTTTTTCTCCTTAACAACTCCAACAGTTCCTCTTCTTCTGACATATTCATTTTGACTACAGATGGTGCTGTTTATAAGTTGTATTTTATATTCTTCATTAAATTCCTTTTCAAATTCGCCACCTCTTATCAAAAGAGGAATGATTTTTTTTCTTTTCTGGGTCCTTCTTGCTAGCAAAGTTATCAATTCATGTCAGAATTCAAAAGTTTATTGACTCTGTAATGAGATGATCTTTAACCGGATTTGGATTACTCCCTAGCAGAGTCACCATTTTGTTGAGTCTCAAAAATGTAGGTTTCAAGCCCTAAGAGGATGCCAAGCTCTATGATCAGACTTGCAACGTTTTTTAACCAACTAACAGAGTTAACCTAGATGGTTGATGACTCCCTGCACTTTAGGCTCTACTAAACCTAGGTAGGTGAACCTTGAAAGCTAAAGCAGATAAAAGGAATGTATGACTCAAATGAATTTAGGGATCTACCCACAATGGCATAAAGTGTGGAATAGATGAAAGCTTGCGAACTACTCCTACTCCTAATACTAAGATATGAGATGTAATTGTTTGAATAAGATTTTATGGAATCCTAGAGTGGAATTGGTATGACCAGTGCCTATTTCTATTGGGCTAATGGAGTCAAGGTGTATATGATATATGATTTACTTACTGGTTACAATTCTGATTGTTTGGCACTTGTGTTTGTTTATACCTTCACTTGTGTTTGTTTATACCTTGTATAAACGTGCAAGAATGTGACTAACAAACTCTCTTATTGATCCACTCAATCCTACTAGGTTACTATGACTTATTGAAAGGATTTTAATCCTTGCTTGAAGGAACCAACCAACAAAATCACACAATGACAGCAAGTGTGTATTGACAAATGAAGTAGATCCTTAATTTGAATAACAAGACAATATCGAGTTGGAGACAGTATGGTAATCTTGTCAATTATATGGCTCTTCTTACTGATCCAAATGTTACTTCCAAATTATTGTAATCAATCAAAAGGATTTTAATTCTTTAATATAAACCATTTAACTTGATTACATAAAAACAACAAGTGTGTCCCGATGAAACTGAAATATCAGCTTGGAAACTCAGGTTCAAATAATAGAGAAATAACAATGTGGAGACAACCAAATAATTGTTCAGCTCAAAAAACAATAGACACCAATATTAAATCATCAATTTATGCATTCTTCTCCATTATACGATTTCAAAAGATTTTACAATATACATCATAATGTTTTATTTCGGCAACTGATCAATCCATCCGGTTATCTAACTCCTACTTTTGATCATGATGTTTTTCCTAATCTACTGATGATGATGATTTTTGGACGATCCTCCTTGCTTCTTGGCCTTGGTTCCCCTTATATATGTTTTGTAGTTGTAGGGTTATGACTCTTCATACATCCAGTGCAACGTTTTGTTACTTTAATCTCCTTCAATAACAAAATTGTAATCTTGACCTTCTTACTGTTAAAATGCTTTGGTCATTGCAGGTGGGATGCCCTTTGCCTTTGTATTGTAGTGTATCCGTATATCTTATGTATTTACAACATACACCTAAGGAATCACCAGATTTGTGACTCTATATACACAAATCTTTTGTATATCGCATACATTTTCTTCCATATACAAGAGCGGGCCCAACTAGGTTTATTAAATGAATTCAAAATCTCCTTTGAATCCACATTTGTATCACCTTTTTGTATATCGAATGCATGTGCTTTATATACAATAGCTGACCCTATCTAAAATTCACAATATTTAATCTGTCATTCAAATTCGGGCTTGTATAAACTTGTATATCCATTGGTGATGGGGCCCATGTGATGTTTCATGCATTTGTATATACATTTCCTTTGTATCTCATATGCATTTGTCTTTGTATCTTGTATACATACATTGCAATATACAATCACAGACTTCAAATAAAGTTCTCCCAATCTTAATTCTCAATTAGATCCGGATTTGTATCTATTCATTTGTATCGCCTTTTATATCATATGCATACACTTTTTATACAATCATGGACTTCATCGGATTTATGAAATGAATTGGAATTATCTTCAGATCTACCATTGTATGCATCTTTTGTACATCATATACATACAATCCACAACTGCATCTCTCCTTTTGTATATCAGATATAATGTATTATAATATACAAGTGTGGACTTCACACAAAGTTCTCAAAATTTGACTTTCTAATCGGGTCCGGAATTTTATCATCTTTTGTAAATCTTATACGTATCCCTTATACACAAATGTGGGTCTCACATAAATACTTGATTTTTCGATTGCATCTGGCTTTGTATGCATTTCTATTTGTATTATCCCTTGCATATCATATACATGCACTTTTCATTGTTCATTATGCATATTTTGTTGTATATGCTCATGTATATACAAATTCATATTCCAACGGGTTCACAAATCAATTAATTCTTTTCAAATCCCTAACTTCATTGAATACATGCATCATGATATACCAATGTAGACCCAACTTAGAATTCACAATGTTTAATGTTTTAATCGAGTCCGGCCATGCATCTACATTTTTTTGTATATCCATTTGTGGTGAGGCCCATGCATTTTCATGTATTTGCATTTTTGTATCACGCATTTTATGCATTTGTATTTTGTATACATACTAACAAATATACAAAAATTTTGACTGTTCATTTTTATATCTTGTATATATGCTCGAATGCTCACTTTGTTCCACTAGATGCTTTGGTGAGAGTCCTACCGAACTCCACCATCGGCATGACTTATACTGTCGAGAGGGCTTGTAGAGTATTCACCGATAGTGTTTCCCTATGACGATCAGCATGACCATGTATTTCTCCTTGATGAAAGGTCATCAGTGCCACTTTCTCCATCGGTATCTTCCAAAACATTCTCCCTGGTCCTTATTATCATGCTGATAGCCACTTCAACTAGTTTCTCATAGAGCATGGATCAGTATAACAAAAGGAAGATCTTGCCGATGTTAAGAAATTGAGGCCCTTTACATTATTTGTGATAAGAGTCATGGGATATATCAGTTGTTTATTCTGATTTTAGGTGAAATATTTTTTGGTTTGGTCGGAAATGGGTGAGTAAGAATACAAGAAAAATTTCAAATTTTCCTATTCCAATAGTTCCTTTGCAGTTGTTTGAGTGTTCCTTTGCAAAATATGGGGAATCTGGGATGTAGAAGGATCAACAGGTCCTTTTCCTTTGTTTGCTTCTTGATCTATCTCATAACCCATCTTTTTAGCTCTCGTATTTGCTGCAACTAAAGTATCATCACAGAACTCATCTCCATTCACATCACAGAACTCATCTCCCTTCCAGTTTAGGAAGGCAGTATCATTCTAAGGTTGTTCTTGCTTCTATATAGCCCCATCATTAGGTGTGTTTGGCTATGAAACTACAACATTCTATACCACTAGGGCCTAATTTATCACTCCATTTGTACAAGTTGCCTGACTATGTGGCTAATTGCAGGGAAAACACCATTCATATTCAATTGCAAGGTTGTTCTGAACAGGGACAAGGTCTCTAACTGCATTAATGGGGGTAGGATTGTAAGGCTAGAAAGGCCTCTGGTTCACGTTCTGCCTAGCACCTTGGTAATTGCTTTGATAAGGCAGCCTATTAGCTTGGTATGGTTGGTTTTGCCCTTGATAAGGCTGATTTTGCCCTTGGCTATGTGGTTGATAAGGCTGTCTATTCTGGGATTGTTATTTTTTTATATTCACTAGCTCATTCCCAAAAGTTTGTAGAATGTTCTCTATCTTCTGTTGGTTTTTTTTAATCTCTCTTAACTCTTGTGATGAACTGGAAACAACAGTCTCAGGATTGGCAGTACTTGGCAAAGCTATTACAATAGGTAAAGGGACAAAAGATAGAATTGGCAAAGGCATTGAAGCTTGAATCTTATGAAAAATGGGCATTGGTGGTCTAGGTGCTATTTTCCCAGCCTGAATCAAGTTGTTTTCTACTCTAATAGCTATTTCATATGCATCAGGTAAACTTGTACCTCCCATTGATTATATTATTACTAAAATATCACTATTAAGAGCTTTCAAAAAATACAGAAATGCATACTCTGATGAAGGCCTTACCGTGGCAGGAATTCTATTCCATGTCTTCTGAAACTGAAAATTGAAATCCATCATTTGCTCCTAGGGAGCTCTCTTTATTGTTGTCAATTGTTCAACCAGTGATAAGTTATCAGACTTATCTTGAAATTACCTGTTCAGCTTATCACCCAAATCATCCCAAGTTCCAATGGTTTGCACTGGTAAACTCTAGAACCACTGTAATGCTTTTCCTTTAAATGAGGCAGCTAACAGCCTGATGGCTACATTTTCCTAAGTTACATGATGAACACCACACAGAGAAGCTACGTCTCTAATGTGTTCGAATGGGGTAGTTTGATCCTCCCTAGTGAAATAAGGTAGGCTTTTCAAAGCTGCCATGTGTATATTATCATGCTATGTCAAGTACAATGGGTTGCCCCCATCAAATGCTACAAACAGCTGATTCCTTGCCATTGGAACTACTGTAGGTGGGTTTGCTTGAACCGGTATGGGAACTGCAGGTACTACTAGTCTAAAACTTAGTAGGGTTGATTAGATTCTTTTTGAAACTAGAGTCCTTACTATAGTTCTACTCTGTCTTCTAGGCAGAGACAGTTGTAAATAATCAAAGGAACTCGAACTTTGAGTTTGTATCTTTCTCATAAAGAAATGTAACAACACTAATCTACTTGTCTTTCTTCAATATGAGCCACCAGATACGCAAAAAATTGCCTCTTAAAGGCCTAATAATGGTGGTATCATATCAAAACCAGCAATATGATTGAAACATAAGTACTATTCAGAATCGAACAGTCCCACCGGGCATGCCAAAAACTGTTATCACATAAATATGCACCCTGACTAATTTGCAGAAATTAGTCTATTTGATGAAACATGGGAAGACCTCTAAAGCTGTGGGTCACTTTATAGGTAGAGGTCAACCTCTGGAGAAGGCCGGCTTCCTAACTTTGTATCCCCTAAAACTTTACTATTCTATGACTATGACAAGGAAAAGGGTAAGAAAGCTTCGTTCTACAACTAAAATTTAACTCTAAGGGTGATACACCTATCCTCAATGAGGAACATGAAAATAATAGCCCAAACACTTGTTAAGGTGATTGAAATAACTCTTGCACAACTTATCAGTTATACCTCTGCATAAATATTTCACAAACAGGTCTATAGTTGCAAAATTTTTAAGAGGAATAGTAATTTCACACTTAATATTAATGCATATCTAGACACAACTTGTAACCTGCATAAGTACTTTTTGCAAAAAGGCTCTTTTCCAAGACAAAATTAAGAGGAAAAACACTTACTTCATAGATAACTCCATCAAATCAGATAATGAGCATAGGAATGCATAAGATAGATAGGCACAATTTCCAATCAACAATCTCCAAGGTTCTCACTGTATATCATATCAAGTAAACTGGTAACATGAGTTACAAATCTTGCCAAAATCTAGAGCAAGGATCACAAAATCACAAGTCTCTGCAAGTAGCATAATTAGAACTAACTCCAATGAGTCAATCAAAAGTGACTATATCCATCTAAGTGGTACCACCAAAGTAGGAAAACCCATCTGATTTGGGTCGGATGCCCAGAAGAAGCCTAAAATCTAGGGCTTAAATCCTCTCTAAAAATGCCCAAAATACAAGAAAAAGTCCCTCAAGACTTAGTCAAACAAAATGATTCATGAAAGCAAGTCCAAAAGGATTCTAAAAGCCATCAAAACACCCCTATATACCCTCTCCTAACAACCAACAACTAACTGCCCATAAGAACTAGTCAAACATTCTCTCCTCCAAGGCAGAAAAAGATGCTATAACAAAGGCATGTGTCCACCACATCCTCACAATTCAAGCTGCATAGTGTCCACAATAATAAGGACTCATTCCTCACTCCCCTTTGCATTCAATAGATAACAAAATCCCTCAAATGGTTCATAATGTCACCATTTTGA
Organism: Cunninghamia lanceolata; assembly: GCA_027924645.1. NCBI lineage: Eukaryota > Viridiplantae > Streptophyta > Pinopsida > Cupressales > Cupressaceae > Cunninghamia > Cunninghamia lanceolata. The sequence goes on along the minus strand of BSBN01001135.1, from coordinate 2,235,758 downwards.
AGTTATTGATTTACAAGCCATAAATATATGCGAAGGCACCGAGTGCTCTCCTAATACAAAGGGAGCTAAAGACTTCACAAAGTCTTAATATATGTTTGACTACCTTGCAACACTACCTAAGCATTCATTTTCAAAGTGTTGACCACCACTCAAATGATAAAGGAAAACAAATGAAATATAAAAAATGCAAAAATAAAAGCCATCGAGCTTCCTAGGGTTATGAAACCCTAACAAAAAGTAACTTTTATCTTCATGTTTGCATTTTGCACTTTTGCAAAACTTGCTCCGCAAGTGCTGGCCACCGACATGAGGGTTTTGTATTAGAGCCATCTGTAGATATCTTCTAAGGCATTTCACCAGCATCTTTGACGCTTTCCGCTCCAATAGCTGGGGTAAGTTCAATGTGCTCATTTTCTAGAAAAACACTGCAAAAACTCATGATTTCCTATGGTTTCCTATAGCTTCCATCCACTGTACATGCTATAGATTTTTCATTTTTGTAATGGCTATTTCTTTCTGGAAAAATGGAAAAATGTATCATTTATGTTAGGGTTTATTATTTTTTTGTATCTGCTATTATTCTTTTATGTCTCTTCACCTAGGGTTTCAGGAAAATAATAAACCCTTACCCTTAAACTTCATGGCCATGGTCAAAACAACTCATTCTAGTTTCTTCCTGCAATGACAAGGCATTCTTGAAAAATGAAAAACAAGGGTTTCCTGTATGAGGTCTTTTGTGGAGGGTTTCTATTCATTTTTTACAGTCATGCTAAGGTAAGCACAATGAATCATGATTTTCTACAGAACAAAACTAAAACTTACGGTTCTTCTGAAGCTTCTTTGTTGGATACCTCTGTATTTTTTGTAACTTAGAGTTTCAAAACCCTAGTTGTGTTCTTGAAAGGCTATACTAACTGAGTTAGAGGGTTTCATTCTATTCACAAATGATAGTATTTCAATGAATAACCTATAGAAAATGATAAAATTTGTATTTTTCTAAGTCATTTCTTTATATTGTGAAAGTGACATCCTCAAAACTGAAAAACTATGTTTTAGCTTCATCAGGGTTTCTTGTAGCTCTAAAGTGATAGTGGCCTGTGTGAATACTATTGTGTCTTTAGTTCTGGCCATGAAGAAATGCAAGTCTTGTTGATTCTCTATCTTTGGAAAAGTAACAGCATTTTATTTTCTCTGTCGATCTATCATTTTTCAAGCAACAACTTCATGTATGTCTCTGCCTTCTTCATTGTTATGAACTACATTCCAAAAGTATAAGCTACAGGTCTTCTAGCTTCTTTTCAACTAAAACCCTAGCTAGGGTTTGTAGCTGGTACCTGCATGAATGCCTCTTCATCTTGTAATATGAGTGATGTATCTTGGAATTTTCCATTTCTACTTGATGGTTTCTGACAGTCATTAGATGGAAATTCTTAAAGTAACTACTCTATCCTATTATAGCCATTTCATGACTGTTAGTGCTATCCATTACTTGTTTCTAAAAGATTCCATTATTTTCTTCACTTAATCTTATGGTGGTTATCAATAACACAAGTAGGGTTTTGGAAACAGTCCTTGTGACTATCTTCTTCATATATCACTGAGGGCTCTTATATTGTCAAAATGCATGACTGCATCTACCACTCTTGTCATTTCTGTAGATCTTGCTCACTATTGTAGTGTATCCATATATATTATGTATTTACAACATACACATGAGGAATATGTATGCTTTGGTCATGAAAATTTTCACTTGCATATGTCTCATTTACTGGCTGCATTGCTTGATCAGATTCTCTATATTCATATTCAAAATAGTCATTGTAGCAGCTAAGGAATAGTGTTTTAAGATCTTCCCATGAAGAGATGCTTTGCATAAGCAAGCCTATAAACCAATCCCTTGCGTCATCCCTCAAAGATCTTTAAAAACACCTCATAATGACATCTTCTGAAAAAATCTAAAAGTCCAAAATGAAATCCCAGAATCGTTGTACATGCTTATGAGCTAATTCACACCATTCTCCATGAAATTTAGGGACATGCTTTAGTATTTCTGTCAGCTTGCAGGGATAAGGATTTGGGTAGCCCTGGATATTATTGTAGTTAAATGGTTTATCGATGGCTAAGATAAAGTTTGGAGGGCCATATGGGTTTTGATAGATGATTGATCTTTGGTCAGGGAATATGGGATAAGCATTCATTTGGTATGAGGCTTGCGGTAAATAATTGTTTTGTTGTGCATGGTATGCACTATATCCATTGCCTAAATCATGGAACACTTGTGAGTTCAAAGGATCATTATACCCATTCTCATTAGTTGTTGGTATATGTTGTAATGAACTTGAAGCCTATTTGGCTTTTAATCGTTGTATTTCTTGAATCAGCCATTTTTTTCTCCTTAACAACTCCAACAGTTCCTCTTCTTCTGACATATTCATTTTGACTACAGATGGTGCTGTTTATAAGTTGTATTTTATATTCTTCATTAAATTCCTTTTCAAATTCGCCACCTCTTATCAAAAGAGGAATGATTTTTTTTCTTTTCTGGGTCCTTCTTGCTAGCAAAGTTATCAATTCATGTCAGAATTCAAAAGTTTATTGACTCTGTAATGAGATGATCTTTAACCGGATTTGGATTACTCCCTAGCAGAGTCACCATTTTGTTGAGTCTCAAAAATGTAGGTTTCAAGCCCTAAGAGGATGCCAAGCTCTATGATCAGACTTGCAACGTTTTTTAACCAACTAACAGAGTTAACCTAGATGGTTGATGACTCCCTGCACTTTAGGCTCTACTAAACCTAGGTAGGTGAACCTTGAAAGCTAAAGCAGATAAAAGGAATGTATGACTCAAATGAATTTAGGGATCTACCCACAATGGCATAAAGTGTGGAATAGATGAAAGCTTGCGAACTACTCCTACTCCTAATACTAAGATATGAGATGTAATTGTTTGAATAAGATTTTATGGAATCCTAGAGTGGAATTGGTATGACCAGTGCCTATTTCTATTGGGCTAATGGAGTCAAGGTGTATATGATATATGATTTACTTACTGGTTACAATTCTGATTGTTTGGCACTTGTGTTTGTTTATACCTTCACTTGTGTTTGTTTATACCTTGTATAAACGTGCAAGAATGTGACTAACAAACTCTCTTATTGATCCACTCAATCCTACTAGGTTACTATGACTTATTGAAAGGATTTTAATCCTTGCTTGAAGGAACCAACCAACAAAATCACACAATGACAGCAAGTGTGTATTGACAAATGAAGTAGATCCTTAATTTGAATAACAAGACAATATCGAGTTGGAGACAGTATGGTAATCTTGTCAATTATATGGCTCTTCTTACTGATCCAAATGTTACTTCCAAATTATTGTAATCAATCAAAAGGATTTTAATTCTTTAATATAAACCATTTAACTTGATTACATAAAAACAACAAGTGTGTCCCGATGAAACTGAAATATCAGCTTGGAAACTCAGGTTCAAATAATAGAGAAATAACAATGTGGAGACAACCAAATAATTGTTCAGCTCAAAAAACAATAGACACCAATATTAAATCATCAATTTATGCATTCTTCTCCATTATACGATTTCAAAAGATTTTACAATATACATCATAATGTTTTATTTCGGCAACTGATCAATCCATCCGGTTATCTAACTCCTACTTTTGATCATGATGTTTTTCCTAATCTACTGATGATGATGATTTTTGGACGATCCTCCTTGCTTCTTGGCCTTGGTTCCCCTTATATATGTTTTGTAGTTGTAGGGTTATGACTCTTCATACATCCAGTGCAACGTTTTGTTACTTTAATCTCCTTCAATAACAAAATTGTAATCTTGACCTTCTTACTGTTAAAATGCTTTGGTCATTGCAGGTGGGATGCCCTTTGCCTTTGTATTGTAGTGTATCCGTATATCTTATGTATTTACAACATACACCTAAGGAATCACCAGATTTGTGACTCTATATACACAAATCTTTTGTATATCGCATACATTTTCTTCCATATACAAGAGCGGGCCCAACTAGGTTTATTAAATGAATTCAAAATCTCCTTTGAATCCACATTTGTATCACCTTTTTGTATATCGAATGCATGTGCTTTATATACAATAGCTGACCCTATCTAAAATTCACAATATTTAATCTGTCATTCAAATTCGGGCTTGTATAAACTTGTATATCCATTGGTGATGGGGCCCATGTGATGTTTCATGCATTTGTATATACATTTCCTTTGTATCTCATATGCATTTGTCTTTGTATCTTGTATACATACATTGCAATATACAATCACAGACTTCAAATAAAGTTCTCCCAATCTTAATTCTCAATTAGATCCGGATTTGTATCTATTCATTTGTATCGCCTTTTATATCATATGCATACACTTTTTATACAATCATGGACTTCATCGGATTTATGAAATGAATTGGAATTATCTTCAGATCTACCATTGTATGCATCTTTTGTACATCATATACATACAATCCACAACTGCATCTCTCCTTTTGTATATCAGATATAATGTATTATAATATACAAGTGTGGACTTCACACAAAGTTCTCAAAATTTGACTTTCTAATCGGGTCCGGAATTTTATCATCTTTTGTAAATCTTATACGTATCCCTTATACACAAATGTGGGTCTCACATAAATACTTGATTTTTCGATTGCATCTGGCTTTGTATGCATTTCTATTTGTATTATCCCTTGCATATCATATACATGCACTTTTCATTGTTCATTATGCATATTTTGTTGTATATGCTCATGTATATACAAATTCATATTCCAACGGGTTCACAAATCAATTAATTCTTTTCAAATCCCTAACTTCATTGAATACATGCATCATGATATACCAATGTAGACCCAACTTAGAATTCACAATGTTTAATGTTTTAATCGAGTCCGGCCATGCATCTACATTTTTTTGTATATCCATTTGTGGTGAGGCCCATGCATTTTCATGTATTTGCATTTTTGTATCACGCATTTTATGCATTTGTATTTTGTATACATACTAACAAATATACAAAAATTTTGACTGTTCATTTTTATATCTTGTATATATGCTCGAATGCTCACTTTGTTCCACTAGATGCTTTGGTGAGAGTCCTACCGAACTCCACCATCGGCATGACTTATACTGTCGAGAGGGCTTGTAGAGTATTCACCGATAGTGTTTCCCTATGACGATCAGCATGACCATGTATTTCTCCTTGATGAAAGGTCATCAGTGCCACTTTCTCCATCGGTATCTTCCAAAACATTCTCCCTGGTCCTTATTATCATGCTGATAGCCACTTCAACTAGTTTCTCATAGAGCATGGATCAGTATAACAAAAGGAAGATCTTGCCGATGTTAAGAAATTGAGGCCCTTTACATTATTTGTGATAAGAGTCATGGGATATATCAGTTGTTTATTCTGATTTTAGGTGAAATATTTTTTGGTTTGGTCGGAAATGGGTGAGTAAGAATACAAGAAAAATTTCAAATTTTCCTATTCCAATAGTTCCTTTGCAGTTGTTTGAGTGTTCCTTTGCAAAATATGGGGAATCTGGGATGTAGAAGGATCAACAGGTCCTTTTCCTTTGTTTGCTTCTTGATCTATCTCATAACCCATCTTTTTAGCTCTCGTATTTGCTGCAACTAAAGTATCATCACAGAACTCATCTCCATTCACATCACAGAACTCATCTCCCTTCCAGTTTAGGAAGGCAGTATCATTCTAAGGTTGTTCTTGCTTCTATATAGCCCCATCATTAGGTGTGTTTGGCTATGAAACTACAACATTCTATACCACTAGGGCCTAATTTATCACTCCATTTGTACAAGTTGCCTGACTATGTGGCTAATTGCAGGGAAAACACCATTCATATTCAATTGCAAGGTTGTTCTGAACAGGGACAAGGTCTCTAACTGCATTAATGGGGGTAGGATTGTAAGGCTAGAAAGGCCTCTGGTTCACGTTCTGCCTAGCACCTTGGTAATTGCTTTGATAAGGCAGCCTATTAGCTTGGTATGGTTGGTTTTGCCCTTGATAAGGCTGATTTTGCCCTTGGCTATGTGGTTGATAAGGCTGTCTATTCTGGGATTGTTATTTTTTTATATTCACTAGCTCATTCCCAAAAGTTTGTAGAATGTTCTCTATCTTCTGTTGGTTTTTTTTAATCTCTCTTAACTCTTGTGATGAACTGGAAACAACAGTCTTAGGATTGGCAGTACTTGGCAAAGCTATTACAATAGGTAAAGGGACAAAAGATAGAATTAGCAAAGGCATTGAAGCTTGAATCTTATGAAAAATGGGCATTGGTGGTCTAGGTGCTATTTTCCCAGCCTGAATCAAGTTGTTTTCTACTCTAATAGCTATTTCATATGCATCAGGTAAACTTGTACCTCCCATTGATTATATTATTACTAAAATATCACTATTAAGAGCTTTCAAAAAATACAGAAATGCATACTCTGATGAAGGCCTTACCGTGGCAGGAATTCTATTCCATGTCTTCTGAAACTGAAAATTGAAATCCATCATTTGCTCCTAGGGAGCTCTCTTTATTGTTGTCAATTGTTCAACCAGTGATAAGTTATCAGACTTATCTTGAAATTACCTGTTCAGCTTATCACCCAAATCATCCCAAGTTCCAATGGTTTGCACTGGTAAACTCTAGAACCACTGTAATGCTTTTCCTTTAAATGAGGCAGCTAACAGCCTGATGGCTACATTTTCCTAAGTTACATGATGAACACCACACAGAGAAGCTACGTCTCTAATGTGTTCGAATGGGGTAGTTTGATCCTCCCTAGTGAAATAAGGTAGGCTTTTCAAAGCTGCCATGTGTATATTATCATGCTATGTCAAGTACAATGGGTTGCCCCCATCAAATGCTACAAACAGCTGATTCCTTGCCATTGGAACTACTGTAGGTGGGTTTGCTTGAACCGGTATGGGAACTGCAGGTACTACTAGTCTAAAACTTAGTAGGGTTGATTGGATTCTTTTTGAAACTAGAGTCCTTACTATAGTTCTACTCTGTCTTCTAGGCAGAGACAGCTGTAAATAATCAAAGGAACTCGAACTTTGAGTTTGTATCTTTCTCATAAAGAAATGTAACAACACTAATCTACTTGTCTTTCTTCAATATGAGCCACCAGATACGCAAAAAATTGCCTCTTAAAGGCCTAATAATGGTGGTATCATATCAAAACCAGCAATATGATTGAAACATAAGTACTATTCAGAATCGAACAGTCCCACCGGGCATGCCAAAAACTGTTATCACATAAATATGCACCCTGACTAATTTGCAGAAATTAGTCTATTTGATGAAACATGGGAAGACCTCTAAAGCTGTGGGTCACTTTATAGGTAGAGGTCAACCTCTGGAGAAGGCCGGCTTCCTAACTTTGTATCCCCTAAAACTTTACTATTCTATGACTATGACAAGGAAAAGGGTAAGAAAGCTTCGTTCTACAACTAAAATTTAACTCTAAGGGTGATACACCTATCCTCAATGAGGAACATGAAAATAATAGCCCAAACACTTGTTAAGGTGATTGAAATAACTCTTGCACAACTTATCAGTTATACCTCTGCATAAATATTTCACAAACAGGTCTATAGTTGCAAAATTTTTAAGAGGAATAGTAATTTCACACTTAATATTAATGCATATCTAGACACAACTTGTAACCTGCATAAGTACTTTTTGCAAAAAGGCTCTTTTCCAAGACAAAATTAAGAGGAAAAACACTTACTTCATAGATAACTCCATCAAATCAGATAATGAGCATAGGAATGCATAAGATAGATAGGCACAATTTCCAATCAACAATCTCCAAGGTTCTCACTGTATATCATATCAAGTAAACTGGTAACATGAGTTACAAATCTTGCCAAAATCTAGAGCAAGGATCACAAAATCACAAGTCTCTGCAAGTAGCATAATTAGAACTAACTCCAATGAGTCAATCAAAAGTGACTATATCCATCTAAGTGGTACCACCAAAGTAGGAAAACCCATCTGATTTGGGTCGGATGCCCAGAAGAAGCCTAAAATCTAGGGCTTAAATCCTCTCCAAAAATGCCCAAAATACAAGAAAAAGTCCCTCAAGACTTAGTCAAACAAAATGATTCATGAAAGCAAGTCCAAAAGGATTCTAAAAGCCATCAAAACACCCCTATATACCCTCTCCTAACAACCAACAACTAACTGCCCATAAGAACTAGTCAAACATTCTCTCCTCCAAGGCAGAAAAAGATGCTATAACAAAGGCATGTGTCCACCACATCCTCACAATTCAAGCTGCATAGTGTCCACAATAATAAGGACTCATTCCTCACTCCCCTTTGCATTCAATAGATAACAAAATCCCTCAAATGGTTCATAATGTCACCATTTTGAAGTTATTGATTTACAAGCCATAAATATATGCGAAGGCACCGAGTGCTCTCCTAATACAAAGGGAGCTAAAGACTTCACAAAGTCTTAATATATGTTTGACTACCTTGCAACACTACCTAAGCATTCATTTTCAAAGTGTTGACCACCACTCAAATGATAAAGGAAAACAAATGAAATATAAAAAATGCAAAAATAAAAGCCATCGAGCTTCCTAGGGTTATGAAACCCTAACAAAAAGTAACTTTTATCTTCATGTTTGCATTTTGCACTTTTGCAAAACTTGCTCCGCAAGTGCTGGCCACCGACATGAGGGTTTTGTATTAGAGCCATCTGTAGATATCTTCTAAGGCATTTCACCAGCATCTTTGACGCTTTCCGCTCCAATAGCTGGGGTAAGTTCAATGTGCTCATTTTCTAGAAAAACACTGCAAAAACTCATGATTTCCTATGGTTTCCTATAGCTTCCATCCACTGTACATGCTATAGATTTTTCATTTTTGTAATGGCTATTTCTTTCTGGAAAAATGGAAAAATGTATCATTTATGTTAGGGTTTATTATTTTTTTGTATCTGCTATTATTCTTTTATGTCTCTTCACCTAGGGTTTCAGGAAAATAATAAACCCTTACCCTTAAACTTCATGGCCATGGTCAAAACAACTCATTCTAGTTTCTTCCTGCAATGACAAGGCATTCTTGAAAAATGAAAAACAAGGGTTTCCTGTATGAGGTCTTTTGTGGAGGGTTTCTATTCATTTTTTACAGTCATGCTAAGGTAAGCACAATGAATCATGATTTTCTACAGAACAAAACTAAAACTTACGGTTCTTCTGAAGCTTCTTTGTTGGATACCTCTGTATTTTTTGTAACTTAGAGTTTCAAAACCCTAGTTGTGTTCTTGAAAGGCTATACTAACTGAGTTAGAGGGTTTCATTCTATTCACAAATGATAGTATTTCAATGAATAACCTATAGAAAATGATAAAATTTGTATTTTTCTAAGTCATTTCTTTATATTGTGAAAGTGACATCCTCAAAACTGAAAAACTATGTTTTAGCTTCATCAGGGTTTCTTGTAGCTCTAAAGTGATAGTGGCCTATGTGAATACTATTGTGTCTTTAGTTCTGGCCATGAAGAAATGCAAGTCTTGTTGATTCTCTATCTTTGGAAAAGTAACAGCATTTTATTTTCTCTGTCGATCTATCATTTTTCAAGCAACAACTTCATGTATGTCTCTGCCTTCTTCATTGTTATGAACTACATTCCAAAAGTATAAGCTACAGGTCTTCTAGCTTCTTTTCAACTAAAACCCTAGCTAGGGTTTGTAGCTGGTACCTGCATGAATGCCTCTTCATCTTGTAATATGAGTGATGTATCTTGGAATTTTCCATTTCTACTTGATGGTTTCTGACAGTCATTAGATGGAAATTCTTAAAGTAACTACTCTATCCTATTATAGCCATTTCATGACTGTTAGTGCTATCCATTACTTGTTTCTAAAAGATTCCATTATTTTCTTCACTTAATCTTATGGTGGTTATCAATAACACAAGTAGGGTTTTGGAAACAGTCCTTGTGACTATCTTCTTCATATATCACTGAGGGCTCTTATATTGTCAAAATGCATGACTGCATCTACCACTCTTGTCATTTCTGTAGATCTTGCTCACTGTTGTAATTGCTTCCATAGATGTGATATCAGATATTTGCAAGTCTTGAACACAAACAATCACTACACTTGTACCATCTAAACTCCTCCTGATTGTCATCTTGTGCACAACACTTCTCATTACTGTGCCTTTGTATTCACCTCAAACATTGACTGTCTCATGCTGATCCTTTCACCCTTTATAATTCTTTATCTTTTGCTCAAAATTTATGACTGTCATAGTCATACCAACATGACTACTCACTCTTTGATGCTATGTCAGGGTTATTTGTAACTTTCTTTATCTCTTTCAGAAAGATCCCTATGATTACTTCCTTACTTATCTACTTTTGACTATTGTCACTATTTTCTATAGTCTTGGGCTGTATTGGTCTCTTTAGACAAATAAGATGATGATCAAAAGGGAAGACTTCTATACTTTCTCAATCTCTGACAAACCCTATCCTCTACTATTCCAACATGCATACTACTGTTGTTATTGTTCCTCGGGGATTTGTAGATTGTTGTCCCTTTTAACTGTTATTACACAATGAGTTGCCTCCAATTGTGTCATTTTTTATAATTTGTATGTGCAAATCGATCACTGAGTCCCAAAGAACCATTTCAATAGTGATCATTACACCTGACTGCTATATCTTCTTCTAATGACTATTACAGCCAATCTGTAATACAACCAATATTTATGACAAACCTTTAAACCCTTGAATAGGATCTCCAGTGAAAGTTCAGACCTGTTTGTTGTTTTCTTAGGCTTTCATTATAATCTTCCCTTTATCATTGTCTTCTCCTTTTGAAACATACAGGTCTAAAACCTATCTCATGCATCATGAAGGTTCTCAAAACATTCTACAGATATCCTCTTAAGACAATGATTCAGTAGAGGTAGTGACTGTTGTGTTGTGCAAACATTAGAAAAAGAAATACAACCTCCTAACAAGATCTTTGTCAACACTTTTCATCCTTTGCTAGTCATTCTTTATAACAGCTACCACCTTTAATAGCACTCAAATTCTTTATATGATATATCTTGTGAACTATTCCTTCATCTAGTAACCCTAATGGGACTGCTATCATACTTATAAGTAGATCTTCCTTCATGCCCATTTGCATACAAGACAGTCCTAGGTAAAAGCTCTTAGGTCCTCAGAGGACCTCATGCATGTTCTTAAACTGTCAAACATCTACCCCTTAAATATAGATCTTTCTAATACTGGGTATCTCTGCCTTGTTTATCACTGTCTTATGCATGCTATTGTTGGATGACAGTCAATGATTGACTATCTTAGAAAATTCAAACTGTCCCTACTGATGGTGATGCTATTGTCTTCTAATGATGTTGTTACATAACCTCATCAACTCATGAGGATTTCTGTTTAATGTGAAACACACTATGATGAGCAATAAGTTGTTCCAATTGCCTTATATCATGAAAATTCACTTGTTTACATAGCGCCTGTCTGCTCCTTATAAAAGTATATGAATATATCTTTTTGTACAAGTTGAACCTTGTCTCTGTTGAACATATATGAGATCTTTTGCAATGTTTATGAGCTGGGCTCAACCCTTGTGGGAGCCACATTTTCTCCACTCATAATTTAACCTGATGAATCAAATAGAAGTATAATTACACATGTATCTGCACATGAAGCAAACATGTTAATAAAAACAAATGCATACCCTGGATGCATTAGATAACTTTAGTAGTTTTTTGGTACATTTAAGGTATGCATGACTGATTTTATTACATCTTGTTGAAAAGCCTATACATGCATAATGAATGCGTATATAATGAATGTAATTAGTCATTTCTTAGAGCAACATTGCTCTAACACCTTATCTTTTGTAGGAAAACAGGACAATGAACCAAGGAAGCTCAAGTCAATAGCACAACCGACTAGATAGACCAGTCATTCAGGCAATGACTGGTTACCCTCATTCTATAATCCTTTATTTACTTTCATTACTTATTCATGTATATGCTTTTTCTTAATTTGTATTGAATAAGTGAAAGCTAATCTCATGGCTTGTGTGAGACAATGGATATTTTTTCATTCAATAAAGATTACTTTTCTCTATTATATGCACTTGAGTCAATGCAATAATCCATTACAGCTTTTTTTATGTAATTCTTTTCCTGATTTTGCTTATACAATTGAATGTAACTTTGGAAAATATAAAAATGAATCTCACTTCCCTATTTAAAACAATGGGCTCTACCTGATTGAGCTGTAGTAAAAATCAAGGTAACACCTATGTATTCAAGTCGCCACACATGTCGACCAATACCACTAGATCACATAAATTACTCAACCAATCACTTCTCTTAATCTGCACATGGATCAAACACCAAGTCGGCCTATTCTTCACCAAACTGAACTGTCTAACCAAAACCTGATACTCAGATGCTTGTAACTTTCAATCTCTTCATCACCAGAGGATAAAACATTGGATTTAGGTAGCCCTAACATCCCTTAACATTTCCTTAGATCCGCAGCACAATATAATTACCTATGGAGAAATGTAGACCAAAATGCTAAACCCTATCATATGCTATGTTCCTGTCTATCTGGACTTAGACAAATTTGCAATCTGACTTCCGGTATGATCAAATGATACAATGCAGATGTGTAAGATAGATTCAATTGCCATCAATGACAACACCTGACATGCCTAGCAGTGTCTCTTGCCAACAATCTACCCCTTTGGTATTGATGGCAACACTTAGTGAAAAATGACTAAGTGTTAGAATAGGTCCCCCTTACTAGGTACACTTGTGATTTGAATTGCTCCCCCTTAGATGAATTCCCCATTTTTTACTTCTTTCCACTCCCCCTTTGACATCAATGGCAAAGGCTGAGATCCACATACCAAAATTCATCAAAAACTCTATGTTCATGGGTGCATATATACAAACAATCCTTAAACACATCACCAAAAATGTTTTTCAACAGTGCCAATTCACTATCCCAACTTTTCTTCATGCTATCCAAAACTGAAATATGACCACTGAATAAAAATACTTGTGACTCTACCTTCTATAGATCAGTGGGATCACTTGTCAGAGCATCAGCTTGAGCTTCTGTCAATGCATTGAACATTGTTTCTAATTTAGGGAAAATTAGTCCCCAGAGTTAACACATCCTTGCCACAATGTTTTCCTTTTCTTTCACCAATTTCTTTATTTCATCAATCAATCTAGTTACTTGACATTCTTGACTCATCATAGATACTGTGAAAGGATTAAAGGATTGAGATACATTTGACAATTTTTGCTCAAACTCCTTTATTTTCTTCTCAATGTCCTCTACAACTTTTGGCCAAGATAAACAAAATTTGTACACATCTCCTACTTCAGTGAGGGCATTTTGAATACTCTTTACACTAGTATCCAACATAATTCTATCATTGTCAATTATTCTTTTCAGCTCACTAAATCTTTTATCATTAAATTCACTACAAACTTTGACTTCTGCTGACTTTTCAAAAGACTCAAAGTGAGTACTTACAGAGTTTATCAGACTCTTCAAATGACCAGAGGGGGATGCTGATGAATCCTTCTGAAATGTAGGCATGATTTTCTCCAAAATGCCAGATGCAAGACCAAGCAACTCACTGTCTTCTATATGGAACTTCAAGATTTCCTCTCCGGCCTTAGCTTGTGCAAAAGTGGCCAACTTCATCTTATGTACCGGTGATAGAGTATCAAAATTGATTGGACCTTGTATTATATCCAGATCTTCTGCAACTTGCTTGTCTTTTTCCAAAATTTCTTTCACTGCTTCTGCAGTGTCTCTTGCCCAATATGATGTTTCTATTTTATGCTCTTTAGGGCCTGCATCTTCTCCCTTTTTGAAGTCAACTACATTGTCTTGCTTTTCATTTCCATTCTTTTTCTTTGCTTCTACTTTCTCTACATTCTGCTCTTTATTCTTCTCAGAATCACCTTCAATAGGAGCATTTATTTCCATATTCATCTCTACATTTTCTTCACCAAATTGGTCTAGAGGAATTTGAGTATCCTCTGCACCATCAACATTATCTTCCTTCACCATCTCTTCATCTCCTTTATTTAACATTTCCTCTTCTAGAACAAGTAAATCATCTACCTCAGCTTGTTGCTCATCTTTCTTCAACTCTTCATCATTTGGAATGGATGTATCATCAGCATCAATAGGTTCTTCAGCAACCACATAAAACTTATTCTTGTCTAGGGATTTCTTCAAAATTTGTTCTATTTCTTTGACCACTTCATCAATGTCTCCAATCATTAGCTTGTTCATCCTTTTCTTGCTTCTGAATTCATCTTTAACTTCTTTGAAAATTTGATTTACTTCCTTCCTAGAGATTACCGGACATAGACTGGACAACACATGTTCTCTTAGCTCCAAATCCTTTCATTTAGCATCTTCTTTTCTCATCTCTAGAATGTCTCTAAGACTCTTAGGGATTTCTGACAAAATTTTCACAAGTGCTCTGTTGAATGTATTCAAGTACTTAATAGTGGCATCCTCCAAAACTTTCTTATTGGCATCATCAAAGTTGTCATAATATTTAGTCATTGGCTTTAAGTTTCCATCTACAATGATTAACTTTATGATGTCTTTCATAGAAGGAGTAGACTTCTCAACATAAGCCTCTAACTTATACCTTTTTCTTGACTTTTTGCTTCCAGAGGGCTTCTCCTTAGACACTTTAGCAGCCTTAGTGCCTAAGGCCTTCAACTCTTTAACCTCACCATCTGACTCAGTCTCTTCTTCATCCTCCTTCTCCACACTGACATATGACCTTTTACCCATTACTTTTGTCCTTTTTCCTTCCTTACAGGTAGGTTTTTCTTTGAATTTCTTTGTAATAGGAGAAGGTGATACACTGAAGGTTGAACCAGAACTCCTAGTAGTCCTTGACTTAGAAGGGGATTCTACTGGAACACTTCCCTATTCCTTGTCCTGCTTCTCCTTCTCATCTTTCTCTATCCTTTCCCTGTGTTGTCTCACAGCTTCCTTGGTTATTCTAATACTTTCTGCATAGATTTCAACTTGCCTTAGGACCTTTCTATTAGTTTTAGGTTTCTGGAGCTAAACATGTAGTTTCAAATTAAGCTCATCAAATGTATCGAATCTCTCAACTAAGGTATCTTTTGGTTTGCTCAGAAGGTGTTGAGCATACATTTCTATTATTTGTTCATCAACTTCATACCCCATGGGCATGATCCATACAGTCCTTGGTTCAACTGCTTCCATCAAGCATTGATCTATTTCCACCATGAAACAAATTGTATCCTTGTACTTTTCCACCACAAACTTAGGGATTCTTTCCCTTGATTCCATCATATTCTAGAAATTCTTGAAATATCCCCAAAGAGCAGTCCTTTGGGCATTGGAGTCACCTATATTGTGCAAGTGCTCTCTTATTTGTATGGCAACATGCTTGTCACTGGTCCAATACAGACTCTTCATCCTAGGAAACTCATTCATAATATAAAAGAACAAGCACAAGACCAATGTACCATACTTGAATGTATTCTTGTTATCCTTCTTGATCTTATTCAGATTCTCCATTAGCTAGTTTTGTAGTAGCTCACACAAATCATAGTCAACATTTTCTCTTAACATCTGATAAGAAGCATAAATGGCTATACCAGACACTGAGTTTTCCTTGCTGGAGTGGTATATCTTATACCTAATCACTATAGATGCAAATTTGACATCTAGATCAGTTATATCATTTATTGCCATTTCCCTCTTATCAAACTTTGATCTGGTAGCTTCAGTTACAGTCTAATTCTTCACTTATTTTAGCATCGGTAGTCCACCAAATGAGTTCAATCTTGTTACAGCCTTTATGGCATCCTTAGTGATCTTAAAGGGTTTCATCAGCCACATAAATTCATCATGCATCCAACTCAGCACATACCAAACCCACTCATCCTCATTGAAGGATGGGAACTTAATAACCTGGATGAAATGTTTATCTTCCAGTGCCTTATACTCAAGTTTAAGATCATAATTCTCATTCTTCAGATGGTTCTTAACCAAATCCAATAACTTCAAATCCCCAAACTCATCTATTCTAGCATGAATGTAAGCCCCAGTATCTTCTATGTGTAACACACCATGCGGAACACCAGAAAGGGCACCTAACGGATTGACCTCTATAGATTTGTGTGGATGCTTTTTGAATTTAGGTCGAGGACTTTTAGTGATGTCAACAATCAATAGAGTAGCCATTTCAAAAAGATCACAAGTTCAAAGCTTCGCAAAAAAGTACCTTTTTCTCCATGGGATTAGGGTTAGCTATTGAATTCACTTTTTTGCACTCCAAATCTTTGAAATCTCAGCTCAGGCGCTCTTCTCCTTGTTCTCTTTGAATGTAAAGTGATTCAAATGTTGAGTGGATGGCCTTTTATACTCTACAAAACCTAATCCATCATTGTAATAAATGCTTTGCCCTAATTCATCTGGTTACACTATTTTTGAATATAGTCAATCTTCAATTACTCCGCAATCAATCATATTAGCTTCTTTTCTTCTAGAATTTGCTTCAACAGATCTAAAATAGGCTTCTTTATCTTCATTCATTGTGCCAGATTTAGGCACCCACTTATTGGAAGGGGGAATTATATTTTCAATGCAACTCCCCTTGAGCCAGAGCTTCTGTTTCAATTCCCAGAGGAATTATCAGCATCGGATTCTGGTGCGGATCCATCACCATCACTCATTACACTTTTCTTCACCCATGTTTTGTTCATTTCATTCTAGATCTCATTCACATCTACTTTGTCCTTGCCTTTATCTATCTTCTGCTCTATTCTTCCTTTCCTGTCTGTGAGTTCTCCTTTTTGCTTCTGCAAAATTTAGCAATATGTCTGGATTTGTTGTCGTTGAAACACACAATCTTATTTCTCTGATAATTACATGTTGGAGCAAGTTTAGATCTGCATTGCATTGCAATATGCCCAAACTTGTTGCAAGTAAAACATCTTCCATTGAAAACTTGTTTGTTCTTAGGAGGATTCCTTGATCCCACTTCTGCAATCCTCAGCCATAAGACCTATCTTTTTGCAATTTAAACATTGACCAGAGAAAGATAATGCATTTTGATTCACTTTACTTCTACATTGATTAGCTCTATGACCATACTTATTGCATTTGAAACAATTACCATTGAAAGATGGATACCTTTGAGCATTAGGTTGTCTTACCAAAGGCCTTCTAAGATTCCATCTTTGATTTCTTGCTTTAGGATTTCATTGACCAAAACTAGAGCTTTCACCTTTCTCATATCCCAAACCATGCTTATCATCTACTTCTTCTGACTATCAAGCAACACTTCAAGTTTAGCTGAGCTTATATTGAACTTCTCTTTGTATTCATTTGTAGCTTCTAGGTCATGTTTGAGAATGACAATTTGCCTTTCAAGTTGTTCCTCATTATACCTGGTTTCTTGTAGATAAGACTCTAAATGGTCAATTATTATGTCCAATCTGTAACACTCTTTTGTTCTTTCTTTCATAGACTGATTAAGGTTTTCTTCAGTCTTCTTCCTTTCCTTGATTTCCTTGGTTAGCCTCATCACCCCAGATTCCATCTCATGTTTTAGGACAACAACTTCTTTTGCTAGCTTCTCACATTCCTTTGTCTTCTCCTTCAGATCATCATCCATGCCATTGTCTTCATTTTGATTTGTTAACTACTGAAGTAGCTCCTTCCTCTTTTCATTAGATTTTCTCAGTTGCCCTTTTAAATTCTTAATGAAACCCTCAACATCTTTAATGTTCTCTTGCAGTTCTTTGACTTCTTCTCTAGACTGATCAAGATCCTCTAAGGCTACTTGAAATTATTCATTGATACCATCAGAATAACTGAATGAACCCATTGAAATACCATCCTAGATCATCCTCAAGTTGTTAAACTTCTTCTAAGGAACCTTGCTCTAATACCAATTATTGAAATTAAGGAACACTGAGAGGGGGGGAGGGGGTGAATCAATGTTATGCAAAACTTATTATTATGTTCCTTTATTAATTTACCACATACATTCAAAAGAAAGAAGCATGAACTTAAGAACAACAACAACAAGATCATCACACATGAACACCAAGATTTTTATGTGGAAACTTGGTTAAGGGAAAAACCATGATGGAGGTTAACCCACAAGATTTTATACTCTATTAAAAGTATTACAAAATGGGAAGGCACACTGCCCAGAGCTCATTGTTCAAAGGAGGTTCACTGCTTATAAGATCAATTACAAATAGTTCACTGAAATACTTGAACTAAAAATTAGCATCTAACAATGTAAGATTACAGTTCCGGTTAGGCTTAATATACTGACTTCACACACTTCATCTCTCACTGCCCTATTTTACTGTTTTGCCATGATCTGAGGCTCAGATCTCTTGCTTCGCACTTGATACTACCACACTTCATACCTCTCACCTCATATTCACACAACCATACATCCAAAATGCTTACACCTATCGATCATATATATCTGCAACATGAAATTACATCAACTGTAGTTGGCCTTAAGAAAACTTAGAAACCTTTCCAAGATCACTGTTCTGTCAGCTGAATCCATGCACAAACATCAATGTGGACCAAAACCTATGTATTCAAGTCACCACACATGTCAGCCAATACCACTAGATCTCATAAATTACTCAACCAATCACTTCTCTTAATTTGCACATGGATCAAACACCAAGTCAACCTATTCTTCACCGAACTCAACTGTCTAACCAAAATCTGATACTCAAATGCTTGTAACTTTCAATCCCTTCATTACTAGAGGCTAAAACATTGGATTTAGGTAGCCCTTACATCCCTTAACATTCCCTCAGATTTGTAGCACAATATAATTACCTCTAGAGAAATGCAGACCAAAATGCTGAACCCTATCATATGCTCTATTCTTGTGTATCCAGACTTAGACCAATCTACAATCTGACTTTCGTTATGATCAAATGATACAATGCGGATGTGTAAGATAGATTCAATTGCCATAAATGACAACACCTAACATGTCTAGCAGTGTCTCTTTCCAACAAATCAAATGAGGATATAACATAGCTTACAGTCTAATAAATCATTCCAATCCTTAGTGAATATCCATCACTAATCAAATACAATATTAGTTCTAGGCATCTTAATCAATTTTTTTTGTTACAATAGGTCAACTAGTTAAAATGCAAACAATGTATCTAGAACCATTGACATTTGTCTTATAAGCCTCATCTTGTCTCATGCTTGGGAAGGAGAGCATCATCCTGGTGCTTTTCCTCCAACCATGGACCTACGGTCCCCCGCTCATCTTCATAATTGGAAGAGGCCCTACCCTTCACGGAAAGGTTAGACATTGGAAACCAATTGGATAGCCATCTGAGTAACTAGTGTTGTGTCCTTCCTAATGTCTCATGGTCACACACTATAGATCCACTCTAACTTGTATGACACTACTAGAGACACTAGGCCATCTAGATCACTGTGGACTGACAATGCATGCAAAGACGGATGCATTACTTTGGCCAAAGTTTTCATACAAATACATTACACAATGAACATCATCATATGTCCACCACCCTAACTTGACTTATAAGCTATTATGTCCTACAGTCAATTCTTAACAACCTTGTCCTTTAGCTCTAGTATATATGTGGGATCAATTCGAATCACTGTCAGAACTTGAACATTCAACTCCCATCATAAGTCAGTTATAACTAAATAGGTTACTTTCGTAATGTGGAACTAGTGACTCCACGTCACCTCATTCCATTTCAATTCATTTCAATTTCAAACTTTAAGACCATCTTGGTCTTCCATGGTTAACATATCGATAGCATTTCATCACATATGATGAAGTCAATTCCACGATACTCAAGGCATACCCTACCTTACTAAAATACATTAGTTTCTTAACGTTCAATAGCTCTTATCTTCCCAATGAGCTCAAGGGCTATTCACCAACCTAATAGTTTACAAATAAGTAAAAGAAATTATATCTTATAACATTATCCGATAAGTCGTAATTCAGTCACATATAGAACTAGTCTATATTCTTCTATAAACTTATTCCAACTTGTCTCATGATGAGACTATGATCGTTAAAGATCATACCCCTCCATATTTGAAGGTTCATATAAACATTCATAATAGTTTATACAATTCTATTTGTAATTCACAGTCAGATTCTCATGCAAGCTCGACTGGGGTTTAGTTTGGGTGTTATAGACACACCAATTTATAATTGCCTTCCCGACAATCATCTCAGTCATTGGAATGGGTTTATAATATTAAAAGTTTTCATGGTTATTATTATAGTTGAAGGACTACATGCTAAGCATTAATACCTACACAACTATCATTATAGTCGAATGATTGTATCCATTATCAACTAAACACCTAGAATCATTCATAACTTCCTTCGAGAGCTCTTTGGCTCAGCCCTTGCCATCCTACGATGTAGGCTTAACAAATATGTAATGAATACATGCTCAGCCACTATGGCTTTGAGCTCCAGTTATCATAATGTATCATACAATGCAATACGACCAAGTCAAAAGACTCAAGACTCATTCAAAGAAAGATAATCTGTACAGGGCTCAGCCTTGAGGCCTTGAGCTAGTATTAAAACAAAGAATAGGGATTGTTTGCTTCTTTAAGCCTTGGGCTTCAACATAAACAAGATTCCACAACATTACAGATCAGCTGAGCGTAATTTTTCAAGAATAGTTACATAGTTTCCTAGCTTGGCTCACAACCTTGAGCATGTTTTCATAGAAGTTTAATATGTTCTCTACTCGGCTCACAACCTTGAGCATGGTTTCAACAGTTACTATGTCTAGCAAGCTCAACCTATGAGGCTTTGAGCATAGTTGTCTTAAAAGGGTTCAGCCATATGGATCCCAAACCACTACATGTATGAGATTTAAAAACAAGAATAGATCAGCCAATTGGCCTAGAGCCATGACTCAAAAGAAATATAGACAACATGCATGGCACAGCCTTGCAGGCCATGTGTCTCAAATTTTTAATCAATAATAAGAAACTTCATGTTTCACAGACTCAAGTAGAAGTTCTTTGAAATTTAAACTCATCATTTGAAAAGTAATTGGGCATTTGTTTCCCATTTTACTTGAATCAAGTAATAGACTGATTGTAGTCCTAGTTTACGAGTCTTCTAGTTGCTCACAACTCCCTCTTGCCACTGTTCTTCCCCGAACAATTACACTACCTACTTTCTTTTCCAAAAACCCCAACCAACATTCCCAACTCACTGAAGTGATTCTTCCCAAATTGAGAGCCCAACACCAAAGGTAACCGATCCCAAGGCATGCCAATTTTGGTTGCTAACTGCCTTTCCACTCAGTGGTGTCCCTTAAAAGGTGGCTCGATCCTTGCACAACATGGGATGGTTGAGCTTGAAGCTCCCATCGATCTTCATGATTGACTATATCAACTTAGGAATATTCCAAAGAATATAATTATTAAGATAAGTAAATAACAATAATATCATTATAGGTAACAACATATTAAGAGGTTTCATCCTTGACTAAGGATTAACACAAGAGATAATATTCATAGAAAGATTCACATTAATAACGTCGATTATCAGGGTCGAGTGATACTCCCCCGAAATCAAATATTCCCATTAGTCGAATGACTAGGGAAAAATAATAACCCCAAGAACAAGTAAGAGAGATCTCCTTGTCTAAACACTATTGTCTCTCGGCTAGGGATGATGTTCCCAAAACATCATCCGGTCATCACGACTTGTCATGATAACTTCATCGACAAAAGATTAAACCAAGAACATAGAAACAAAAGACAAGAGACATGACACGTGTCAAGTTATGAATGGTTGAGAAGGACATAGGATTCAATTACTCAAATGGCTAGTCAACTTATGTTTTCACAATGTCTAACCCTTCCTCTAGGATGATACTCTCATTCCTTCTTTGAAGGACATTTGTATTTCCTATCACACTTAGGACCACAAGATTACGATCAGTGCATCATTATCAAATCTCGTAATTATAAATCATTTAATTTACAAAACTATTTAACATCTATTTCTACTTCATAATCAAAAGTTAAATCAGATATTTCCACAATATCAAATCAATTAACTATGACTAATCCTTCTGATTATCATGCCAAGTTATTGATTAAGTTTAATTTGTAAGTTGGGGATGTAACATATCTCCCCCCATAAGAATCATCATCCCCGATGATTATTTATCTTTTAAAATAAACCAACATAATATGAAAAGGTTTTCAAAAGCATAATATTAATTGTCTCAAAAAAGATGAGGAAATCTAGCATAGAAGTCATCACAATTTTTCTAAGTGGCATTTTCCACTGAATATTGGTCCCACTAGACCTTACACTGTGTTATTTCCTTATTACATAAGTGTAGCTTATGTGTTTTGAGCACCTTGATGGGCTCGATCACCACCACTCCTGGGTCTTTCACCTATAACATATTCCAATCAAGCATAGGAATTTGATTATCAATAGAATTAAACTTTTTCAAATAAGAAACATGAAACACATTATGCATCATGGCAAGTGATGGTGGTAGAGCAATTTTGTATGCCACTAGGTTGACTTCTTCTAGAACTTCAAATGGACCCACATATCTTGGTGCCAGTTTTGACATTTTTCCAAATTTGATGGAACTTTTCTTGGGTTTTACCCTAAGGAGAACTTTATCTCCCATAGTGAAATGCCTTTCAACATGCTTAGCATCTGCATAACTCTTTTGTATATCATTGTCTTTTGCTAACCTCTTTTTAATTACATGGACTTGTTCTTCCATCTCAGATAGCATTTCAGGACCAAGGCTAACCCTATCTTCAAGCTTATCCCAACTTATAGGGGTTCGGCACTTCCGCCCATATAATGCCTCAATCAGTGCCATCTTAATAGCTAAATGATAAGAGTTATTGTAAGCAAATTCTACTAGAGGAAGATAATCCTCCCACTTGTATTATTGATCCATACAATACATCCTTAATAAATCCTCCAACACTTGTTCACCCTTTCAATTTGTCCATTTGTTTCAGGATGATAAGCAGAGCTTATGTTCAATTGTGTTCCAAGTGAAGAGAACAAGGTTTGCCAAAACCTAGAAGTTATTCATGCATCCCTATCTGAGATAATCTTCTCAGGAATGCCGTGAAGTCTGAAAATCTCTTGAACAAATTTCCAAGCAATGATGGGTGCTCCATCTGCCAAGTTTCCTGGAATAAAATGGGCTTCTTGGGTGAGTCTGTCCACCACAACCAAGATAGCATTGTGCTTATTCCTTGACATAGGAAGTCCTTGCACAAAGTCCATGTGCTTATAATCTGTCATTTCCATTCAGGAATTTCATGAGGATATAATAATCCCGTTGGGTGTTGGTGTTCCACCTTCACCCTTTGACATTCAATACAAGTAGCTAAAAAATTTGTAGCATCCCTTTTCATTCCTTTCCAAAAGTATAAAGGTTTCACATCAATGAGTAACTTAGTTACTCTAGGATGCCCAGAATATGGCATAGAATGAACCTCTTTCCAAACCATATTCCTTAACTCTGTTGAGTTAGGTACATACATCCTTCCTTTAAACCTTAATAACCCATCTAGTTCAAGGTTAAATCCTTCATATTTTGGATTATGTGGATCTTTCTCAAGGGCTTGTTTTACCTGCTCGTAAAACTCATCTCCTTTAGATTGTTGTAACACCTAATTACTAAAATTAGAATGTATGGAGATCATAGAGGAGATATTCCTTCTCCTACTTAAAGCATCTGCTACTCAATTTTATTTTCCTTGGATATATTTAATCTCAAAATCATAATCTGAGATAAATTCTAACCATCTTCTTTGACGAGAATTAAGATGGGGTTGAGTGAACAAATATTTAAGTCCATGGTGATCTATTTTCAACTCAAAAGGTTTTCTAATGAGATAATGTCTCCACATTTGGAGTGCATGCATGACTGCTACTAGTTCTAAATCATGCGGGGCATAGTTTTGTTCATAGTTTTTCAGTTTCTGTAATTCATACGCAATAACATGTCCATATTAGACTAGTAAACCATCTAAGCCTTCCCTTGAGGCATCGATAATGACTTCAAATTGACCTTCCGAGTCAGGCACTTTTAAAATCAGGGCTGAAGTCAATTTTTCCTTCAGTGGGTCAAAGGCCTCCTAGCACTTTTCTGACCATTCAAACTTTTGCCCTTTCTTTGTAAGGAAGTTATAGGATGTGCAATTTAGAGAAGTTTTTCACAAACTTCCTATAATAACCAGCCATGTCTATAAAACTTCAGACCTCATGAACATTTTTCAGTTAGGGCCATTCAGAAATAGCCTTAATTTTAGCTGGGTCTACAGCTGTTCCTTTAGCTGAAATTATATGACCCAAATAGTGTACTTCTTTCTAAAAAAGGGTACACTTAAAGAGCTTTCCATAAAGTTTATGCTCTCTTAATCTCTAAAGAACAATTCTTAAATGCTGCATATGTTCCTCTTTGTTCTTAGTGTAGATTAAAATGTCATCAAGAAATACCAAGACAAACTTGTCCAGGCAGTCTCTGAACACATTGTTCATAAGATTCATAAATGTTGCAGGCACATTTGTCAACCCAAAAGGTAGGATAGTGAATTCATAATGTCCATATCTAGTTCTTAAGGATGTCTTATGGATGTCTTCATCCTTCACCCTCAATTGGTGATATCCCGATCAAAGATCAATCTTGGAAAATATTGTTGCACCTCTCATCTAATCAAAAAGATCATCGATGCGGGGTAGAGGATACTTGTTCTTGATGGTTTCTTTATTTAACATGCAATAATCTATACACAACCACAAAGTGCCATCTTTCTCTTTCACAAAAAAATGACAGGTGCTCCCCATGGTGACACACTGGGTCTAATCAACCCTTTATCTAGTAGCTCTTGCAGTTGATCCTTTAACTCCATTAATTACATTGTGGTCATCCTATAGGGAGCTTCAGAAATAGGTTCTGACCCAGGTATAATATCAATGGCAAAATCAAAAGCTCTTTTAGGGGGTGACCCTGGTAGTTCATCCAGGAATACATCCTCAAAATCTTTAAGGAGGGAATGCTTGTCCATATCTGGTCTTTCCTGACCTATGGACTCCTTCATCCCTACTTCATTAAGTTTTTAGGATTCATAAAACATCAAGTCATCTTGGAAGTAGGTTTCCTTTGTTTTAGCTATTTTATCCATCTTGACAATAAAAAGTTGGCATCCTTTTCTCTGTGCCCTTTTCATTTGTAAGGCAGAAATTTGCCTCAGTTTAATTTCCCTAGGTTTCCCTTGAATATGGAATTGGTTTCCTAGATCATCCAAACAATCTATTGTCTTGGCATAACAGTCTACTTTGGCTCGATGTCTTCATAGCCAATTTATTTCTAGGATAACATCATATGAGCCAAGTGGGGCTACATATAGATTTACTTCAATGGAAAAGTTTGGAAGTTCAACCCGAGGTTTAAACAGGCATTGCTCTACCTGAGCCTTGGTATGATTCGCATACTCTACAGACCAAGTATTTGCCATGAATCCTGCTTTTCTATGTATCTTATTTATAATTTTGGGAGAAATAAAACATTCCATGGCACCTATATCAATTAAAACTAAAATTGGAACTCCAAATAAAATACATGTCTCTACTGGAGTTATTTGATACTCGGCTTGACGGTTGTCCAAGGCTGCAAGGATACGTTGCTGGAACACCACTTGCTGGGAAGGTAGAGGATTTCCTCTTGGTTGCACTCCTTGTGATTTTTTGGGACACTGTTTGGCATAGTGATCTCTACCACAAGTGAATCATCCTCCAACTGGTCCTCGCCTCTCCTAAGGTATGATTCACATACTCTATAGACCAAGTATTTGCCATGAATCCTGCTTTTCTATGTATCTTATTTACAATTTTGGGAGAAATGAAACATTCCATGGTACCTGTATCAATTAAAACTGAAATTGGAACTCTAAATAAAATACATGTCTCTACTGGAGTTATTTGATACTCGGCTTGACGGTTGTCCAAGGCTGCAAGGATACGTTGCTGGAACACCACTTGCTGGGAAGGTAGAGGATTTCCTCTTGGTTGCACTCCTTCTGATTTTTTGGGACACTGATTGGCGTAGTGATCTCTACCACAAGTGAATCATCCTCCAACTGGTCCTCACCTCTCCTAAGGTTTGCTAGAGTTGTTCCCATTCTTCTTGGAGTAGTTATTTCCCTTTTTATCTCCCTTGGATTCATTTTGTTTATTTTTAGCCCCTTTATCACTCTTCTCAGTATAATCGTGTTTCTTCCCCTTCTTCTTTGAGGGTTGAGAAGATTGAGACTTGTTATATCTCTTTCTATTTCTTTCCCTATATGTTGATATAGCCTTCAAGTTCTGTTCTTGCCTAACAACCTTCTCATAGACCTGTTCCAGTGTTGTAGGGCCATGAACATTAACCTTGCCCCCAATCTGGGTGTTCAACCCCATGATAAACTTCTGAACCTAGAACTTCTCATCATGCTGATACTATGGCACATATTTCAGCAATTGAGTGAATTTTGTCTAATACTCATTTACAGTCATATCAGCTTGTTTCAAGTTTTGAAAGTCTATGAGTTTCTGATCATAGAATAGTTGAGGCAACCATCTTTGCCTAAACAATTCTATAAACATGTCCCAAGTAAGGCTTGTAGACCTCAAGCCTAACTCCATCTTTTTGTTCATCCACCATGTGGATGCTTCTCCCGCTAGCTAAAATGCTCCCTAGACAGCTTTAGTTACCTCATTATAATATCTAATTTCAAAATATGTCTCCATCTCTATAAGCCATACCTCTGTGGTATCTCTGCTTATAGATCCATCAAATTTAGGTGGCATGACCTTTTTCATGTGTCATGAGACAGTTCCATAGCCATAAGGCTCCTCTTATCTCCATCTTGTTTAGTCGCAGAGTTAGTTTCTCCGTGGTGGCTTTGGGTGGTGTCATTATGGCATTCCTTGCCATCACCTCTATCATAATGATCTTGCTTGTCTTCTGATTGGCCTCTAACTTTGTGTTCAAGGGTTTCTACCCTCGCCCTGGTTTCTTTCAACAAAGTCAAGATTTGGTCTAGTTTAGACTCAGATTTCCCTGAATGTGATCCTTCATCTCATCTATCCTCCATTCTAGTTCCAACTTGAACCTTTACTGCAATTTACTTCTTCTTGAAGTTTACAGATTAAACATAGATTAGTTTTCCATGCTATGCAATTCAATTATTTCACAAATCTATTCACATTCATGTAATCTTTAACAAGAAGGGAAAGACTATCAAAACTTTTCCATTGCATTATTATTTCCATAAGATTACATATAATCCACAAAATTACAAAACTGTATTTACATTTGCTCCTGCAAATCATTTGCAATTGGAATAGCTTCCTATTATTAGATTTTGTTTTTAGTCTCAGGAAGTGAGGATACACACTGGTATTCCTTTACATCCTCCTTTGGTACATTGCATTCATTATGGTCATTTCCCTTAGTTGGTGCTTTATGAGAAGAGGGTGACACTGATGTTCTAGTAGAGTTAAGGGCAGCCATCCATTTAGCTTTGCTTCACTCTTGCTTGATGTGTTTCACTGCATCAGCAAAATTTTCCTCATCAGATAACCATGTACCTACCAAGAATCCAGTCTGTTCAAGTTTCTCCTTGATGGAGGCTTGTGCCTTCAAGATCTTTTTATGGCATAGGTAACATCCATGTTTTGTTACCTTCTTGCAAGGTATGGTTCTAATTTTTACCATTCTGGCATAGAACATCCAATCATTAGCATACTTAATATTGGATACATTAATCATCAAATAGTGAGCTCATTAGGTTCATGTGTTGAACCTGGTAGCTCTGATACCATATATAACATCGCTTTCCATAAAACTCAAGATTTAACTTAAACATGTAACTTAAACAAGTAACTTAAACAAGTCATTAATTAAGAATGGATTACAATATTCAAAATTTGAACATAAAGAAACATATTCTTTTCCATCATTTAAGCATGTTAATCAAATCAAGATATAACATAGCTTACAATCTAATAAATCATTCCAATCCTTAGTGAATATCCATCACTAATCAAATACAAGATATGCTCTAGGCATCTTAATCAAATTTTTACATTACAATAGACCAACTGGTCAAAATGCAAACACTGTATTTGAAACCATTAACATCTGTCTTCATAAGCCTCAGCTTGTCTCATGCTTGGGAAGAAGAACATCATCCTGGTGCTTTTCCTCCAACCATGGACCTGATATCCCCTACTCATCTTCTTAACTAGAAGATGCCCTACCCTTCACGAAAAAGTTAGACATTGGAAACCAATTGGATAGCCATATGAGTAATCGGTGTTGTGTCTTTCCTAATGTCTCATGGTCACACACTATAGATCCACTCTAACTTGTATAACACTACTGGAGACACTAGGCCATCTAGATCACTGTGGACCAACAATGCATGCAGAGATGGATGCATTACTTTGGCCAGAGTTTTCATACAAATACGTTACACAATGAACATCGTCATATGTCCACCACCCTAACTTGACTTATAAGCTATCATGTCCTACAATCAATTCTTAACAACCATGTCCTTTAGGTCTAGTATGTATGTGGGATCAATTCTAATCACTGTCCAAACTTGAACATTTGACTCCCATCATAAGTCAGTTATAACTAAATAGGTTACTTTTGTAATGCGGGACTAGTGACTCCACGTCACCTCGTTCTATTTCAATTCATTTCAATTTCAAACTTAAAGACTATCTTGGTCTTCTGTGGTTAACATATTGATAGCATTTCATCACATATGATGGAGTCGATTCCACAATACTCAAGGCATACCCTGCCTTAGTAAAATACATTAGTTTCTTAAGGTTTAATACCTCTTATCTTCCTAATAAGCTCAAGGGCCATTCACCAACCTAATAGTCTACAAATAAGTAAAAGAATTTATATCTTATAACATAATCCGATAAGTCATAATTCAGTCACATATAGAACTAGTCTATATTCTTCTATAAACTTATTCCAACTATCTCATGATGAGACTATGATCATTAAAGATCATACCCCTTCATATTCGAAGGTTCATATAAACATTCATAATAGTTTATACAACTTTATTTGTAATTCACAGTCAGCTTCTCATGCAAGCCTGACTGGGGTTTAGTATGGGTGTTATAGACACACCAATTTATAATTGCCTTCCCGATAATCATCTCAGTCATTGGACTAGGTTTATAATATTAAAAGATTTCACAGTTATTATTACAATCAAAGGACTGCATGCTAAGCATTGACGCCTACATGGCTATCATTATAGTCGAATGATTGTATCCATTATCAACTAGACACCTCGAGTCATTCATAACTCCCTTTGAGAGCTCTTAGGCTTGGCCCTTATCATCCTATGATGTGGGCTTAACAAATATGTAATGAATACATGCTCAACCACTATGGCTTTGAGCTCTAGTTATCATAATGGATCATACAATGTAATATGGCCAAGTCAAAAGAATCAAGGCTCATTAAAAGAAAGAGATAATCTTTATAGGGTTTGGCCTCAAGGCCTTGAGCTAGTATTAAAAACAAAGAACAATGATTGTTTGGTTCTTTAAGCCTCGGGCTTCAACATAAACAAGATTCCATAACATTACAACTCAGCTGAGCATAATCTCAAGAATAGTTACATAGTTTCCTAGCTCGGATCATAGCCTTGAGCATGTTTTCAAAGAAGTTTAATATGTTCTCTGCTTAGCTCACAACCTTGAGCATGGTTTCAATAGTTACTGTGTCTAGCAAGCTCAACCTACGAGGCTTCGAGCATAAACATAACTCAAAGTTGTCTTAAAAGGGTTTGGCCATACGGCTCCCAAACCACTGCATATATGAGATTTAAAAACAAGAATAGCTTGGCCAATTGGCCTAGAGCCATGACTCAAAAGACATATAGACATCATGCATGGCATGGCCTTGTAGGCCGCGTGCCTCAAATTTTTAATCAATAACAGGAAACTTCATGTTTCACAGACTCAGGTAGAAGTTCTCTGATATTTAAACTCATCATTTAAAAAGTAATTGGGCATTTGTTTCCCATTTTACTTGAATCAAGTAATAGACTGATTGCAGTCCCAGTCTATGAGTCTTCTAGCTCGTCACAGCTCCCTCTTGCCACTGTTCTTCCCCGAACAGTTATGCCACCTACTTTCTTTTCCAAAAACCCCAACCAACATTCCCTACTCACCGAAGTGATTCTTCCTAAATGGAGAGCCCAACACCAAAGGTAACCGATCCCAAGGCATGCTGATTTTGGCTACTAACTACCTTTCCACTTGGTAGTGTCCCTTAAAAGGTGGCTCGATCCTTGCACAACATGGGATGGTTGAGATCGAAGATCCCATCGATCTTCATGATCAACTATATCAACTTAGGAATATTCCAAAGAATACAATTATTAAGATAAGTAAATAACAATAAGATCATTATAGGTAACAACCTATTAAGAGGTTTCATCCTTGATGAAGGATTAACACAAGAGATAATATTCATAAAAAAATTCACATTAATAATGTTGATTATCGGGGTCGAGTGATACTCCCCCAAAATCAACTATTCCCATTAGTCAAATGACTAGGGAAAAATAATGACCCCGAGAACAACAAGTAAGAGAGACCTCTTTGTCTCTAAAAGCTATTGTCTCTCAGCTAGGGATGATGTTCCCAAAACATCGCTCAGTCATCATGACTTGTCATGATAACTTCATCAACAAAAGATTAAACCAAGAACATAGAAACAAAAGACAAGAGACATGACACGTGTCAACTTATGAATGGTTGAGAAGGACATAGGAGTCAATTGCTTAGATGTCTAGTCAACTTATGTTTTCACAATGTTTAACCCTTCCTCTAGGATGATACTCTCCTTCCTTCTTCGAAGGATGTTTATTTTTCCTGTCACACTCAGGACCACAATATTACGATCAGTGCGTAATCGTAACTCATTCAATTTACAAAACTATTTAACATCTATTTCTACTTCATAATCAAAAGTTAAATCAGATATTTCCACAATATCAAATCAATTAACTATGACTAATCCTCCTGATTATCATGCCAAGTTATTGATTAAGCCTAATTTGTAAGTTGGGGATGTAACATTGTCATCTTTATACAGTAGTACAAATAATAGGGTCTAGATGCTA
Source organism: Cunninghamia lanceolata (assembly GCA_027924645.1). Taxonomy (NCBI): domain Eukaryota; kingdom Viridiplantae; phylum Streptophyta; class Pinopsida; order Cupressales; family Cupressaceae; genus Cunninghamia; species Cunninghamia lanceolata. Next base: position 2,204,387 of record BSBN01001135.1, on the reverse strand, counting down.
TAGTATATACCTTCTCAGTGATCTTCTATTTTTCTTGTGTGATTTTACAATAAAATTGTACAACAAAAATAGAGGAAAAACACAAGTGTAATATCCAAATAATGAAGGAAGAAAAATCTCAAATCAAACCTCCATGTGTTTAATCTTCTTCAATTGACCTTTTTATAATAGAATAGAAAAGAGGGTTGGGACTATTTAGGAGCTTTCTAAGAGTGGTCAAGCCCCCTTTTTGGTCTTTCAACCTACACGAGTAGTCAAATGATAAAGATATCAAGAGAATGTGTGTGCAACTATCCTATATGTGTCCAAGAACTAGGATGTAATGACAGAATGCTAGGAATGTCTCATTGGTCTATGAGGAATAATATTAGGCCTAGTATGTGGATGTGGATAACAAAAATGGTAATCTACATCAATCGATTGTAAAAAGGCAAAAAGGAGATTGCTTGGGTAGTAATGGAGAGATGGAACTAAATGGTAAAAAAGTAATATTTATCAAAATAAAATACTTTCAAATAGATTATAGTGAAGAAAACACCAAATTATTCACTACCAAATTTTGAGAGCATCTAAAACTTGAAGAGGAGAAGGATCTTGAGGGAGAAACTTTTCATTCACTACCTACTAAAAATGCCTTCAATGATTCATAAAAGGGGGTCTAGAGGAATCCTTGGGAGAAGCACGAGCCTCTATAGTAGAAATATTATCTTTTGATAATCTATAAACTATGCACAATAATAGCGAGAACTTGGAAGCTATATAAGGGAGAAATCATAGAGCCTGTTGGTTCTCAAATCTGCAGATTGCAAAATAATAAAAGGATGCCAAGCTTTATGATTAGGTTCTATAACTGATTTGGCCAATTCACGGAATCAACCAAGATGGTTGAAATTCCCTGCACTTTAGACCATGCTTTGCCTAGGTGGGTGTACCTTTTTATCACCACTGAATATGAACTCAAAATAATTGGTGATGATTAAGCAGATTATGAATTTCATGTAATTTTGTCAATTAAATTATCCTTTTCAACCAAATTCAAACTGGCATGAAATTTGAAAATGGATTTACTCAATTAATCTAACCACTACTCCTACTCCTACAACAGAAATCAAAATTATGTACAATGATTTTATTAGTTCTGGAGCATAACATCTAATCAATGCCTTATTTGTTGGGTATCAAAGTCAACAATTTTTTTCTCATCTAATGTTCTTAAATTATAACTATTTAGCACTTTTCCTATTTATGCCTTGCATAAACATGCAAGAATTTCAATTATGAAAACCATTCGTTTTAATCCAAAATGAATTCTTTGAATCATAGTAACACGTTCAATAGAATTTAAGCTCTACTTGAGAGAAACCATCAAAAATGTCGATTAGAAGCATTTAAAGATGCAATGACAAATTAATGAGTACCTGACAAATTGATTCATATGATTAAAAGAACACAATTTGGAGACAGTCTCACAATTTCTTTTCATTTATACTGATAAACAGTTGAAACCATCTTCAGAGCAAATCATTTCTACACAATCTCTTTTCAGGTCTTCACATGTACACCAATCTATTCTACCCCTCTTTCTCTCTCTCTCTATCTCTCTATCTAATCCCTTTTTTCTTTTTTGATTTTAAAATATATACTTTACATTCCCAAGGGTTACGACCCTTCACATATTCCTTTGGTGCAACCTTTCATATTCTTTTGTAATCAAAAATATTTATTTTATCACCTTTCACTTTGTATCCCCATGAATAATTTTGCCACTTGACAGCAATCTCACATTATATTTGCCATATTTTACCTGATTTAGAAAATTTATCCTTTAGGTAAAATAACTACCTATTTATTTAACCCTTTGTGTGCAAATATTTTATTTCTAAGTGAAAACATTATATTACCCAAAATAATTCCCTTTTCTCGTCCATAAATATTCACCTTACTTTCAACTATTCCTCATTTTACTTTCATCGCACTACTACATTGATTTTGGGGTTATTTTGCGGGGATGTGGGAAAAAAATTTGAATTCACTGCTCTCCTGCACTTTCATTAAATTCTATTTGTGGGATAGCAGGAAAAAACTCTAAATTCACCACTCTCTCGCACCTTCATTAAATTCTATTTGTAGGATAGCGGGAACCATTTCTTTACTATCGCTAGCCTGTATTTGGCTTCTGGGTGCTTGTTCTTATGTTAGTGGGGGATGTGAGAAAGATGTCTTAGGGTCTTACATACATGTCTACTATAGCATTTTCAACTATAACATCTGACAAAAATTCTTCATCCATTATGCTTTTATGGATGTCCATACCCTACTTGAAAACTCCCATTTTGCCACAGGGCATGATTTAGATGGCAATGTATTTGTTTGAATAATTTTAATGCCTCTTCAACACATCCATTTTGTGAATATCCTGCAATCATTTCATGTCGTGAAACCAGATCTCTTTGAGGTATTTTGCCAAATCGTTCGCAAACTTTATCTAATGCTCCTACATCTTGCATATATATCCACCAGAGCATTTTGAACTACAATATTTGAGATAATGCACATTATTGTAATTCAAGCTTATTTTCATATTGCTTCATTTAGCATTACCAACAATCTCTGCAAGAATATTGTCCTTGCTTAAAATGATGGAAATGACTCATGTCTCTCACAATAATTTTTTTTGCAACAGTCTTGGAGATAAATCTTGCTACATTGTGGAAATCAACACATATTAGAAGGCTCTTATCAACTATAATAGTTGTTTCAGGGGGCGTGTTAAACAAACCAAATGCAGTTGCAAACTTCTCGATGTGGTGATAAAGAAATAATTCCTTTTCCTCCCCTTCTGTGGTAGCTTGCCCCTCCAAAGCCATTTTATCTTAACCTCTAATTTTGTAGGAAACTTACCACTCATATATGATCTGATTCCACCATCATTACCTATTTCATCTATAGACATAAAGTGTTTTTTCTTGGTCTTACCAGTTCACAGAGTACCATCTTTGCTTACAATGACCTTCGTATTTGTGTAATCCTTCTTTTTGTGAGTTTTGAGAAAAAATAAATTTGCTTGCAGTGGCAATGCCTTGATAGGAATCATCTTTACCATAAAATTCTAATGGTTTGGACCTTTTGGGCATTGGATTTTTGTTACAAAACTTGAATTTGATCCTTTCAAAATCATCTGATTACATGACATTACTTAGCCTCGATCTCTTTGATCTTTCTTTCTATCAAGAACATCATTACCAATACTCTGATATTCAATATCACTATGATCATAAGAGTCTCTCTATTGCTCATTGTATTTGGAAACCCCGCACTTTATGAGCCCTCTAATCTATTTGGAATGCCTCTATAACTTGATTTCTTGAACTTCAATGAAGCTAAATAGTCTTCTCTAGGTAGTTCAAAAATTTCTCATAGTTTTCATGTACTTTGAATGTACTTATTGCTGTCACCATTAGACCCTAAGAGCACACAATACTTATGTGTACACCCTTCGACATCATGTACACTTTGACTAAATTTTACACAACCTCTTTTTGAATATGTTTGAAGCATGACATGTTATTTCTTAGATTGTCAATGTCAGCATACTCAACCAACAATTATGGCACATTTGACACCAATGCCAGACCCTAGAGCTTCAAACTACTTTGCAATTTGAATTGACAACTCCTTGGTTGTAGAAATAACACAAGAAAACAATGGATAAGGTTTCTCAAGAAGTACCTATAAAATTGGAATTGCAAATGTTGTTTTCCCAAAATCTGTTTGTGCCAACAAGAAGGAAAGAATTTGTACATCGCATATTTGCAATGTTTATCAACAATTTATACACATATTGTTGCAAAGATATCATCACCAACAAATTGCTCATCCCTTTTCTCTTCTTTCATATGATAACTTTCCACTATTTGAAAAAGCTCATAGGATTTTCTACAACTTGGGAAGAATCATCGACTTTAGTCTTCTCGCTCTCTTTACCCATGTCGTTTCTCCACATGACACCATCCTCCTATATGATGCCCTCCTTATCCATATTCTCCATAAGGAGAAATTACTTTTAAATATCTGAAGACCTAAGAACTTCATTTGTTGATCCACTTTATTCATTGCAAGAAGAGAATTGGAAAGAGAAAAGTGTTTTCTGAACTCTGTTATAAGCCTCACCAACAACAATACTTGTGTGACACATGTCGGGTCCCCTTGTGGACCTGGCTAAAAAAAAATCATTTTGAAACAATTTTTATCCTGAATTGACCTGAGACTACATCTGTATGCTTCTAAGGTGAAAATTTGAAGTGGGTAGTCATTAAATTTGTTTCCTGACATCTTTATACTTTGACTAGAACAAGTCAGGTGGCCTCCAAAATCATCCTAGAAAACTAATCAAACATTCTCCTAGAGCCATGAAAATGCACAGACATGTTGACTATGATATGGGAGTACAGTCATCAAAAGGATTTGCATGACATCATTTAAATTTAAATATATTAATATTCAAAGTAGCTCACTTAGATTTTTCTAAAACTACACCCGTAAAAAAATCAATTGGGGCTCACCAAGTCAACACCCTGAAAAAATACTAAATCTCCTCCTAGGAAGCTACCACTAGGGAAATTAGTTCATTTAGGTCAATTGAACATGTGTGCAAAAGGGCTTTTTTCCAATCTAATTCCTTCAGAAAATATTAAAGGTCAAAGATGACCCCTTTGAAACTTTCTAGAAATGCAGATATCAAAAATGTGAAAACTCCATTTGCTTTTGACCTTGAAAAAATATCAAATTGAAGCTTGAGGCTCTACAAATTCATGTAGGGGCATATGAACATCTAGAGAATCACAAGAACCAATCCACCTATCTCAACTATCACCCAGATGTGAAATATTGATTCATACAAAAGGCATCTTTGATAGACAGAACATTGTACAAACTACAGATCTTACAAACTGCATTTGCTTTTGCCCTGGTAAAAATATCAAACAAGATGTTGAGGCTTTCAAAATGGACATAGAAACACTTTAAAATAAGAAAAATTGTATACACCAATTGGTTCATCATCACAATAATCCAGCTTGTAAATATTGGCCTCCAAAGTTGACCACTCTAGCAGATGTAACAATGTTCAAACAACAAACTCCTATAGAACCCTCCAACTTGGTGCTTCAAAACCCTGTCAAATCTGATCATAGGAAGATAAAATCAAACATACATACTTACATATCACAAATTAATGTGCTCACCAAGTGATCTGACCTAAAAGTGAACAAGCTTCAAATTATGATCCTCCAAAGTAGGCTATTGGGGCAGATTTCACTGGTGCATTTCTGAGCATTGCAATCAATTTTCTCATCATGGGCACTTCAAATTTAGAAAAAAATTGGAGGTGCCAACATAGCCAAGGATGGATAGATTTGAAAGAAGGAAAAGAAAGATGCTATCTACTATGAAAACTATTGAGAAAACTAGAGTTTTTGACAAAGAATTCAAAAGAGAGGAGACCTCTTTTTAATAGTAATGGTCTTTTAATTATTCTTATTCTCTAGTCAAGAGCAAGCTAAGGATAGAAAGGATTGTTCATGGGAGAATTATAGATGTCAGAAGTCATTATGAGGTGGAAACTTGCAATAATACACATTTCAAGGTGTTGTACAACATAGGCTGCCAATGCATTGAACATACATCTATGCATTGTGTTGTCATCCCAAGGGAATCTTCTCATATTTGACACATGTACTTAGAAAAATGATAATATTAATGCTCTAGTATATATTTTAAGAAAAAATTGGTCTAGGGGCAATAGTCCAAGGCTGAGTCCAAGTGGCCTTAGGACATGTTATATGGATAGGCACTAAGTCAAGTGCAAGACATGACATGAAATTAAAGGGTATGCAATTTTTGACATTACAATGGAATGTCTCTATAGTAGTTTGTAATGATTCAAGAGAATGCATAATCACAATAATGTATTTTATCTTACCACATTTGTATTGATCAATGGATGAGATTGATTTGAAAGATCAAGGGCTAGGGATGATGGAGAGGAGAGGGAGCATAAGAACCCTCCAAATGTCACCTTGTGATTAGTGCACATGAAGAGGCCCATGATCCAAGGGATTTAGAGGACAAATATCATCTTGGAGAAAATGGAGGGTGGAGATCCAAAAATTAGATTTTGGGATCCATGTGCTTGTATTGAGCCATGTTCAATCTTGAACCATGTGTAAGATTGCCTTGACTAATCATGATTTGGATTGTGCAAATGATTAGTTAGTTAACTAATTGTTTTTATTCAACTAATGACTTGAGAGGGAATTTTGGAATTAAATAAATAGATTGCATTTATTTAATTTTTGGAATGGGAATGGTGAACTTAATTAAATAAATGCTCAATTTATTTAATTAAGGCTAGACATTAAATAAAGGATGAAATTATTGATTAATTAAAAAGATTGTCTTGATTTATTTAATTAATACTTAGAGGAAGGGTCAATTTATTTAATTAATGTTGGTAGAAAATTTGAAGTATTAATTAAATAAATAAAATTTATTTAATTAATTTTAGAAGAATAGTTAGTAAAATTAATTAAATAAATGTAATTTATTTAATTATATTAGAAAGTGGTGATTGTGAATGAGATTGGTGATAGCAGAAATGTTGAGAAACAATTTGTTGTGCCTTGGACACACACCCCATTTTGCCAAATGGAGATCCCCTCTTTTGCTTTGGTTTGAAGTCTCAACGTTTGTCACTTATGATGATGAGAAGGTGGATTTGTGCTTAGAGTGTATGATTTGCTTCAAATTTTAGCATTTTGCATGTTTGGAGTCATTTGATGTTTTTCATGATTGATTTGGAAGTGTCTTGAGTGGTCTTGTGCTTAAAAAATAGCCATTTGTTGCCTTCTGCATTGGAATTGGGTGTTATTGCATTTTGCTCAAAAATCCTATGTCACTGAATATTGCCCTTGAGATTGCTTTTGCAGGATGTGTCATGTTGAAATTCTTAGTTTCCAGATCTTACAGTTGCAAAATTATGTCAAATTCTATTAGATTTCACTAAGGGGTTCATGTTCTTTCACCCCGATGCATGGTCCTAAAGCCTTGATTTGGCTAAGTCTGAAACCCTAAAGATCCTGAGAAATGGCTAAGTCTGAAATCTGATGGAACCACAAAATTCTAGAATCTGTATATGAAATCCTATGGATCTGGAACCTATCTCAAACATCCTGAAAGTATATTTAAAAATATTTAAAGTATAAGAAATTCCATATCTAAACTTATACTTTAATATATTTTTAAATATACTTTCACCCTGACCAATTCAAAATCTAGCACTAAAAATGCCTTCTACCGACCTTAGCGCTAAATTTGCCTCCCACCGACCTCCCTCCAAGCTACTACTAGGTCAGTTGGAACAAAAATCCCCGCTGAGACAATTTCAAAGAAAAGCGCTAAAATTGCCCTCTACCGACTTGCGCTGAAATGGTCTTCCACCGACTTAAATCGCGCAAGTTGGTTGCATTGAAAATCCCCGCCAATGAACTTTGCGCTAAAAATAGCCCTCACGAACCTGCGCTGAAAACTGCCTTCACTGAATTTAGTCAGTCAGACCCAAAATCCCCGCTAAGGTCGGATGAACCTAAAATCCCCGCTAAGGTCAAACAACCCCAAAATCCCCGCTAAGTCAGTGACCCCTCAAATCAGCACTTTCTGGTATTTTGGCCCAAAAATTGAGTTTTTCAAGGTACAACTTGGATTTTCTTGATGGATTTGAATTGTATATCTATTTTTCACATCATGATGAACATTTTATCAAGTTTGTGTGGATTTTTGGCATGTTTTACGATAATTAATGCTACTGCACATGAAAGGTTGGACAACCCCAAAAATCTCGCTTTTTGCAAAAAAGGCTAGAAAAACATGAAATTAAAGTCTGCAAATGGATCCTAATGACTGCAAAACTTCATAGATCAATATATTGGCCAAATGGGTAGTTGAAAATGGTAAAAAATGCAGAAAATTATGTAAAAATCACTAGATTTATGTTGTCTATAAGAAGGCAACATTGACAATGGGTTGTTTTTTGACTGATCGATGACTGCAAATGGATATGTTTTGATCCAAATTGATGGAAAATGACTTGTTTATGATGAAATTGATGCTTGGTCTTGTTTATTGTAGGTCTAAGAGCATAAAGGAGCCAATTGGAGTCGTCTTGGAAGGATGTACACGCAGATATGTAGTACTGATCCAAAGATGCAGAATCGACATTCTATCAACCAAATTGCTGCTGCACATGCAAAAGGAAGTCAGTATAATGTCCAAGATGATAAAGATGAGTCTCAGGAGCTAAAAGACATAGAAGATCATGCCAAATCACCATTGTTCCTATAGATCCAGTCCAGTGTCCTAGTGATCTAGTCTGGGGGTCATAACTCCTAGCTATTTTATCAGAATTTAAATTCTTGGATTCGTTGGAAAGATAAACTGATTATCTAGTTTGAGCTACCTGGTGGCCAAGCTATTGACAGGTTTTGAGCCCCTATTCCTCTCTGAAGGCCTCCAAAAATGTAATTTATTACGATGTAGAAAATACCAAAAATTATATTTTTGATATTTTCCCAAAAATACCACTCAAATGACCTTGGATCGGATCACCAAGACATGCATACAGCTGTCCCAGCAGTCCAATCATCAAGAATCAGTCAAGAAAGCATCCAATTGGATATATCTTCACTAATAAAGTGCCAAATACTCCTTTTTGATCCAGTCAGCACTTGGAATCCCGTGGATACACATCAGCTCAAGTTTTCAAGTGTCATGTGACTCTATTTTGGCTTTATTAGGCCTTGAAAGTTGACTTTGTGTCATGTACAACCAAATGGGTATCCATTTTGTCTAGATTCAATGTATTTGCAAGCTGTATTTTGTCTTTTTCCTAAAGGACAAAAGCAAATCAGAAAATGTAACTAACTGATGTATCTCATTCAATGTCATGTAATCTGGACCATTGGTGTTGAGTTAATCTCCACCGTCCATCGAAAACTCAATATGGTGCCTTACCTGTAAAAGGGCCATCCTTTGCTCTCATTTGCAAGTAAGATTAGATACTAAATTATTGAGACTTTGCCAAAATACAGTCAATACAAAGCAAGTTTTGCAGGTTGCTAGGAATTTGTGATTATGTGTTGTCTTATTTTGGTCTTCATGGTTCATGTCAATCTGAAATTAGTTGATATTCAGTTGCACTTAATTATTCAGATATTTGATGGATTTCTTGTCCATACCATTAATGGATTGCTGATTGTATGTCATTGTGCATGGTTAGTCTGGGCATAGTTGATGAGATAAGTTTGATTGTATGATTTCATTAAGTTGTGACAAGGGTTGGGTGTTTGATGAACCCTCTACAATCTAAAAATCATTACATCTCCCTAGAAGACTACACATTCTCTATGGCATTGTGGGTTGCCTAGTTAAGCAGAGATTTGTTTATTATTGGGAATCTGTCTATCTGGTTATTGATCATTCCTGCAATTGTATATAGGATCTCTTATCCCTTTCCTTTTTGCATTTTTTTAACATCAAGTTTGGTAGATTTAGGATTTGAGTAGTATTACATTGATCATTTGCTACAATTTCAGACTTCACAGTCTGAACCACCTAGGGTTTTTGTGCTTGCATTACTGCCATCTTTTCACAAACCCTGCATTTTATGTAAGACCCCTTGTAGAAACAGCTAGAACATACCAATTGAGAGATTCTGAGCAAGCTAAGACCTAGCTGTATTATCCTTGGAGTAGTCTTACCTAGGGTAAGATACTTTTCAAGAGAGGTGTGAAACTAGCAATCACACCTAAGTTGCTGTGTGCTAAAACCACCATCAACAGAATTGGCACTAGAAGGAGGGCAGAAACCAAGAATTTATGCAGGCTTTCAGTACTATTGGTTCACTGCACCTGCTGAAATGAAATGAACGTGTAGAAATTTCTGATCCAATGAGTACACATAAGGGTTTCGGTCATGAAATCCCTTCATTCTTTAGAGGACCATCTCAGCTGTCATATCATGAAGAGAACTTCCAAGTAGATATCCCACTTTTCAAAGAAGTGTTAGATAGGCAGATTAGAGTGAAGTATCCTCCACTAACACTGCTTGATTTTAGTTCACCTCAGGTCTGCACTGTACATCCTAGAGAACTACATGACAAAATTAACTGTTTGACTTTTCTCTAAAGATTGGATCTACATTTAAAGGAATTGCTTCCTATTTTTAAAGTTTATAAGCTTGAAGCAGGATATGGATATGACAGACATATACAGAATAAGACCTTGCAAGGAGCTAGAAATCTTCCATTCATAAATGATCGCGGTCAACAAGGCCATCTGCACATTGGAGAAATTGAAGTCCCTCAAGTTGTTAATCAAAATACATGTCGAGATGATGAGAACGGGCAATGCATGTGGTCTGCAGGTCACCCAACCAATGAAGATGAGGTCCCTACCTGGATAAAGCTTGGTTTTCAACCACTGGATCCAGACTATTCAGTCACAGAATATGCTGTCTCAACATGGCAAAAATCTGATTTTCAGTCACAGGACAATGAACAGAGCAATACACAAGATCAGATTTCTGCTACTAAGAATATGGACAAGATAAATGATAAATCAGACTTGATGAGCATTCATGTTGAGGATGTAGATCAGCAATCACATGCTTCAAAAATATCAAGTTCTAAGACTAAATTTGCTGCTGCAGAGGTGGAGAGCAGTAGTCCATTTCAGACTGTTGATAGTTCAGAGTTAGAATAGCAGGTTGCTCAAATTAGAAACATGCAAGAACAAGAAGAAATCAGTCCTCTAGATAAAGCAGTCACAGACAGCAACGCAGGAAGTCATTCCAGTCGACATATTTGAGCCATAATCATATTATCCAAAGAACAATGATTAAGTTCTTGACTGTATCAGCCTAGTAAATCATCACGATCAGCCATATCAGGTTGATATAATGGCTGTAGGAGGGTCCCAAGCTGAGTCAAATGAAGAAAAGTAGGAAAATACACCACTCCAAGATAACATTGACATCATAAATCCAACTATGCAAGAAGAAAGGGGCCTTGTTGCTGCAGCAGAAAATGAATGTGTAGTCCAAATAGGAAGGTTGTTGATTAATACAGAAGAAGTTTTCTCAGAACATGTGACTGATTTTGATGAGGACAATTCAAATTTATCACATGTTCATCAACCTGATCATGTTCATACTTGCATGAAAGAAAAACTCCATATGGTTGATGCTGACCTACTGATGACAACTGAAAGTCAAAATCTGCAATCTAAGAATGAAAATCAAACTGTCCTGCAAAGTGATGGCTTGGAAGCTTTTTCATGTCAATCACTTGATCACATCATTGAGTTTGTGTCAACAATGAGCAAGGATATGCTGTTGTATGGAAATTCACCACATGTTAGACTTTGCTTTGACTAATTCAAGCAGATTTCATCTAGATGATCCACATTCTAAAGGAGGTTGTCCAAACTTCCTATTTTCTTGGGAGATTGCTGTAGCATTCAGTGATCCAAAGGTACCTAATGCACAAGACATGATCCATGAGTTGAATCCCCTTGAAGACAAAAGGGTATTGGGTGCAATGCAAGAAGGTGTTGAACTCACATCTCTGATCATTAGTACTGCAAATCATGTTGTATCTTCCCTTTCTCCACTCAGTTCCAGTTATCAATTTGATTATGGTGATTTAGGTAAGATAACTTGCATTTGGATTGATCATGGCCCTAATGAATTTCCCCAATTGATGATCTTATGTGACTGGCACCTTGAAGATGAGCCTAGCTTGCCCATACCCTACTATTCAGAGTACAAAGATGAATTTGCCAGACTTAGGACACTGACTCGCACCCTGTTACTCCTGCATGTCTTGAGAAATAAGTCACGAGGGATTGTTAATACTTGTTGTCCAAAGCTTTTGTACATAGTCTTACTTGTTTATAATTAGGGTTTGGTAGTTTCTTATTGTTCTAGTTTAGGTTCTGCTTTCTACTTTTGCTTTTCCTTGGCTATAGGTAGTTAGTTGTTAGTTATTGCTTTCTACACATTTTTCTTTGGTTAGAGTAGTTTTCTTTGCTTTTCACTTTTGCGCTTTCTTTGCTTGGGTTCTCCATTTATTGAATATGGTGGCAGTTGTGCAGACCTGCAAGTGCTTCTTTGTTGGGTAAGTAATTTGGAATATTTCTTTGAGAAGCAAAGGTTTCCACTTAGGTCTTCCTATGGGTTCCATTGTTATACCAAGGAGTATGATGTCTGTTCATTGGAAATGAGTTATTAGTTGGTGTACCTGAAGTATTTTCTAACCATATACCTTTTACACTCTAAATGATCCTAAGGTAGCTAGGCAAGTCTGAGTGATCCTGTATCAAGTGAAGGGTTGACTTCTTCTTCTACCACATGCACTATCAGTCAAGAAAGAAGGAAGGTGACACTAAGTGTTGCTAGCCTACATTGGGTAAAAACAAAAGGTGTTTTTCGGTACTAGACCCATTACAAGTGCAAATAAAGAGACTACCAAATTACAAATACTTACAAAAGGTACTATGTAGAAGTGATTAACATCAAATGTCATCATACCAGAAAACATTACTGGTCATTAATCCATTTCAAGGCTCAGCATATTCCAAAATTTTGAGCATTTCCTGGTGGTAGAATGATCTCAGCTTTCTAGCTTGTCTTAGGGGATCTTGGGTGAACTTAGTTGCCAAAGGATGGGAATGAATACAATTGCACACGCTCAGGTTTTCAGGATGTGGACGGTTGCACTGGTTAGTGATCTTAGATTCTTTGATAAGATATCATGCTTTCTCATCTAATGTGTGGGAAACACAGAGATTCTGGGTTTGAAACTTAAGTTTATCTCAGAAATGCTCTAGAGCATTTTCCAGCAGAGTTGCCATTTGTTGCGCCTTGCACACACGCCCCATTTTGCCAAATGGAGACCCCCTCCTTTTCTTTGGTTTGAAGTCTCAACATTTGTCACTTATGATGATGAGAAGGTGGATTTGTGCTTAGAGTGCATGATTTGATTCAAATTTTAGTATTTTGCATGTTTGGAGTCATTTGATGTTTTTCATGATTGATTTGGAAGTGTCTTGAGTGGTCTTGTGCTTAAAAAATAGCCATTTGTTGCCTTCTGCATTGGAATTGGGTGTTATTGCATTTTGCTCAAAAATCCTATGTCACTGAATATTGCCCTTGAGATTGCTTTTGCAGGATGTGTCATGTTAAAATTCTTAGTTTTCAGATCTTACAATTGCAAAATTGTGTCAAATTCCATTAGATTTCACTAAGGGGTTCATGTGCTTTCACCCTGATGCATGGTCATGAAGCCCTGATTTAGCTAAGTCTAAAACCTTGAAGATCCTAAAAAATGGCTAAGTCTAAAATATGATGGAACCACAAAATTCTAGAATCCGCATATGAAATCCTATGGATCTGAACCTATCTCAAACATTCTGAAAGTATATTTAAAAATATTTAAAGTATAAGAAATTCCATATCTAAACTTATACTTTAATATATTTTTAAATATACCTTCACCTTGACCAATTCAAAATCTAGCGCTAAAAATGACCCCAACTGCAAAAAGTGCTAAAAATGCCTTCTACCGACCTTAGCGCTAATTTTGCCTCCCACCAACCTCCCTCCAAGCTACCACTAGGTCAGTTGGAACAAAAATCCCTGCTAAGACAATTTCAAAGAAAAGCGCTAAAATTGCCCTCTACTGACTTGCGCTGAAATGGTCTTCCACCGACTTAAATCGCGCAGGTCGGTTGGTGTTAAAACTCGTGCAGGTCAGTTGTATTGAAAATCCCCGCCAATGAACTTTGTGCTAAAAATAGCCCTCATGAACCTAAGCTGAAAACTGCCATCACTGAATTTAATCGGTCGGACCCAAAATCCCCGCTAATGATCCTTTGACTGCTTCTCTTTTTCATTCCTTTCCACTAGCTTTACAGCTACCACATTGAAGTTTTGTATGTCAGCCTCATGAGTGGATGGACCCATATCGATCCTTGTCATAACAAAATCTGTAGGAGTAGCTTCATTTGCATTTTTCTCAGAGATGGGTTGAGCTATCTCAAGGCACATATTTCCTAAATTCAAATCAGTCTTTATTGAAGCCACCTTGATCTTTTTTGGCTTCTCACATCTCCTAAAAAGATTGGATATTGTGTTGAATTCAGGAACCACTAACTCTTCTACCTTTCTTTTCTTCAACAGACTTTGTTCCAACCATTAGAGGGAAAGGTTTTCTAAGAGCTCATGTACATTACTTGGTTTGAGATTTTATTATTTAGGTACTGGTGAGGTCACCTTCTCTTCAATCGGTTCTGTTTGACATACTGGATCTTTCGAGGAAGAAGGTTCCATAATTAAAGTCAGATGTTGTACTTCATGATGAGGGGATTCAATGAGAATTGAAGGTGACATAGTTGGTATGCCCTCATCAAACCTTGAATCATCCAGGACTTCTACTGATTCTTGTTCTTTCTCTTCTCTTGAAGTAGAGCCTACTTCTTTATCCCTTGATCTTGATTTCTTCTTCTTTTGTCTGGGTTCATCTCCGCATGAGTTTTGGAGATTACTTCTTCTCAAAGGATCTTCATCTCCACCACTTCCTTGAGTTTTCTGATGAGAAAAAACATCCATAACTGGTGTATGAGAAGGAACTGATGAGGTGGAACTGTCTTGGTGATCACTTCTTCCTCTTGGTGTCTCTTTCCTACTTGTCGGTCTTGTAGTAGTCATCTGAGCTATCTTCTTCTCGATCCAAGCTTCTGACTTCATGATCACAAAATTGGTTCTTTCTCTGACATCTCTAACCTCTAGATCTACCCAATTAATAGTAGGAAAAGGTCAAGCCTAGATTTCCTCAAAATAGAAGGGATCAATCAAATCCGATTCATCATCTTTAATACCTTCAATGACCCATTCCATCTCAAAATCATGAATTTGCTTCAAGGTGAACCTTGTCCAATCTCTTTTTCTGACTTCAAATTCATCTTTGCAGTCTTCTCAAAAATATTCAAGCTTGGGGAAATGAAGATACCCAGGACAAAGCTTCAGATTATCCTTGACATAATCTTTGCTATCAAATGGGAACCTCATCTGATATGTATACAAGTTGATCATAGCTAGAGATTTTTCCATATTTTCTGCCCTTGAGCTACACTCGCATCTGTAATAACCAAGGCAAATAGGAAAGGCAACTCCTCTATTCTTCATATCTCTGCATTTGTTTTGAACTAACACCATCTATCTACATAGCTCGATCAGGACAAGATTATCGTCCACATATCTTGGCAACTTAGAAGGATAGCCATCGAATCCTCCTACTCAAAGGTAGGTGAATCTTGGAAACTAAATGAAGTAACTACCATATTTCTTTATCAATAGTGTAGCCTCTTTTGATATCCTGATAGTCGTATTCCCTTGAAGCAGCCTTACTACTAGCATTATGAAAGAATCATTCACTCATATGAAACATACAAAACTTTTCTCTAATTATAGCTGCTTGTAGCAATCATAAACCTGTGTCTCCTGTTTAGAACACTAGCGGTACTTAAACCTGGCCATGATCTCAAATTAGCAATTGCATATACCAAGTAGGATGACATGTGGAAGCGTTTGCTTGTCTTGAAGTGAACCAACTGATCATGTATCCAATCACTGATAAGATGACCCCAATCAATGAACTGTTTCCTAACTGATATGATCATGATGAAAAGATACATCCACATCTTGAACTCAGTTAAGTTTGGGCTACCTTACAATCTATGGAGTAGGGCCATCAAATAGAAGATCTCTTTGATGAAAAGAGAGTGATGAAGTGTCTTGGGAAGCTATGATTGCCTACCTCTCGGTTTCACCATCCATTCTTTAGCCAAGTTGTTTAAACATTTGCTTCTGTTGTCACTGAAATATTTGTAGGCTTTTTTCTTATCAACACAAATGAATTTCTCTTTGTATGGCAGCTAGAGAATGATGGTGATAGAGATCCCATCGAGCTTGGCCATCAGGTGTCTATCAATAGTTCTGATCTCTCTAGCTTTAGGATTGTATCTCTTTGCACATTCTATCACCAACTCCAGGCACTAGACTACTATAGGAAAGCATGCTGCATTCACTAGGCCACTTTCTGCTATTCTTCAGGACAACTTTGACTGATCTCCTTCTGTTAACAATTTTTAGATGTCTTACAGGTTAATGCACCCATTTTTGTGTCGATCATTGGAGTGTATTCATAGTCTTGAGGTTTATATTTCATGATGGTGCTTTTAAAAGTTCTACATTGTTATCTTCTTGACCAATTTTATACCCACAACTTGTGTTTGCATAAATCTTTTTTGTCTTGTTTGAATAGATTGCTTCTAGGTCTTTTCAAGATCTATCAACCTTTGAGACACTGACTAGGATTGGCAATACTAGCCACCCGACATGATACTCTTTTCTGCCTCCCGAGCAAAAATGGACCAGCTGCCACCATTTTTCATTCTATATAGTACATGTCATGGAATGTGGGACACTGTGGAGATGTCGATGAAAATCATGGACTGTAGGCCTGTGATAATTGCATTCTATGAAATGACTTTTTAATGAGGTATTTTGCTGGATAGTCTTCATATGCTTTGTCTATACTTTACACATTAAGCATACATGTATACCGGGGCACTTCAAACTTCTAAACAATTCTCTCTTCCATTTATGTTGTGATGAATGTTCATACCCAAATGCATTTACTTGAATATCTTCTTTAGAATATATGCCCAAAAGCCTCACTTTCAGTTATGCTTCGATGGTTGTCCTATACTGTTTTGATGTTTGCATCCTTGGTAGGGAAGTGAAGTGTCATTCATAGTTAGAGAATGTGGTTTTAAACTGGTTTGTATCCTGCAATCATTTCTTCCCACAAGATGACATTTCTTTTAATTGAATGGCTCCTGTGTGTGGTTGAAAATGAGAGGACACTGGCAAAGATCGTGGAGTCTAGTTTCACATCCAATAGTTACAGTCACTTGAAGGTTTCTAAAGCCTTTTCAATGCATCCATTTTGTTCATGTCCTGCGATCTTTGCATACCATGAGACTGCATTTCTTTGAAGTGTTCAATTAGATAGCTCATGGGCCTTGTTTATGCTTGCACATTTTGCAGAGATTTCCAAGTCCACATTTTTCTTGGTCAGTTCCAACATGGTATTGCTAAGGAACAATAAAGTTGGGATGCAAAAACTCTGCATATTCCCCAATCTCCATTTCTTCATGCACTTTGTTACATTCTCTACATCGATTCAAGCATTTGACAGTCATCATTCGCCTTGTGTATAATACGAATTGAAGTCTTCGCTAAATGCATTTGCCTAAAATCTTTTTGATGAATACATTTTATGCATAGCTTACATTTCCTAGGTAGTTATAATAACTACCTTTCTTTTCTTTGTGTTGTTAGCTTTTGAGATGGACTTCACAATATCATCTAGAGTTTTAAAACCTCTTTCGCACATCCATTTTGTAACTGATATATAATAGTGGCTTGTCTTAGCTTCCATGTTTTGTTGGCATGCCTACCTAGATGATTATAACATTTAATAACAAACTTATGAATTTCTACACCCTTTTTCACAAATCCATTACGTGCATATTATGCAATCATTCATTTCGTTGAGTTGGCATTACTTTGTGACTTTTTATTGAACAATTTACAACTTTTACATATGTTTTCATCTAATACTTTTCCTATCTGACAAAGATCCTCTTTCATTCTTGACGATTCAGTTGCCAGAAAAATTTGTTTGACGTTAAAAATGGTGAATTGTATGGGACGTGAAGGTGACTAGAGGCCGTAACTATTTTATGCAGATTTCTTCTTTCATCGGCATTGTAGAGGAGTTTCAAAAGTTTTGGTGAGGACCGATGCAAACTTTTGAAACCAATTTTCTTCATCATTGGTGTTATAAGATTCTTGTGAAACTAATCAAATTCTTGATAACAAAAACATGACCTTCCTTTGTCGGTGTGTTGATCATGAGGCTAACAAGGTGGAAATAAAGAAATAACACAAGAGGAGGAATAGGTGAAGTTTATTCAAAAAAATAAGTCACCTAAGTTGAGGTTTGTGTGTTTGAGTTTGAATCAACTGAAGTAAGGGAAAGAACAAAATATGGATATTTCCTCAAGTCAGTGCAATGTTCTTTATGAATCTCCTTCTTAGTTTGTACAAGATGAATTAACCCAAATTAATGAGTTTGCACCTTTGTCTCTAGAAGAAATTTATATATCATCATCTCAATCTCCCCACAATTCACTTCTTATCATTTATCTACCAAACCTTGTAAGTCCTCCAAGATATGTTTTAGAAAAAAACTCCCTTCCAATATCTAGAGAAGGTACATGATAAATCCCCTTCTCCTCGTAAAATTCCTTCCCCACCTCTTCTTTCTAAGGATCAAAGCACACCACAAAAACCACAAGCTAGTATCCTAGCAAGAGAAGAACAAACTATAGATACACAATAGTGGTTTGATAAGATTATTTAGAAGAGAAAGAGGATTATGAAGACAACTTTAGATGACCTTACTCAACTAGTTGCCTTCTTTCCAAAACCTAGTCTTCCAAAAATGGCTAGAATAAGATCTTCAATCACAACTAATAGTTATGGAAATACACAAGCAAAAATCATTACACCACTATCAAACATGATTGAAGATAATATACAACCATTAGATTATAAATTCACAACCATTGCTTTAGGAAAGCCATCAAGGGAGGAAGGGAAATAACTTGCCAAATCTTCAATTTATTAGTTCATTTAGAAGATGGATAAAGATGAGGTTACTAAGGAAGAATTGAAGGATAAGGTTGCACACCTTATGACCTATATTGAATATTTAGTTGGTCATATTGGTTCATATTTAATAAATGTAATTTTGTAGCACATCCTTAGTACTAAAAAGGAAATTCTAGCTATAGTGGACTTAGGGAATGTAATGCAAGTCATTCACACTTGTAATGTAGAGTTGGTAAACTTGGCTCATAAGATAATGCAAGAAATAATTTAGATCAAGATAGAAAATTATCTAGAAAGGAATGGAAGCTCCGAAGACTTTGATGATGGGGGTAAAAATTGAATTGGAGGAAATTGATAATATATTTCCTCAAATAGTTTTGATGGAAAACTTAGAATTTCTCTATATGGTGGATGAAGGTATTCTTAGTTATCAAAATCCTAATGTACATCACAATTGGAAGTTGGCATACAAGTTTTGGATGAAAATCTTGAGGAAATTTAGAATAAGAGTAAAAAGGCATAGTCTCTCATCAAAAATATGTACAATGCCTTCAGTAAATTTATGAAAAAGTTGGGATTGTTTTTGTTTGATGAAAATTAATATATCTAGCCACTACATGTTCTAAAAGATTAGTTTTAGGAGTTAGTGAAGATGGAGTCTCCCAAGGACCTTGGATTTGCTACAAATTTTGTCAATAACTTAGTTAAAATAAAGGGTGCTTGTGAAGGTTTTGAGCTCAAAATGGTGGAATTAAAATATATTTAGAAGTAACTTTAAGATATTTTCATGAAGATCGACATTAAATTCACCCTTTCAGATGGTCTTGATCCAAGATTAGTGAGTGAAGTTAGGATTGGATAATTATGTTTCTTATTTGCAAGAGTTGGAGAATAAATTTGCTAAGAACAACTAGCCAAAAATGGTTTGTGATGGTCATTTTTACATCAAATTTTGTCATAGACATAAAAGTGAAAAGACAAAAGTGCTACAAGGAAAAAGTGTCTTCAAATTTATTTTATTTTCTTAAATTGGGAGGGAATAGATTTTTTCTTTCCTCCTCCCTTGGGCTATAAATACTTATGTATTTGACATTGTAAAGGGTTGGAAACTCATATGTTAGTAATACATTTTTCTTTTGGATTCTTTCTAGTTCTTTTTCCCTTTTGTTTGAATTTCCAAACTCTAGGCATGTTCCTATCTTTCATGTGCTTAGTTCACCAAATGTTGATGAGTTTGAGATGTGTTAGAGACACCAACACTTGACTGATGGTGAGGTGTTTTGTATGGTAATTAAAAACACATCATTGTTCCAAATTTTTTAGATTTTACCTTGTTTGCACATATTTCTCCTTTGAAGATCGCACCTTCTTATGTGGTGATTGAGTCAATGGATCACGCGAGGAATGGTTTTATTCAAATTTTTCCATTCAAAGAATGATGTGTGAAGGATAGGGATTGCAAACTTGGATCTCTTTTCCCTTTTCTTCCTCTCCTCTCTTTTCATTTTTTAAAATCATGGTTAGAGTAGGAGTAGTTTAGATCTCCTTGCATTTTTTTAGCTTTAGGGTTTATATAAAGATGGCCATTGATGAGAATTAATGTCAATATCTTAGAAATTTGATGTATTGTAAATGAGTTACAGTGTGAATTTTTACATTTATTCTATGGGTTTTGTGTAATATAATTTATGAAAACTCTTTGATCAACTATTGTATAAATTTTAGGAGAAATGTTTTGTTTCTAAAAGTTCCTTCCTTGTGACTTTTCATATTCCTATCATGATTATTAGTATTCTAATGAACTTTTGATTATATGAAATTGCTAAATCTAGTTAATGTGGCTATCATTAAATTGTGGAAGTTATTTGTGGGTTATTATAATTGGAAATTTTCCTCAAAATCTAAATTCTAGATTATAGGAAAATTTGCTCTAAAATTTTAGATTTTTTCCTCTAGGTTTAGAATCTTTGTAAGCTCCATTGGAGCCCCTTGAATGGGATAGCTTGAATCTCACCTATTGAGATATTTTGGTATTTTATTGAGAGATCATAAAAAGTAATACTCTTGGGGTATTTCTCCTTTCAAGTAGGGGAACCTTCATTGTTTCAACTTGTTGGTGTGTTAAAACACACGTAAACAATACTAGCACTATAAGGAGAGCTAAGAACTAGAGAATAAGTGATATCAAAATCAATCAATTTTAGGTCAAACTAAGTTTGAGTGGCATGAACTACCTAACAACAAAAGTACAAGATGAGAGAAGGTGGAATCAGTGGTAACTTCAATCAAAGTGAGTCCTTCAAATATAGATATCTTGTCACCTTCAACAACACTTAATAGACCTATTCCACAAGTTAACACTAGCTCATCAATCCTAGTAGTTTCATCATCTTCATCTCCCATATCTTCTTCAATTGCACCTACAACATCTTCAACTCTTGTAATATCTTCAACTACTATACCTGATATACCCACTCACAACATTAATCAATCACCACCAATGGCAAGACATGCATGGTTGAGAGGAGGAAATTGCCCTTTAAATTTTATAGGTGTTCTTCATGATTTACCTAAGAATCCTAAGAAATTGTGTTTGATGTATACTCATGGAGGATCTAGCATGGTAGAATACCATATTGAAGCCTATAAGGATTCTATTATAAGAGCTCAAATTTTACATGAGGGTGTGTCTTGCCACCTTTTCCTTATACTTTGGATGAGGCAAGATATGGATGGTACTTAGGACTCCCTAATGGATCCATCAAAGATTGGCCTTACTATTCTAATTGACCTAGTAATCCCTTACCATAATTTTGACATTGCTTGTAGGGAGCCAAATGATCCTTTAAGTCAATTTAATGTTAGATTCCACAATCTCTATAAAATATTGAACCCTCCTTACAATATTCCTAAAGCTATGACCATGGAGACATATTTGAAATCATTTGACCCTTTAACTTCCATGTTTGTGTGGCCAGAAATTATAGATCACATTCCTCAAAATAATCCTCTTACACTTTCTCAATTATACACATGGGCATGTAAGGTGGAGGAAAACATGACACCTCAATGTATTACAACCATGTTCCATTACCTTTTTTGGGTAGATAGCTATGAATAATAAAGTTCTATTGATTAATAAAGATTTGATGCAAGGCACCTCATATTTTAACCTTGTTACTAATGTTTATAATCTAAATCAACAAATGAGTATGGTGCAAATGGTCCATGTATACCCACAAGTGGGTAATCAATAGCATATTCCTAAATGTTATGTATATATGGTTTCAAGTAACCCATAAAATACCATATTTAATTCTCAATAGTTCAATGTTGCCCAACTCAACATCTCTACTTTGGGCAATAACATAAGCAATTGGAATTTTTCATTGGGAAATATGCAAAGTGGACCACCTTTTATAAATAACATAGTAGCCAACAATGCTCTCAACTCGTCTACTAATATGAACAATCAAAAAGTTGGTCCCACTCTTTTAAAAACCAGACAAGCACCCTCACCTAATGAAACCATAGCACAATAGGTGAAGCCTTAAATAATGAGTAATAATGCAGAAATTGAAAGCTTAATTAAGAAGTTAGAAAATGAGATGATCTCACTCCATCAATAAATATTGCAAAATCAAATGGTGGCTACTAGTGGTCAAGGAAGAACATTTAACTTGCAATGATCTAATAGGTTGTCGAATAATAGACCAAATAATGGCAATGCGCCAACACCTATTGATGACAAATCAAACACCAATCAAGTGAATATAGTTAGTTTGGTAGATTTAGCACTTCCCAACTAGTGTAGGACACATGACACTATTGATCATTGGGAAATAATTTTTTTGAAATTTTCTATTGCACTTAAGGTTGTGCAAAAGGAAATTAACTACATAGCATTTGTGGTTGCTCCTAAGAATTTAGTACACATCAACTAAAGCCTAGGTACTACTTTGACACTCCAAGTATATGAAATTCTCCATTAGGAAGAAAATAAGATTGATTCAACTCTAGAGGAAATTAAGGTAGCTAAGAAAATCACCAAATGAAATTCATAATTTTTTAGAGTAATGATAAAAGGCCATTCACTTCATCAATTCCTCCAAACAACATTCACACTCCTCTTGATCCCAACATAAACAATAATCCCTATCCACCTAAGGGGCATGAAGGACCATCCTCATCAAATATTACGTAGAATTCTTTAGGAGGGGGAAAGCCTTTGGACTTAATCAAATCAAGCTATAATCTAATTGAAGATCTCAAGTATACAAAGGCCAATATATCAATGTATGATGTAGTTCATCTTAGTGGCCAACATGATTTTCTAGTTAAATTCTTTGGTGCCTTGACTCTTAGTGAGGAAAGTGAAGTCACTAATGCAAATGTTTCAATGTATAACGAAAAACTAGGAAATCCTCCATTTTTATTATTAGTCAAAATTTGTAGAAAGAACTTATATAATTCTTTTCTTGATTCAGGTGCATCTAGCAATGTCATGCCATCTTTAGTTTGTAGAAATCTTGGAATGACCTCGATGAAGACCAGAAAAAAAGAGAGAGCATTTGAGGAGATCAAGCAATCTATTGTGGATACACTTATTTTAATTAGCCTTGTTACACTCTACCATTTTTCATATATTTGTTTGCTTCAAAGCATTCAATAACTATTATACTTACTTAGAGTAGGGATGGAGGCAATGAAAGACCTATTGCATTTATGAATTCTCCTCTTCATAGAGTAGAGGAAAGGTATTTAATGATTGACAAGCAAGCCTCTTCTCTAGTTAAATTAGTTAAAAATTTCAAGCACTATATTCTAAGGAGTAAGGTTTGTGCCATAGCTCCAGACCCAACTATCAAAGCTATGTTCATACAAAATGAACTAGGAGAAAGAAGGGAAAGTGGGTGTTACATCAGAAAATGTCTCCCTAGGACTTTTTCCCTCCCAAGTTTAGCTCCCGGGTCCCTTTAGTGTAATCATGCATGTTCATTTTAACTCCCGATGGAAATCCCTGAAAACCCATGTCAAAATGGACCTAGGGGATAGTGATGAGCTTGAATCTTCCTTGAAAATGGGGTTGAGGACTTGGGCACCCACACCCTAGTCCTGCCCTATTTAGTGGGATCCCAAATTTTAAATGTCAGTTATGTGACTGTTATAAGTGTTTGTTGTCAACATCTCAAGTTTGAATTATGAAATTAAAGAGGGAATGTGTTTAGTTGCATATATAAGAATGTTTAGGTATTCATTTGTAAATGAGAAGATGATTATGAACTTTTGGCACACTTATGATTTTAGAGAATTCAAAGTATTCATTGTTGTAGAGCAGACTTGTCTTGTTATTGTGTTTGTTATGCAGATTTGGCTTCATCTTCTCATGATGTCAAAGATTTTCATCTATATGTGAGCTACACCTCCAAGGTGACATTTATTTATGTTTTCAATCATTTATCAATTGGTTTTTGCCTCTGCCTTGCAAGGATACACACTCTTTATCTAAAAATGGTGTTTGGAAGACTTGAATGTCCTTTTGGGGCTTGACTAAGGCAAGCTCCTAGACACCACAACCCCACTCCCCTTTTTCATGATTGCAAGTTATAGGTGTAGAAACAGAAGAAGTGGAGTTGTAGGGAGACATAATAGAGTGTCAAAATTGCAGACATAAGAAGAAAACCAAGACCTGGACTTGGGCACCCACTCTTTAGTCCTCCAGATCTCTGAAGTAGAAAACTTCCATGATAGTGGTGATTAGTTTCAGAAAAGTTCTAGAGATCCCTAAAGAAACTACCACCTTGGACTCGGGTGCCCACTCTTTCATCCATAACTTTTTTGGATCCAGAATCTCAAAATCTGGTATGTATGTAATTGTCATTTTATATCTTTGTGTGCGAGCATTTGTCGTGATTCATCTGTCTATTTATGATTTTACGAAATTAGGGTTTTAAGCATATTTGGGCTTTAATTAATCAATAAATCAGAAGATTCCAAGTTTCCTCTTCATTCCAAGTGACACTAAATCTAAAGAAAAGCCCTCTTGTAAAGATTTTGGCTTGACTTGATTTATGTCCTTGAATGTAAGGTGTGAAAGGAGGATTTAACCTACACTTTCATTGAAATTGAAAACCCCTCTTTTCCATGAAATATTTTGGTGAACCCATGTTTTATTTGAATTTTACACCTTTCTGAGTGTTGTACTTCATATTTGCATTAATTTCATTCATCATTTTCATATTGCATTTGAAAATTTACAAAAAAATTGAAAATTTTGAAAAATTTTAAAAATTGGCATTTTAGGCTTGCATTTTGAAATAATTTGAAATAATTTTCATTTAATTTGTAATTTTTAAGTTATATATGATATAAATTATAGAAATTCATCATATTATAATCCTTTGCATTGCATTTTTCATATTAAAATTGCTAGGGTTTGCTTGAAATTTTGAATTTTTCTCATAACCTAGTGATTTCAAAAACTAGGGTTCATAGTTAAAATCTTGTTTCAGATTTTACTACTTATCTTAGATACTCATTCAAATCTGATTTTGTATGTAGTGTTACATTTTAGTGTGTTTTTGCATTCATATTTCAAAAATTTGCATTTACACATAGATAATTTCAACAAAAACTAGCATTTTTCATTCATCATCCTTAAAATTGTACTTGCATTTAGCATTGTAGGGTTTTAAAATCATTTTTAGATCTGATATGAGTTATTTTTCATCATAAATCTGATTAGAATTCATTTACATATCATTTTGCACATATTCATGCCTTAATTTCACAACTAGCGTTTGAAAAACTTGCATTTTTCACTATATTTTGACTTGTCATTTCTCTAGATCTGCACTATAGGCATGTTGTGAAGGATATTGCTGCATTATTGGACTGATATCAGGGATATTATTCACTACCCCTCATCAATTTCCTTACAACACCTCTTCTTTTATACATTTGTATTGAAATAAGGTGAAAAAAGTGAACATTTTAGGTGCATAAACAAGCATATTTTGTGTTGTTTCATTGCATTCAATCTAAATACATAAAATTATCAATTGTACCTTGCTGTGTTGTACTCTATTCCTCCTATCCATTGTGTTTTATGTGAACTCAGTGTGTCCTTTTAGCCATTTCCTTCAAACAAGTGCTTAGGAGTGAAATAGTCCCACATCTAGGGTGTGTTAAGTATCTTATAGTTCTTTGCATGTCTTGTCTTATTAGATCTTATTGGACATTTATGTTACAAGAAATCTCATTATGGCATCTTCATTTCATTACTCTTTGGTATCTTTACATGCATATATCAAAAAATTGAGAATTTCTACAAATTTATTAACATGAATCCTCATATTCTCACCTATATACAAGCTATGTATTATAAGGATATATTTAAATGCTCTTCATTTGAAATCCTTGACTATGTATCTGATTTTGACAACATCATATCTCTCACGAATACATACCCTTCTGTAGTAGAATATTTGACAAAACACATTGAGAATGATGAATGTGAAAATTCTCTTAATGCTTTGGAACTAATAGCTAAAATATATGAGGATGATGATGATGATGATTCCATAAGTTATCCCACTTCTCCTATAAGAACCTTAGATGAGAAGACTACTGATAGCTATAACATGGTTGTAAATTTCAAGTCCTTTAGACATCACTAATCATACAACACCTAACCTTCCTAACAATGTCGTACCTTTCTTTCATTCCAATGCTCTCCCTGGCTAAGATGAAGCATTAGTGGATGAGAAAAGGTCTCTCACATTAAATCCTTTAGGGATAGATGTTGGGTACAATCAAAATAAAAATTATGTTAATTCAATCTTCACTAATAGACTTATTCCACCCACTAAGGGTTTACTTGATATTTCTAAGATGGTTGTGCGAGGGCACCTAATGCATCTTCTTGCTTAAAACCAGTGATTATGGTGTTAGATTCAAGACAGACAACTAAGAGGGGGGGTGAATTAGTTGTCCAAAACTTTCTTCCAATTAAACACTTAAATCCACTTTGTAATTCAGTAGCATAATAATAAATCAATCATGGAAATACAATGCATTAAATCAAGAGCAGAAACACATTAACACATGAGACACCAAGATTTTGACGTGGAAAACCCAGTTAAGGGAAAAACCATGGGGTGACTAACCTAAGAATGTATCCTCTGTTAGAAGAATAGAAAGAACCAAATGGGACATGCCAATTAGGGCTCACTGCCTGAGCACACTGCTCACAAGAGGCTCACTGCCTACAGGAGACACACTGTCTATAGAATAATAAGTATTACATACTTGAACTAAAGAATATCATCTTCACCATGCTTGAGTCAGTTCCATTTAAGCCCAATACTTTTGCTCTGTCTTTCACTCTCCTCCTCGCTACCACACTCTCATCTCCACAAAATACATTTGAAATGACTTTACAATCCCTTATTTATACAAGACATCGACTTAGGAATAATCAACTAAGTCGACAAACATTACAGAGCAAATACATAAATACATAATGACTAATTACAAAAGACTTCATGTGGATCAACACACTATCAGCCACACAGATCTGAAACTTCAATCTTCTTCTAGGAACACGCCAATCTACACATAACATCTTCAAGATCATCTGCAAGATGTGTAACTCATCTAGTCAGCCAGACTTAGGAAGAACACCATCATCCGGAAGTAATTATTCAATTGCGAGCTCAAACTCCAATGCAGACCACCAACATGAACTAGACATGATCCAAAGACCTCCACAAGCTTGCCTGAATCACCAAGAACATCCACAATACATCTGCTTACTAAAATCCTTATCTCCTTCATCCGGAACCTCAAGAACACAGTCTGTCATCACAGTCATAATGGAATAGATGCTTGTGGACCTTTAGACCATGAACCAATTGAGTTGTCACTACACATGGACTTTCTAAGCACTTCACCAAATCTACAGAACAAGATATTGCAATTCTGGATCTCACCATACCTATCTGTATCACTCTGTCACCTCTAAACATCTACCAGAACAGGTTTTACTTGAGCGGCCACAACTCTTTCAAATCTTCATACGGACCTTTGAAATATTTACTGGATCATCTTAAGACACATATCTACAAACCCTTTGATGTGCATCCTCTGATCTTCATCTTATCTAGGATCTTTATCTCACTATCTTCATTGTTCTTCTATGTTCCTGATTAGGACTAATTTTCTTAATATCCTTAGCACACAGTTCATCCAATCCTTATCATCAATGCAACAAGAGTACGTTGACATCAATGACAACACTGATTAGTCCCATACTTGCAACAATCTCCCCCTTTGTCATTGATGGCAACATATAATGTGAAAAACTATTTTGACCATCAAGACAAGAACTTTTTCTCACTGACACAACTCCCCCTATCAACAACAACCATCAACATGTCTTCTCTTCCTTTACTACTCCCCCTTTGATCAACAACCATTTGTTTTTCACATGTCTTCTCTCCCCCTTTGACATCAATGGCAAAGGGCACATACTTGCAACTTCAATACTTTAGAATCATACCAGCTACTCCCCCTGAGTAGCAACTCCCCATCATCAATCCAGACCACAAGATATGACTATGATATCCACCAGACTGATGCACATCAGTGCACCTTAGTTCATCACCAGAGGGGTAATAACCCCTAACTTCTCCCTGAGATACTCAAAAGAATCCTTAGGAAGAGGTTTAGTAAAAATATCTATAATATGATCCTTGGAAGGTACAAACTCCAATTTGACTTCATTCTTGTTCACTTGCTCTCTCAAAAAGTGAAACTTGATGGATATATGTTTGGTCTTTGAATGCAACACTAGATTCTTTGAAATATTTATTGCACTTGAATTATCATAGAAGATTGTGATAGGTTCCTCATACTCCACTCTGATGTCTCTTAACATTTGCTTCATCCACAAAACTTGAGTGCAACTACCTACTGCTGTAATATATTCTACTTCTGCAGTGGACAAAGATATTGCCTCTTGTTTCTTGCTCAGCCAAGAAACCAATCTATTTCCTAAAAAGAATGCTCCACTACTGGTACTCTTCTGGTCATCCACATCTCCTGCCCAATCCGCATCTGTTTATGCATGAAGAGAGAAATTATGATCTCTAGGATACCACAAACCATACTCACCTATCCCTTTTAGATATCTAAAAATCCTCTTGATTGCCATGACATGAGATTCTCTAGGATCATCTTGGAATCTAGCAACAAGACCAACAACATTCATAATATCAGGTCTAGTTTGAGTCAGATACAACAATCCTCCAATCATTGACCTATACTTTTTTTGATCAGCCTTAGGAGAGTCATCATCTTTGCTCAATTTACATCCAGTTGCCATGGGAGTACTCATTGGTTTTGATTCTTCCATCCCAAATTTCTTTAACAATTCTTTCACATATTTGGTCTGAGAAATGAAGATTCCTTTCTTAGTTTGAATGATTTGCAAACCCAAGAAGAAATTCATTTCCCCAAGCATGGACATCTCAAATTCACTTTTCATTTCATTTGCAAAAGTTTTGCACATACTATCTCTTCCTCCAAAAATGATATCATCAACAAATACTTCAAAAATCAAGATATTTTCATGATCAATTTTGAAGTACAAATTATTGTCAGCAGTACCTTTGCTAAAACCAATCATCAAAAGATGCTTATCCAATCTTTCATACTAGGCTCTTGGGGCTTACTTCAGTCCATACAATGCTTTCTTCAACTTGTAGACCATATCACCATGATCAGACAATTGAAATCCATCCAGTTGCTCAATGTATACTTCTTCTTCCAAGTCACCATTCAAGAAGGCAGACTTGACATCCATCTGATATACTTTGAAATCCTTGAAGGTAGAAAAAGCAAGAAATAATCTGACTACTTCAATTCTTTCCACTGGAGCAAAAATTTCTTCAAAATCAACTCCTTCTATTTGAGAGTAACTCTTGCAGACCAATCTAGCTTTGTTTCAGACTACTTCACCATCTTCATTCAGTTTATTCTAGAAGACCCATTTGGTTCCAATCACATTTTTGTTTTTAGGTCTAGGAACAAGATCCCAAGTGTGATTTTTCTCAATTTGCATCATCTCTTCTTCCATTGCTTTAGTCTGGTTTTCATCATTGCAAGCTTCATTCACTATCTTAGATTCAATCTTTGAAATCAGACAATACTCTTCTGAATCTTGAGCAATCATTCTTCTTATTTGTACACCTTTGCTTTTATCACCTATGATCTAATCTTCAGAGTGGTTCAGTCTTACATACCTAGGAACTTTGGGAGTTTCTTGCACTCCTAATTCTTGAACAGGTTCATTCAAACTTATCTCTTCTTCCTGATTTACCAGATCAGTCTGGTTCTGAATCTCAGAAGGGGCTTGGACTCCTTGGATCAAAACATCATTCTAATCATCTTCATCACATTCATAAAACCTTGAGGGTTTTTCAATACCTTCATCAACCTTCACATTTGTACTTTCTATAATCTTCCTCAATCTCTTGTTATAACACTGGTATGCTTTGCTTTGAGTAGAATAACCCAAGAAAATTCTTTCATCACTTCTAGCATCAAATTTGCCTAAATCTTCATCTCTCTTAATGTAAAATTTACTACCAAAAACTCTAAAATACCTCACTATGGGAGTGATGCCAAACCAAAGTTCATAAGGAGTCTTACCAGTATTGCTTCTGATTTGTACTTGATTGAGAGTATAGACTGCAGTGCTTACAGCTTCTCTCTAATAGATCTGAGGAACATTTGCTTCCATCATCATGGTTCTAGATGCTTCCTGGATGGTTCGGTTCTTTCTCTCCACTACTCCATTCTACTGTGGAGTCCTAGGAGCAGACAACTATCTCTTTATTCCATGTTTCTCATAGAATTCTATGAACTCACCGGATGTGAATTCTCCATCTCTATTAGACCTCAGACATTTTAATTTTAATCTGGTTTCATTCTCCACCATAGCCTTGAATATTTTGAATTTCTCAAGAGCCTCTGATTTCTCTTTCAGAAAAGTAACCCACATCATCTAGGAATGGTCATCAATTAATAACATGAAGTATCTATCACCTTGCACACTCCTGATTCTTGCCAGACCACATAGATCAGTATGAACTAAGTCCAATAATCTAGTAGAAGATCGTTCCTTGCTTTTGAATGAGACTGCTTTTTTTACCCAACTAACATTCTTTGCACAATCTATTTGTAGGTTTCACCAATTTTAGAAGATCTCTTACAGCCTGAGTGTTGCTTATCTTGATGATATTATCAAAATTCACATGACACATTCTCCTATGCCATAACCAACTTTGATCAATTTGAACAAATAAGCAGCTGTTACCAATACCAACCAAGTGGAAGATGTTACCTTTTGTTTGAGTACCGGATGGAATCTCTATTCCAGAATTTTCAAAAATCTTGCATTTTCCATTCTTGAAGCGGAGATCATAGCCTTTGTCCACCAACTATCCAACAATGAGAAGATTATGCTTCAATCCTTCAACATATAGTACATTATTAGTTTTGTTCTTTCCATCAAAAGAAATAGTTCCTCTACCTTTGATTCTACCAGCAAAATTATCACCAAACTTTACCATTCCTCCTTCATACCTTTCTAAATCTATGAACTTATTTTTCACCTGTCATATGGTGAGAGCATCCACTGTCAATGACCCAATCATCCTTTTCTTCAATTTGGGCAGCCAGAGCTCTTTCCACAATTTTATGATTGACAGATACAGAGGGCATTGGATCTTCTTCCTTGATGGCAATGAACACCCAGTCACTTCCAGATTTGTTTCCTATCTCTGATTCATCATCTATTGCTCCTTCATTATCATCATCGTCATGAACATAGTAACAATTCTTTTAGAACCTTGATCTATTAGGATTTGGCCTTGAAAATCTTTCTGGACACTTTGAGGCAAAATGACCAATCTTATTGCAGTTAAAACACTTAAAAGGCAATTTTCCTTCATACTTACTGGATCCTCTTGGTAGTCTTTTTGCAATAAGGGCTTCAAGTTGAGCAGCTTCTGCTTCTTCTTCCAGGTCTTTTCTTGCTTTTTCATACCATGATAGTTTCCTTGAAGAGTTCTCTCCCGGATCAAACCTTTGTTTACCTTTTATAAAGGCACTGGTTTTGAATGCATATTCAGTCTTGGGGGGGCATCTCCAAACTCGGTCAATTCAAATGCAACCAATTTAGCAACCAATTGATCTCTTGTGACACCTGAATGGGCTCTGAATTCTTCAATGGCAGCAACCTTTTATTTGTAAGAAGCAGAAAGGGATTTGAGAACTTTGCCAACAATCTCATCTTTATCCAAGACTCCACTAACACATCTAATGCCACAAACAAGCTCATTTACTCTTGGCATAAAAGTAGTGATATTTTCATCTTCTCTCATCTTTAGATTTTTTAATTTTCCTTTCAGACTTTGTATCTTTGCACATTTAACATACTTGTCTCCTTCATACAAAAGTTCCAGTTTTTCCCAAATCTCAAAAGAAATTTGTAGGTCAACAACATTTGTCAGCTCTGAATCAAACAAGGCACTTAGAAGAGATTCTTTAGTCCGCAGATTGTTTTCAGCATCTATGATTTCATCTATGGATTTCAAACCATTCTGTGGAGGAGTATACTTCTTTGAAGCCATGGTCCAGTACTGCATTCCCATACATTGCAAGTGACATTGCATGCAACTTTTCCAAAGGGTAAAACTGGTTCCATGAAACTTCAGACTATCCTTCTTATAGGATGACATCCTGGATCTTCTCAAGCACTTAAGCTCTTTTAGAGGAACTTATCTCTGATACCAATTGTTAGATTCAGGATAGACAACTGAGAGGGGGGGTGAATCAGTTGTCCAAAACTTTCTTCCAATTAAACACTTAAATCCACTTTGTAATTCAGCAGCATAATAATAAATCAATCATGGAAATACAATGCATTAAATCAAGAGCAGAAACACATTAACACATGAGACACCAAGATTTTGACGTGGAAAACCTGGTTAAGGGAAAAACCATGGGCTGACTAACCCAAGAATGTATTCTCTATTAGAAGAATAGAAAGAACCAAATCGCACATGCCAATTAGGGCTCACTGCTTGAGCACACTACTCACAAGAGGCTCACTGCCTACAGGAGACACACTGTCTATAGAATAATAAGTATTACATACTTGAACTGAAGAATAGCATCTTTACCATGCTTGAGTTAGTTCTATTTAAGCCCAATACTTCTACTCTGCCTTTCACTCTCCTCCTCGCTACCACACTCTCATCTCCACAAGATACATTTGAAATGACTTTACAATCCCTTACTTATACAAGACATTGACTTAGGAATAATCAACTAAGTCGGCAAACATTACAGAGCAAATACATAAATACATCATGACTAATTACAAAAGACTTCACATGGATCAACACACTATTGGCCACACAGATCTGAGACTTCAATCTTCTTCTAGGAACATACCAATCTACACATAGCATCTTCATGATCATCCACAGGATGTGTAACTCATTCGGTCGGCCAGACTTAGGAAGAACACCATCATCCAGAAGTAATTCTTAAATTACAAGCTCAAACTCCAATGTGAACCACCAACATGAACTAGACATGATCCAAAGACCTCCACAAGCTTTCCTCAATCACCAAGAACATCCACACTACATCTACTTACTGAAATCCTTATCTCCTTCATCCAGAACCTCAAGAACACAGTCTGTCATCACTGTCATAATGGAATAGATGCTTGCAGACCTCCAGACCACGAACCAATTGAGTTGTCACTTCACATGGAGTTCCTAAGCACTTCACCAAATTTGCAGAATAAGATATTGTAATTCTGGATCTCACCGGATCTATCTATATCACTCTGTCTCCTCTAAACATCTGCCAGAACCAGTTTTACTTAAACGGCCACAACTTCTTCAAATCTTCATGCAGACCTCTGAAATATTTACTGGATCATCTTAAGACACATATCTACAAACCTTTTGATGCGTATCCTCTGATCTCCATCTTATCTAGGATCTTTAGCTCACTGTCTTCACTATTCTTCTATGTTCCTGATTAGGACTAATTTTCTTAATATCCTCAGCACATAGCTCATCCAATCCTTATCATCAATGCAACAGGAGTATGTTGACATCAATGACAACACCGGTTAGTCCCATACTTGCAACATATGGTTCAAGGTGATCAAAAACCACCTCGACCCTCTAATTATATTCTAAACTATGCAAGACAAATCACTCAAAGAAATCAAGGTGTTCAAAATGTGTCAAAAAAACCACATCACAATGTGATTTCTCACACATACAACACCCATAATAACAAGAAAAGTAAGAAATCACCTCATGTACTTGTCTCTCTTCCATGTTCTCAACCTATGCTCCCTCCACCAGCTCGTCTTACTCATAAAAGTGGTCAAGAATATGATCTTGTCAAGAGCTTTGTGCTACTCTAGCTAAGATCTCTCTTTGGAATTTAATACAAACTTCGCCTACATACCATGGAATGCTCCAAGTAGCTTTACAAAAGGTGATTGTACCACCTACTGTTAAGCCAAATGAGGTAGCATCTCTATTAGATTGTATGCATGTGACAAAAATGGATATTCTCTTTCAACCACATGAATTACCATCAATTGAAGTTCAAAACCAATATGATCCACTTATAATATTTGCCATGAGATAAAAAGTTGATAAAGAGAGTTATGATTGATAATGGATCACCTCTAAATGTTTGTGGTATGAATTTCTTACATAAGATTAACATTGATACCTCTTTGATTAAACCAAAAGATTAAGAATTTGTGGATTTGATAATGTTGGTAGACAAACTATGGGTACTATAACTCTACCTGTGAAGGTTGAACCTATGACTTTGTCTACCCTTTTTGATGTCATGCCTGGATCAATTTCATACAATATGATTCTTGGTAGACCGTGGGTTCATGCCATGGGGATAGTTCCGTCTACCCTTCATAGATCAATAAAGTTTATTTATAAAGACAAGATCTACACTGTTGAAGCTAATCCTGAACTAGATAACTATTTACATATTGAAATGCAAAAACAAGAAAAAAATTAGAAATACCTAAACTTAGAAAAGGATTCATCAATGCCCCTTTCCATAGACAATGTTGTGCAAGACTCTAAATCATCGAATGCACTTTTTGGTGACGATTCAGGTTCATTAGATTTTACTCCTTCCTTTAATGGGGAATATAAACTTAATAACTCTGACACATCAAAAGTCACATCAATCTCATCCAAGCAATCTTTTGACACACCTAAGAAACCTAAAATCTCCTTGGTAGAAAACAAAGACAATACTCTTACTTATACTACAAATTACGAGACCTATAAGGCTTCACTATCTTCTAAAGAAATGACATCCCTCTATGGTTGAGGATTTAAAATCCTTTATAAAAACTATGATTATGTAGGTAATGGTTGTGGTGTAAATCAATAAGGAATCAGAGTACCTTTACAAGTTGTTGGAATTAATTATACAGTTGGTATTAGATACCACTCTTTGAAGCCCACTAAAGCCTCTCGTCATCCTAAACTTAATGTTAATGCAATATCAACAAGACTAAAACAATATCCTCTGCTGATAGACAAGAATTTTCTACTAGGAGCTATCCCTAAGAATTCGGTAAATATTTCTCCCTCTTTAAATCACACTTATTATAGAAAATATTATAGTTTCTCTCAAGGGTGGCCTCTCCCTAGATATGTATGTTCTTAACATTGGGTTGTATTAGGTAAGTATTTATAACCCCTTCTCTCTCGTGTTGTGCTCCCCCATGATGTGTTATGTGTTGTTTACGCCTCCTAGGATGACCCTTAATACCCTTGTAAGGTCAAGGATACTAGGAGATTGCCTCCGTTGTGACCCTTCTTCTATTTGTATCATCATTCTTCTATCTTGCTTCTCCTCTATTTTCATTGTTGTGTGTTGTGTCTTAGGGGCATAGCGTTGCGATTGGTGACCTAGGGGAACCCTCCTACATGACAACCCTAAGACACTTGTTCTCCTCTCTTGATTTATTGTTTACCTTGTTCTAGTGGTTCTACCTAGCCGGTGGATGATGAAAAAAAAAATTGATAAGGACCAAGTGTCCCTTCAGTGTGTAAGTAAAAACGAACCTAGTCCATATATGATGACGGGGTTGATATATATATTATCTGACGCTTGGCTAGTAGAATCACTCCATGTAATATTCTGATGTTGTCCTATCTTTGATAACAAATTATAACAATGCATCTACTCTATGTACTTTGATTGTTTTGAGTGTCTTACCTTGTTGTTACACTCGGTTATGAGATACCTATAGTATAAGCCCCATGGATATACTCGGACTCAAACCCATTATGTAGCCTTGGCTCTTTATGTGATTTTTTTCATGCATTATAGTTATCATAGAATAATGTGTGTTTGTGGGAACATTCGGTGATCATAAGCGCATGCCACCTTTGGGAGCATGGGCTTTGCGAGAGCTCTTGTTCCCTTGTATATTTTATCTCTACCTTAAAGTGCTTGATATTGGTACATGATATCAACCAACTTAAGGTGGGGGCATATAAAAGTAAGTTGTTTGATAATTTTGGTACTAAATAAGCATGTTTGTAAGCCCTCTATGGAGGCAGGATGTTGTATCTCTGGTGCAAGTGCACATATTTATCTATATTGCAATAAAAAAAGCCCTCTGCTGAGGCAGGATATCATGCATATCCTTTTATTCAAAAGCCCTCTGCATGAGGTAGGATGGTGTATCTCTTGCGCTAGTGCACATCCTTTTATTTCAAAAGTCCTCTGAGTAGGTGGGGTTGGATCTGAGACTATCCTCCCTTAAACGTGTCTTTGGAGGTTGTTGTGGCATAAGCCCAACCATTAGATGTGTCTGTAATGTGCTTGAGATGGTGGGGGCTTAACAATAAGTTCCTTCCATCACCTTGTTTGTCATGTTTTAGACATATAGTATATCTTTGGCATGCTATATGATGCTTGTGTTTTCCATGTGTCTTCCATGTGTTTTCCCCCTTGTGTGGTTAACTCCCACTTGGGCTTTGTATGGTGTGTTTTCCCTCTTGTGTGTGTATAGTGACGGGATTCACCTACACTCGAGGTTTGTTTGGTGTGTCTTCCCCTTTGGGTTTTTGTGTTGCAATTCTATTTCCATGCATATGTATATGAAGATGTTAGGAATATATTATGACAATGTTATATCAATGCTATATCAGTGTATTCATCATGTTTTGCATGTCTTCAATACTGTCTTCTCCATGTTTTGCATGTCTATTACTATCTTTTTCATGCTTTATGTGCCTGTAATGTGTGTTCTCTAATGTCTACCTGAGACTAGGGGCTAGAAATAGTTCCTCAATCTTTGCATATGCATTAGCTTCAAGTGCCTGGCATGTTTGCTATGTTTGTTGACCATACTTTAATGCATGTATGGGCCTTGTGTTTATACATACATTAAAGTGGGGGCTAAATGTTACGTCAAAAAATGTCTCCCTAGGACTTTTTCCCTCCCAAGTTTAGCTCCCGGGTCCCTTTAGTGTAATCATGCTTGTTCATTTTAACTCCCAATGGAAATCCCTAAAAACCCATGTCAAAATGGACCTAGGGGACAATGATGAACTTGAACCTGCCTTAAAAATGGGGTTGAGGACTTGGGTGCCCATGCCCTAGTCCTTCCCTATTTAATGGGGTCCCAAATTTTAAATGTCAATTATGTGACCGTTATAAGTGTTTGTTGCCAACATCTCAAGTTTTAATTATGAAATTAAAGAAGGAATATATTTAGTTGCATATATAAGCATGTTTAGTGATTCATTTGTAAATGATAAGATGATTATGAACTTTTGAAGCTCTTATGAGAACTCAAAGTATTCATTGTTGCAAAGTAGACTTGTCTTATTAT
The DNA here is from genome assembly GCA_027924645.1 of Cunninghamia lanceolata. Taxonomy (NCBI): domain Eukaryota; kingdom Viridiplantae; phylum Streptophyta; class Pinopsida; order Cupressales; family Cupressaceae; genus Cunninghamia; species Cunninghamia lanceolata. The sequence goes on along the minus strand of BSBN01001135.1, from coordinate 2,166,538 downwards.
TGTGTTTGTTATGAAGATTTGACTTCATATTCTCATGATGTGAAATATTTTCATCTATATGTGAGCCACACCTTTGAGGTGACATTTATTTGTGTTTTCAATCATTTATCAATTGATTTTTGCCTCTATCCCATAGGGATACACACTCTTTATTTGACAATGGTGTTTGGAAGCCCTGAATGTCCTTTTGGGGCTTAACTAAGGCAAGCTCCTAGACACCACAACCCCCAACCCTGTTATTTGTGATTGTAGGCTATAGGTGTAGAAGCAGAAAAAGTGGAGTTGCAAGGAGACATAACAAAGTGTTAGAATTGTAGACATAAGAAAAAAACCAAGACATGGACTTGGGCACCCACTCTTTAGTCCTCTGGATCTCTGAAGCAGAAAACCTCCATGACAGTGGTGATTAGTTACAGACAAGTTCCAGAGATTCTTGAAGAAACTACCACCTTGGACTTGAGTACCTGCTCTTTTGTCCCTGACTTTTCTAGATCCAAAATCTTGAAATCTAGTATGTATCTAATTGTCATTTGATATCTTTGTGTGTGAGAATTTGTCATGATTCATTCATCTATTTATGATTTTATGAAATTAGGGTTTTAAGCATATTCAGACTTTAATTAATCAATAAATCAATAGATTCCAAGTTTCCTCTTCATTCCAAGTGACACTAAATTTGAAGCAGAGCCCTCTTTTAAAGATTGTGGCTTGACTCGATTTATGTCCTTGAATGTAAGGTGTGAAAGGAGGATTTAAACTACACTTTCATTGAAATTGAAAGCCCCTCTTTTCCACGAAATAGTGGGCCACATTGCTATAAAAATTTGATATTAAAATATAGCCCATGAAGATAGTATGGAGACAAGGGTTGAGTAAAACTAATGTTGAGATAGATCCTCATATAGTTTTCCAATAATATACTATACATAACATTGTTTTAGATGATAGGAACAAGGATGTGGCTTCTCATTTATAACACCAAATATATCCTAGTGATATGAACTCAATGTACAAAGAAGAGCTCTTAGGGTAAAGTCTACTAATTTCATGATCAAGGAAAACATTCTCTATAGAAAGAATCATGAGGGAAAATATCTTTGATGTTTGAATAGGAAAGAAGTAGCTAAATTTTTAAAAGAGTTTCAGGGGAAGTTTGGGATGGGTCATGAATCAAAAGATCCTACTATATATGCTAGAAATCATAATGCAAACAAGAACAAAAGAGACCCTATTCCAATGTCTACATAACTCAAGAAATAATCATAATAGTCAATAATGAAAATCCAAAGCAAACAATAATGCAAGTTACTACACTACGATATTTATTCCATGGTGTATTGATATGTGGATTGCTCTAAATGTAGCATAACCATGATTTCAAGTGGATGGATGATAGCTCAATGGATGTGAGGTACTTCAATGAATGCTCAAAGCATTGGAAGATATGGATGCCAATGTTGAAATTTGTGAAGGGTTTGTGAAGAGGTGAATGGTTGTATTTATAGCTCTCAAAAAGGGTTGATCAATGGTGGAGGAAATTCAATGAAATCGACGGATGAGATAAATTGAGAAGACATGAATGAATGTGCACATGACAAGTATCCATGCAAAAAGTTGTTTTATTGAGTTAATTTATTTGTTGACTAAAGATAGGATTATTTTCATAAAAATATAACGTCTTTTTCTATTTTATGAATTGATTGATAAAAACAATGATTTAAAAGCTAATTAACTCAACTTTTGATTTGATTTTGACATGTTATGAATAAAATTAAATAATAAATTATTTAATTTGTGTGCATGGAAGAAAAATATATTTTTAGAAGATTTGAGAAGATAATTAGAAATGCTGATAAGGGTGTGGTTCGATGGTTAAGTCGCTTAGTTGTAGTGGCGGCCACCAGAGTTCAAACCCCCGCTGGGCCAATGAGCTTGCACGGCGTTACACCTTCGTTGGGCCAACGAGCTTGCAAGTTTGAAGTCTTCTTTCTTGGGGATGAGGTCCCCCGTGTTGTGGCCTCACCAGTTCGTAGCTCCAGGCAAAAGCGTTGTGTGGAGCCGGAGGGTGTGTCGCACCAGCGTCATCGGTCACGTTAAAAAGTTTACCAAATGCATTATCTTTAAAAAAAAAGATAATTAGAAATTAAATAAATAAATTTATTTATTTTGTTGTGCATGATGGAGGAAAATAAGAAATAAATAAAATATTGATTTTATTTATTTAGAAGATATTCGAAAAGTCAACTTAAATAAATTTGTATAACTTATTTAATTTTAGAAAAATAATTAGCCAATTAAATAATTAAAATTATTGAATTGTTATGGTTGAGAGGAATTAAAGTATTAAATTAATCAAATAATTAGTTTATTTAATTAATGTAAAAATAGAAGAATAAAGTGGTGAATTAATGAAATTAATAAAATAATTAAAAATCATTTAATTAATATTGAATTAAAGTGAATTAGAAGAAATTGATGAAATTAATTAAATAATTAAATTATTTAATTAATGTTGGATGAAGGTGAGTTAGAAGAATTTAATGTATGCAAGGTGAATAATGCAATGGTCATTTTTAGTGTCTACATTTTGCCCCTCTTTGAGACAATGCATTTCATAATGTTATTTTACAAAAAAATACTAATAATATGTGATTGACAATTGTGCCCTAGTGTAATGGGTGATAGGATGCCCACTTGAGAGGAAAACTAGGGAAACTAAAGAAGGACTAGGTTAACTTGTGACAAGAAGAAAAGGTTGATGACGTGGTACAAAAAGGTGAAGAAAGGTGAGATTGGAAGGTGGAAGCTAACACAATGAAGAAATCAGGCTAACACAAAGAAAACTAGGTCATGGGAGGGAAGAAATTAGGGCTGGGAGGCTATAAATAGGGCCCATGGGTCCCTTTCAATTCATTTGCATCCTCAAAGTTATAGATTCTTGTTTTCTAGTGCTTTACAGATTTTTAGAGCTTAGCACAAACTAGTTTGTAGATATGGTATCCTACAATTAGATCATCGCACAAAGAGGGTTAGGATGCACGACTAGCCAATAGGAGCACTAGGAGCGATAACTACCCCTAATTGAACCATTAAGTGCGTTAAATAGGTTCATTAATGAGGGCAAGTTGTAGTTGTGAACGAAAGCGGTAGAAGGCTAGAGTTGTACTTATGGAGAAAATTGCAATGCTTTTGGAAAAAATGTTTGCTTATGGCATGCGCAATGGTGCTTTTGGCTAAATTTAGCAATTTAAGAAAAAATCACTTTTGGTTGGCTAAAGTGTGCTTTTGGCCAACAAAGTGGGGATTTTGGAAAAAGTGTTTACTTATGGTCAACAGAATGGCGCTTTTGGTGAAAAAAGTGCACTTTTGGCTAGGTTTTAGGGTTTAGGCATTTAGAATTTTAGGGGTCACTTTTGGCAAGTAGAATTGCAGTTTTGACAGATATAGTTGTGCTTTTGGATTAAAAAATGGTGCTTTTGGCTAGCAGAATGGCTCTTATGGTCTTTAGGGCCACTTTTAGATTTTAATGTAGAAAGTTAGATTTTTTAAAAGCTAACAAGTTAAACTCTATGGATGCAGATTGTTCTTCCCTCGCTGATGTCTTAAGAGTGACACCCCGTGATGCTAGCACTAGTGGTAGACTTAGACTTAGATGAGGATCTATTTTTGGAGGTGATGGGCCTATTGTATGTCACTCATATGACACGAGTGTGAGCTCACTGGATGATGATGAGATCATTGGTTGAGACATGGCACACTAAGTACAGCTTGTTCCATCTACTAATGGGTGAGATCATTATCACCCTAGAGGATGTCTGGAGGATCCTTTGGATCCTAATCTATGGTGCTCAGGTTGACTATGACACTAATAGTGGAGAGGTTGCACTAGTCAGATTACTAATGAATTACGATCTCAACATCGAGGATCATGAGATGGGTGTGAGGCACATGCAGCGTTTGTTTGATAGGATACAACTAGTGGTGATCGAGTTGATTGGCAGAGTCCTGGTTCCTAATAGGTGATCAAAGATATTTTTCATAGGTTGGGTCCCAGTTTTTGAGGTCATGTTAACACATGAGATCAAATATGCATGGGGGCCTTGTGTGTTGGGGTAGTTATACCATGACATACACCAAGTTGTTTATAGATTTGGCTCTAGCTTACCAGCAGGGGTTACACTTTTGCATGTGTGGGCCTGGGAGCACATTGTAGTTATGAGACCCATCTCCCCATGATAGAGATGGGTTGGACAACCCATTGTTCATTTATATGATGGTGTAGTTACACAGAGGCATCTCAGGGGGCTAACCTATTGGAGACTCACTTTTGATGAGCTTAACACTGTGATCTGGCATCCATGGAGAGATTGTGAGATATGGGAGGACGATGTAGAGCAATTGACCTACTATAGGAAGGGTCAGCACTCATTTAGCTAGAGTGTATATGTTATAGAGAGATATTTGTCAAAGAGAGTATTGAGATAGTTTTGATGTCCATAGCATGTCCTAGTTGGAGAGGCTATTTTTTCTCAGATGCAATGTGATATACATGATTGGGGTCTGGAGGTGGTTGTGGCTACAATAAAATGGCTTCAGTGCCATAGAATATAGCATATGGAGTAGCATTGGTTGGGGTTCTGATACTAGTGTAGTACGCCCATAAGGTAGGATTGAGCTACAAATGCCAATCACGACCAGCTTCATTGACTATTTTCTTAAGGATTTTCAATATGATTTTATTTGAAACCTCATCTTGGTTGTTACTTTACAGATAGTAAGGGGTGGAGAAGTGATATTGAGTATGGTATTAAGTGCACAATGCATGGAAATCTTGGTTCTTAAAAGGTCTTCCATTATTAGATACTATAGCAAGTGGAATACCATATCAAAAAATGATGTAGTGCAAGATAAACTTAGCTATTTGTTTGATAATATTGTAGGCCATAGGGATGGCTTCTACCCACTTCGTGAAATACTTAGTGGTAGAGATGATGAACTTATGGCCATTGGAGGATCATGGATGGATTTTACCTACAAGGTTGAGTCCCCACTATGAAAATGACCACGGAGTAATAACAGGTTGCACAAGATGTGCTAGTGCATGAATTAGATCTCCACACTGCTGACATTGAAGGCATTTCTTGGAAAAATGATGTGCATCTTGTTCCATAGTAGTCCAGTAGTATCTTGTGTGTAACAACTTCTTAGCAAGGTTAGGACCATTAAAATGTGATCCGTAGACACCTTTATGAACTTCTCATAAAGAAACATTAGCCTCTTCCAAGTTGAGACATCTATGAGGGATACCATCGAGACTCCGTCAGTATAATGTGTCACCAAGGCTATGTTGAACACACTAGGATACTGAGAGGGGGGATGAATCAGTATCTAAACAACTTTAACTTATCGGGAGTAGATTAAAACTTAAGCATCACAGTATTAACATAAGCATGAAAGATTAACACAATGCACATCAACACATAACACCAGATATATGTGGAAAACCCAAGAAGGGAAAAACCACAGTGAGGATCAACTCACAATATATGAAGCTCAAATAACAACTTTGTTTTAGGGCTACAACCCAAGGAAGCTACTACTCCCTACAGATTTTGTTTTAGGGCTACAACCCAAGGAAGAAACTACTCCTTGAAAACTTTGCTTTAGGGTCAATCTCTAGGAAGCTACTGTTGATAACTGAGAGGGGCGGTGAATCAGTTATCCTAATTATTTCTTCTTTCTGAACTTTCTTATTAATCAATGCAGCATTAATTCAAACAAGCAAACATAACCATGAAATGGAGATAGACATGACACAATATTTTTGACATGGAAACCCTGTTAAGGGAGAAAACCACGGGGTGATTAACCCAAAGATTATTCTCTATTAGAAGAATAAGGAAATACAAAATGGCACTTGCCAATTAGGGCTCACTGCTCGAGCACACTGCTCACAAGAGGCACACTGCCTACAAGAGACTCAATGTCTACAAAAAGAGTGTTATACAATACTTGAACTGATTGGTAGCATCTACAAATGCTGGAGTTCAGTTCCGGTTAGGCTCAATACACTGATCTGCTACACTTCATCTTTCCTCTTCTCTTAAGCTGCTTTCTTTCACATACCTGACCTTCCTTACTGCTTCTTCTCTTCTCTTCTACTTTTATTCACACATCACTAACAACCACAACACATCTCACAACTAAATCCATCTTGTATATATATCCACACAAGTGATTTCATCACCTTTCTAGTCGGCACCTGGAATAGTCAATCTTTTTACAAACTCTGATCTGTCGGCTAAATCGTTGCACACCAAGTAATGCGGATCAAGAATATACTTGTAGAAGTCATCAATCATGTTGGCCAAACATAATTTATGCCTTAAGTACCTTTTCCATCATCAGTAACACATCCAGAAAATAGTCTGATGTTCTATCAGTCAGTTCTTCCTCTGTTCACACTGTCACTCAGGAACCCGGTACTCAAGTATTCATATCTTTTACCTCATCTATCACTGGAGGCTAAATCCTTGAAATCTATCACTCAAGGTAGTCCTCTTGACTTCCCCAAATCTGCACTTCACCAAGATACTTTCTCTGAGAGATCCAGACCTGTCTGTTGGACCTTGCCACATGATCTGTTCTTGTTTACCGGACCACAATATTCATCACTTTGACTTCTGGTAGAGACACACCATGTCCTGCGGATGTGTGGGATGAACTTTGTTGCCATCAATGACAATAATCATGAATCCATATAGTGTCTCTTGCCAACAATCTCCCCCTTTGGCATTGATGGCAACACTTAGTGAAAAATGACTAAGTGTTTACACTATGCTCCCCCTTGGCTGATGCTCTATCTTTATATACATTTTTTAGAGCTCCCCCTTAGTTGGATTCCTCATTTTTCACTGCTCCTCACTCCCCCTTTGACATCAATGGAAAAGGGTAGGGTCCACATTCCAAAATTTTCAAAAATTTTACTACACTTAGCCGCATAAGTATATACATATGGAATACTTACATATACTGTAGTATGTCTACAAAAGTTGTTTTCAGTTGAATGAATTTAGTAGCCCAACTTTGCTTCATTCTATCCAAAATTGATATATGACCACTTAATAGAAAAGCAAATGCATCTACCCTTTTCAGATCAGTTGGATCACTTGTCTGAACTATGATTTGAGCTTCTTTTATGGCCTCATGCATGGCCTCTAACTTAGGGACAATTATCCCTCTGAGCTCACTTAACCTGCTTATTCTATTTTTCTTCTCTTTTTCAAGCTTCTTAATCTCATTCAAAACTACAACCATTTGACATTCTTGATTTATTATTGATGTAGAAAGTGGATCAAAATTTTGAGAAAGTTTTAACAGTTTATCCTCCTATTCTTTCATTTTCTTCTCAATCTCCACTGTTGCTTTGGACCAGGAAATACAAAATTTGTATACTTCACTGCCATCTTTAAGAGCATTTTCTAAGCTCTTTATCCCAATATTCATATTTCTCCTATCATTAATGATCAACCCTTGTACCTCTAAGAATCTCTTATCCAAAAACTCCTTCCAAACCTTTTCTTCAGCTGACTTCTCTAGAGAATCAAAATGTGTATTAACACTGCTGACTAGGGTTTTGAGATTACTAGATGAGGAGGCTGTGGGATCCTTCTGAAATGATGGCATAATCTTTTCTAGCACTCTGGAAGCAGCTTCTATCAACTCACAATCTTCCATATGAGACTTAAGGAGTTTTTCTTTAGCCTTTGCGTTAGCAAATAAAGCTATCTTCATTGTCTGTACCGAAGAAAGAGAATCAAAATTGAATGGACCTTGTAGAAGCTCTGGTTCATCAATCTCCATTGTTTCTTTGTTTAGGAATTCTTGGACAGTCAGTGTCTCTTGCTGAAGACAGATGTTTATTCACTTCTATATTTTTAGAGCTATCCCTTGGAGCTTTTTCTCCTTCTACATTCATACCACTAGCAGTTGTGATCTTTTCTGTTGAGATCTTCTCTCCCTCTGCAACCTTGGTACTGTCAACTTCTTTTTCCTTCACTTCAGCTTCTTTCTCCTATATTTTGTCTTCTCCTTTAGATTCGGAGGCCGTAGGGGAAACTGGAGGAGAGATAGTTGTTTGTTCATGAGCCACCTCTTCCATGAATAGGGGATTCTGAGCCCTTGTCTTTACTAGAGTCCTCTAAGATGGGAATGTTGAACTTTTTAAGAGCATTTTGAAGGATCTCTTCAGTCTCTTTGGCCACTTTGTCGGTTTCACCAAGCATGAGCTGATTCATCTTAGCTTTGCTCCGGAACTCAGCCTTGCACTCTTTAAAGATCATATTCATTTGCTGCGGAGTGATTGAAGGGAAGAGTTGAATGGCGACCTGTTCCCAGATCTCGAGATCTTTTGCTCGAGCAATGTTCTTCTTCATTTCAAGCCTTTTCTCTAGGCTTTTGGGAATTAGAGAGATAATTTCAATAAAAGCTTTGTTGTAGGTGTTCAAAAACTAAACTATGGCTTCCTCCAGAATCCTTTTATCTGCTTCATTATATTCATCATAATATTCTGTTAAGGGTCACAAGTTCCCATCCACAGTGACTGCTTTCACTACAATATCTAAGGATAGAGTGGGTTTTTCAGCAGATTCCTCTTCCTTCTCTTCTTCTCTTTGACTAGTAGAGTGTTCACCAGATGATTTCTTCTTCTTCTCTAGTTTCTTAATTTCATCATCTGATTTGGTTTCCTCTTCATCTCTTTGACTGGCATAATCCCTTGTGGCTTTTGTCTTTGATCTTTTCTCTCCTTTGCCAGGTGCCTGAACTTCTGGTTTTGATGTTTTTGAGCTTTTGGCTGTGACAGGTGCAGATCTCTTTGATGATCTGGTCCGGGTTGAGGTTTCTACCGGAGCACTTTCCTTGCTTTTCTTTTCTACCTCTTTCTTCTCTTCCTCATCCTTTTGCCTCTTTTCCCTGTTGGCATCAAGTGCCTCCTTTGAGATGCCAAAGCTTTTTGCAACTTCCTCAACTTCTTTTCTTACCTTCCTTTTGATTTCTGGCTGCCTTAGCTCAGTGTGAATTTTCACACTTAGTTCTTCAAAGGTTCCAAATATTTCTGCTTTTGGGTCCTTTGGTTGACTGAGCATGTGTTGAACATGCAGCTCTATGATTTGTTCATCAACTTCATACCCCATGGGCATGATCCATACAGTTATTGGCTCCACTGCCTCCATTAGGCATTAATCAATGTCTACTATGAAGCACACTGTATCCTTGTATTTCTCAACTATTGATTTGGGGATTCTTTCTCTGATTTGCATTGTATTTTGAAAGTTTTTGAAGTAACCCCACACAGTTATGTTCCTTGCCTTAGCATCCCCAAGTTCATGCAAGTAATCTATGATCTAGACTGCTACCGATTTGTCATTCTGTCATACCCATCCATTTGATCCGGGCAGCTCATTCATGAAGTAGAAGAATAGACATAATATTAGTGCACCATATTTGAAAGAGTTCTTCTTTTCCTTTTTGATCTTTTGTATGTTTTCCATTAATTGACTTAGAAGTTCACAGAGATCATATTTTGCATTCTTTCTCAGCATCTCATAGGTAGTATATACTGCAGTTCTGGATACTGAATTCTCCCTACTTGAGTGATATATCTTGTATCCTATTATCATAGATACAAACTTGATATCCGGGTCAGTAATATCTTCAATGGTCATTGCCCTCTTATCAAATTTTGATCCAGTGGCCTCAGTTACAATGTTGTTTTTGACAGATTTGAGGACAGGTATCCCTTCAGAAGAGTATAGACCAGTTACTACCCTAATTGCCTCCTTTGTGATCTTGCAAGGTCTGTTCAGCCATAAGAAGTTATCATGCACCCTACTCAATACATACCGGACCCATTCATTTTCTTCAAAGCAGGGGAAATGAATGAATTGATCAAAATGTTTCTCTTGGATACCCTTATATTCTAGTTTAAGCTCAAAGGCATTGTCTATCAGTTGTTTGTGATAGATATCTCTTAGTTTGAAATCTCCAAACTCTTCAATATTTGCATGTATATAAACCCTAATGTCTTCTGTGTGCAAAATGCCATGCAGAACACTAGAGAATGCTCCTAAGGGATCTACCTCCAATGATTTGTAAGGATGTTTCTTAAATTTAGGGTGGGGCCTATCAAAAATCTTTACTATATTCAGAGTATCCATTTTTCAAAAGATTTGCAACGAGATATTGAAAACAGAAAATACCTTTTACGCCTTTCAGTTTCACAGAGTTGGTTGGATTGATTTCTGGATGTAATGACTTCTGCAAATGATCTTCGATGAACTTGAGAAATTTTATTGCAGAGCTCCACTTTTTATTTCTTCTTGAATGCAGAATGAATAAGTGGTTAATGAGAAAACCCTTATATTGCTCCGCAAACCCTAATGTCAGGTTGCAATAAATGCTTGACCTAAGTTATTCCAGTTTTGCCTTATTCAGATGACTTGAAGAACCGGATCAATCCTGATCTTTAAACAACTTGCGGATCTACCAAATCTTAACCATAGTTTGTTTGAACGTTTCCCTTATGAACCCTTCAATCTGCAGCTCTTCTTGTGCCAGTTCCGGCACCAATTGACTAGCTAGGGGGAACAAGGTTTTCTTTGTGTCTCCCCCTAAGCTAGAGCTCACTTTTTAATTTCCAGAAGGAATATTAGCACCAAAGTCTGGTGCGGATCCAACCTCTACATTCTCTGTACTTTTCTTTACCCAAATCTTGTTCATCTCACTTTTAACTTCATCTGCATTCACTTTTTGTTTCCCCTTATCTTGATTCTGATTATGATATACCAGACCTCTTTTGTCCTGATTCTTGCTTCTACAAAATCTTGCAATATGACCGGATCTATTACAAATTTGGCAAACAACATTTCTCTACATATTTGATTGATATCCTCTTGATCTGTATTGATTAGCCATATGACCTATTCTATTGCATGCAAAGCATCTACCATTGAATGATTTGTTCATTTGCATATTTTTGCATTCATGAGATTTGTGACCATACCTTTTGCAGTTAAAACATTGTCTGAAGAAGGATGAATTAGTCTAATTCATTCTCTTTCTGCACTGATTAGCTTTGTGACCAAAGTGATTACAGCCGTGGCAGTATCCATTGAAGGATGGATATCTTTGAGCATTGGGTTGTCTTATCGGAGGTCTTCTAGGCCAGTTCCTTGGATTTTCTGATCCAAAATTCTTCTGACCAGATCCGGTGCTTTCTCCTTTCTCATATCCCAAACCACACTTGTCATTTGCCCTCTTTTGACTTCCAAGAAGAACTTCAAGTTGAGCAAAACTTATCTTGAATTTCTCTTTATATTCATTTACTGTTTGAAGATCCCTTTTGAGAGAGACAATTTGATCCTCAAGTTTTTCTTCATTTTCTTTAGCATCTTCAAGATTAGATTCAAGATGTCTAATAATTCTATCCATTTGGTGGCAATCTTTTGATTTCTCCTTGAGAGATTGTCTTAGATTATCTTCAATTTTTCTTTTCTCTTCAATCTCTTGGGTAAACTTCATAACTCCTAATTCCATTTCATGTCTTACCATAATGACTTCTTTTGATAACTTTTCACATAACTTGGTTTTCTCAGTCAACTCTTCATTTGCATCATTAGCTTCACCTTGTCTTGCCAATTGCTAAAGCAGCTCCTTTCTCTTTTTCATAGAGAGACTTAATTTGTCTTTTAGTTCTCTCATGAAATCATCAGCTTATTTGAGTCTTTCCTTTAATTCATTGACTTCAGAGTTTGACTATTCAAGATCCTCAAGGGCAGTCTTGAGTTGCTCCTTTAAACTATATGCATCCATTTGGATTCCTAGATCTTCCTCAAGCTGTTAGACTCTGTTAGGAGGAACTTGGCTCTGATACCAATTGTTGATAACTGAGAGGGGGGGTGAATTAGTTGTCCTAATTATTTCTTCTTTCTGAACTTTCTTATTAATCAATGCAACATTAATTCAAACAAGCAAACATAACCATGAAATGGAGATACACATGACACAATATTTTTGACGTGGAAACCCTGTTAAGGGAGAAAACCATGGGGTGATTAACCCAAAGATTATTTTCTGTTAGAAGAATAAGGAAATACAAAATGGCACTTGCCAATTAGGGCTCACTGCCTGAGCACACTGCTCACAAGAGGTACACTACCTACAAGAGACTCAATGTCTACAAAAAGAGTGTTATACAATACTTGAACTGATTGGTAACATCTACAAATGCTAGAGTTCAGTTCCAGTTAGGCTCAGTACACTGATCTGCTGCACTTCATCTTCCCTTTTCTCTTAAGCTGCTTTCTTTCACATACCGGACCTTCCTTACTGCTTCTGCTCTTCTCTTCTGCTTTTATTCGCACATCACTAACAACCACAACACATCTCACAACTAAATCCATCTTGTATATATATCCGCACAAGTGATTTCATCACCTTTCTAGTCGGCACCCGGAATAGTCAATCTTTTTACAAACTCTTATCTGTCGGCTAAATCTTTGCACACCAAGTAATGCGGATCAATCATATACTTGTAGAAGTCATCAATCATGTCAGCCAAACATAATTTATGCCTTAAGAACCTTTTCCATCATCAGTAACACGTCCAAAAAATAGTCTGATGTTCTGTCAGTCAGTTCTTCCTCTGTTCACACTGTCACTCAGGAACCCAGTACTCAAGTATTCATATCTTTTACCTCACCTATCACCGGAGGCTAAATCCTTGAAATCTGTCACTCAAGGTAGTCCTCTTGACTTTCCCAAATCCGCACTTCACCAAGATACTTCCTCTGAGAGATCCGAACCTGTCTGTCGGACCTTGCCACATGCTCTATTCTTGTTTACCGGACCACAATATTCTTCACTCTGACTTCCGGTAGAGACACACCATGTCCTGCGGATGTGTGGGATGAACTTTGTTGCCATCAATGACAACAATCATGAATCCATATAGTGTCTCTTGCCAACAACTACTACTCCTTGAATACTTTGTTTTAGGCTCACTCCCTAGGAAGCTACTACTCCTTGAATTGAGAACACATTTAGAACATATTACAGTATGACAGTCTTTCTACTGTCTAAAAACTGACATTGAAATTCACATCTTTGATGATTGCAATCCTACCTCTTCACACTTCCTTCTGATGATTAGATCATTTAGGCACACTCTATACTTGATCATTGTCACATAGATATCTTCAAGATGAATTAGGACATCATCAACAACTTCTTCTCTTTCTCCTTCAGTCGCACATCATAATGCATTCATTATACTCCTTATCTTACTTGTGAACCTTATCGATCACATTACAATCACACCTCTCCTCACTCAATTTGATTTACAATTTATACCATATATTACATTGATTACATTGCTTTTCAGCTAGATACAACATGAAAAATACATTTACAAGTCGACCAGACAACACTCTACATGAAACGTGTAGAGGACAAGTCCTAAACAAGACTGCACGCTACACCAATAGAAGACCCATGCATTGCAAACATCAATACTTGATTAATTAGGTCCAAGACATCCTTAAAAGCTTCAAACACTAAGGAATTACATCCACACACTCCACTCATTTGGAAATAGGACAGCCTTAAGCAAAAACACATAAAACTTGAAGTATAACGACCACAACAACTTGAAAACCTTGTGCAGTACTAGAAATAAACAAAAATAGTCATGAAAATTTTCCATATGAGTCTATAGGACTCATACAACATCTACAAACAATCCTTTACCTTCGTACATCAAATATTTTTTGTTGCACATCTTCAATCATAAACTATGAGCACAACTTGTCATCTAGAAGACACTGCAACATACTGTCATTGAGAAAATGAGCTTGAAAACCACCAAGAACCTTGAAACTGCAAGGAAGCATGTAATGCACATCCATAAACATGTCCACAAAACCATAAAGGAAAAAATTCACTTCCAGAGGAATGTAGAGCATTCCAATAGGCCTTCAACATCAGCTTACTCTGTCAGAACACGTCGGTACTCTTTCATGCATAACATTCATAGCAGAAGGACAAATGATCTAAAAATTTGGAATTATCACCTTTACTACACCCATAACATAATTCCAGAACCACATAGCCATATCTACAAATATAGAGGAATGTGGAGCATTCCATTGTCCTACTAAGAACACCTTCATAGAAACAACATTGTCTTTAGTCTGTAAACAATAAAATATTCTTCCAGTAATCCAATCATCATGAAACTTGAATCAGACCACTAGTAACATATCCTCAACATTAGAAACATGTTTGATCATATTAGTGCTTCTAATTTCCATCTTAATATAACTTTATATAAAATTCTGCATTGATCAAGGCATGACATCCAACCTTGAACTTCGGTAATCTCATTATATTCAACATCATGAACTATATATTCTCTTCTAGATGGCGCATTGGTTCTCAAATCTATAGATTATTAAACCCTAAAAGTATGCCAGGCTTTATGATCAGGCTCAACAACAGATTTGGCCAACTAATAGAATCAACCAAAAATGGTTGGAATTCTTTGCACTTCAGGCTCTGCTTCGCCTAGGTGGGTATACCTTATTCACCAATTAATTACTGATACCACTAGATTTGTTGTTGATTGATTAGTAGATTATAATCCTCATACAATTCCTTTTATACTTTATTCCACACTGGCATGAGGTCTGAAATAGATGCTATAGTATAGATTTATCTTCTACCTCTATTTCTATTCTTACAAGCGAAAATTAAAATGTATAGATAAAGTGAGATATTATTTTTTAGAATATATTTGATTAGTGCCTTCTACTTATTGGGGAATGGAGTCAAGATGTGAATGATATGTGTCCTCCTTTTGGCTGAAATTTGAATTGTTCGGCACTTGATATGTTTATAACTTGTATAAACATGTAAGATTATAGTTATCAGGCTCTTCTTATCGATCCCAATGATGCTTCCCAGGTTACTGTGATTCACTTAAAAGAATGTAATCCTTACTTGAAGGAACCAATTAAATTAACCACACAAAAACAACAAATGTGTCTTGATAAATCAAATATATCCTTGATACAATTGATTTAACTAACAAGGAAAGATCAAACTGGAGACAACAAGATAACATTCATCAATGAAATTCAACAAACAATTGAAACCAAAATTCTGATCACCAAATTATAACTTCTTCTCCATTGATTTGCTTCAAAAAAATTTATAATATATGTCAATTTTTTCTTGTTTGCCCCATTATCTTCTTATCTATTTTTTCTATCTTCTATGTTCTAATATCTTTTTCCTTGGTCCTGGTTTTTTCTTTCATATATACTTTGTATTTCCAAGGGTTATGATCCTTCACATATCCATCTTGTGCAACTTTTTATTATCTTTTTCCACTTAAAATATTTATTTTATCACCTTTCACTTTGCATCCTGTGAAAAATAATTTTGCCAATATATTTTGCAAAACATTAGTCTTCTATTTGTCTTTCCTCACAAATATTTAATTATCTTCCATCATCCCCATGAATAATTTTGCCAATAATAAATTATTTATCTCTTTTCGGCAATTTCACATTTTTATTTTTACCCAATAAATATATCCTTTGGGTAGAAATAATTACCCCTCCAGGATTCCTACCCTCACTTAACTTCCTCAGTGCAAATATTTCACATCTTAGTGAAAATACTTTATGCTTGTGTTTTACATTATTAATAAAATTTACATCCCCCAAAATAATATTCATGCTATGATTAATATTTTAATAAATCTTCATTTTGTATTGTTGTGGTTTCATTGGAGGGACTTTATATATCTCCTACCGATATGGTGTAGTCTCCCCGATGATGTTTATGTAAGCTACTTCAATTCTTTCGGTATCACTATCATCACTAAATAGGGTGTGGGAGGTTGCCTTTTCCTCTAATCCTCTTGATTCATATTGTGCCTCTATCATTATTAATCGAGCCATATTTGCTTTGTTTCCAAGGACTAAGTGTTCTTTCTATTGATGAAGATTTCCATGGACATTCAGTGTGTCATGAAATTTGATGTGGTGGGCATGAGAGGAGCCAACAAAGTTAGTTCTATTATTCATCATAGACATCAATTTTTGTTGCCTTTTCTGGAAAACAGCTTGAGGGGGATGAATACCCCTCCATTTCTCTTTCAAGATGGCATTATCAATTTCTCTCTAAAGCCAAACTATGCAAGGAAATGCACATTGTAATATTGAATATTCCATGAATTTTACATGCTAAGAATCTCATGTGAGTTGTCTTCCTCAGAGCATCTGTATCATTGAAATGTGAATATTATCATTCGAAGAAATTCTTTACCATTTCTTTCAAGAATTTGGCTACCTCTTCTTTGACTTCCCTATATTCTTCACTAGGACCTAATATCATCCTCCCTATTTCCATAAGCTAGGGACCATCTGTGAAATGTCTATTAGATGACACCAACCTGTTAATCCAACAAAAGGGGAAGATTCAACTGCAAGAGAATCGAATGCCTGCAAATTCTAGATTTCAGCTTTTAAATCATGTATCTTTGGTAAACAATGTTTAGGCAAATCCATGACCTGGACATCATTGATATCATTTGCTTTTTTCCATGATTTTCTACTGTGTAATAACTTGAGTTTTAATTTACTTCTTTCGACCTTAGCTTCCATGGCATGAGATTTAATGCATTCTTTTAGATTAGTTGTTATGTCAGTTGTTTTCACATTCATGTTCTGTAACACCTATGTGGTAGATACCCCATTTAGGCTGCATTGATTTTGGTGAAATGGTTTGTAATAACTTTTCCAGCATATCGAAGGGACTTAAAACTACTCTCTCCGATATACAGAAGTCCCTTCAATTTTTCCATCGGAGTTTATTTGCATAAAACTTATAAAGCTAAACTTTATAAATTATTGATATATTTAGGGATTTCAAAGCTATCCCAAATCCATTTTAAAACATTTAAATTGTTTTAAAATTTAGTCATTTAAACTTTAGAACTTAGGGAAAAAAATTTAATTTAAGTCGTAGGGCAAATAGAGTAATATCACTGTGGGTACATGAAGCATCCTGGAGCCAAGAAAATGTGTGAGGTACCACTATCAATTATTTTGAAAGTGGGTTTTTAATGGATTTTTAACATCTCACCAAATTAAGGTACTTCCTTTGTAAACTAGTCCTATCGGAGCATGTAGTGGGAAAAATAATATTTAAAATAATACATCAAATGAGCTCAGAATGTGATGAAATCAGAATTGGAGACACTTGAGATCATACCAAGACTAGTGATACCCTCTGATTTTTGAATTTTGCAAATTTTTTGGGACACCAAATCTAGCCCGGTTGCAGTCAGAAAATAATTAAAAAGCATATCAAAACTCCTCCGGTGACTACGAAAATGAATAGTCATACTGACATATATACTAGGACACTTTTTACCACAAAGAATTACAAGATCATTTCCAGGTTTCAAAATATTAATCGTCAACGGTGACCTCCAAGGCATATTTGCAAAGTGTCGACATCTAAAATCTCCAAGACTCGATTAGTTTGGGCTTTGAAAACTTATCATATCAAGTCCTAAGGCTATAGAACTAAACAGGGGCATCCATTTATGTCAAGAGAATATGAATACCAAGGGGCATCTCATACGATCAATAGGTTGCAAAATATAAATCTCCAAAGATAGTCCGTTAGGCATTTTCAATAGTGCAAATAGTAAAACCCTGTTTTCTTTTGGCCTTGAAAAAATACCAAACTTGACCCTGAGGCTCTAAAACTAGACTAGGGAGCATATGAAGGCTAGGAGAATTGTGGAAATCAACCCACTTGTCATGATGATCACCCAGCTGTGTAATACTAATCTGAACAGGAGATTACTTTGCAGGCCTAAGAATATGCAAACAACAAAACAATCCCAGAACCCTCCAACTTAGCGCTTCAAAAACTCATCAAATTACATCCTGTGAGTCTGAAATATGATGAGTAGGCTCACTTATGTCATGTGAGTATGATCCCAGGTGGTTTTCCATGAAAATTCAATAGGCATTAAGATATTATTCTCTAAAGTAGGCCACATAGACAGATTTGAAAAGGGTGTTTTGTAAGAGTTTGTAATCAAAATGCTCATCACAGGCACTTAATTTTTTGCCAAAATTTTATGGTGCCAACATGAGGCGTGACATCCAACCATGAACACCATCACACCACCATGATAATTTTGACATCAATGACAACCCATACCTACACATTGATGGCAACACATACCTACACATTTATCTCCCTTTGACATCAAGGACAAAGGAAAACCACATACCTGCACATAACTTCTTAGAGCATGCCTTCTTCTTGTAACAAATAGACTCCCCCTATCATCAACAACCACTACCTACTCCCCTGAGAGGTAGCCACCATAAGTTCAAGAACAAGATATAACATGAACTCCCCTTGGACAGATGCACCACTATTCATATAGCAAGAAGGAGGGTCAATTACCCCTAACCTCTACCAGATATCCTTAAAAGTATCCTTTGTAAGAGCCTTTGTGAAAATATCTACCACCTAATCCTTTGTTAGAACATATTCCAACTTCACTTCCTTATCTACAACCTTCTCTCTCAAAAAGTGATACAGGATTGCTATGTGCTTGGTTCTAGAATGCATCATTGGATTCTTGGAAATATTGATAGCACTTGTATTGTCACATAAAATAGGAATAGGCTCATCATATAATACCTTGATATCCTTTAGGGTTTACTTCATCCACAACACTTGTGTATAGTAGGATGTTGTTGCAATGTACTCTTCCTCTGTAGTTGATAAGGACACTAAATCTTACTTCTTTCTCTGCCATGAAACCAACTTGCTTCCTAAAAAGAAAGCAGCACCACTTGTACTTCTTCTATCATCAACACAACTAGCCCAATTAGCATTAGTGTAGGCATTCAAATCAAATTCATTACCTCTTGGATACCAAAGGCCATAATCTGGAGTTCCTTTTGAGTATCTGAATATCTTTTTCACTACCTTCTCATGTGTTTTCTTGGGATTGGCTTGATATCTAGCAACCACGCATACTGCATGCATAATATCAGGTCTATAAGCAATCAAGTACAATAGTCCTCCAATCATAGATCTATAGACAGTCTGATCCACCTCTGGAGACTTATCATCCTTTCTCAAGTGACATCTAGTGACCATGGGAGTACTCATTGGTTTTGAATCCTCCATATCAAACTTCTTCAACAACTCTTTGACATACTTAGCTTGAGAAATAAAGATACCATCATCTAGCTGAACAATTTGAAGTCCAAGGAAGGAAACATCTCATCAATAATAGACTTCTCAAATTCTTTTTGCATCTCCTCCATAAACCTCTTACACATATCATCATCTCCACCAAAGACGATGTCATTAACATATACTGCAACTATCAATATCATGTCTCCTTCTGCCTTGATGTAAAGGTTGCTATCTGTAGAACCTTTCATGAAGCCCTACTGAAATAAGTACTTATCCAACCTAGCATACCAAGCACAAACACAAAGATGTGTCACACTTTTATATAGGAAATGGCCAATGCTGATCCAACTTTTAAACTTGAATCACTAAAAAGTGACATATATGTTTTAAATTTTGAAATGATGTAAACTAATAAAATATTTATTTTTTAGTATATTTTATGTTTGTATTTTTTGAAATAATTTAAAAAATTATTTGAATATAGTTTTTAATAAATTGACACTATAATTTAGTGTTGGTCATGATGTTAGTCATTCGCAAACATAGAATAAAAGTTACACAACAACCTTTACTCATCTTGAAAGATATGATGAATTCAGAGAATTCATGATCCCAAGTCTCCGTTGATTAGGTCTTAATCTACTGACGTTACTCAGTGGTTGATGTGTGTTGCTGTTTTCCATTCAGGGGCCTTACGTGTTTCTGCACTGTTCATCATCACTATCTTCAAATATCCTGCTCTGTATGTTTGCTCAGCATAAGTCTCCAACAATTCTACCTCTGCACTGTAAATTTAGTCAAATAATGTGCCTACAGGCTGATATTTGCATGATTTCTACCATTATTTATGATTCCTTGCATGATATTTCCAATACTACATGCATTTAACTCAAATATGCTAATGATTTTCAGTTACCTACGGGATTTCAGCATATTTCACTGTTTCTGCTTGTTATTTCTCATGATTTGCAGTTATGATGATGAATTAATGAAATTGAAAAAAAGGAAAAAGAGTTAAAGAATGAGATTCCCAAAACTACTGGACTTAGATCACTGATTCACATACAAGCTCCCATACTTGCAATGAAAAGAAGGAAAACTAGAAATCATACTTCACCAGGACAATCCACAAATCCGCATGATCTAGTGCAAAGCTTCAAAGGAAAGTTGACAACAACATGTAATGAAATGAAAGCGCTTCCAGTTGAACACAGCATTCACCAGTACATATCCAGAAATCAACAGAAAGATTACGCAAAATTTACAATCAGGATGTAATCTGGAACTTCATATTCATTCAGTATGCTCAAGAACAGGTACATTTACAGTGATCTGAAGAAAGAACCTTGACATTTCAACAATTCTATCCTCATTAGTCTCAGTAATCCGATCTCCTAACTTATTCTACAGTAATTAACTTTTGCGCCAGATGCGTCCGTGTATTCTAATGTATTTCTCTCCTTTTTTTGACAAGCTCTGGCTCTTATATAGAACAACTGCCAAAAAAAAATGGTTACAACGATCCCAGGATCAGGATCCTCTCATAACAAACAACGGTCCAGATGAAAAGCACATGCTTCGCCAGTTAGCAAATGTACAGCTGGCACGGAATATTCCAGCATCTTCAACTTGATTCGGCCTCCAGCTGGCGAACAGCATATTTGACAATATCCTCTTCATTTCTGGCCCATGTTGCCTCCATGCGCAACTTTGTAATTATCAGCTTCAGCAGCATCATGACTTCAATGTTCAGCTTCAGCAGCATCATGACTTCAATGTTCAGCTTCAGCAACATCATGACTTCAATGTTCAGCCTCAGCAGCATCATCATGACTTCCTGCAAGTAAACAGACAAACATTAAGTTCATCATCATCATGATAACAATAGGAATTAAACATTTTATTAAACAAGCCCCCAAAAATGTGCAGCTACAGGCAATCGGGCTCCAAATTTCCATCGCTTCATGTTTTAGCCCATTTTCTTGTATATCGGGTTCAAAATATGATCATGATGATCTCAAATTATACAAGGAAATAATCGCCTTTCAACCATCCTTAGAATCTGGCTTTGCATCATCATCATATTTGCATCGGCGTGACTACATATGATCAGGGTGACAATTTTAGACTTGGCCGACGGCAATAGTTATACCTACATCAAAAATCATGATGATGACCAACCCTATGTCTTCTATCTAGCTGCAGGATATCATGAAATATGATGTTCCTCCTTTCCGAATGCTCTGATGAAAAGCACATCAGGATGTTTCACTTCTGCATATTCAGGAGAGAAAGACATCATCGTCATCATCATGATGAAGACAAACAGGAGGATGTGGAATATGATCCGGCTGCCGAGGAAAGGAAAAATCATGGTGACGTCATCGTCATCATCAGGCTTCAATAAAATGCAAAGGGATGACGTCACCGTCATGTTTCGTTAAGATCAGGGATAAAATGCAATATCGGGTCATCTTAGGAAGATGATCAGGCTAAAAATATGATGAACCCCTCGCGGCCAAGGTAACCCGCTCGAAATATCAGGATGATGATCATCATCATCATCATATCCGCACTAGGTGATCTAAAATATGATCCTGCTGAACGTCCAGATGACGTCATCAGGATATCCGTGGCCTTCGTTAATCTTTAAACATGACGTTATCGTCATCATCATATTGGTGAACAGGATCATGCCTTGGAAAATATCCTGCCGAAGGAGAAAGGTGATGGTGACATCATCGTCATCATCATATCCGCAAAAGTTTATACTTCTCGGCAGGAGAATATTGCGAAATATCAGGTAGACGAACAAGATCACGATGATCTTGACAACATGACTTGGGAATTGGAATATCACCCTCCGCTTTGAAAGATAAGGTGATCATCATGATCATGCAAAAGGAGATCAGGAGGATATTACGAAATGTGATCCTGCCTTGAAATATCATGATGATGATGATCATCAGGACTGTCGTGCGCGTGCAAATTTTGCAGATGGTGGGTTTCTTAAGCAGGGTGATAACGATCATCAGCATGATATTATAATATCGGGTGATGCTTAAAATATCATGATGCTCGCGATGTTAGAATATCATGATGTTGACGATGTTAGAATATCATGATGCTCGCGATGTTAGAATATCATGATGCTCGCGATGTTTCCAGGGTCGCTTGATGGGAAAACACACTATCACTTAAGATTGACGTCCGGATGTTTCGGGACTGCATGATTTTTTATCAGGTGATAGAGTAAGATCATGATGATGACCTTTGGCGATACAAAAGACCGCGCGACGGGGACAACCTACTACGACTTAAATTTGACGTCCGGATATTTCGACCTCAGGATATTATCAGGGGCGTTGCAAATATCATGATGATGATGCTCATCATACAGCAATTATCCGGTTTGACCAAAACTTTGACTGTGCATAACTCCCTCATATGGACGAATTTTCAACTGATGTAAAAGGCAAACCTGCATGGAATTTCAAGCTCTTTCTAACCATGAAGTCATAGAAACAAAATATGAACTTTGACAAACTAACCTCGTGATGATGACCAACCTCATCCTGACCTTCATGATGATGATGCACCTGACCTATTTTTACCAAACCGCCAGAAAGCAGACAACACAAGCCAAGCCAAAAGTTGGGTCCCTGTTTTGATAAGTTAAAATGGGGCGTGTTGTGTAACCACACAACAACTTGCCACCAAAGAAAACAACAAAATTCAAATGATTCAAGTGATGTGATCACATTTATCTATAGTGTTCTAATTCTTTCTAAGTAGAATCATCATGATCTTTGAATGATAAAATTTCATTATGGTGATAAAGCTAACAAAGGATCAGGTGTGTGCAGATGATTAATTATCCTCATCTTGAAAGTAAGTTGAAAACATAAGTAACTGGTGTTAAACTACATAGTTGGAGATCATCCCTCATAGCCAACCTGGATAGAGCCTTGCTGCCAGCAGGTGTCCATAACCCCGGCAAGGTTATCTATACAATTTCCCTAAGTAGAGCCCCACTGCCAGTAGGCGTCCATAGCCTCGGTAGAGTTACTTAGATGGCCTAATTTTATTGTTTATATATTTTCTATTTATATACTTATATTTGATATCATCATGTCAACTCATTTGTACAAGGTGTAGTCACTTGCAGCTTTAGGTTGGAGATTGTATTGGTAGCAAGGGAGTCCCTTTAGATTTTTCACTTAACACCTATACTCATATCTTCAACAAGCCCAAGGCTGTTAGGTGTTTCATTGTGTTTGATTCACTTTGACCAAGAAAAGGCACCTTGATGAAAAGACATCATAAACCTGATCATGAGTATTTATCAGAATGAATTACAATCTATATCTAAATCTGATCTCATCACTTGAATCCTAACAATTTAGTTATTTTCTTAGGTGATGAAGTGCATCATCTTGACTTACCAAAACAAAACTCAACCAAAACAACACAAAACAGAAGAAACACTATACAAACAACTAACCTACAAAAAGGAAACAACAGGAACAGAACAAGAAAGCAAAACAAGCAAGCAGACTGTACAAACAACTAACCTACAAAATTATATACAAACCACTACTAGGCAAACAAAAACCAGAAAAAGACCTAAGGACACCTGCATTTGCATACTTCTTTTGATTGTGCAGGAGCATCAGGGTATTAGTTATGGTTCTCAACCTAGCAAATTTATCTTTATATTCTGAAGAATATTCTGATATTCTGAATTCACTGTATTCAATAGAACAACTCTTGATGATCAGCAACTGAGGAAGCTCATCATGTTCATGATTAATCCATATGCATGTCTTATCTTCTGAATTTCCATAATCAAAATAGTATTCAACATTATTTACTGTGGAAAGGAGAAATACAACCTGGTGTATTTCTGGCTTTGCTGGACATGCTTCTTCATTGGCAGTTGGTCTTCCATTTGTCATTATATTTTCACTGCTTGGCTCAGTGCCTGGTCCCTCCTCAAATTGAAGGATGTATGACCCTTGATGTATTAATTCTTCATCTTTATCCAGCTTTATCTCTTCATTCTGGATGTTCAGTTTATCTTCCAGTTCAGGAAACTTCTCAATATTTTCTTCAGTTTCCTGCACATCAGCATCTAAATAAGTATCTTCACTATCACAACCTGATATACAGAAATTTATCATTTCTAAATCATTTGACTGTAAAGGAAAAACAATTTTCACTTGGTGAGGACACTCCCCTGTTTCATTTTCAAAATATTTCTGGAGTGACATCTGATTATGCACAACAACTCCAAAGTCTTCTACATCTTCTTCTTTCAGGAATTGTTCATTAAATAATTCACATTTTCTATCTATTAGAGGATCTGGTTCCCTTAACCTGCAACATTCTTGCATTTGATCATTTAATTCAAAGAAGTCAGGTAATAAATCAGCATTTATTTTCTTCTCTATGACTCCCTGAGTTACCATCATAGGAACCTCATCATCAAGAGTGCATTTAAATTGCTCTACTATCTGTTTACACTTCTCTTTACCATAGAATGACTCCAGGAAAGATGTTTCATCTTCTTTATCAAAAGTATTAGGATCAGAATCAAAAATATTATCCTGATGAGTGATTTCTTCTCTAAAATTTTCACAAGATTCATACCTGCATACTGACTTATCCTTACTTGTATTAGGAAGTAGAGAACTCCTATCAACCTCACCATAAAATGAATCCAGGAAAGAGGTTTCCTCTTCATTACCTTCTGGAACTGATTCAGCTATTGTATTTTCTAGAGTCTTTTTCAACATGGCCAAGCAAGGGTAGCAATCTCTCTCTGAATGTTCTTCATCATGTAATCTGCACCAGCTTTCAATCAAGACATCATCAATAGGTAGTCCTAATATTTGACTACACTGTATATTTCTAGACAAGTATAATTCAAAATCTTCAGATCTGTCCACTTCAGTATCTGGACAATTAATAACTTCTGGTGCTGCATCTGCTTGTTGCTCCAGAATTTCTTCATTTTCCTGGCAAATTTCGGCTCTGAACACATCCGGGAAGAATATTAGTCCTTTCAAATATAAATCCAACCTTGTGAGGAAAGTTAAACAATTAATTTCACTGTGTTCTACAGTCTGGTGTATCCTGCAACAGGTAGATAAACCAAAGTTAGACAAATTGTGAGGGTAAAGCTGCCGACTCAAAGTTTCCTGAAATAAAGGAATGTTAATTTGGCCATTATTTTCATATACATCCATCAAAATGAGACTCTATTCTTCAATTTTTTTAGTATTTTGCAATTTTAAGGAGATCTAGCATATCTCAGACTAAAACTTGAAAGTCCAGAAAGTCAAACAAATATTTGATGCTTTGGGCTAGATCTTTGCAAAGGTGCAACCAAAACATCTCAGGTAAGAGATATTTGCAGACATTCAACTGAAATGCTGAAATATTTATGCAATATTTGCAGAAAATCCAAAAAATCTTTGTTCAGGAACAGGATCTATTATTCGGCCCTCCTTCTAGCGCCAATTTATGTTGCGTTAGAAGTGAGGGGCCTGCATAAAATAAATGATGACTGAAGCAATGGGGTTTTTTCCAGTTCTGCCCTCCTTCTGCTGATGAAATCCAGAAATTCTCTGTCCGGCCCTCCTTCTAGCGCCAATTTATGTTGGTCATGATGTTAGTCATTCGCAAACATAGAATAAAAGTTACACAACAACCTTTACTCATCTTGAAAGATACGATGAATTCAGAGAATTCATGATCCCAAGTCTCCGTTGATTAGGTCTTAATCTACTGACGTTACTCAGTGGTTGATGTGTGTTGCTGTTTTCCATTCAGGGGCCTTACGTGTTTCTGCACTGTTCATCATCACTATCTTCAAATATCCTGCTCTGTATGTTTGCTCAGCATAAGTCTCCAACAATTCTACCTCTGCACTGTAAATTTAGTCAAATAATGTGCCTACAGGCTGATATTTGCATGATTTCTACCATTATTTATGATTCCTTGCATGATATTTCCAATACTACATGCATTTAACTCAAATATGCTAATGATTTTCAGTTACCTACGGGATTTCAGCATATTTCACTGTTTCTGCTTGTTATTTCTCATGATTTGCAGTTATGATGATGAATTAATGAAATTGAAAAAAAGGAAAAAGAGTTAAAGAATGAGATTCCCAAAACTACTGGACTTAGATCACTGATTCACATACAAGCTCCCATACTTGCAATGAAAAGAAGGAAAACTAGAAATCATACTTCACCAGGACAATCCACAAATTCGCATGATCTAGTGCAAAGCTTCAAAGGAAAGTTGACAACAACATGTAATGAAATGAAAGCGCTTCCAGTTGAACACAGCATTCACCAGTACATATCCAGAAATCAACAGAAAGATTACGCAAAATTTACAATCAGGATGTAATCTGGAACTTCATATTCATTCAGTATGCTCAAGAACAGGTACATTTACAGTGATCTGAAGAAAGAACCTTGACATTTCAACAATTCTATCCTCATTAGTCTCAGTAATCCGATCTCCTAACTTATTCTACAGTAATTGACTTTTGCGCCAGATGCGTCCGTGTATTCTAATGTATTTCTCTCCTTTTTTTGACAAGCTCTGGCTCTTATATAGAACAACTGCCAAAAAAAATGGTTACAACGATCCCAGGATCAGGATCCTCTCATAACAAACAACGGTCCAGATGAAAAGCACATGCTTCGCCAGTTAGCAAATGTACAGCTGGCACGGAATATTCCAGCATCTTCAACTTGATTCGGCCTCCAGCTGGCGAACAGCATATTTGACAATATCCTCTTCATTTCTGGCCCATGTTGCCTCCATGCGCAACTTTGTAATTATCAGCTTCAGCAGCATCATGACTTCAATGTTCAGCTTCAGCAGCATCATGACTTCAATGTTCAGCTTCAGCAACATCATGACTTCAATGTTCAGCCTCAGCAGCATCATCATGACTTCCTGCAAGTAAACAGACAAACATTAAGTTCATCATCATCATGATAACAATAGGAATTAAACATTTTATTAAACAAGCCCCCAAAAATGTGCAGCTACAGGCAATCGGGCTCCAAATTTCCATCGCTTCATGTTTTAGCCCATTTTCTTGTATATCGGGTTCAAAATATGATCATGATGATCTCAAATTATACAAGGAAATAATCGCCTTTCAACCATCCTTAGAATCCGGCTTTGCATCATCATCATATTTGCATCGGCGTGACTACATATGATCAGGGTGACAATTTTAGACTTGGCCGACGGCAATAGTTATACCTACATCAAAAATCATGATGATGACCAACCCTATGTCTTCTATCTAGCTGCAGGATATCATGAAATATGATGTTCCTCCTTTCCGAATGCTCTGATGAAAAGCACATCAGGATGTTTCACTTCTGCATATTCAGGAGAGAAAGACATCATCGTCATCATCATGATGAAGACAAACAGGAGGATGTGGAATATGATCCGGCTGCCGAGGAAAGGAAAAATCATGGTGACGTCATCGTCATCATCAGGCTTCAATAAAATGCAAAGGGATGACGTCACCGTCATGTTTCGTTAAGATCAGGGATAAAATGCAATATCGGGTCATCTTAGGAAGATGATCAGGCTAAAAATATGATGAACCCCTCGCGGCCAAGGTAACCCGCTCGAAATATCAGGATGATGATGATCATCATCATCATATCCGCACTAGGTGATCTAAAATATGATCCTGCTGAACGTCCAGATGACGTCATCAGGATATCCGTGGCCTTCGTTAATCTTTAAACATGACGTTATCGTCATCATCATATTGGTGAACAGGATCATGCCTTGGAAAATATCCTGCCGAAGGAGAAAGGTGATGGTGACATCATCATCATCATCATATCCGCAAAAGTTTATACTTCTCGGCAGGAGAATATTGCGAAATATCAGGTAGACGAACAAGATCACGATGATCTTGACAACATGACTTGGGAATTGGAATATCACCCTCCGCTTTGAAAGATAAGGTGATCATCATGATCATGCAAAAGGAGATCAGGAGGATATTACGAAATGTGATCCTGCCTTGAAATATCATGATGATGATGATCATCAGGACTGTCGTGCGCGTGCAAATTTTGCAGATGGTGGGTTTCTTAAGCAGGGTGATAACGATCATCAGCATGATATTATAATATCGGGTGATGCTTAAAATATCATGATGCTCGCGATGTTAGAATATCATGATGTTGACGATGTTAGAATATCATGATGCTCGCGATGTTAGAATATCATGATGCTCGCGATGTTTCCAGGGTCGCTTGACGGGAAAACACACTATCACTTAAGATTGACGTCCGGATGTTTCGGGACTGCATGATTTTTTATCAGGTGATAGAGTAAGATCATGATGATGACCTTTGGCGATACAAAAGACCGCGCGACGGGGACAACCTACTACGACTTAAATTTGACGTCCGGATATTTCGACCTCAGGATATTATCAGGGGCGTTGCAAATATCATGATGATGATGCTCATCATACAGCAATTATCCGGTTTGACCAAAACTTTGACTGTGCATAACTCCCTCATATGGACGAATTTTCAACTGATGTAAAAGGCAAACCTGCATGGAATTTCAAGCTCTTTCTAACCATGAAGTCATAGAAACAAAATATGAACTTTGACAAACTAACCTCATGGTGATGACCAACCTCATCCTGACCTTCATGATGATGATGCACCTGACCTATTTTTACCAAACCGCCAGAAAGCAGACAACACAAGCCAAGCCAAAAGTTGGGTCCCTGTTTTGATAAGTTAAAATGGGGCGTGTTGTGTAACCACACAACATTTAGTTGCTGATAAAATGCTGAAAAAATAAATTACATGAGACATCAATCTTTATATAGTAAATTTTATTTTTTTCTTCAATTTTTTTTGTGTATTTATAACTTGAAACTTTAATGCATGGATATATTTTTTTTCCAATTTTGATAAATATATATTTTTAAATAAAAAATAAAATGTGTGTATTAAAATGTAGTTGTTTCCTTTTGACGTCAACTTTCATATTAACTATTTATCTAAAATAGAAAAAAAATTATACCATCTTGATATAGATTCTTTTATCTAGTGCATCATATTTTTTTCAATTTTTTTTAATAAGTTTTACTCTTTTTCCTTAACATGGTAATCGACCTAATGTTTTGTGTTGATAACCTAATTTTAGTAAAAATAGAAAGGAAAATATAAATAATAATTAAACTATTAATATATATATATATATTAAAAAACTAAACTTATAGATCTACAAAAGTGTATTTTTATATTTTTTAAAAAATGTTATTTACATGAGTAGAAGTTGTTGAAATATCAAATTTTTCAAATAATTTTTTTTTTGATAAATTGGCCTCATAGTGGTGCTACATATGCATTTAGCCAACAATTTTAGTTGGAAAAGTTGTGGACATATCTAACTTAGCTAGAATGAATCTTACAAGATCATATGTTTGACCAAAATTGATTTTTAGTTAGAAATACTTAAATTCACTTGTGCTGATAAGTCGACTAAAAGTGTGACACGGCTTTGTGCTTTTACCCACAGAGCCTTATTAAGTCTATACACCATGTTCGGATCTTCTAATATCTGGAAACAATCTGGTTGCTCAATGTAGACTTCTTCCTCTAGATCACCATTCAAAAATGTTGATGTGTATAGGTAAAATTGGGTATTAATAAGATCAAAACAATGATAAACAACTCAATCCTATAACATCAAAAGATCGATATAAATGATAACTAAATCAATGAATAATGCAAATTACAAACAAAGAAGCTATCACCTAGACTTTATTGATCTCTTGGTTCTTTGTGGATTGCTCAATATGTCATGTACCCATGGTTGCAACAAGTGGATGTAGATAGTATGCTCAATTGGTTGATGTGCTCAATGATACGATGTATGATCAATGTGCTATAAGGATGCCTAAGAATAAATGATCGAAGAGATCAAAAGGCTTAATGATCAAAGAGGATTTATGTAGGGATGAAGGGGGTATATATAGGTTTCAAGAGAAAATCGATCAACAGTTGAGATAAATCAGTCAAATGGATGGTCAAGATGAGTTGAGAGATCATGATGGACATGCACACGACATGTGTCATGTTTAAAAGGCTATTTTGTTGAGTTAATTGCTTGCTAGTATAGAGATAGAATTTGATTTCATAAATTTAGAATGTTTTTTTTCTAATTTATGAGTTGGTGATAAAAATAATAATGATTTAACTCAAATTTAGATTTGCTTTTTGAAGTTCTAAAAATAAAATTGATTATGCACATAGAAGAAAATATTATTTTTAGAGGAATTGAAAGATAATTGAGAATTAAATAAATAAATTTATTTAATTTATTGTGCATGATTGAAGAATAGATAAGATATTGTTGTTCTCAATATCAGCTACGCTCATTTTGTAGACAACCCCACGAAACTTGTCCGTTTCGTGAATCTACACTCTAAGATCGCAAATCGAGAAAAGATTTTCTTGTTCTCGTGCGAGGTCAGTTGACATTTTAAAACTCGTTTGTGACCTTTCCTTGAATTAATTTCTCGATATTTGTGAGGAAAATCCAAGTCGTAAATTGGTTAGGGTGTTAATTTTAGTCATTTTTTAAGTTTGTAAATTTTTTACTCTTGATATGCAAGAGCGGCAAAATTTGCCGCTCTTACATATTACTTAAGTTTTGTTTTTGATGCGATGGCGGCAAAATTGGCCGCTATTACATCGCTTTGAGTGAAATGTGCGAGAGCGGCAAAATTCGCCGCCATCGCATATGCCTTTCATCGTTGGTTCATGTAACGACGGCAATTTTCGCCGACATTGCATATTGGTTGATTTCATTGTCATAGCGGCCGAAATTGCCGCCCGAACGAGATCTTTGGGATTCTACCGTCGAGTGCCATTAATGGCCACTCGTGCCAGGCGCTTCAACTCCAGTTTTAACCTTTTAAAAGCTTTTTTCCCCTTGCCACTCGTCATTCCTCATTCACAAGTCTTTTGCGCAACTCTCTCGACGTCCTCAAATTCTGCTTCATCGCACCATTCGAATTCGCCGACGGATCTAGCATTGAGGACTTCACCAGGGTCTCCATTTTCACCACGGGTAAGTTTCTTTATCGTTTTTCATCTTTTTTTTTCCCAGTTTTTCCAGAATTCTATGTTTTGATTCTTTTTTTGTTTTTCCTTGTGTTTTGTTTTGTTTTTCGTTTCTTAGTCGTTGTTTTGTCGACCCTGTGAAAACCCTAGGTTTTACTCCCGAGAACCCTAGGGCTTGTGTTGTATTAATACTCCGAACCCTCAAATTCTGCCTGATCGCCATCCCATTGACGGTAGATTTCACCGAGCCTGCTCGGAGACCAGGTAACCTTCACCGAGTTTTGAAACGGCAAACATCCCGAACCTCCGCACATAAACTCAAGTGTTAATCAAATGCAACAGCGCTCGAATTCACCGATATAACCTCAATCCCCTTTTTAAGTGCATCGTCGGCGAAATTCACCGCTCGGGCATATATAGAACACACCTTCCTGCACCATCGGCAAAATTCGCCGACGGAACATCAAAAAGCAAAACTTACAACTATGCAGCGTCGGCGAAAATTGCCGCTCATACGCCAACACACCTAACTGCATCGACGGCGAAAATTGCCGCTCCAACCATCTCACTTTTCTCTCAAACTGCAAAGGCGGCAAAATTTGCCGCCGATGCACAATACCAAAACCCTCATATGCAAGGGCGGCGAATTTTGCCGCCCGTGCAAAAAAATATCTCAAATTTTCCTAACACTGGAAAATTTCCAATTTTATTTTCCCGAGCCCGCTTCTCCACTGATCCTTGGCCAGCTCGCTCTATAGCCCTTTTTCAAGCGCACTCCCATAGTCGTGATCGTCAACATGCAATTTTCCCAGATTGCCCATATTTTCCCTGATTGCATGATCATGATTTCTGTTGCAGTTTCTTCTGCGGAGCTCCTTTCGACGTCAAACTTCTTCACGGTGAAAGTTCGTCCAAATGACTGACTTGTCCCTGAAGAAGGCAAAAGCTATGAAGTACAAATATCAAGGTGTTTTCCCAATCACCTCAGTCCACTCTAATGTTGAAGATATTAGAGATACAGAGATTGGCCATGTTGATATGGCTGAGTTTGTAGAGAGAACCAAGTCGAGCAACCTCAGTGCTATGATGAGGAAGATAGTGGAAAGTAATATTCATCTGGTATCCTCCTTCCCAGTGGCGGCTCACAATACAGAATTTGTTCTTCAGTGCGCCCATTTCTACAACAAAGATATCAGAGCTGTGGTGGACGCCAGTGGTAATGTAATAATCAGGTTGGATCCCGAGTTCATTGACAAGGTGTTCATGTGTCCT
Source organism: Cunninghamia lanceolata (assembly GCA_027924645.1). Lineage (NCBI taxonomy): Eukaryota > Viridiplantae > Streptophyta > Pinopsida > Cupressales > Cupressaceae > Cunninghamia > Cunninghamia lanceolata. The sequence continues at coordinate 2,133,800 of BSBN01001135.1, read as the reverse complement.
CCTGCAACAGAGGTGTTGAAGCTTGATTTCATCGAAGCTCAAAAGGAATATGACAAGAATCCAGAGAAGGCGAAGAAAGTAATCAACAACAAATGGTTGAAGATTGCGAGGTCAAGTTTGTCTAGATGGCCACGCAGCTTCCCTCGAAGTGATTTCGTGGAAGAAGTTGGTGACTTGATTACCCTCCTCAGCAGGATAAGAGGTTTGTCTTCCTCTTCACAATTTCAGGAATGGATGTATCCCTTCATTAAGGTCATACTACAAGGCAAAAGCAGAACAGCTGACTGCAGTGGTAAGAAAGATCACGTTGAAGTCAAAAGCAGTTACTCCAGAGGCCGTATCTGTAGAAGACCCCGTCATCCTGAAAGCGGAAAAGACTCACCTCCGAGGGAAAGTACTTGAAGAATACTTGGACAGGATGCGAGCCCAGGGAATCTCTTTGCTCAAGGAGGTATTTGAGAAAACGGACAAGATGAGGAAAGTAAGAGCAGAACTCAACGATCTCATTGATGCCATCTCTCATGATATTGAACACACAGAGGATACTCATGATAAGTGGGTTGAAATGAGGAAGTTGAAAATGAGCACTTTAATATCCATTGGTGCCATTTCCAACAGGGATTCATATATAGAGACAAAGGAAGCTCTAATGTACAGGAGCAATGTGCTAAGAAATTTGATCAAGGATCTTGAAGCTGCAAAGGAAACCAGTGAAGAAAATGATGTTAACATTTTGCATAAGCTGGAGGAGTTGCCTTGTAAATTGGTATCACAGGATAACCAGTTTCTTTCTGCAGAAGAAATGGTTAAGGAATTTGAGGACATGTTTCAGCAGGAATTTGAAGACAAGGTATTTTCAATAACTTCTGTGGACAGCATATTAGACAACCAGTTAACCTTGGACAATTTGAAAACCAGGTTAACCAATCATGCCAAGTCAATCACTACAGTAAGGGATGCCATAGTGAGGGCCAGGATGATCTTCAAAAACACATTCAAACCAGATAGCATTGAAATGCAGGCGACCTTCACTATGTATGATGACCACGTGAGAAAAGGTGGTGACACAAGTTGAAGCAGCTGGTTTTTCCCTTAGTTTATTTTCTGATTTCCATATGTACTTTCAAAACAGTTTTGGACATTTTTACATGTACATTTTTGATATGCAATTACATGTAAAAAAATAGGAAGTCCCAAGTCAATAAGGACTCCTATTTTTGAATAAGTCAAAGTAGTTGTAGATTTCCTAGATTTTCTCAAGGTCTTTCCCTATAAATAAAGGGGACCTCTTTTGTAAATATGATCTTTTATCTATTGCAAGAAAACTCTGGCGAATTGAAAAGCAAATCGAGACTTTGTGCTTATTGTGAAAATCAATATTCAAATATTCATCAATACAAGAAAGCAAGTTCAATTCCAATCTTTGTCTTGGGATTATTTGTGTTGTGATAGTTTTGTTCTTATGTCTTGCTATCATAATCTTAATTGATAATAATTGAACGGTGGAGTTTGTTTCAAGTGATTGAAGAGCGCTCTAAATTTGATTCTGATAAACTTTGTGTTATCAAATCGGTTGTGGGTTATATGTTCATGTTTGTGAAAATACAACAGTTTGGGGACTTTGTGCTGCAAGTTGTTATATTTGAATTACTTTTATCATATTGAAGAAGAGTGAAGACTTTGGGCTGCATTCTGCTTCAAAGAGTTCTGGTTACAAGTAGTGAGTGAGGTAACGGAAAACTTTGTGTTTCTGTGATATTGTGATAATTTGTAAGTTTTATATCAAGAGTTTGAAGTATAAACATCTATTCTGAAAAAAGAGAATGAGATGAGATGGAACCACCACCAACATAGTTTTTAGTATATATACATTTGATAAGTTGTTTGATTTGTACAAGTTAAGTAATCAGAGGGAACCTCCCCTTGCTGAGAGGAGAGACTTTGTCTCATCATAGCTATGGCTGATATACCCATTTTGCCGTTAGCGAGTTAACGACAAAATATTCACCCAACAGTTTTTTGGCGACTCTGCTGGGGAAGGAACGCACAACTTGAAGCCTCACGCTTTGAGTTGAAGCATTTTTCAGTTCTTTTCCATTTTTCTTGCAAATATTGTGGTTAGTATAATACAGTCTGGCAGATTCCTGGTACACCAGAAGTAAGAGGGCTCAGGGTATTATTGATCCTGCATTTGAATTAATGCGGCAGAATAATTTTGGTTTCTTAACTCCACGACCTCGTCTTCAACGCACCAGGAGTTTTCCCCCTACAAACACTAGGTCTCCAATACCAAGTGAAGTTTCTATTGCCAGTGCTAATAGAGTTTTGGCTGTTCATACACCACCAAGGTTTGCTATACCACCTTTCAACCGGCGCATCATGGCAGCCCAAGGCCCTTGGGGTAATACCTTTGGTCCTCTAAACTTGACCCCACCATTACATGAACTACCTCGTAGTTCAAGAAAGAATTTCCCCAAATTCTATGGTGACGGAAAAGTTCATCCTGATGAACACATCGCGGCTTTCTGTATAGCCTACGGTGTAATAGGTGTCGAACACGAAGACGTGGCTATGCGACTCTTTGTAGAAACACTACAAGGCGCTGCTGCAGACTGGTTCTACCACCTCCAAGCCCAAACCATAACAAACTGGGCTACTCTCAAAACTAAGTTCGAGGCCAGGTTCAAACTTGCGGAAGATGCTCATGCATTGTTAGCATAGCTGACATAGATGAAAAAGGAACCTCAGGAACCAATGCGAGATTTCATCGCTAAGTTCAACAAATTGAGGAATAGGATTCCCGCTACCGCTGAGCCCACAGTGGAGAATCTCAAATGTTTCTTTATTAATACACAGCTTCCAGAGGTGAGTTTCCTATTGAGGCGAGCTGCTCCTACTGATCTTGCTGCGGCTCAGATTCTGGCAACAGAGGTAGAAGATGATCTTATCCTGGCCGGTAAGATAAGAAGGGATGCTAATAGAAACAAAAGCTCCTCTTCTACTGAAAACCATTCCACAAGCACCACGGATCCCATGGTGCAAAAGCTAGCAAATGAATTGCTGGCTCTCAAAAGACAAATGTCCCAAGGTATATCTGCGCCTCCTTACCGAGATATACCCAGGAGGACATTCCCAAACAATTCATATCAAGGCAATACTGCTAGGAATCAAGGACAGCAAAACCGTCTTCCTCCTACTCAGGGGAAGCTTGCTATTGAGGCAGCGCCGGTCAACTCTGCTGTTGGCTACTATGAAGCTGAGAATGAACTCTCTTTCCAACCTGAGTTGGAATATGAAAACGATGCTAATCTCTTCACAGAAGGAGAAGAAGAGTTAGCTGGCGACTCTACCATCAGCTTTCTGAACTACTAGGATGAAGCTGAAAAGGGAGAAGTGAGTGAAGGAGCATATGCTGTTTTCACTAGGTCTCAAAATCAGTCAGCCCCTCAAGCTGATAAAGGGAAGGTGAGAGAAGAATCTCAACCAGCGATTTCGATCGCTAAACGGGGGACTCCACTACCTTTCCAGTCAAAAGACCCAGTGGTTAATAAACAGGTAAGTGTTTCTAATGAATTTGCACCTTCCACTTCTAATCCTCAGACTAGTGCTGTTTCAACCAAACATCAAAATGATGGTTTTTCTTCCTCCGTATCTAATTCTTTTCAGCAGTTCGACATAATAGACCATGCTAGGAGAACTAAGATACAAATGTCTGAAGTTGAATATTTACAGGCTAATCCTGAACAATTTGATAGATTAGCCAAATATGTCAAAAATAGGACCGTCCTTGTAGGACAAGAGTTTCCCAAAGCTACTCATGACTCCTCTAAAAGTAAACCTACCCAAAACAATCTTGTTACTACTCCCCCTGAGGTTTCTGGAAAAATTGAACCCTTCTATGTTTCCCTATTAGTAAATGGCCATAAATTGAGCAATTGCGTAATAGATTCTGGAGCCTCAGACAATGTGATGCCTGCTAAGGTAGCAGATGCCCTTGGCCTCACCTTAACCAAAACTTTTGGGAGGTGTTTCTCTATGGAGAATAAGCAAGTTCCACTCTTGGGTCAAATCAAAGACGCCCAATTTGCATTTGCAACTTTTCCGGATAAGAGAATCAAGATGACAGTCTTGGTAGCTGATGTTCCAGCTTCATATGGCATTCTTCTTGGACATAATTTCTGCAAAGATGTGGGTGGTGAGTTGAACATGGATTTGTCTGAGGCTAGGATACCCGTTAAAGGTGTCATGTAGAAATTGCTTCCTGAGAAGGAAGCGAAATATATTGTTACTCAAACATCAAACCCCAAAGCTCAAATTTTGTTTGAATCCTCGGGAATGGGTAACTATTTTCTATCTACTGAAGATTGTTCCGATTCATCAGATGAGGCTACATCAGGTGATAGCTCCGATATGTCAGATGGAGACTCAGAGGAGTTTTCAGACGAAAGTTCAGGTAAAGATATAGCAATTCCAGATTCTTCCCTCACCGATGAAGAGGAGTCTTCTGATCAGAGAAAGTCCAAGAAATCAAATTCTGATGGAGTCTGGATTTTGGAATTTGATGGCAGCTGTTCTTCTACCGGTTCTGGAGCCGGAGTGGTTTTGATATCGCCACAAGGTGATATTTTGCCTTTTTCATACAAGCTACAATTTGACAATACCAATAACACCGCCGAATACGAGTCCTTGTTGCTGGGATTGGAAGCAGCACGTGCCAGAGGTGTTAAGATCCTTCATGCTCAAGGGGACGCCGAATTGGTAGTTTGTCAAGTAAGAAATTTGTACCAAACAAAAAATGAAAGATTGAGACATTATCGCAATCGCGTATGGGATTGCATTGAAGATTTTGATGCTTTCAATATTTCGGTTGTGCCAAGAGAGTTCAATGACCGTGCAGATTCATTGGCTGTTTCCGCCACTCTCATGGTGCCTCACAAAGATTTCAAAGGACATAAGTACACTATTGAACTGGTCTTCCGACCAAGTGTACCGGATAACGCTGACCATTGGCAGGTGTTCAATGGTGACAATCAGATCATTGCTTTCCTGGAAAAGATGGATAGTTTTGATGAGCTTTACTTTGAAGGAAGTGAATCACCACCTCGTGAATATGTTTCTGAGGTAGATTCGCAGACTGGCGAAGAATTTCTACAATTGAAAGGAAATAAAATCCCAAAAGGATTGGTTTCCCTTGAGAGGCTCTTTGATAAACACGACAGGTATATCAAGCAGCGGCAACAACAGCAGGATTCGAATTCCTCCATGGAATTTGAACAGGTCAATTTGGGTACAGAAACAGATCCTAAGATGGTCAACATCAGAAAATGCTGCACTGCTGATGAAAGATTCAAATTCATTACCCTCCTCCGCCATTACATTGATGTTTTGGCTTACTCCTATGATGATCTGAAGTCTTTCAGGCCTAAGGAGGTTCGACACGAAATTCCCCTCAAAGCTGGATCGTTGCCTTACAAATAGAAGCAGAGGCAATACAATCCAAAGATATCAGGTACGATTCTTTCTAAAATTCAGAAGATGCTGAATGCAAGGATTATCTTTCCAATTCATCATTCCACATGGATTTCAAACATAGTACCTGTAAGGAAGAAGAACGGAGAAATCCGTATCTGTGTTGATTTCAGAAATCTCAACCAGTCTTCTTTGAAAGATAACTACCCTTTGCCCATCATGGACCAAGTATTGCAAACAGTGACAGGTTCAGAAATGCTATCTATGTTAGATGGTTTTTCAGGGTACAATCAAGTGGAGGTAAATGAAGCTGATCAGTTCAAGACCGCCTTCACCACACCGCGGGGCACATTTGCATATCGCAGAATGCCTTTTGGTCTGATCAATGCTGGCGCAACATTTCAGAGAGCGATGGATCTTGCTTTCAGAGATGAAATGGGTAAGTTCATCGTGGTGTATCTCGATGACTTGACTGTGTTCTCCAAAAATTGTCATGATCATGCACATCATTTGCGACAAGTGCTGGAGCGCTGTCGGCAAAATGGTATTTCACTCAATCCCAAGAAGTCAGTTTTTGGGGTAACGGAAGGCAAGCTTCTCGGACACATTGTATCCCGAGAAGGTACTAAGATCGACCCAGAGAGGGTCAAATCTATTCAAAGTCTCACTCTGCCAGCAAGTAAGACTGATGTTCATTCTTTCTTTGGAAAGGTGAATTTTCTACGAAGGTTCATTCCTGAGTTTGCAGAAAAAACCCGTCACATTGTTAATATGATGAAGGGTAAGGCCACTTTCCGTTGGACTGCGGAAGGTAAGGAAGCGTTCGAGGATATCAAGAGAGCCATTGCTCATGCTCCAGTTCTTGTTTGTCCTAACTACACTAAGGATTTCCTAGTCTATAGCTACGCTTCAGAACACACACTTTCAGCTATTCTGGTTCAGCAGAATGAGGAAGGCGTTGAATCCCCCATATCATTTATGAGTTGTCCTCTCAAAGCTCATGAGTTGAAGTATTCAAATATGGAGAAGCATGCCTACGCCGTAGTCAAAGCGGTTAAGCATTTCAGGTTCTATATTCTAAACTCACACACTGTTGTCATGGTGCCTGATACAACAGTCAAATCCATCCTAACTCAACAAGAGTTCAGAACAAAGAGAGGTAACTGGATCGCTAAAATTCAAGAATTCGATCTGGATATCAAGCCTACCAAGCTTGTGTGGGGTAAAGGTTTGTGTCAATTGATCGCAGACAACGTTCCAAAAGAGACAGGGGACGAAGAAGAAGAAGTTGTGGACATGCCAACTGTTCTTTTTGTTACTACAACTGACGAGTGGTATTCCAATATCGCTCATTTCCTTACCTATGGTGAGTGCCCTTCTCACTTGTCTTATAAGGAAAGGAGAACTGTCAAGTTAAAAGCTGCTAACTACGTCCTTTGGGACAATAGTTTGTACAAGAGAAGCCTTGACGGTGTATTTCTACGTTGCATGGATAAAGCGCAACAAGGTAAACTTTTGGAGTCTTTCCACAATTTGGCTTGTGGTGGACATTTTTCAGCACCTATAACGGCTCACAAGATTTTGCGAGCTCGATACTATTGGCCCACACTATTCCAAGATGCGTACAATTGGGTACGCAGGTGTGAGTTATGCCAGCAGTTTGTTGGGAAACCAAAATTGGCAGCCTTACCTCTCAAACCAGTGGTGATTGAGGAGCCTTTTCAGCAATGGGGTATTGACTTCATTGGCGCAGTGAATCCATCATCAAGTGCCGGACACAACTATGTCCTCACAGCAACAGACTATTTTACTAAATGGGTGGAAGCTATTCCAGTCAAACACGCCACTTCAGAGGTGGTATGTAGTTTTCTTAAAGAAAACATTATTTCCAGGTTTGGAATCCCAAACAAGATTGTAGCAGACAATGCTACTTGTTTTTCCTCTTATGAGATCACTGAGTTTTGCTACGAGCATGGGATCACTCTTTCCCATTCTTCAGACTATTATCCGCAGGGGAATGGTCAAGCAGAATCAAGCAATAAGAATCTGGTCACTATCATCAGGAAGCTGGTTGATGAGAATCAGAGAACTTGGCATAAGGCATTGTTTGATGCTTTATGGGCAGATAGAATTACACCCAAAAGAGCAATAGGCATGTCGCCATTTCAGCTTCTATATGGTCTGAATGCGGAGATACTGATCACCTTGGAATTGCCAGCATTGAAGTTGGTAAAGGCATTGGAAGATAGAACTTTTGATAGTTCTATTGATAAAAGGATCATGTATTTGGCCGAACTTGAGGAGCAGCGCACTGTTGTGGTGGACCGTATTGCTGAGCACCAAAATCAAGTAAAGAGACTCTTCGACAAGAAGGTAAAGGCTTGTGAGTTTTAGGTTGGAGATCAAGTCTTGTTGTGGGACAAGAGGAGAGAACCAAAAGGAATGCACGGAAAGTTTGATTCCTTGTGGAGAGGTCCATTCACCATTCATCAGTTCTATGGTGAAAACAGTTTCTTGCTGGAGTATCAAGATGGGACACCATTCTTGTTGCCTCACAGTGGACAACATCTGAAGCATTTCAATCCTTGAAGTTTCAGATAAGTTAAATTGTACATTCGTATAGTTCTGTGTTTTATTTTTGTGTGTTTTCGTTTAGTCTTTGTGTTTCTTTCTTTTTAGCTTGACTCTATAGCCCAATGGCATGGATGAAGGCACTTAGAGACTGGATTCTACTCCCCTCAATCGTTTCAAAGTTCGATTGAAGGAAGTTCCCCAGTTAGAGCCAGCTGTTGTTCTCAAAATCAGCTACGCTCATTTTGTAGACAACCCCACGAAACTTGTCCGTTTCGTGAATCTACACTCTAAGATCGCAAATCGAGAAAAGATTTTCTTGTTCTCGTGTGAGGTCAGTTGACATTTTAAAACTTGTTTGCGACCTTTCCTTGAATTAATTTCTCGATATTTGCGAGGAAAATCCAAGTCGTAAATTGGTTAGGGTGTTAATTTTAGTCATTTTTTAAGTTTGTAAATTTTTTACTCTTGATATGCAAGAGCGGCAAAATTTGCCGCTCTTACATATTACTTAAGTTTTGTTTTTGATGCGATGGCGGCAAAATTGGCCGCTATTACATCGCTTTGAGTGAAATGTGCGAGAGCGGCAAAATTCGCCGCCATCGCATATGTCTTTCATCGTTGGTTCATGTAACGACGGCAATTTTCGCCGACATTGCATATTGGTTGATTCCATTGTCGTAGTGGCCGAAATTGCCGCCCGAACGAGATCTTCGGGATTCTGCCGTCGAGTGCCATTAATGGCCACTCGTGCCAGGTGCTTCAACTCTAGTTTTAACCTTTTAAAAGCTTTTTTCCCCTTGCCACTCGTCATTCCTCATTCACAAGTCTTTTGCGCAACTCTCTCGACGTCCTCAAATTCTGCTTGATCGCACCATTTGAATTCGCCGACGGATCTAGCATTGAGGACTTCACCAGGGTCTCCATTTTCACCACGGGTAAGTTTCTTTATCGTTTTTCATCTTTTTTTTTTCCTGGTTTTTCCAGAATTCTATGTTTTGATTCTTTTTTCGTTTTTCCTTGTGTTTTGTTTTGTTTTTCATTTCTTAGTCGTTGTTTTGTCGACCCTGTGAAAACCCTAGGTTTTACTCCCGACAACCCTAGGGCTTGTGTTGTATTAATACTCCGAACCCTCAAATTCTGCCTGATCGCCATCCCATTGACGGCAGATTTCACCGAGCCTGCTCGGAGACCAGGTAACCTTCACCGAGTTTTGAAACGGCGAACATCCCGAACCTCCGCACATAAACTCAAGTGTTAATCAAATGCAACAGCGCTCGAATTCACCGATATAACCTCAATCCACTTTTTTAAGTGCATCGCCGGCGAAATTCGCCGCTCGGGCATATATAGAACACACCTTCCTGCACCATCGGCAAAATTCACCGACGGAACATCAAAAAGCAAAACTTACAACTATGCAGCGTCGGCGAAAATTGCCGCTCATACGCCAACACACCTAATTGCATCGACGGTGAAAATTGCCGCTCCAACCATCTCACTTTTCTCTCAAACTGCAAAGGCGGCAAAATTCGCCGCCGATGCACAATACCAAAACCCTCATATGCAAGGGCGGCGAATTTTGCCGCCCGTGCAAAAAAATATCTCAAATTTTCCTAACACTGGAAAATTTCCAATTTCATTTTCCCGAGCCCGCTTCTCCACTGATCCTTGGCCAGCTCGCTCTATAGCCCTTTTTCAAGCACACTCCCATAGTCGTGATCGTCAACATGCAATTTTCCCAGATTGCCCATATTTTCCCTGATTGCATGATCATGATTTCTGTTGCAGTTTCTTCTGCGGAGCTCCTTTCGACGTCAAACTTCTTCACGGTGAAAGTTCGTCCAAATGACTGACTTGTCCCCGAAGAAGGCAAAAGCTATGAAGTACAAATATCAAGGTGTTTTCCCAATCACCTCAGTCCACTCTAATGTTGAAGATATTAGAGATACAGAGATTGGCCATGTTGATATGGCTGAGTTTGTAGAGAGAACCAAGTCGAGCAACCCCAGTGCTATGATGAGGAAGATAGTGGAAAGTAATATTCATCTGGTATCCTCCTTCCCAGTGGCGGCTCACAATACAGAATTTGTTCTTCAGTGCGCCCATTTCTACAACAAAGATATCAGAGCTGTGGTGGACGCCAGTGGTAATGTAATAATCAGGTTGGATCCCGAGTTCATTGACAAGGTGTTCATGTGTCCTCCTGCAACAGAGGTGTTGAAGCTTGATTTCATCGAAGCTCAAAAGGAATATGACAAGAATCCAGAGAAGGCGAAGAAAGTAATCAACAACAAATGGTTGAAGATTGCGAGGTCAAGTTTGTCTAGATGGCCACGCAGCTTCCCTCGAAGTGATTTCGTGGAAGAAGTTGGTGACTTGATTACCCTCCTCAGCAGGATAAGAGGTTTGTCTTCCTCTTCACAATTTCAGGAATGGATGTATCCCTTCATTAAGGTCATACTACAAGGCAAAAGCAGAACAGCTGACTGCAGTGGTAAGAAAGATCACGTTGAAGTCAGAAGCAGTTACTCCAGAGGCCGTATCTGTAGAAGACCCCGTCATCCTGAAAGCAGAAAAGACTCACCTCCGAGGGAAAGTACTTGAAGAATACTTGGACAGGATGCGAGCCCAGGGAATCTCTTTGCTCAAGGAGGTATTTGAGAAAACGGACAAGATGAGGAAAGTAAGAGCAGAACTCAACGATCTCATTGATGCCATCTCTCATGATATTGAACACACAGAGGATACTCATGATAAGTGGGTTGAAATGAGGAAGTTGAAAATGAGCACTTTAATATCCATTGGTGCCATTTCCAACAGGGATTCATATATAGAGACAAAGGAAGCTCTAATGTACAGGAGCAATGTGCTAAGAAATTTGATCAAGGATCTCGAAGCTGCAAAGGAAACCAGTGAAGAAAATGATGTTAACATTTTGCATAAGCTGGAGGAGTTGCCTTGTAAATTGGTATCACAGGATAACCAGTTTCTTTCTGCAGAAGAAATGGTTAAGGAATTTGAGGACATGTTTCAGCAGGAATTTGAAGACAAGGTATTTTCAATAACTTCTGTGGACAGCATATTAGACAACTAGTTAACCTTGGACAATTTGAAAACCAGGTTAACCAATCATGCCAAGTCAATCACTATAGTAAGGGATGCCATAGTGAGGGCCAGGATGATCTTCAAAAACACATTCAAACCAGATAGCATTGAAATGCAGGCGACCTTCACTATGTATGATGACCACGTGAGAAAAGGTGGTGACACAAGTTGAAGCAGCTGGTTTTTCCCTTAGTTTATTTTCTGATTTCCATATGTACTTTCAAAACAGTTTTGGACATTTTTACATGTACATTTTTGATATGCAATTACATGTAAAAAAATAGGAAGTCCCAAGTCAATAAGGACTCCTATTTTTGAATAAGTCAAAGTAGTTGTAGATTTCCTAGATTTTCTCAAGGTCTTTCCCTATAAATAAAGGGGACCTCTTTTGTAAATATGATCTTTTATCTATTGCAAGAAAACTCTGGCGAATTGAAAAGCAAATCGAGACTTTGTGCTTATTGTGAAAATCAATATTCAAATATTCATCAATACAAGAAAGCAAGTTCAATTCCAATCTTTGTCTTGGGATTATTTGTGTTGTGATAGTTTTGTTCTTATGTCTTGCTATCATAATCTTAATTGATAATAATTGAACGGTGGAGTTTGTTTCAAGTGATTGAAGAGCGCTCTAAATTTGATTCTGATAAACTTTGTGTTATCAAATCGGTTGTGGGTTATATGTTCATGTTTGTGAAAATACAACAGTTTGGGGACTTTGTGCTGCAAGTTGTTATATTTGAATTACTTTTATCATATTGAAGAAGAGTGAAGACTTTGGGCTGCATTCTGCTTCAAAGAGTTTTGCTTACAAGTAGTGAGTGAGGTAACGGAAAACTTTGTGTTTCTGTGATATTGTGATAATTTGTAAGTTTTATATCAAGAGTTTGAAGTATAAACATCTATTCTGAAAAAAGAGAATGAGATGAGATGGAACCACCACCAACATAGTTTTTAGTATATATACATTTGATAAGTTGTTTGATTTGTACAAGTTAAGTAATCAGAGGGAACCTCCCCTTGCTAAGAGGAGAGACTTTGTCTCATCATAGCTGTGGCTGATATACCCATTTTGCCGTTAGCGAGTTAACGACAAAATATTCACCCAACAGATATAAATAAATTATTGATTTTATTTATTTTTAGAAGATAATGTCAACTTAAATAAATTTGGATAATTTATTTAAATTTAGAGGAATAATTGATTAATTAACTATTTAAAATTATTTAATTTGGGAAGAATAAAGTGGATTTTAATGAAATTAATTAAATAAATAGAATTTATTCAATTAATGTTAAATTAGGGGATTTAGAAGAAATTGATTAAATTAATTAAATAATTAGATTATTTAATTAATGTTGATGCAAGCAATCTATGTTCAGGGTCATTTCTAGGTGTCTATAGTTGAATTAACATCTATTTGATATACCTTGAAGTTGTTAGAATCTGAAAAGATTATTAACCTAGAAAACTAGTGCAAACGAATAGATATTTAAACTATGAATGCAAATGATACGAAATCAAAATAGCAACACAGAGTTAGTCTCCAAGAGAGTAATGCAAATGCTAGAAGCAAAATAGCATTAGGAGGATGCAAAAGCAAAAGATACAAAATACAAGCCAGGTAGCATGCTTATATAGACTAGGGAGAGGGAGGAGGTGGCAACACCGACCAATCAGGAGCAACCATCTATCAGACTAAAGATAGCAAAGTATCTTCCCAAGATAGCTAATGGATGCTCACATGTAGGAAGGTGACACCTCACAACCACTCACCTAATAAGACATGCTTTATTAACCTAAGCGAGATTAATAGAAGTGTAGGAAAAACCTAGGAATATAGGGAAAAATAAATAACCCACTAGGGAATAAAAACCTACACTAACACCCCCCATAAGCGAAGCTTAGGTGGATGTAGAAATGGGTCCTGACAAATCAAGCCTGATGAGGTACCCATGTACATAAAATTCCCCCCAAAGAGAAGAAGCCCCCCAAAAGAGAGAAAATCCCCCCAAATAGAGAGAGAAGAGAACCCCCAAAGTAGAGAGTGTGAAAGAGACTGTGAAACCCCCCACAATGAAGTGGCTCTAGTGTCGAAGGAGGATGCCCATATATGAATGCTGAAGATGATCCATTTGTGACAAATGACATTTCTCCCCTTAGGAAGAAACAACTCCAATGGTGAATGCTGAAGTAACTCCCACTCAAAGAAGGAAGATGAGGAAGGAAGCCTCATGATGTATCCTATCTCAGAACTCTGCTCAAGTGTTGTCATGTTGATGTTGAAATAAGTTACAATCAAATCAGGAGTCTCAGGCCTAACTGAAACAAGTGACCTCTCAAAATAATGTGAAGATTGATGAAGAACAGGATCTGAAGAATTGATGTATGAAAGTGGAATGTCAATGTATGACATGTGGCTACAAAGAAAATCCCACGAGATGTCATGTGAAGAATCACCAGAAGCCCTCGGTGAAGCCTCTCTAAACTCTTTAGTAGTAGGTGCAAGGACAAAAGAACTGCCATGAAAGAGGAGAGATAACCCCTCAAATGTGTCCTCCAAATCTGAAATGTGAGACTCCACAAACAAAGATGCAATGTTTGATAAATAGGAATCCCAATCAGGAAGACGGTAATGATCCTACTGCAAAGAATCACTGGAAGCTCTCAAAGAAGAATCTCTGGAATCTGATGAAGCATCAGGTGTTGTATCTGAAGATGGGCTATCAATGTATGTCAGACAAGATGGGGCAAAAGAAGTCTCAATATCATCCACAAGAGCCTGGTCATCCAAGGAAACATCACTATCAAGTGAAGATCCAAAGTCTCCAATTGTTGGATGATGGTCCAAGCAGTGAAAGGGCACTCAGTGTGCTCTATGTGATGCAGAATATCCTTAGAAATGGTAATACATATTAGTCCATAGACCATGTCATTATTGTTAAACCATGCATTCTTCTGTTCATAGTCACTTGGCTCAAGAACGAGTCCAAGAAGATGGGGCAATAGATCCTGCTCAACGTAATGATTCTTTATCCCTTGTTTCCAAGATAAATAGTTCTCTGAGGTTAGCTTAACAACAGAAGGATGGAAATAACTAAAAGCTGTGATGAACCCCTAAAATGATTACAATAACCCCATAAAATATGTGACTCAAAGAGAGCACATAAGACACCCCCTTTTTCACTCAATCAAAGAACTCCCCCAAGAAAATATGATTTGTCACTTTATATTAGTACATTTACAACTGCCACTAACAAGAAATACTAAGTGGTCTTGATTTCAATGCATTACAAAACCCTCACGAAGAGCATATGCTAAAAATACAATTTGACACAATATCTAGAGAAATAAATAGCACCACTGTGATCTACTAAAAAAATCATGCACTTTCAAAAAAAGGAATCACCTTGATATGAGGTCATATGTGAAAGTTATGATCCTCCGAAGTTCCCAAAATGAGAACTGTGCAGTGTCATGATTGAGAATCTGCAATTTCTTAAAAATCTCTACATCAAAATTAAAAAAAGTCTACACTAGTGTATAGAGCACAAAAAATAGCCAAAATAAAAAAAATGTGGGAAAAGGAGTCCGTATGAGCAAGAACGGAGTATTTGAAAACTGCCTTCAAAACTACAACTGCCAATGGAGAGGGGTCCTGCTGTAGCTTTCTAAGCATGTTTCTACAAAATATATAGACTGCATGTAAAAACTAAAACATACCTAGATGGTATTTTTGTGCTACAAACAAAACCCAGAAGGCATTTTTCTTTTTGATGTACAGAAGATGTTGATCTAGTGTAAACAAAATGCCTTTAGCTACAAAAAATGACCTTAGCAACCAAAAAATGACATGCAAAGGCTGAATTAGCTACCTAAGACAAGCAATGGCATGCTGGAACCTACAATATTGATTGAAACACCAAATTTGCAAGCTAGTTGTCAGATTTGAGTTTGAAACCCCAGTTCCGCATCTGTGTATGATGATGTCTAATTTCAGTGAAATGAAAGCCAAATCTAACTTTTTCAAGCCTCCTGGACGCGTTGGAACAACCAAAAATGCTGCCAGTATAACCAGAAATGCTGCAATCACCTAGATTTCATAAAACACATGTGTAAACCCCAGAGATTAAAAAAGTTTCCATCAAACTTTTTTGATTCTCAAGATCATCCGAAGATGCAAGAGAAGAGCATACTGGGTTTTTCAAAAAATTGTAATAAGATTTATTAGCTCCCCTTGAATCTCTCAAATATGGAAACTAAAATCTACTCTTGCACATAGAATAGCTCTGATACCATGTTAGAATCTGAAAAGATTATTAACCTAGAAAACTAGTGCAAACGAATAGATATTTAAACTATGAATGCAAATGATACGAAATCAAAATAGCAACACGGAGCTAGTCTCCAAGAGAGTAATGCAAATGCTAGAAGCAAAATAGCATTAAGAGGATGCAAAAGAAAAAGATACAAAATACAAGCCAGGTAGCATGCTTATATAGACCAGGGAGAGGGAGGAGGTGGCAACACCGACCAATCAGGAGCAACCATCTATTAGACTAAAGATAGTAAAGCATCTTCCCAAGATAGCTAATGGATGCTCACATGTAGGAAGGTGACACCTCGTAACCACTCACCTAATAAGACATGCTTTATTAACCTAGGCAAGATTAATAGAAGTGTAGGAAAAACCTAGGAATATAGGGAAAAATAAATAACCCACTAGGAAATAAAAACCTACACTAACAGAAGTTCTTATGAGCAGCAAGAGCAAGGAACATTCTGATTGCCTCCATCCTGGCTACTAGAGCAAACATCTCCTCAAAGTCAATGCCTTCAACTTGTGTGTATCCTTTATATACAAATCTTGCTTTGTTCCTTACAACTTCACCTTCTTCATTCAGCTTGTTCTAGAACACCCACTTTGTTCCTATAACATCCTTATTGGCTGGTCTCAGAACTAATTCTCACGTCTAATTCTTCTCAATCTGATCCAATTATTCTTCCATTGTCTTTATCCATCCATCATCTTTTCTAGCATCAGCAAAGGTTTCAAGTTCTACTTTTGATAGCAAACACAAGTTTACTTGCTCATGTGTTTTAGCAAGCCTTCTCCTTGTCTGTACACCTTCATCCTTATCTCCAATGATCTGATCTACTGAGTGGTTCTTCTGAACATATTTTTCTAGAGTCTTAGGCATCTTCTCTAATTCTTGTTCCTTTTCTTCTTTCACTTCTTCTTCTTCATCTTTAATGCATGGAAAGATATCAGATTCAGAGTCCTCTAATACTTATGAGATTTGATATAGGTCTTCATCTACCTTGACATTTGTGCTTTCAATCATCTTTCCCAACCTCTTGTTGTAGCATCTATAAGCCTTACTTCTGGTTGAGTAATCAAGAAAGATTCCTTCATCACTTTTTAAATCAAACTTTCATAGGTCTTCTTGATCTCTTCTGATATAGCATTTGCTGCCAAAGATCCTGAAGTATCTAATAGTGGGAGGTCTTCCATACCATAGCTCATAAGGGGTCTTAGTGTTGTTGACCCTTAGTTGCACTTTGTTAATCAGATAGACAGCAATGTGAACTGCTTCCTTCTAGTACATATTAGGTAGATCTACATCTTTCAACATTGCCCTAGCCATGTCTTGCACAATTCTATTCTTCCTTTCTACTACCCCATTTTGTTGAGGGGTCCTAGGAGCTGACAGATGTCTCCTAATACCATGATCTTCACAAAACTCTTCAAATTCATTTGAAGTAAACTCACCTCCTCTATCAGACCTTAAGCACTTGATCTTAGCATCCACTTCATTTTCAACCATAGCTTTGAACACCTTAAATTTATAAAGGGCATCTTATTTTTTCCTTAAGAAAGTAACCCAAGTCATTCTAGAATAATCATCAATAAGCAACATAAAATACCTCTCACCTTGTTGACTCTTTAATCTTGTAGGGCCACATAGATCGGTGTGAATCGGCTCCAATGGCTTTGAAGAAGAATACTTCTTGCTTTTAAAACATGTCTTTGTCTACTTTCCTATTTGACATTCCTTGCATACTGTGTTTGCAAGCTTGATTATCATGGGCATGTCTCTCACTACATGAGTAGAACTGATCTTTACCATATTATTAAAATTGTTGTGTCTGATTCTTTTGTGCCACATCCAAGACTCACTAGATTGAGCCAACAAACATGTTCTTCCATTTACCTCCTTCATATGATAGATATCACCATATGTCTTGATACCTTCTGCAACTAGTTTTCCAAACCTTGCCTTCCTTATTTCACAGCCCTTGGCATGAAAGGTGAGATTATACCCTTTTCTACACATCTAACTAACGCTGAGAAGATTGTGTTTTAGCCCTTTAACATATAGGACATCCTTAGTCCTATTCTTCCCATCAATAGTTATAGCAACTTTTCCACAGATTTGTGTTGACACATCACCACAGAGCTTGGCAGCACCACCATCCCACTTCTCAAGGCTAAAAAACTTCTCCTTGTAACCAGTCATATGATTTGAGCAACCACTATCAATTACCCAATCCTTAGATTCTTCTCTTGCATGAAAAGCAATCCATATAACCATTGATCTATCATTGTTTTGATTTGTTTGCAAGGCATCAGTCTTCTCACCTTTTCCAATATCATCATTTTTTTCATCAACACTTAAGGCCATGAAAAGTGTTTCATCATTTGAATCATCATGATCCTCATCTTCTAAAGAGTAACTGCTCTCCCTGGAATACAAAATTCTTTTGAACTTGTCTCTCTTGTTACTACCCCTTGATTCCTTAAAAGGACATTTAGAAGCAAAGTGACCAAACTTTCCACAATTGAAACATTTGAAAGGTAACTTACCTTTATATTTCCTAATGCCTTTCTTTAGTCTTCTCACAAAATTTGCTTCAACTTCATCATAGCTCTCATCTTCATCAGCAACTTCTTCCTTTGTCTTCATACTGACTTTGAAAGTAGCTTCTTTCTTTGGAGCATCACTACTAAACTCTCTCATTTCAAAGGCAGTAAGGGAACCAAATAGTTTTTCTATTGTGTATGTATCCAAATCTGCATTCTCCTCAATAGAAGATACCTTATGACTGTAAGATTTGGGAAGAGATCTCATAACCTTCTTCACAATTTCATCCTCTTCCACTTTTCCACCAAGACCTATGATGCCATTGACCACTTTATTCACTCAGAGCATATATCTAGCAATGTCTTCATCCTTTGTCATTTTTAGGGTCTCAAATTTGCTTTTGAAGATTTGCATCTTTGCTTGCTTTACTTTCTTATCTCCTTCATAAATGGTTTCAAGTTTAACTCAAACATATTTAGCTGAAATGCAACTCATTACTTTTGAAAGTTCAGAATCAACCAACCCACTCATGATATCAAACTTTGCCTTGGCATTGTTATCATATTCATTAACTTCATATGGATATGTAGGAATAGTAGAAAGAACTTTATAACTAGTCTTGACATATTACCAAACACCACATCCTAGAGAATTGATATAGCCTTCCATCCTTAGCTTCCAAAAAGCATAATTTGTTCCATTGAATCTAGGTATCTTGTTAGATCCATTATGTGCCATCCTGGACCTTCCTTAAGGGGTTAAGCTTTCTTTAGAGGAAATTGGCTTTGATTCCAATTGTTGAACACACCAGGATACTGGGGGGTGAATTAGTATCTAAACAACTTCAACTTATTCGGAGAAGATTAAAACTTAAGCATCATAGTAAGGTAGCTCAATGAATTCATGAACTCCTTTACAAGATCTACAAAATCAAACCAACGCTTTTCCATAAAATCATTTTGAATTCATAGTAAGGTTGAATTCAACCTTACATTGAGCAGATTTTGTAGATCTTGTATGAATCAAACCAACACTTTTCCACAAGATCATATAACCTTACTATGAATTCATACAAAAGGATCATAGTAAGGTTGAATACAAAATCTAAACCTTACTATGATTTTGAATTCATACAAGATCTACAAACACTCCTTTACCTCTACACATCAAAGATTTTTTGTTGCACATCTTCAATCATGAACTCTGAGCACAATCTATCATATAGAACACACTACAACATACTATCATTGAGAAACTGAGGTTGCAGACCACCAAGAACCTTGAAACTACAAGGAAGCATGTAATGCACATACATAAACATGTCCATAAAACTAGAAAGGCAACCATTCAGTTTCAAAGGAATGCAAAACATTCCAACAGACCTTCAACACTAGCTTACTCTGTCAAAACACATGTCAGTACTCTATCATGCATAACTTTCACAGTGGAGGACAAATAATCTGAAACTTTAGAATTATCACTTTTATTGCACCCAGAACATAGTTCCAGAACTGCATAGCCATATTTGCAAATGCAGAGCAATGCATAGCATTCCATTGTCCTACTAAGAACACCTTCACAAAAACAACACTATCTTCAGTCTATCAATAGTAAAATATTCTTCTAGTAATCCAATCACCATGAAACTTGAATCAGACCATTAGTAACATCTTCTCAACATTAGCAACACATCTAATCATCTTAGTGCTTCTAATTTCCACCTTAATATAACTTTATATTCAATTTTGCATTGATCAAGGCATGACATCCAACCATGAACTTTAGTGATCTCATTATATTCAACATCATGAACTATATCTTCTCTATTGGATGGGGTGTGACATCCAACCATGAACTTCAGTAATCTCATTATATTCAACATCATGAACTGTATCTTCTCTACTGGATGGGGTATGACATCCAACCATGAACTATACCTTCTCTGCACATGACATCCAACCATGAACACCATCACACCACCATGGTAATGTTGACATCAATGACAACCTTGTGATAGTGTTGACATCAATGACAACCCTAGGAACCATATGTATAACAAGATAGTAAATCGAGAAGTGTGATGGATAAATGTTTTCTTCTATGTATTAGTTAGGTTCGATGGAAGGTGTTATCATGAAGGTAATCATAGATGTCTTGGTACCAGGGATAATTGGGACCAACAAGTTTACAAATTAATGCAATGGGTGGAGCATCGACAACCAATATTAATAGTTGTTTGACCAAGAATTCACAATGCTAATTTTTTTAGGCATATCCAGGAGGGATCCGATTGTTACCATAGCATCAATAACCTTGTTATTGAATCTAGGAATATATTCAAAGGAGATTGTGGAAAAGTGTTGGTTGAATTCATTGAGCATCCTTTTGTAAGGTAGCAATTTGTCATCTTTGGTTTGATATTCATCTGTGACCTGTCTAATGACTAATTGGGAATCTCCATAGACCTGTAACTACTTGATATTCCACTAAACTACCATGCAAAGCCCTGTAATTAAAGCGTCATATTCAGTAATGTTGTTTGTGTAAGGAAAGGCTAGCCGATATGAATTTGGAATAGAGTCACCTTGTGGTGTGATAAAGAGGATTCCAACTCCTAAACCATGTTGGGTATACAAACCGTCAAAGTATGGCTTACATTCAACTGATGGAGAGATATTAAATATCCCTTTGTCTAGAAAATTAGAAAGCACAGGGTGTGTATATGTAATAGGAGCCTCTGCGAGTTGATCAATGATGAACTATCCTTCGATTACTTTATGATCAACATATTCAATATCAAACTCACTAAGAATCATGACCCATTTTGTCATGCCTATATCAAGCCCACCTGTATGTCAAACATACAAGTGGGCAAAAATGGTGGAAATATTTTTTTTTTCTAAAGAAATTGAATTAAACTTGAAAACTAAATTGCAAGTTTACCTAAAGACCACTTATGTGTCACGATCAATGTCAGGTTTGTTGAGTTGTTTCTTTCTCTCGCAATTACCCTAATGTTCAAAAATAAATAATTAAGTCCTATAAGGTGAAATTAATTTTTTGTACAACTTAATCTATAGGGTTTACATGATAAAATCTACAACTAAGTTAATTACTATTAAAGATGCCAATATTACATTATAAACTAATTTACCCACAATTAAATATTTTCTTTAATAAAAGATTATAAGATGATTTTAACAAAGATAATAATAAATCCAATATATCATTAAATTCCTACATTTACTCAATAAAACATATTTATTTCACTTAATTGATAAAAGGAATATTTAAGTTAAACTGTAGACACCCAAATTTGTCCCAAATTTGTCCATGTATTGCAACATTACCTTGTCAATACATCATACGAGACACCTTATGAGACATTTTGTCCTAGCTACCCCTTTCATCACCTAATTAGTTAAATAAATCATATTTATTTAACTAATCCCATTTATCCTTCTATAGTCAATTAATTAAATAAATTATATTTATTTAATTAATTTCCACTTTTCCCTCATCCAAATTAAGTAAATAAATTAAATATTTATTTACTTAATGTATTCCACATCATTCCTTTCAAAAAATGGAAAATTATATATTTGTCTCTATCTCCACATTTGTCTCCTTGTAAAGTGGAAGACCATTTGACACTTGTCACATGACTACAATTCCCTCAAGGAGTGGGAATAACTAATCAATCCTAGCTATCCACATCGTTCAATTAGCCTTTCAATCTCGACCATCCATCCAAATCATCTCAAGCCTATAAATCAACCCTCTCCCAAGCCATTTGGGGATCTATTCTTCAAGTATCCTTATTCTGTCAAAATCATTCTTGAATCTTCTCATCCATCTCCATCTATCATCATTCATCTATCAATCTCCATCTTAGTGTTACGTTGCAGAATTGAGCAATCAACATATCAAATCAATCAATTCATCCATCATTTGCATCTATTCGAGGTATTGAGAATTTGGATTAGGTAATGCATTTCATTGTTTTATCATTTTGATTTTATCCAAATTTTTCATTATACATTTTTGGTGAACATGCCCTATTGGATCTAATCATTAGTTTTTGTAGGTTTTTGTTGCAAAAATTTTCCTTTTTCTAACCCTAGTTTGTCAAGATTTGGATGCAAATGTATGTAGATGATCTCTTAGCTCAAATCTAACTTCCCCATTACATCTGGGAGGCCGTTTCCATCAATTTTGAGTACAAATTTTCCTAGATTTCATGAAGAAAAGAGCGTTTGGTGAAGAAATTTGTCTCTCATTTGAGAAAAATCACATCGCTTTTGGTAAATTTGTCTCGCATTTGAGCAAAATGACATCCTTTTTGAATGACAGTACATCACTTTTGGCAGTCCTCATCGCATCCAACAATCTGGGGCTTTTGTTTGATTACTGACATCTTTGCAGGATTTGCTGGATTTCATTTGTTTGATCTAGGGTTTTGATCTGAGTGTTCATGTTCTTGATTTTCATTTTATCATTTGCAATCTATTTTGTCTAGGGTTTTGATCATCTTGACCTAATCTCATTTGTTTTGTAAGATCTTATCAATCTATGGTTGTAGGGCTTTTATTTGATTAATCTGAATCATCAATAGGGTTATTTTGATATTTACATTTCTCTCATATTTATTTTTCATAACCCTAACCCTAGATTTTGTAGAAATGGGTATTTTTTTTGTGCATTCGGGAACAATTCATTGTTTCTTCTAAGTTTGCATCTCATATGAGCTAAATTACATCACTTTTGGTAATTTTCCTCGCATATGAGCAAAATCTCATCACTTTTGGCAAAATTTAGCTTGCATATGATCAAAATTGCATCACTTTTGGCTTTGTAACTCGCTTTTGGTTGTTGTCATTGTGGATTTTGGTTTTTTATCGTAACTTTCACATACGGAGGCCAAATTACACAAACAAATACTTGTTGGAAAGAGGACTATGTGAACTTCACAATGGTGTAGGTTTCATCAGGTGAATGTGTTATTTTCCAACCTTTTTTCGCAGTCAAAGTTCAACTTCCTTTTAAACTTCAATTGAGCATATCTTGAGCAATTTTGATCGGATTTCGACGAATTTTTTTTTTAAAGTACATATAATTTCCTAAAGAATCTGTTTATGCAATCTATTCTACTATATCATATCATTTTAATCAGACTTTATTAGATTTTATCTTTTTCACATAACAATCTTCTTGGCTAGTTTACTTGCTTCTTTTTCAATTTGGTGACTTGTAGGTGACCTCACAAGGAGATGGAGCAGTATTTGGATCAATCACAATAGCAAATTGGAAAGAAATTTTATCAGGTGCACTCATTCTAATCTTTCATCTCTTAATCATTGTTTGCAAACACATTTGGATTTGGGCTTAAAACGAACATTGCTTGCAATCACATCAAAAATTGGGTTAAAATGAACAAGTGTCTTCCTACACATTTGGATTTGGGATCTAATAAAGAACAAGTTCTTGAATTTTTTTCCACACATTTTATTTCTAAAGGGTCAATTAATAATTGCGAGTGTGAATCAAGTGACAGCTCACTTGGTTTGCTTTTGTATACCCTATCTTAGGAGGCCTACTTGGAGACACACCACTCCAAGGGATGACCTCAACCAAGGCAAAATTGAAAGACACCCTCATTGAGAGTTGGAATCTTGTGACTCTTGGCTAAGCCCCAAAGAACTTTATACCTTTGGGAAGTGAAGGTAAAGGGTGGGTTACCCCTTTCTTTTGGTTGTGTGACAGGATTTTACTTTTAATTCCTTAGTCAACCTTGTGCAATCTAGCCTAAGACCTAATTGGCCATACCCACTTGCCTAGTCATAGGGCTTGTTGATGTGTCTTCCATGTGTGCTTTCTTCATCATCACATTCTTCATATTTCAAAATTAAACTTACTTATGTGTCATGCATGAGTGATTCATGTGTGTATATGCATAATCATTTGTTTGAACATTGCCAAATCAAGTTGTAAACACCAAACATATAAACGAGTCATCCTACACATCATACCCAAATCAATTTTATCCTAAACACATCCAAATCAATTTCATCCTAGTCACCTTCATCCTAATCATCAAATCATCATCCAAACAATCCATATCATCGTCGAATCATAACCAAGCACTTTTCAAAAAGGACTTAAGACTTAAACACTTGTGTGACATCATGTCAACCTTAGAGGACCTCCAAAATCTCCTTCATATGCTTTTCCACATGCATGCAAGCCAATCACCTTTAGAGTAGTGAACCTTTCAAAGCATTCAATATATGATTCAAATGTTTTGAACAAGCCAATCCTCATGCATACAATACCTCTTGGCAGAAATACAACACCTCTTGGCAACTTGCAAAGTCCAACAAACATCTTCTCGATCCTATCTGGCACCTATCCCCTCCTATCTATCCACTCATCAACTCAATTCTATACTAACCTATCATACTTCTTCTAATGTCAACCCTAATCCATATCAATCCATATCACAACAACCCTTATCCTATAAAATTCCTCCTCCACAACACCATCACAACTTCCAACATATTCAACCACAATAACATCAATTCAACAATTCCAACCACAACGTCAACACATTCACCACCAACAACAAAGAGTCATACCAAAACAACAAATCCAAACACTATCCCAACCTCCACAAATTCCACCTCAATCCTATGTATCATCTACCTCAACTTCATACCAACCTAATATATCCACACATCATGTCAATACCATATCAACCTATCAATGTCCACCCCAACCTTATCCAATTTCTCATTTCAACATTCCAACACATCATCAAACCCATCCATAAGGCAACCAAGTGTCCTCACAAGAAGTACCGTTGATAGGCCTATGTCCACCTTTGCAACAAGAAGCACATCCAAGTCCAAGTGGCCACTTGTACATAAATCAAGCAAGCCCAAGTTATCCTATGCAACACTTAACTACCTTTGACAAGGGAGATACCAATCTAGAGTGGCCATCACCATTTAATCACATGCCAACATATGAGCCTACTAGTCCTATCCCTGCACCTTCATGTGATCCTAATCCTAGTCCATTGGTCCATCAACCTTCATCATCTTAATCCCCATGTTCTATTAACCCTTCATTAAAAGATTCTATGGAGATACTTTTGGAAAGTTTGGTCCAAGAAAATTTGATTGAGTTGCCACCAATAACACCCCTTGGAAAAATGTACTTTAAACCCCATTGGTATAAAGATAACGAATATTACATATACCATAGGTTTAAGGCCCATGCCATATCCACTTGTGTACAATTTAAAAGATTGGTCAAGAACCTAGAAGATTGTGGTAAGATTGTGTTAGACAAAACCAATCTATCTAATTCCATTATTCTTCCATCTAGCCCAAATCCCATTATCCATCCAACAAGTCCTAATCCTAAGCCCATAACACCATCTACCCTTATCATCCATCCACTATATTGTCCTTTCACTCATACACTTGTAAAGGATGTGATCCTTTGGCTACTAGCAAGGAATAAACCATATTCATGTCAAACACCCATTCATGAGCCTATCAAAGAACTTCCAAAGGTCATGTCCAATCCTATAATCCCATCATGTGGTCCACCTATCCTTGAGCCTATCCAAGAGTCCTCTATTAACATGCCTAGCCTTCCAAACCTTTCAAGTGATCTGCAAGCCATTAATCCTATTCAAGGACATACCATAAGTCCAAGTCAAGAGTCATCATGTTCTCATGTAGTTGACCAAGAGCCTATCCAAGAGTCATCTCCTTCCACTTCTATTCAAGCAAGTCAAGAGGTATGTCAAGGGTATATTCCTAAGCATGTGGAAACATCAACCCCTTGTCCAAATCAAGATCAAAGTACTTCCATCCACCCCATCCATAACATATATCTTTTCCACAATCAAGATATTACCTATGAAGAACCTATCCATGAGAATCTTGATCCTAGTCATACCACCACAACCATTCATAAGCAAGACACCCAAGACCTACATGCTCCATCTAATGAAAGTATTTTTGACCTACTTGAGCATTCACCCCATTTCATGGCCTTCCTTCAAATTAAATAAATTCCACCAATCAATGATCCCACATCATCCACTTGTCATGATGAGACACTTGTCCCCCAAGCAAGCATAGAAGATCAAACCAATAACTTGGATCTTAGTGAGAATAATAAACATAATCAAGATCCTAATGATCCTTCTACATCCACCATCAACTCCACTTCAAATCCCCCATCATGTCCTATTGGTCTTACCACCTTTATCCATGAGTGTTCTTCCCTAGGACAACAACAACCTTTGTCCTCCACCTCATCTTCTTCACCCAATAGCAAACTTGTGTCTAGTGTTCAAACCACACCTAGTCCCATTGTTCATTGTATCCTCCAAAACATGAACTACTAAGGTAAATGCTTAGGCCTTCATCAACAAGGTATTTTGGAGCCAATCCATGTCAATGTCCCTCCACACTCATATGGCCTTGGATACATACCCCAAGGTAAGCAATCCAAAGATGTTGGTAATTCCTCCATGCATCCTAAGCCCACCACCTTCCATCATAAATCTTATCATGTACCCAACACATATGTTGCCATTCCACCTCCATCATCCTACAAATGTCAAAAGCATGTGACCATACACCATCCACCATCCACTTTACCTCCACTACTTCCAACTCCAACTATCCCTCCATCTACTTTGCCACCACTTTTACCAACGCCTAATTACCCACTTATCCATAAGTCCCTAAAAATCATAATCATGACCAATAAATGCACACATTGTCTAAACATGAAGCTTCCACTCATTCCACCAAACCCATGGGACACAAAAGTAAAAATATTGAAGCCTTTAATTGTAAAGCCAAAAATCCTACCAAAAATCCTAAGGATACTCATGCCTTAGAACATCAATGCAAAAAGTCAAAGCAAAATCCATCCAAAAAGTTATCCAAACCCATACCTCCAAAAGAAAGGTCCAAAACCAAAATGGTTTAGGTACCTAAGCAAAGAGCAAGCAAGTCAAATGAGGCATCTACCGCTCAAAAATCCCAACCATTCACTTCCATCCAAAAATGCCATTCCATACAAAAGTTTCAACTTCCTAAATCCCACAAGCAAAGGAAAAATCATAAAAATACTAAGTCCATGTGGGTCCCTAAATCACTCAATCACCCATCACCTAAGCAAACATCTCCATTGCTTCCTACACCACCTTCCCATCAAAAGCTTCAATGTTTATCACGATGTGTGCAGCCATTGGTCATGGTTCCATTCCATTCTACAACATTCCCACATACCTCCATCTCCTCACCTTTCATCCATTATCCTACATATCTTCCCCATCACCTTCCTATGGTCCATGATTTTGCATAAACCTTTCATCCATCCTTTTACATATGTCCTACATAATCCACATCATAATCCACTATCCTTCCATGCATAAGCCTTCCGTAATCCACATCATAATCCACTATCCACCTAATCCATCTCTCTCATGCAATCTCCTACCAACATTGACAAGCATAATGACATGGTCCATGCGATGGCATTCATCTCTAATAGGACACTATCACCTTTCATAGCACTAGACACTTGAGTCTCTCCTATTCATTACCATGGTGAAAACTTGGCAAACAGGCACCATGTGTAATTGTCATGCTATCCCATCAAAAAGTCAAAAAAAGAAACAAAAAGTAAAGATAAATCCCTTCGTCCAACGGTGAAAACCTAGTGAACAGGCACCTTAGATAAGTACCGTGATGAAAACCTAGCAAACAGGCATCATGTGTAGGTTGATCTTCTATGTCACTTACACTTGGGGGCACCTTGTCTCATCCACACTATCTATCCTATCATATCACTTTCTATCATGTCCTATCTTGCCATATCCTATCCTACCATCCTTAGCCATTACACCCACATACCTATCATATTGAGTTCATTCATTCTCCCTTCCTCCTTTTGATCTTGATAAAGATGGGGCAAAATATTGAAATATGCTTTGGATATCTCTTGATATACCTCATCCTTTCCATTAAACCAATCCATCATGTCATCCTATCATAAGCCTTGTCATCCAAATCCAATCCATCATGTCATCCTATTATCATGAGCTTTGTCATGTAAAATCATAAGTCTTATACCTAGAATGGGGCATGTTATTCCTATGTGACATAGTCTTTGGAGATCACATCCTAACTCCATTATGAGGCATACATCTATCCACTATGGCCTGTGGTCTTACCCATTCCTTTATCATGAGTTTTCCATCTGCTATAGCCCATCCTCTTACCTATCAATCTATCATGAGCCTTCCATCCTATTTAATATCACCCATCCTTTTATCCATCCATCTTATCCTACCTTTATCCTTGCACCTAGACTTGGTCTTCCCTTGTCATTGGTATCAAGCACAATGGCTACCCAAATTGTAAATTCAATGCCATCCCAAAACATTTAAAAAAGCAAAAAAATCAAATATTCTAAAAAATCCAAAAATATCAAATATTCTCAAAAATTCAAAAAACTTAAATATTCCCAAAAATCCAAAAAATCAAATATCAATTGCAAATCCAAGCAATAAAATCAATTGAATCACATCAAATTCATCAAACTCAATCATTCAAATAAATCCAAATAATCAATCCAATTCCTTCAATCAAATCATCCCTTCACCAATCCAATCACTTTAATCAAATAAATCCATCAATCCCATTCATCCAATCAAATTGCATCAATCCATCAATTCAATCAATCAACTTCATCAAACTCAAATCTAGTCAATCCATTTATAGAAATCCATCATTATCATAATAAAAATCACATCAAAACCATCATCATTCAAATCAATTCATCAAACCAAATCTAAGTAATGATCCAAATGCAAGTCAATCATTAATCCATACCAATCAAGCTAATCAATTGTGTCAAATTGTCCAATCACATCAATGGTCTTGATCCTAATCTTGTTGTAAACCAAATCAATCAATCATCATCATCATCAATGGGATATACCATTCCCACATCCTAGTGTTGATCTAGGGATATATTGTTCCCCACAATGACAACACTATTTATCATCGTCAATCAATCAATCAATCATTGGTTTACCACTTGAAAGGGACAATACCTTGTTTATTTTTGAATCATTTGTACACACTTCCTTGCTTTCTTTTGTGTGTTATTATTTTATCTTACATTTGAATCACATCTCTTACATCCCATCAACAACATTATATATCATCAAACATCTAGTCAATCCTAATCAATCCATAACTAGATCAATCCATCCACCTTTCATCGTCACCATCAATAAAACAAAATCAGAACTGCATCTCATCTCTATCATTAAGTGCCTTGATCTCGTGGATACATGGTATGTAGGTAATCTAGGATATGAAGGAAGTGCCTAGATTCAGGCATAAGTGATAGACCCCTTCTTCCATCTTTCATCCTTCTTCTAATCTTTGCCAATTATCATCTTCATCCATCTCTCATTTCCTCTATCATCTATCTCCCACCTCATCAATAAACACCTAAAATTCAATCAATCGTCACTTCATCAATTATTTCTTCTAACCAAATCCAATCATCAAATCAATTCATCTATATCCATCAAGTCATGCAATCAAATTAATTCAATGCAATCATCACTTCATCAATCCATTCTTAAATATTCAAATAAATCATCACAATCAATCAAGTCAATCCAAGCAATGATCCAAATGCAAGTCATCATTAAACCATACCAATCAAGCTAATCAATCATGTCAAATTATCCAATTGCAATCCTTGGTCTTGATCCTAATCTTTCTGTAAACGAAATCAATCATCATCATCATCAATCGGATATATTGTTCCCACATCCTTGTGTTGATCTAGGGATATATCATTTCCCACAATGACAACACTATCTTTATCAACATCATCAAATCAATATTATCATCAACAATCAATCAATTAATCATTGGTTTACAACTTGACAGGGGCAATACCTTGTTTGTTGTTGTATCATTTGTGCATGCTTTCTTGTTTGTGCTATATTTTTATCTTACATTTGTATCAAATCGGTATCATTTCTAGATAATATTCATATCTTGTGTATGTTGGAATAGCTTTTTGTATTATCCTTTGCATCTAAGGTCATATCATACCTTTTGTGCATTAGGACTTTAATGCTCTAAGTTTTCTTCCTCATACATTAGACAAGGTTGTTTTATGCTGGGGCACGAGACACATCGTCACCCTGGTTCTTATACCTTGGTGCATAACGTCTAGTGCTAAATCAAACATCATGGTTGCTCACTTTAATTACAGCATAACACATCATTCCTTTCTTCTAACCATTCCCTTATCTTTCTTCCTTGACCAATCCCTTTCATTTCAAGACCCTACCTGTGTTTGTCCAACCTACCTATCCTCTCAAGGGGGCATCCTCATCCTATCTTTCCATCATCATACCATATCATCCTATCCTTTTCCTCTATCCATACCTTATCTTCTTTTAAATGATGTTGCTCGACATAAAGCTCATCATCTCGAACATCATATCAAAGAGGGGCAAAATGTAGACACCCAAATCTGTCCCAAATTTGTCCATGTCTTGCAACATTACCTTGTCAATACATCATCTGAGACACCTTATGAGACATTTTGTCCTAGCTACCCCTTTCATCACCTAATTAGTTAAATAAATCATATTTATTTAACTAATCTCATTTATCCTTCTATAGTCAATTAATTAAATAAATTATATTTATTTAATTAATTTCCACTTTTCCCTCATCCAAATTAATTAAATAAATTAAATATTTATTTAATTAATGTATTCCACATCATTCCTTTCCAAAAATGGAAAATTCTATATTTGTCTCTATCTCCACATTTGTCTCCTTGTAAAGTGGAAGACCATTTGACACTTGTCACATGACTACAATTCCCTCAAGGAGTGGGAATAACTAATTAATCCTAGCTGTCCACATCGTTCAATTAGCCTTTCAATCTCAACCATCCATCCAAATCATCTCAAGCCTATAAATCAACCCTCTCCCAAGCCATTTGGGGATCTATTCTTCAAGTATCCTTATTCTGTCAAAATCATTCTCAAATCTTCTCATCCATCTCCATCTATCATCATTCATCTATTAATCTCCATCTTAGTGTTATGCTACAGAATTGAGAAATCAACATATCAAATCAATCAATTCATCCATCATTTGCATCTATTTAAGGTATTGAGAATTTGGATTAGGTAATGCATTTCATTGTTTTATCATTTTGATTTATCCAAATTTTTTGATTACATAAACAATTAAATATTATCACTTATAAATAGTTATCCATATAGAAAATAGATTTTTTTTTATAACCAATTTTCAAAAGAATTAATCCATTAACCAATTTTTTATTAGCTAATAAAAACAAGCTTTTTCCTTATAAGAAAGTTCTTTTTCTATTACAAACATGTGAGGCCTACCTTATTATGATGCTTGTAGCACCTCTTGTTACCAATGGGCAGTAATGTTGTTGGCTACTTGAATACTTGAGAGGCAAATCACCCATGTTATATAGCATATCATTATAAATGAAAACCTCATATAGACCTGTTGTCATATTTTGCCAAGCCAAAATACTCCTAGTTTCCCCTCCTATCAAAAAAATCAGATCAAAGAAAGCTTAAAAAGGAGGTAAAACCTAAAATCCTTCAAAATCCAGTGAATTCCCTTGCAAAAATCCCCAAAATTTCATGTGGAGAATCCTTGCAGAAAACCTAGAAAAATCCAGGTTCTTACCTTAGTTTTTACCTACTTTTGGTCTTTATCAGCAAAAGTTTAGGTTTCTAAACTTGTAGAAAAATCACAAAATTGGCTAAGGCATGAAAGAGGGTTTTCTCCCTTTGTCAGAAATATTTATCTTTTATGAACTTGGTGGACATTTCATCTTTTCACAGGTTCGCTGATTCGATGATTCGCTAACAAGGTGATTCACCAACAAGGCAATTTGTCAACAAGGCAAAGGGAGCGGGCTTCTTCAAAATTGATTAAGAAAGAGATAGGGAGTGCCTTGTCGGCAAAGTGCAAAAAGTGCAAACTTCAAGCAAAGTTCATAATTTCCTTAGTTCATCGATCGGGTGATTCTCCGATAAGGCAAGGTAGAAGGAAAGGTTTGTAAAATTTGGCTAAAAAAGGAGCAAGTGTTTTCCTTATTAGCAAAGCGATGGTTCAGTGAACCAAAGGTTCACCAATCGATGACTTTTTTGACATAATGAAGAAGGATGGTCAAGTTTTGAAATGAAAGAAATCACCGATTAAGCAAAGGATGAAGGCATCAGCGAAGTGAGGTGGTTCGGTAAAATAAACTTTTGCTGACAGGGATGGTCTAGTTTAGAATTTGATCATTTTGTCGATAAGCAAGAAAGAATTCTCCAAAATTGGTTAAGACATGGAAGGAAAGTTTCCCTTTGTCAGGAAATCAGAGGGAGAATGAACTAATGAAATAGTTTTGATTTGTGAGAGTTCATTGACAGCTCTTTTTGTTGATAAGGAAGAAGGTGAAGCGACAAAGTTAAACAAAAGTAGCTTTTGCCGATAAAGCAAAAACATGCCCTGGTTCGAGAATTGAAGAATTCGTCGATAAGGCAAAATGGCCAAGGAAAGGTCAAATCGGCAAATCGACTAAAGAGGGAACTCGTCGGCTAGTTCAATTTTCTCACGGTTCACTGACAGGGTGAAAAGCCGATAAGGGAGATATCAAATGAAAAATGTTCGGCATGAGCCAATTTTGCCGACAAGGTAGAATGACAAAAAGGCACTAAGGGCAATAGTTCCAAAAACTTAGATTTTGCTAATAAAAAGGGTGGCCAAGGAAGGAGTTCACAAAGGGCTACTTTGTACCCATAAGAGTTGTGTAGGTGCAAGTGTAGGTGTAAGTGTAGGTGGTGTTAAGGTAGGTCCACCAGGTCATTTTATGCAGATGGAGAAGCGGTGACCAAGATTGATGTAGGAAGAACTATAGGGATGGTGCCCAACTTTCCATCCAATCAAACAAACCTTTATGTTCGGCAGGCGAGTTTAGTGTTGCTCAAGCAAACTTAGGTCAAGCAGCAAAATTAGGCCGGCGTACAAGTAAGAATTGACCCTGTCATTCCTAAAGCATCAACGAAGGGCAATCAGATCCTTCAATATTGTTGATCAGATGAAAAGGACCAATATAAGTGTCACAATGTGGGACACTTTATTGATTCCAGCGTAAAGAGATTTATTAAAGGAAGCTTCGATTAGCTTCAACCAGCCTACTGTAGAGGCAACAAAAGAAAAGGCTCCCATCCCAACAAACCTATGCCAGCCATAAAAGGAGGAAGCAAGAAAAAGAAAAACCAGTAAGCGCCCTCCATTCTATGTTTCTTTAATTATTGGTGACAAATTGCTACACAATTGTGTGATAGATTCTGGGGTGGGTACCTCTATCATGCCCAAAAAAGAAACTGACAAGTTGGGTATAGTGTATGAGCCTATGAACAAAGGGGTAGTGCAATTAGATGGTACCACTATTAATACAGTGGGTTTTATAAAAGATTTAAAACTCACTTTGCATGCATGTCCTAGTTGCTTTGTTTCCCAAGACATCTCTGTCATTTATCTCCTACCCTACTTTGGCATATACCTATCTAGAGATTTCACAGCCAAGATAGGTGGGTACCTATCTTCTGATTGGTCCCACATGCTATTTAGAACTAGATATGGTACCAAAGTAACCATGAAAGCTGAGCCTATTTCCAATGACCACATAGAGCCCTACTCTCCTAATCTCACCAATATGAATTGTACAATCCATGAGTTAGAGGAGGATGGCAATATTAGTAGGCATGAGGCTACCACTCTAGTGGAGGAGATTCCTAACATATTACTTGATGAGTGGGTAGACAATTTCTAGTTTGACCCCCCTACTCACATAGAGGAAATAGGGTTGGGTACTTATTGTATCCATGAAGAGGATGCAATCATCCCCAATATTGAAAAGACAATATCAGATCCTGAAGGGATGTGGTAAATGTATTTTGATAGCTCCAAAAGTAGAAATACAGTAAGCATTGGGGTTGTATTGATTTCACCCCAAAAGGAGAGTTATTTCTCTTCATTTAGATTGTAGTTCAACTATACTAACAATGTAGCTAAGTATGAAGCCTTGATTTAGGGCATACAGCTGGCTCAAAAAAGAGGAATAAAAGTTTTGCAGGTATTTGGTGATAGCGAGTTGGTTGTCCACCAAATTAGAAAACTAAGTGCTTCAAAGAATGACTTGCTAAAGTCATACAAACATAGGGTCTGGGACTTGATCGAAGATTTCAATGCCTTCAACATTTGGGACATTCTCGAGTAGAAAAACAAGGATGTTGATAGACTAGCCACAATTGGCGCACAGTTTGACATTCCTTAGAATGTTAAACAAAATTTGGATTAGCATGTAAAAGTTGTTGTGAGGCCCGATGTGCCTGATAACATCATAAGCTAGCAAGTATTTGAAAATGACCAGCAAATTGTGAATTTTCTACAAGATGAAGCAGAGTATGTTGCCAAGAACCAATCAATATTGCGAGAGCAATATGGCAACCAAGTAATCCAGCTAAAGACCAACAAGCTTTCCAAGGGAGTGATCACCTTAGAGAGCATATTTGGCATAGATGATCAGCCAAAGAAAGAAAAGATGAACATGACTATCAAAAAAGAGGATTATGAGGAGGTAGAAATTGCACATGGCAGATTTCTCAAACATGGAAAGGTATGTAACCAAGTTGAAAGGCAAGGTTTTATTGAGCTTTGCAATGAATTTAATGATTTAATTTCTTGGGATTATCAGGATTTGAAATGTTTTGATCCCAGATTAATCCAACATACTATTGATCTAGACCCCCAATGTAAAGCTCGTCTGCCAAAAGCAAAGGCCCATCAAACCCAAAATAGAGCCACTGATGAGAAAAGAATTGTCCAAGCTCATAGAGGCAAAGATTATTTATTGCATCAAACATTCCTCTTGGGTGGAAAATTTAGTTCCAGTTAGGAAGAAGAATGGGGAAATAAGAGTATGTGTGGACTTTGGAGACTTGAATAGAGCCTCCCTTAAAGACCACTATATGCTTCCCTCCATGGAATAAATCCTACAAACAATAGTAGGAGTTGAAAGGTTTTCACTCCTAGATGGCTATTCAGGCTACAATCAAATTCTTGTAAAAGAATCAAACCAGTATAAAAAAGCCTTTACCACCAAGTGGGGTACCTTGGCTTACCAAAAATTGTCTTTTGGATTGACAAATGTTGGAGTAAATTTTCAAAGAGCAATGGATCTGGCCTTTAAAGGCCTGATTAATGATAGTATTCTAGTGTATCTTGATGATCTGACTGTGTATTCTAAGCATGTAGCTGGCCACTTAGGTCATTTAAGAAAAGTATTTGAAAGGTGCAGAGAATATGGGATTATCATTAAATCCAAAAAAGTGTGTATTTGTTGTCCCAGAAGGCAGATTGCTAGGACATGTAGTCTCCAAGAAGGATTGGCCATTGATCCCGAAAGGACAAGTGCCATTCTAGCACTTCCTCTTCCCAGTCATAAAAAAGGTTTGCAGAGTTTCCTGGGAAAGATCTTCATGAGAAGGTTCATTCCAAATTTTTCTTCAATAGCAAAACCTCTCACAGCTATGCTAAAAAAGAATGATTCCTTCACATGGTCCAAAAAAGGTAGGGATAGTTTTGAAGCCATCAAATAGGCCATTGCACAAGCTCTAACTCTGATATACCCAAATTATGAGAAGGATTTTATCCTTTATGCCTTTGGAGGCAAAGCGGGTATATCAGTTGTCTTGACACAACAAAATGAGGAGAAGCTAGAGCAGCCAATCACCTTCTTCAGTTAGCCACTCAAAGATTATGAACAGAGGTATGATTTTGTGGAAAAATAAGTGTTTTTTGTAGTGAAATCCCTAAAGAAGTTTAGACATATGCTTTCTAACAGCAAGATACAGCTAATGGTAAACCTCCCTAGCGTCAAAGAGTTCCTGCTGAGTAGGGATGTCAATGAAAAAAGGGTTGGATGGAGAACTAAAGTGATGGAATATGATAGAGACATCCATATTACCAAGCTGGTTTGAGGCAAAGGTCTATGCAAATAGATGGAAGCAGACGTTAAAGATAGAGATGATGTTGTATGTGTCCAGGGGCAGAAGTAACTAGCTAATTCCCATGCCTAGACTGACTAGTATCATGACATCGACACTTTTCTACAGTTAGGAAGATGCCCTGATGGACTTGATTTAGAAAAAAGAAGGTATTTTAGACTTTAGTCCATCCCTTATGCTCTTGTAGATGGTGTTTTATTTAGAAAGGACATCAATGGGGTTCTACTAAGATGTATTACTCAAGATCAAACTTCTAGTATATTAGAATAATTCCATAATGGCCATGCTAGTGGTCATTATTCTCCAAGAGCAACTATTGTTAAGATTATGAGGGTTGGTTACTACTGGCCTAATTTATTCAGAGATACCCATAAATGGGTAAGGAGTTGCAAAGAATGTGCATTCTTTGTAGGCAAGCAAAGGCTAGCAGCTCTTCCTCCTCATCCAATTTAGACTAACCAACCATTTGCCCAATGGGGCATGGACTTCATTGGGATGATTAATCCACCATCTAGTATTGGCCATAAGTGGATTCTAGTAGCCACAAACTATTTTACAAGGTGGACAGAAGCAGTTGCATTAAAGGATGTTACAAAGGCATCCATTTTAGATTTTCATGAAGGTATAGTTACTAGGTTTGGTGTCCCATCCACCATTATTTCTGATAATGCTAAGGCCTTTGTAGGCACAAAGATCAATGAATGGATGTTAAACTATGGAATTTATTTGAAAACATCATCCAACTACTACCCCTAGGGGAATGTCTTAGCTAAGTCCACAAACAAAAATTTGATCAAAATCATCAAGAGGACAATGGATGACAATCAAGGAACTTGGCACTCCAAGTTGAAGACAGCTCTTAGGGCTGATCAGATCACTCCTAAGAGAGCAATTAGCAACTCGCCCTTCATGCTAGTATATGGGAAGGAAGCAAGTCTTCCATTATCATCAGAGTTACCATCCCTTGAGCTAGCCAAGCAGGTGGAATTGCTTAAAAATGATGCCATGATAGTCAGATTAGCTGAGCTTATAGAGCTTGAAGAGGAGTGCTACCATGAAAACCCTTGAAGCACACCAAGAATAGGTCAAGAGGACTTTTGATAGAAAATCACTTGTTAGAGTCTTCCAAGAGGGAAATTTGGTGCTGAAATGGGATGAAGATAGAGCCAAGGAAGGAAGACATTCTAAATTTGATCCTATATGGAGTGGCCCCTACATTATCACCAGTTGCAAGCAGGCTAATGCTTTTCAACTCTCCAAACTGATTGGTGAGCCACTTCTGATCCCAGTGAATGGGATTCATCTCAAACCATACTTCTGAGTTTGGTTTTGAGGTCCATGTAAATATTTAGAGTAGAGTTCCTTTCTATTTTAGTTTTCCTTTCCTCCAAGTGTTGTTGCATAGAAAACTTTCTCATTAAGAGAATGCTTGCCTTGGTGTTGTGCTTTTCTTGTTTTTGGGAGGCATTTTTATTTGTTTGGTCTTAGGGATGCTTTCTTTCAACCCTGTGCCCAATGGACTATATAAGGCAGTTGGATCCCTGTGTTTAGCAGGAAAACATCCCTACATAGTCACCAAAATGTATTCATATTTTGCCTAGCCAAAATACTCTTGATTTCCTCTCCTATCAGAAAAATCTGATCAGAGAAAGCTTAAATAGAAGGAGGTAAAACCTATAATCCTTCAAAATCCAATGAATTCCCTTGCAAAAATCCCCAAAATTTCATGTGGAGAATCATTGCAAAAAACCCAAAAAACCCAAGGAAAATCTAGGTTATTGCCTTAGTTTTTACCTACTTTTGGCCTTTATCGATAAAAGTTTAGGTTTTTGAACTTGCAGAAAAATCAAGAAATTGGATAAGGCATGAAAGGGGGTTTTCTCCCTTTGGTCAACAATCTTTATCTTTTATGAACTTAGTAGATAGTTCATCTTTTCATAGGTTCTCTAATTCGGTGATTTGCCGACAAGGCAAAGGGAGCGGGCTTCTTCAAAATCAATAAAGGAATAAAGAGACAGGGAGTGCCTTATCAGAAAAGTACAAAAAGTGCAAACTTCAAGCAAAGTTCATAATTTCCTTAGTTCTCTGACTGGGTGATTCTCTGATAAGGCAAGGAAAAAGGAAAGGTTTTAAAATTCAACTAAGTAAAAAAGGAGCAAGTGTTTGCCTTATCGACAAAGTGATGGTTCAGCAAACCAAAGGTTTGTTGATCGGCAAGTTCATCGATCGGCAACTTTGCCAACATAAAGAAGAAGGTTGGTTGACTTTTGAAATGAAGGAAATTGTTGATTAAGTAAAGGATGAAGGCATCGGTAAAGTGAGGTGGTTTGGGAAAATAAATTTTTGCTGACAAAGACGGTCTGGTTCAGAATTTGATCATTTTGTCGATAAGCAATAAAGAATGCTCCAAAATTGGCTAAGACATGGAAGGAAAGTTTCCCTTTGTCAGGAAATTAGTGGGAGATTGAACTAATGAAATATTTTTGATTTGTGATAGTTCGTTGATAGCTCTCTTTTCTGATAAGGAAGAAGGTGAAGCGACGAAATTCAGCAAAAGTAGCTTTTGCCGATAAAGCCAAAACAAACCCTGGTTCGAGAATTGAAGAATTCACCGATAAGGTAAAAATGGCTAAGGAAAGGTCAAATCAGCAAATTAGCTAAGGAGAGAACTCTTTGGCTAGTTCACTTTTCTCATGGTTTTTCGACAGGGAGAAAATCCGATAAGGGAGATATCAAGTGAAAAAGGTTTAGCATGAGCCAATTTTGCTAACAATGTAGAATGACAAAAAGGCACCAAGGGTGATAGTTCCAAAAACTTAGATTTTGCTGATAGAAAGGGTGGAAAGGAAGGAGTTCAAAAAGGGTCATTTTGTCGATAAGGCAAGATGAGGAAAAAGCACTAAGGCTCAGTTCGACAAAGTGGATTCTTGTCGACAAAGGCAGAATATAGGAAAATCGTGAAAATGGAACCTGATAGTCTTGAAGAATTTGTCAATCAAAAAAATCAAATGTAGGAAATTATAAGTGTAGAGACGCTCCATGAATGAAGAAGGTACAACACATTGAAGTGTTGTAAAATCTTGTCTCTACCTAAATCAAGCCATTTTCTCAAGGAGATGTACTCAGCATTAAAATTTTGCAGGCCAAGGCCGAATAGGGGCAGGTAGAATAGTGAATCTCTTCAATACTGGAGTACAAATGTAGTTACAAAGTAAGATTTAAAGGGACAAAAATGGACTTTCTGCATTTCCTCTTGAATGTGCTTGCCATCCATTCATGCAAGTGATCTATTTTGCAGGCCTGTCAGGGGCATGGGTTCCATCCCATATTTACAGGGCTCTGAGCCAGAAATTAAATGAAGCAAGGGTTGTCCTACTTGATTGACTAGCTCTAGCACCACTATTACAAAGTGCTCAAAATTGTTACAAATACATCAGAAAGCAATGCATTTCTATTAGCTATTCTTCTGGCCTATTGCAAGTTAGAGAATTTTTGTAACCAGGCCTCTGTAGTGCAATTATATGAACCAATTGGATCTGATGGATTGTGCTCTTATGTTGAACCTCTCATGTCTCTAATTGCATGTTCAACTATAAATGTAATTGACTATTCTGTGTCTATTTCTCTGCATTATTCTCTCTTTTGTAATGGCTATTTGGCTTCTGTAATCAATATAAACTAATATTTTGCCTCTTTCATTATTCTTGCACTATGTATATTTGATTGATGTGAGTTATGTATTGTGAGTAAAATGGTCCCTTTCATACCTTCACCTCTCTTCCCTGACCTATGTATGAATTGATATGAATCTATGTGAGTTCTTTTCAGTTTTGACGTTATTACTATGTTGAGTCAGTTGCAGCTGAACATCCCTCAATCTGGTGCATCACCTTCTTTCATTTCAGAAATCCTTCTTACCCTTTTTCCCCTGTAAAGCATTAACACTAGATTTTAGTCTATTTCTCTGAGCCTTAAGCTCAGAAAGAGGAACCAACTTTCTCTAAGGTCTAATCTCATTTGCAAGGTCCCACACCTTGAGATCAATCCCATTGTGTCACTGAAATGTTTGGACTAGCTTCAAACAGGGTGTAATTTCACATGACAACAAGACCCTTAAAATATTTTTTTTGAATAAGATAAATTAACATCATGTGTTGTTATCAATGTTAAGGTTTTGAAATGCTTCTTTCTTCACCCTTTTGATGTACAACCCACTCACTTATACCCATCTATTTGATTTCATTGTACCACATATGGATACTATAACCTTGTTATTGTTTAGGGTAAAATTTGATAAAGAGGATTTTTGTGTTTATTTTGCTAGTTTGTATGAATCCTCCTTTCACCTCTAAACATTCAAGGATTTCAGCCAAGTAGGAAGTCTACTACAAGCCTTCGGTTACTCAGAATATAGGGGAAAATTGGAATTGTGTGAGTTTCTTGTTTAATTAAGTCCACTTATGCTCAAAACCCTAATTATGCAAATTCGGAAGCAAACAAACAAATTACGGAAAATGCTTGCACACAGAGATATCAAATGACAATCAAATGCATACCAGATTTCAAAGTTTGGAAAATAGAAAAGTCAAGGATTAATGAGAAGGCACCCTAGTCCAATGTCATACTTGTTGTCGAGATATGGGAATCTTATCTGCAACCTGTTCCTGTTGTTCCAGAGATTCTTTACTTGTGGGATCTAGAGGACTAATGAGTGGGTGCCCAAATCCAGTTCCCTATTTTCTCTTCTGATCTGCAATTTTAACAGTCTGCACTACTCTCCTACAACTCCACTTTTTCTTCTCCTGCAACCTATAACTTACAATCATGGAAAAATGGGTTAGGGGTTGTGGTGTTTAGAGGCTTGCCTCTGTCAACTCCTGGAGAGACATTCAAGTCTTCTGAACACCATTGTTAGATAAAGAGTACGTATCCCTATGGGATAGAGGCAAAATACATATGATAAATGATTGAAAACATAATCGATATCACCTTGTAGTGAAGATCTCATGGAAGGAATATGCTCTTCATGCCATGAAGAGATGGATGCCAAATATGCAAACACAAACACAATAACAATGCTCTGCTCTGCAACACAATGAATATTTTGAATGCTCCAAAATCACAAGAATGCCTAAAGTTCACATTTTCCATCTAGTTTACAAATGAATCACTAATTATGCTTATATATGCAACTATAAACATTCTCTCCAAGAATTTTGTAATTGAAACTTACCATGTAGGCTTAGGACCTAAATAACGGTCATAAACTAACACTTTGAAATTAGACCTAACCTAAAATAGGGCAGGACTAGGGCACGGGTGTCCAAGTCCTCCCCCCCTATTTCAGGTAGGAATCATGTCAAGTGCAATCCCTAGGTCTCATTTTCCGTAAAACTTCAAGGTTTTCTCATCGGGAGTCATCAAAATCATGCAAGATGTCCTAAATGCATAAACATGACCTAAGAGCTAAACCTTAAGAGGGAAAATCCCCCAAGGGGACATTTTTCAATGTAACATTTAGCCCCCACTTTAATGTAAGTATAAATTCAAGGTCAATACATGCATTAAAGTATGGTCAACAAACACAGCAAACACGCCAAGCATGGAGAAGACATGCCAATCACAGAGAAGATAGTAACAGGCACACAAAACATGGAGAAGATAATTACAGTCATGCAAAACATGGAGAATACAACATTGAAGACATGCAAAATATAGTGAATATAGTGAATGCAGTGAAGACAATAATGATTTTCTTTTTATTTTTCTTTTCATATGTAAAATGTAGATGCAAGTACAAGGAAAGTAAACACACCACTGATAATGCAGGAGGAACTCATCGCCACTAGTCTTTAAGACTGCATATGGGGCAACAGACATGCCAAACAAATCAAGAACACCATACAAATCCCTAAGCATAGGAGGGACTCATCGCCACTAATCTTTAAGACTATGCTGGGAACAAACACGCAATACACACACACTTGGAAGACACAGAGAAAACATGGCAGACAAGTGATGGAGTGTTCCTATTTCTAGGTTCATCACCATCTCAGGCTCATTACATGCACACACTGATGTTTGGGCTTCACTACAACAATCTACAAAGACATGCTTAAGGGTTGAGTTAGTCACAGAACTACTCCCCGCCTCATGATGAGGACTTTTGAAAATGACAGGATGTGCACTCTCCATGAGAAATACACCATCCCCACCTCATGATGAGGGCTTAAGAAAAGGATTTGATATCCCACCTATGTAGAGAGCTTAAATGATTGTAAGAGATTTCAAACAAATCTTAGGGTGCAGGAGAGACTCATCACCGCTAGTCTTTAAGACTGCACCTAAGAACAAGCACATTGCTAACATCTAAAACAAACAGCTTACTTTATATATGCTCCCACCTTAAGGTGGTTGATATCAGGTATCGATATCAAGCACATTAAGGTAGGAAGGAAACACACAAGGGAACATGATCTATCGCAAAGCCCATACCCCCTAGAGGTGACATGTACTTTACGATTGCCAAATGTTCCCACAAACACATCCCTACAAGAAAAGTGTTAGTGTCCATATAATCATGATAAACAACAATGCATAGAGAACTGAGAAATGTAAGATTCAAGATAGACAAAGTGCACGGAGCAGCAGTATTGTTTTGTTTTGTAAGTACAATAAGACACCATCAAGATCACATGGAGTGCTTCTACTAGCCAAGCATCAAATAATATTTAACAACCCCATCGTCATGTATGGACTAGGTCCATTTTTTGATTACTCACTAAAGGGACACTAGGTCCGCATTAGTATAATATGTTTTTCATCATCCGCCCGCTAGATAGAAACACTAGAGGAAGGGAAACAATAAATCAAGAGAGGAGAAACAATTGCCGTAGGGACAGTCACATAGGAGGGTGCCCCCAAGTCACCAACCAAAATGCTATGTCCATAAGACACAACACACAACAATGAAAATGGAGGAGAAGCAATGTAGAAGAATGATGATACAAATAGAAGAAGGGTCACAACAGAGGTGGTCTCCTGATATCCTAGACCTTACAAGAGAATCAAGGGTCATCCCAGGAGGCCTAAACAACACATAACATATCATGAGAGATAAAGGGTTAGAAATACTTACCTATAGGGACAACCTAATTAGAGGTTGTCGATGAGCAAATCACCGTCATTGTCATCTTCCCACTCTCAAATGCTAGAGGAAAGTGAGACATCAGGTACAATACCCCAACTCTTATTCTTTTCTTCAAGTTGTCCATTCTTAAGATCTTGTTTGTTTGATTCAATGTTTGGTGAAATGTTTTCCTGTTGAGATAAAAGTCATTGACCATAATCTTGTTGTCTCCTCCTCCTTTCTTTTGCTTGTCTATTTCTTTTTGTCCTACCACTTATCTCTTGTAAGATAGTGTTTTTCTCTTCCATAAGTTGTGTTTTAGAGGAGGATGCACCAGGATCAAATCTCATTTGTCTAGGTGGAATGTTTTGTTGTCGAAGACTACCTCCCAATCCTTGTAAGGATGATGGGGGAGGAACCTCAGCATAGGTTCCTTTTGCTTTTGGTCTAGGATTCTCTACAAGTGCAAGTTCTTCATCTCTTGTTGTTTCTTGCATAGAAGGACCGGCCACTTGATGTAATAGTTTTATTTTGTAGTTTCTATAGCTCAAGAAGTTAAAGTCTTTATGTGGCTCCAGTTCCCTTTCAGATCTTTTCCAAAAGTAATCCATTGTAAAATGTCTTGTAACCAAAGGCTTATACTTATTGCAAGGTATAGTAATCACTTGTCCATTCAAAGGAAATTTTACACAGTT
Source organism: Cunninghamia lanceolata (assembly GCA_027924645.1). Lineage (NCBI taxonomy): Eukaryota > Viridiplantae > Streptophyta > Pinopsida > Cupressales > Cupressaceae > Cunninghamia > Cunninghamia lanceolata. The sequence continues at coordinate 2,089,771 of BSBN01001135.1, read as the reverse complement.
ATGAATTGTTGAAGGGATAAATTTCATAGCCTTTAACCATGGATGTCCTAGTTTGATGTGAAAAAGATCATAAAAGGGGACAACATCAAACTATTGTTCTACAGATTTCTCAAAGACAATGACCAATAAACATATCTTCCTAGAAGTATTTATAAAGGTTCCCTTATGTGTCTTAATCATCATATCCAAAGGGTCATAAAAGTCTTGTATTAAGTTGTGTGAAAAGAGGAACTCCTCAGTGGTGACATTAGTCATGCAATTAGGATCAATAAGGGTTCCATCCATAGAATTTCGCATTAATTTCACAGTGATATAGAGAAGTCCTTTAGTTTCTCCAATTGTTCTATCATGAGGTGTAAACATAATTTTAGGTTCAAGGACCTTTCTTTTCATGCAAGGCCTAGGAGGGAACCTATTGTTGTTGTTGTGATTAGAAGCCATGTGTTTAATTTTTCAAATCAATGTAAGATCAGATTTTAAAAATTTTGTAAAAGTTATGCAAGAGACAAGTGCAAAACTATGTATGAAAATGACCTAAAATGCTTGATTTTTTCAACTTTTTTCAATGCAAATAAGTGAAAGAAAGGGTGTTGTAAGAAAATTGATCAAGTGCATCAAGTAATATGTCTGATTTCAGTCCAATACAGAAATAATATCCTTCACAACACACTTTTGATGCAAATCTAGAATGATGACTAGTCAAAACCTAGTGAAAATGCACTAAAATATGCGATTTTTCACAAATTTTCAATGCCAAGAGCCAACAAAAGGGTGTTGTAAAGAATTTTAGGAGGTGTAGAATATTATAGCAGTAATATCAGTCACCTAAAGCCATAAAATTGATGACAACATGCTTGGAGTGCAAATCTAAGTCAAACTCTAGGGCGAATATAGCCAAAATATGCAATTTTTTCACCAAATTTCAACGCAAAAGAGTATGACAAAGGGTTTTGTGAGGAAAATTATGATGTAAAAAAAATTATAATAGTAATAAAATCCACCTAATTCCAAAAAATCTGTCACAACACACTTATAGTGTCACTTAAGGTCAAACCCTAGGGAAAATATAGCCAAAATATGCTATTTTTCACCAAATTTCTACTGTAAGAGCCCAATAAAAAGGTGTTGTATAGAATTTTAGGAGGGGAATCAGATATTAACCCTGATAACAGCCAATTAGTGCAGAAAATTTATTTACAACACGCCTATAGTGCAAATCTAGAGAGACGATAAGGCCAAAATCTACTAAAAAATCAAGGTTTTCAAACCCTAGGCATGAAATTTTGCAAGAAAACCACTATGATGCAACACTATAGTTAGATATAAGTCCTAATAAGTGTTTTTAAAATTTATTAAAATCTAAAACAATATTTTGACTACAAAACCTAGCTAATGCAAAACTAGGTTATATGGAAAAAAATCAAAGTTTCAGGCACTTTTTAGCAAATTAAGCATGAAAATGCACTCTAAATTAATGGTAAATGAAATTTTTTTGTATTTAAAATAATATCTTATGATAATGACAAAAATTTATTTAAATTCAATGCCAATTAATCTAAATTACTTGAGAATGCAAGCTAAAAATGCCAATTTTTTCAAAAAAAAAAAAAAAATTTCAATTTATTTGTAATTTTTTCAAATGCAATAAGATGAAAAATGATATGAATGAATGAAATGAATGTAAATGTGAAGCACAACACTCATCAAGGTGCTAAAAAGTTTAAAAACATGGGTTCACCAAAATGTTTAGGGTAAAATTTGATAAAGAGGATTTTTGTGTTTATTTTGCTAGTTTGTATGAATCCTCCTATCACCTCTAAACATTCAAGGACTTCAACTGAGTAGGAAGTCTACTATAGGCCTTCGATCACTCAGAATATAGGGAAAAATTGGAATTGTGTGAGTTTGTTGTTTAATTAAGTCCACTTATGCTCAAAACCCTAATTATGCAAATTCTGAAGCAAACGAACAAATTACGGAAAATGCTCACACAGAGAGATATCAAATGACAATCAAATGCATACTAGATTTTGAAGTTCAGAAAATAGAAAAGTCAGGGACTAATGAGCAGGCGCCCTAGTCCAGTGCCATAATTTTTGTCGAGAACTGGGAATCTTGTCTGTAACATTTTCTTGTTGTTCCAGAGATTCTTTAGTTGTGGGATCCGAATGACTAATGAGTGGGTGCTCAAGTCCAAGTCCCTATTTTCTCTTCTGATTTGCAATTCAAATAATCTACACTACTCTCTTGCAACTCCACTTTTTCTTCTCCTACAACCTGTAACCTACAATCATGGAAAAAATGTTTGGGGATTGTGGTGTTTAGAGGCTTGCCTCAATCAAGCCCCAGAGAGACATTCAAGTCTTGCGAACACCGTTGTCAGATGAAGAATGCATATCCCTAAGGGATAGAGGCAAAATCCAAATGATAAATGATTGATAACACAATTGATATCACCTTGTAGTGAAGATCTCATGGAAGGAAGATGCTCTTCATGCCATGAGGAGATGGATGCCAAATCTGCAAACACAAACACAATAACAATGCTCTGCTCTACAACACAATGATTATTTTGAATGCTCCAAAATCACAAGAATGCCTAAAGTTCACAATTTCCATCTAGTTTACAAATGAATCACTAAGCATGCTTATATATGCAACTACAAACAGTCCTGCCAAGAATTTCGTAATTGAAACTTCCTGTGTTGGCATAGGACCTAAATAACGGTCATAAACCGACACTTTGATAGGGCATGGGTGCCCAAGTCCTCCCACCTATTTTAGGTAAGAATTATGTCAAGTGTAACCCCTAGGTCCCATTTTCCATGAAACTTCAAGGTTTTCTCATCGAGAGTCATCAAAATCATGCAAGATGTCCTAAATGCATAAACAGGACCTGGGAGATAAACGTTAAGAGGGAAAATCCCCCAAGGGGACATTTTCTGATGTAACAGTTATGAGCTTTCATAATTATTGTTGGATAAATGTGTTATAGTCAAACTATGATTTCTATGGGGATTGAGACAATGTTGAGTGAGTGTGCTAATCCTAGGAAGGTTAGTGTGATGCTTACAAAAATAAATGTTATATTTTATTATGTTGAGCCTATAATGTTAGCTCTAATTAGAAGACAACCCTCATGGTGAAGAATCTTTTATTGATATGAAAATTAATGATCAAGTGATGCCTAATATTTGAGATGATTAATGGGAGAAAATGTCTAAAACTGATGGGGAACCATGCTTATTGTGGAGTTAATCGGTTAGTGATCTCAAAATGAAAACTAAATAGTTGTGTTTGTTACCTTGAGTGAAAATTTGTATAAAATTTTGAGTAAGGTAATTTGGTGGTTTCTTACTAGATTGATACCATGTATATGATGTTTTTTAATGACCTTGAAAGTTAATCCTCTTTAGTTATTAAAATTCAGTTAAATCTAAATATTGTTCTCACATCAATCATTGGATATGGTGGAAGGTGGTCATATTGATTTGTAGGTTATGATCATAGTAATCATCGAGTTTGGCGATGGCCATGATGGTGGATGCATTGATTATGATCAAAATTGGGATTCTAGGTATGTGAATTTAATTAGATCATTAATGAGTAAATTGCATAATTATAATTTCTTGCTTCGGCTATATATGTATACCATGGACATAGTGATATTGCTATAAGTGTGCAAGGTGAGAAAACACCAATGGGAGGATGGGAGAATCATCAAGACCCTACCATTGTCTACTTCACCAAGTGAAGTGGAATGTTTTAAACCTTATAATGTTAAGTGTTTGAATATGTTTTGATTATTGTTTTACTATAAATTTTGATGACGTGTTAATTTTTAGTGTTGGACATATGGAAATAGGGTGGGGTAAATGTAAACCCGTATAGAACTCTTTGTGCTATTTCTTTAGAGTCAAAAAGTGGGATTTTGGTGTTATTATTGTATTTTTGGGACCCAAACCCAAGTATCTATGGGTAGGGAACTTGGGGAAGGGTGTAAAGATTGTCTTGGGCTTAGAAAAGAGTACTTTTGGGGCTCTTGAAAAGAGCTCCCATATGGGATGGCATAGGTGTTTGACTCTAGACACCCAAGCCAACCTATGACCTTCCATAAGAGTTGGTTTGGGGAAGTGAACCTCCACTTGGGAAGAGCATCCATGTGAGCTCACATGTGTGAGCACACCTCCTCCCATGTGATTGTCATTGAAAATCCTTATCAACTTGGGAGTTGGGAGAGAGGATAGGTCAAGGGTGAGAGAGGGTGACATGTGTCACTCTCACATTTGAGGTTGAGGAATGACATGGCACTCCTGTTTAAACTCGCATTTGTTAGTGTTGAAGGGGATTCTTACATTTTTGGTTTTGTGGGATAGAACTTGAATTGGGCTTTGGAGTTGGAAAGGTGTAAAAAGAAGAGGGAGAATCCATGATTGACGAGCTTAATGGATCTTATGGTTTTGAAGAAGAATCTTGGAAGAGGAAGGGGAGACTTCATGTCAACAAGCTCTAAGGAGAGAGAGATAAGTCTTTGCTACTTGAGACTTCATGTCAATAAGCTCTAAGGAGAGAGATAAGTCTTTTCTACTTGTTTTTTCTTGTTATTTGTTATGTCATGTAAACTCTTTTTATTGTGAATGTTTTGGTTTCATTTATGTGCTATGCATGAGTTGTTTGTGGGAAGTGGATATGCTCTTGTAAATATTCTTTGAAAGGAGAAGTACATTTAGAAAAGTGGTGAAAAATGTGTTCACTTTGTTTGTGTGGGAGTACTTGAGAAATCTCACTTTGAGGGTGAGATGATATGGGCATTCATGTCCTCTTATTTTGTTTATATGAATTTTATCTTGAGTGATTTTGGATTTTGTGTGGTTGTATTTCTTCTTACCTTGGGTCCTTGTTGATTCTCCTGGCTCAGGGGTTGACTAGAACCTTCAAATGGCTTTACGATGTCATATTAGATGGGTGGAGATCTTTAATCTCCCCATTGGTTTGCTCAACATAGTTATAAATCTTGTAGGAATGCACTTGGGAAGCTCTAATTGTGAAGGATGTAATATCACATTTTATTTATTTTTAGGAGTTGCCATAATGTATCATTGTTGTAGGGTAATAATGTATTATATTGAGGATAGTTGCTATAATGTAATATTGTTGCATCAAAAGGTATTATATCTCTTAGAGGAGAAAATAACCTTATTTTAATGTTTTTTACATTAGAATCATATGGTTAGTATTTTGAATTGATAACCTTTTTGTAAACTATTTCATAGTCATAGTGTTTTTTCAATATTCACATCTTCCACTTCCTAAATTTAATGTGTGCAACTTAATCATTAAGGAAAGCTAATAAACTCACTATATATTTGATAATACAATAACCTTCTAAATCTTCTTCTGCACCTAAAGGAAATGAGGTATATTAATGATTTGTTTGGTTCATTTCTTTGGTTGGTTTTTATGATAAAATCAAAATAATACAGTAATAAGTAGAGGAGGAGAAGTCTTTATTTTTGCAAATGAAAATTTATAGTTATACATATAAAATATAGACACATTTAAGTAACCCCCCACTCTATATTTCAGGATTAATTTATTGGTTCAGTGGTAAATTCGTAAATGTATCTCATTTAATTAGTTTTATTTTGAAATAATATATATTTATTCTAATATTTTGCAATTCCAAAACATTAACATTTTCCAACATTTTATTTTATTATACATATATGTACAAATAGATCTAAAGACTCAAACATATGGACTATATGATCTTACTCAGAATAAAGAGTTTCTTTTTAAGTATAAACTTTATATATATATATATATATATATATATATATATATATATATATATATTAGCATTACAGTTTTAACTAGAGAGAATGAAATTTGAATGTGGGTGGTCCCCTTGGGCTTTAAGCCCCAAAACTTATCCACTGCCCCATTTTTTATCTTGCATTATGTGATACCTGCGGCTTCTATGCTGCATCAAAAAACAAACAAATATAATTTGCTTTTTGTCTCAAATCATATATTTATTGTTCCCTAATATATATTTTGTGCATATCTTCAGATTCATACATATATGCTTTTATGAATGACAATAAATCAAAAATACAAAAAAAATGAGTGTGATTTTATGCTTGAGATCAGCTCCCCTCTTGCCTTTGTTTTATGTTACATGTGTGCTTCTACCCGTGCTAGTCACCCTCCAACTCACCTCCCCTATTTTAGTTCCTTTAGCATGAGCATTGTTCTCCCTTACATAAGCTAAGATACTTTCAAGGGAGAAGATTAGGGTAACACATGTCTCTTGAATTAATAAGATTAATAGAGAATTATTGCACTAAAATGTTTAATAAGAATGAGATATATATTTTTTTAAATGAATTACTTCTTTTTTTTTTGCTAAATCATGGGTGAGCAAGTTACCTTCTATTGATAAAAATAAAATTACATAGGGATAACTGGAAGCCTTTGGAAAAGTGGCAAAGCCCAACAAAAAAGGTAGCAGATATAGACCAATATATATCAGAATTACAAATGGAAGTAGTCCAACACTATCAAAAGGACCAAAAAACCTATCCAAAAAGAAGATCAAACCTAACAACTTCTAGAAGAGCTCTCCAAGTCAGCAGTATCAATCTTTACTTCTTCCACAGTCAAGGGGCCAGGCTTGATGCAGAGGCATCCACACTATAACCTACGCATATAGCATGAATGTCTGCAGACCAACCTCATCATCATCATCTTCGCCATCATCATCATATTCCCTAAAACTACCAACAGCATCATCATATTTCGCGTTACACAGTCAGCATCATCATATTTCGGACGATCACAATCATCCTCTTGCCGACTACTGTTCACTTCCTCCGCCAGTCGCCTATCATCATCATGATATTTAGCGGGCGCAAACATCCTCCTGTTGCACTGTTCATCAGGCTCCAAACACTATCGTCATCATCATGATCTCCGACACTACCTTCGTCAGCAGGATATCCAAATATCCGGTTGCTCCAAATATCCTGATGATGATCACCTTCAGCAGCTTACCTTCGATGCTCCGCTAACCGACGACATAAACAACAGCATCATGATATAACTTATCCGGTTCTCTCGAAACCTCCTGATGATGCTTCACACTTTCTGCCGATGCCGATACTTAACCACTTAACAACGGCAGGATAAACTCGCACAGGGGGATATCTCAATATCCTGATGACGATGACGTCATATCCTGATGACGATGACGTCATATCCTGATGACGATGACGTCACCCAATATCCTGATGACCTCTTCAACACTTAGTCAAAAAAATGAACTTTCTCTCCCGCATCTACTCGCGATACGCGGATGATTGGCACTCCCGATAGATGATCCTGATGCCGATACACTCCTCCTCGGCTCTCCTGATGATGATCACCCCGACGAACTCGCACTTCATGTGCTCAACTGCATCATGCTCTCCTTCACTTATCCGGATGACGATATCCGAACTATCTGCAGGATATTCACCAAGATATCCTGATGATGCCGTTTTAGCGAACTTCTTCACTTAGCGAAATTTCACTTCGCCGATCCTCTAGGGATGACCCGATCCAGTCTTAGGGTGATCTTCCAACTCAAACTTCTCAACTTGACCTAGCACATGAGGATGCTAGGTTTCTCAACATCTGTCGACCGCGATCCTGCACACCTGCATGTAAACAGAAAACAAACTACAACCTAACCTACTGTACATTACCATTCCACCGATCAGATGAGTCAACCGGTGGAATGGATCAGTGAATCCATGAAACCACTCAAACCAGCAGATCGATGACACAAAGGAGATTAAACAGAAAACAGAACAGGATCTTTATTGATTTCAAAGATGCAATACAATGATCAATCTCTCTCTCAGTCTCACTCTCTGCAACCTAGCTCGATCGATGATATCTATCTGTATATGCAATATCAACCGATCTCATGCTTAAATAGATTATCCTACGAGTACTACTGACCCGACTCCAAGCGGCTGGGAACTCTCCAAGCGGCTGGGAGATCCAACCGAGCATACATCATGACAGCTGTTATAACCAACTAACTAAAAATAGCAAAAGCCTGGTCAGCATGATCTTATCATGATCAGCGTGACCTTATTACATGCATTTGGTCTAACAGACCTTCTTGGAAACACAAACAAGACCTAAACTACTAACTGCCTTATCAAGACCAGCTGTCAGGTAGGTGCCTCTGCACCAAGGCTTAGAAGGCATAGGCAGATGCAACATGGATTCTTCCTCAGCATGCTTTAGTAAGTAGTGCACTACATTAAAGAGACAATAATCTTTATCATAAAGTGCAGGACCAAGATCATCCTTAACAGAGAGAAGAGTCTTCCATGCAAAATCAACATCATCATTGAGAATACCATGTTTCATTTCTCGCAAAGCCACTAACATCATAGGAGAATCATGAAACACATCTTTGACAAAAATACCTGTGATAGGAGTATTGCAAGAATCCAAATTATAAGCATCAATTGCCACTTCAAGTTCTGATAATGAGAAGATGAAAGGCTGGAGATAACGGGTCACCAAGAAAGAAACCAAATCTTTTTCTATAACAATATCCATGAGGTGAGTAAGGAAAGCCAAAGCCACCTGCGAAAATAGAATAGAAGGACTTAACTTGATCCAAGAATTGCCAATCACATTGCACAAAGATTCTTCCATAGGCGGGTAGAGAACAATAAAAAATCTCCTAAACTTGTCACCATCAAATGGGAGAGAATCCATCTACTTCTCCCAGAACAAACACGGAAGCAAGATTCTCCAAAGGCTCTCCATATAGTATGAATTGACAGAGAACTAAAAACCCAAGGAATGCCAATCCAAAATCAGCTTAAAACACCCAAAAAACATGCTAACCGAAGAGAAAGTAAATACATGGTGTACAAAATTAATCATTTCAAACTAATCACCAACTACCCAAAGCAGATACTTCATAGTGAAAAAAATTGGAAATCTGCAAAAATTAAATTTCGTCCATGCGAAGGAGCCACATGTCATAAGACTAAGAAATAGAGTACAGAAAATACTCAAAAGTACTTGATGAGGTATGTTGTGAGACTTGTAAAACAAAAACCATTAGAGAATATTTTTTTTTAAGTTCTCTACCTCCTTAAGTGTGAAGCCACCATGTGCTCCACTTAACACCACCAAAAAGTAACAAGATGCTCAAGTACAATTGTGACACCGGTGACCACATCTGTTGGCAAGAGACACTGTTACACATGATAGGTGTTGTCATTGATGGAAACTAAGTCTATATTACACATCTGCACTACATAATTTGTTCATACTAGAAGTCAGATTGAAGATTTGTATAAGTCCAGGTAATCAGAAACAGAGCATGTGACAGGGTCTAGTATCTTGGTCTGGATCTCTTCGGTGGTAAATCACAGTGTGTTGCAAATTTGAGGGAGTGATAAGGATTGTTAGGACTATCCAAATCCATAAATTTAGCCTCTGGTGAGGAAGGATTCAAAAGTTAGGAGCATCTAAGTATCAGGTTCCAGTTAGTCAGTACAATCAGAAGAAGAACACGCCGACCTAGTATTTGATCTTGGTCCAGATGAAGAAAATTTGTTGGTTAAGCAATTTGTGATAATCAGTGGTATTGGCCAACATGATTGATGATTTGAGAATACAAGTTTTTGGTCTGCGTTGTTGATTGTGCATGGATTCAGTCAACAGAGCAGAGTTCTTAATAAATGTTCTAAGTTTTCTTGAAGCTGACTACAGTTGATTAAATTTCTTGATGCGGATACATATAGTCAATGGATTTGAGTGTTTTGAGGAGGGATTGTGATGTAATGATGGAGTAAGTGCAAAAAAGATAGAAAGAAGAACAAACGTGAAGATCTAAGCTCAGATTATGGCTGAAGAGTGAAACAGGGCAGAGTAAGGATGAAGTGTGTAAGATCAGTATTTTGTGCTTAACCGAAACTAAATTTTTGCATTGGTAGATGCTATTCATCAGTTCAAACATTTTGTAATGTCCTAATCACTTCTATAGGTAGTGAGCTTCTTGGAGCAGTGAGTTATGGGTAGTGTGCCCTAAAGGCATGTGCCCTCCTCATTTGTAATACTTTTAATAGAGTATAATTTCTTGTGGGTTAACCCCCACTGTGGTTTTCCCCTTAACTGGGTTTCCACATAAAAATCTTGGTGTTCATGTGTTATGATCTTGTTGCTTCTATTCTTATGGTCATGCTTCTTGCTTTTGAATGTATGTGGAGAATTAATTAAGGAACAAACTAAGAAGTTTTGCAGAACACTGATTCACCCCCCCTCTCAGTGTTCCTTAATTCCAACAATTTGTATCAAAGCAAGGTTCCTTGGAAGAAGTTTAATAGATTGAGGAAGATCTGGGAAGGTGTTGTAATGGGTTCATCTAGATATTCTGATGGCATTAGTGAATAACTTCAACTTGCTTTAGAAAATCTTGATCAGTCCAGAGCAAAAGTCAAAGAACTGCAAGAGAACCTTAAAGATGCTAAGGATTTCATTCAGACTTTAAAAGGTCAACTGGGCAAATCTAATGAAAAGAGAAGGGAGCTACTTCATCAGCTAGAAAATTAGAATGAAGACAATAACATGGATGCGGCCCTGAAGGAGAAGACAAAGGAATGTGAAAAGTTAGCAAAATAAGTTGTTGTCCTAAAACATGAAATGGAATCTAGGATGATGAGACTAACCAAGGAAATTGAGGAAAGGAAGAAGACTTAGGAAAAACTAAATCAATCTCTGAAAGAAAGAATAGAAGAATGCTGCAGATTGGATAGGATAATTGGCCATTTAGAGTTTGATCTACAAGAAACCAGGAACAATGAGGAAGAACTTGAAAGACAAATTGTCATTCTCAAACATGACCTAAAATTTGCAAATGAATATAAAGAGAAATTCAAGATAAGCTCAACTAAACTTGAAGTGTTGCTTGATAGTCAGAAGATGGTAGATGATAAGCATGGTCTGAGATTTGAGAAAGGTGAAAGCTTTGGATCTGGTCAAAGAAATCCTAAAGCAAGAAATCAAGGAAACCTAGAAGGCCTCTAGTAAGACAACCTAATGCTCAAAGGTATCCATATTTCAATTGTAATTGTTTCAAATGCAATAAGTATGGTCATAGAGCTAATCAATGAACAAGTAAAGTAAATCAAAATGCATTATCTTTCTCCGATCAATGCTTTAATTGCAAAAAGATAGGTCATAAGGCTGAGGAATGTAGAAGTGGATCAAGAAATCCTCTTGAGAATAAACAAGTGTTCAATGGAAGATGTTTTACTTGCAATAATTTTGGGCATATTGCAATGCAATGCAAATCTAAACCTGCTCCAACATGTAATTGTCAAAGAAACAAGATTGTATGTTTCAACTGCAACAAATCCGGACATATTGTTAAATTTTGTAGAAGAAAAAAGGTGAACTCACAGATAGGAAAAACAAAACAAAAGATGAACAAAGGCAAGGGAAAAATAGATCTTAATGAGATTCAAAATGAAATGAACAAAACTTGGGTGAAGAAAGGTGCAAAAATTGAAGGTGATGGATCCGCACCAAAATCTGGTGTTGATAATTCCTCTGGGAATTGAATCAGGAGCTCTAGCTTAGGGGTGGCTGCATTGAAAATCTAATTCCCCCTACCAGTAAGTGGGTACCTGAGTCTGGCATGATGAATGAAGATAAAGAAGCCTATTGATGATTTGTTGAAGCAAATTGTGGAAGAGAAGAAGCTAATATGACTTATTGCAGAGCAATTGAAGATAGAGTGTATGCAAAAATAGTGTAACTGAATGTATTAGGACAGAGCACTTATTACAATAGTGAATTAGGTTTTGCAGAGTTTAAAAGGTCATTCATTCATCATTTGAATCACTTTGTATTTGAAGAAAACAAGAAGAAGAGAGCTTGAGCTGAGATTTCAAAGATTCGAAGTGCGACAAGTGAATTCATCAACTAACCCTAATCGGCGAAACAAGGTATTCTCTGTGAAACTTTCTGAATTTCCAATCTCTAGTTGTGAACATCACTGAGCGACCTAGGCCAAAGTTTAAAAAGCATCCCTTCAAGTCCAATCAAATTGATCTGATGGGAGCATTTTCTGGGGTCCCATATGGAGTTATTCACACAAAAGACATTAGGGCTTACATTCACGCGACTCTAGAAGAGCATGGATACTCAAGGTTTGATGATCTATTCATGAAACATTTAAAAGGTGATGATTTTGAGCTCAAACCAGAATACAAAGCCCTGGAAGACAAGAAGTTCATACAATTTGTTGAGTTTCTGACTTTCGCAGGGGATGAGTGGGCCGATATGTCTTGAGTCGTATCCATGATGAGTTTCTATGGTTGAATCATACATTTAAGATCACAAAAGATGCAATAAGGATAGTTATAGGATTGAACTCAACTAGTACTCTGCCTCAGCTGAAGGCTATGAAGAATCAAGAAGTCACAGAGGCAACCAGATCAAAATTTGACAAGAGAGCTATGACTATAAATGACATAGAGGATCATGGGGTCAGATTCGTACCAATGGTGTTAGGATACATGATATATTACTCTAGCAGAGAAAATTTAGTTTTTGGAACAACCATCTATACTGCATATCAAATGGCGAAAGAAAATGCAGACTATGATCTCTATGAACTATTGCTAAACTAGCTCATGGAGAACCTAAGCAAGATAAAGAAGGACAAAAAGTACTCATTCAAATATGGTATGTTGATTATGTGTCTCTTCTTCTATTTCTTGAGTGAACTTCTGGGAAACAAAATTATAATTTGGTCAAATGACAAACTAGTAGCAGTCCAAATTAGGAATCATTTGAGTTGTTTGGGTAGTTATGATGCAGAAAAGGCTGCACTATGGGGATTCTTTAAAAAATTCTAGAGTATGATGCAGGCTAGGGATAGAATACCTAGGTCTGTGGTTAAGAAATACAAGCATACCATATGTTTCATGGTTACCATTGATCAATGCAAAATGGAAGCAGTAGAGCCTAGTGTTGTGTGGATCTTACCCATGGGGTATGAAGTGGATGGGAGTGTGTTGGAACTATATACATAACATTTGTTAAGTTAGCATAGAGATCCGGCTGAAGAAAGATTTGGAACTTATGAAGAAATTTCACAAAAATTGCATCTTGAATTCAAGTCTCCTAAAATCAACAGGAAAGTAAGAAAAGAAGTTGAGAAGTTGGCCAAGAATCTAGGCCTTAGTAAGGAATCTATGAGGCAATTCAAGGAAAGAATAGAAAAGGCTGAGAAGGAGAAGCAAGATAGGGAATAGGAAAGTGTTCTAGTAGAACCTCCTTCCAAGTTAAGGTCTACTAGGAGTACTAGTTCAACCTCCGGTGCATCTCCTTCTCCCACTGCAGAGATATCCAAAGAAAAACCTACCGGTAAGGAAAGAAAAAGAACAAAAATAATGGACAAGAGGTCATATGGCAGTGTGGAGAAGGAAGATGAAGAAGAAACTGACTCAGATGATGAGGTCAAAGAGTTGAAGGCATCGGGCACTATAGCTACTAAAGTATCTAAGGAGAAGCCCTTTGAAAGCAAAAGCAAAGTAAAAGGCATAAGTTAGAGGTTGATGTTGTGAAGCCTACTCCTTCTATGAAAAACATTATCAATACAATCACTATAGATGGAAATCTAAAGCCATTAACTAAATTTTATAATCATTATAGTGATTATGACAAGAGACTTTTAGAGGATACCACTGTGAAGTACCTGAATGTATTCAACAGAGCTCTAGTGGACATTTGGTAGAAATCCCTAAGAGTTTAAGAGACATTCTGGAAATAAGAAAAGAAGTTGCAAAAGAAAAAGATCTAGAGCTAAGGGAACATTTATTATCTAGTCTGTGTCCGATGATCTCCAGAAAAGAAGCAGACAAAATTTTCAAAGAAGTCAAGAATGAATTCAGAAGCAAGACAAGGATGAATAAGATGATGATTGGAGATATTGATGAAGTTGTCCAAGAAACAAAGTAGATTCTAAAGAAAGCACTGGACAAGAACAAGTTTTATGTGGTTATAGAAGAATCGGTTGATACTGAGGATGCATCAATTTTGAATGATGAAGAGCAGTAGAAAAATAAGAAATAAAATGGAGTAGACGATGACTCCATTCTAGAAGAAGCATTGAATAAAGAAGATGAAGAAATGATGGAAGAAGAACAAGTAAAAGAAATTGACGATGGGATTGATTCCTCAATTTTGGATGTTGAAGAATTGAAGATCAATGAGTAGAAAATTGAGATAGATGACTCCTCTATTTCGGAAGAGGAAGCAATAAACAAAGAAGATGAAAAGATGAAAGATAAAACTGATGATACAGGAGGTATTCAAACTCCTCCGAATCAATCCAGCAAAGAAGATATAGAGATGAATGTTGAAACAGATGCTCAAACTGAATATGTGGTGCAGGAGCACCCGTATATGATCAGGATATAGGTTAATTGTCCACATGATGACAGGACATTAGTCTATTTTTAGTATGTTTGACTTCATCATGTAATAAGGTCCATTGGACCGATGCTATGTATTAGTTCAGCCTAGGAGTATGTGTAGGCAGTTAGAGATCGTGATCAGGTAGTCTGAGCTGTCCTTCTCCCAGCCGCTTGGAAGCTCCCAGCCGCTGGGAAGTGAGTCGGTAGTACTCGCAGGATATTGCTATATATACCTTCGATCTGTTAGGGTTTAGCATAATTGATAGATGTTATGTTAGTTGTGTTATGTTATGGTGTTGTGTTGAGGTTCAGGAGAACAGTCCAGAGATTGAGAAGCACTGTTGTTTGACAGTATTGTAGAAACAGGACATTTGAGTTTCATTTGAATAAGATCTCATCAAGTTGCATTATCTGGTTTATCAGCTGTATCTGTTTTGATTTCCATTCTGTTTACAAGTTAATGGATACTTTCAACCCTTCCACCGGTTGATCCTGCGAATCGGTGGAATGGTCCTGTATTATAGCTTAGTTTGCATTTTTGTTTTCTGTTTATGCATTGCACTGTTCAAGAGATCGATTGGTAGCATGCTGTGAATCAGCCTAGCATCCTCATGTGCTAGGTCTAGAAAGATAAGCTGTTAAATTTTGGTTTGAAGGTGATCTGGCCCGATCATCATATTATCTTTGTGTGAAATTATGCGGTTCTGAGTGTTTGCATGTAGCGGACGGATATACAGGAGTCTGCATGTGCGTTCCCAGTCGGAGCAAATCGCATCGTCATCTGTGAATACATCGCCATCAGGATCGGGTTATGAAACTGACGGAGTTTGCATATTTCAAGTGCATCAGGATGTTGTAAGTCAGATATATACTCAGTGTATATATCGCCGTCAGGATCATCTTCTGTGTGTGCCCATCATCCGCATATCGCTATCGGATGCGGGAGTGAAAAGTGCATTTTTTGACTAAGTGTTGAAGAGGTCGTCAGGATATTGTGTGACGTCATCGTCATCAGGAGGTGACGTCATCGTCATCAGGATATTGAGATATCACCCTATGCAAGTTTATCCTGTTGTCGCTAAGTGTTTAGGTGTCGGCGTAGGTCCTCGGCAGAAAGTTGGGTTAACATCATCAGGATGTTTCAATCGAACCGGATAAATCATATCATGATGCTGTTGTTTGTATAGTCGGCTATCGGGGCATCGAAGGGAAGGTGCTAAAGTTGTCATCATCAGGATATTTGGAGCAACTGGATATTTGATATCCTGTTGACGAAGGTGGTGTTGCATATCATGATGATGCCGATAGAGTTTGGCGCCCGATGAACAGTGCAACAGGAGGATGTTTGCGCTCGTTGAGTATCATGATGATGATGATAGGCGACAGGCGGAGGAGGTGAACAGTAGTCGGTAGGAGGATAATTTTGCTCGTCCGAAATATGATGATGCTATTGGTGTTTGTAGGAAATATGATGATGATGCTGAGCTGATAGGGATTTTTATCATGCTGTTTGTATTACTGGCTCCTCCTTCCTGTTAGTAAGCTCCCGTTGCGTTTTACCTCTGCATCATAGTGGTATCAGAGCAAAGGAAGAATCTTCTGGAAGAGATAAGGATATAGCAGGATGTCAGATGAAGAAGGAACATCAGAGGTTCCGGCAAGGATGACTAACGCTGAGTTGGCAGTTCTGGTGAAGAAACAGATTGCAGAAAGCAAGGCCGTGAAGGCTCAGAATCAGGAATTGAAAGATGAGTTAGCAAAGTTGAGGAGCAGAGTAGGTTCTGGTAGAGAAGAAGATAGGGAAGAAGAAGAGATCCCTAATTGGAGCGAGGAGGTCGTTCCTGCAGACCAGAGACCACTGTTGAACGCCCTCAAGGCCATGGAGAGGAGAACCATGGATGTGAAACTGGATTTGCCAGTGTTTATAGGCAAGATGGAACCTGATTCAGTGATGGAGTGGATAGACTGTTTGAACAATTTCTTTGAAACAGAGGAGATACTAGAACAACAGAGAGTGAAGATAGCACAGTCAAAGATGAAAGAAGCTGCCTTGACATGGTGGAATTTTGTTCAAGATGATAGAGTACAGGAAGGAAAACGTAGAGTTGCCACATGGAAGAAGATGATGGCATTAGTAAAGGAAGCTTATGTCCCATTGGATTACAGTATCCAATTACACAAAAGGAAGCAAAACCTGAAGCAGAAGGAGCTAGATGTCAGCTCATATACAGAAGAATTCATGAAACTCTGTATGAAGACAAAGGTAAAAGAAAGTGAAGAAGAGAAGGTAGCCAGATACCTTAATGGATTGAGGTTTAATATTTAGGAAGATCTAAGTCTGCATAATCCAGATACAGTGCAGAAAAGCTTTCAGTTGGCATTGAAAGTGGAAGAGAAGTTAAAGAGAAAACAAGAACAAAACAATAGAGGAAGAGGAAGACAACAAAGAGGTGGAAGAGGTCCTTTTAGAGGCAGAGGACATGGACAGGGATATCAAGGAGAATCCAGTCATGACAATAGTAAGGGAAACAATAGTCAGAATCAGAGAGAGAATTACAGTCAGCAAGGAAACTTCAGAGGTAGAAGACATTTCAGAGGAAGATCCCAGGGCAGAGGATCCATCAGATGTTATAACTGTAACAAAGAAGGCCATATAGCCAGCAGATGTCCAGACAAGGCCACAAGCTCAACAGGAGAAAGGAGAACAAATCTGATCCAAGAACCTGATAATCAAAGTGTGACAGGCTCTACTTCTTTTCAGAGTGTGAATGCTCCTGATAATTATGGATACCCAGAAAGTGGAGAATCTCTAATGATGAGAAGAACAGTAACTACCATGAAGGTACCTGACAAAGAAGCCCCGCAAAGAAAGTCTCTTTTCAGAACTATTTGCAAAGCAAGAGGTAAGGCATGTAAAGTTTTGATTGATTCTGGTTCTACTGAAAATTTTGTGTCTGAAGAAATGGTGACAAAGCTTAAGCTTAGGAGATTGCCTCACCCATCCCCATATAAAGTCTCATGGCTTACCCAAGGACAGCAGACAACTGTAGAAGAGCAGGCTTGGGTAGAATTTCAGATTGGAGCATATAAGGATAGGTTGTTGTTTGATATTACTAAGATGGATGCTTGCAATCTTTTATTTGGTAGACCATGGCAGTATGATTTGAAGGCACAGCATGATGGTGTTAGAAACACCTATAAAATCACTAAAGATGGTAAGGTGACAGAGTTACACCCACTGGCAGAGAAGGGGGAGAAATCCAAAGGAAAAGAGGTGAAGGTAATGCTGATGGAAGGAAAACAGTTCATGAAAGAAGTAGCAGCAGAAGGTGCAGTTGCATATGCCCTAATCCCATGTATGAGTGTGAATAAAGAACAGCAGCAAGAAGTCAAGGAAGAGAAGAAGCAGAGGTTGATAGACCCAGCTATCCAAGAGCTATTGGATAAGTACAAAGGTATCATCTCAGAAGGAATGCCAAGATCCCTACCACCTGTGAGGGATATCAGTCACTGCATAGACTTAATTCCAGGGTCAACACTTCCAAACAAAGCAGCCTATAAGCTTACTTCAGAACAGAATGCAGAAGTAGCCAGACAGATTGAAGAATTGTTGGATTCAGGTCTGATTGGGAAGAGTTTGAGTCCATGTGTAGTACCAGCTGTACTAGCACCAAAGAAGGAAGGTACTTGGAGGCTTTGCACAGATTCCAGAGCTATTAACAAGATCACAATCAGGTATAGGTTTCCAATCCCTAGAATAGAGGATTTACTTGATTGTTTGGGAAGTGCTAAGTACTTTACAAAAATAGATTTGAAGAGTGGATACCATCAGATCAGGATTAGACCAGGAGATGAATGGAAGACAGCATTCAAAACAAATGAAGGGTTATATGAATGGAAGGTTATGCCTTTTGGTTTATCTAATGCACCTAGTACTTTTATGAGGTTGATGAATGAGGTTCTGAAAGAATTCATTGGTAAGTTTGTCATAGTATATCTAGATGACATTCTGATTTTCAGTAACACAAAAGAAGAACATCTCAGACATATAGATTTGGTTCTTAAGAGGTTACATGAAGAGCAGCTGATGATAAATTTAGACAAGTGCTTGTTCATGCAAAAGGAGATCACATATTTGGGTTTTGTCATTTCACAAGGAAAGTTACAGATGGATAAGGAGAAGGTAAGTGCCATATTGTCTTGGCCAACTCCACAGACTATGAATGATGTCAGAAGTTTCCATGGGTTAGCAACCTTCTACAGAAAGTTTATAAGAGGGTTCAGTCATATTTGTGCACCCATGCTTGATACCATTAAAGGAGGACAGAAGTGCAGATTTGTTTGGACTCAAGGAGCAGATGATTCTTTTGAAACATTGAAGGAGAAGGTGGCACAGCAGCCAGTCCTTGCACTTCCAGATTTTAACAAAATCTTTCAGGTAGAATGTGATGCCAGTCACATGGCCATTGGAGTAGTACTCAGCCAAGAAGGTAGACCTATTGCATTTTTCAGTGAGAAGCTCAATGATGCTAAGAAAAGGTATTCCTCATATGATCTGGAAATGTATGCTTTAGTTCAGTCCCTCAAGAAGTGGAGGCATTACCTGATGCCAAAGGAATTCATAGTATTCACAGATAACCAGGCTCTGAGTTTCATAAACAGCCAGGAAAAGCTGAACCACAGACATATGAAATGGGTAGAAACCTTACAGGCTTTCACTTTTACATTGAAGCATAAGAAAGGGGTCAAGAACAAAGTTGCAGATGCTTTGAGCAGGAGAGTTCTCACAGTCAATCAGATTCAGTTAGAAAGTGTTGGCATTGATTCAGTAAAGACCATGTATGAGTCTGATGAAGATTTTGGAGAGATATATCAGGTATGTACTTCTTTTGGGGAGAAATACCATGCTGAGTTCTCTGAATTTTTGATTCAGGATGGATTGTTGTTCAAGGGTGGACAGTTATGTATCCCAAGGTGTTCTATGAGATTAAATATCATCAAGGAGAAACATTGTGGAGCTATGGCAGGTCATTTTGGTCTAGATAAGACTCTTGATCTAGTCAGAAGGCATTACTTTTGGCCTAAGTTGCAATCAGATGTCAGAAAATTTGTAGAGACATGTGTGATATGTCAGAAAGCTAAAGGCAGGTCAACTAATGCAGGTTTATATCAGCCCTTACCCATTCCTTCCAGACCATGGGAAAGCATAAGTATGGATTTTGTCTTGGGTTTACCAAGGACAAGGAAAGGATTTGACAGTGTTTTTGTTGTAGTGGACAGATTCAGCAAAATGGCACATTTCTTGCCATGCAAAACCACTGCTGATGCTTCATACATTGCAGATTTGTTTTTCAGGGAGATTGTCAGAATCCATGGATTGCCTTTGAGCATAGTGTCAGACAGGGATGTGAAGTTTATCGGTCACTTCTGGAGAACTCTTTGGAGAAAACTTGGAACCAATTTGTCTTTTTCCTCTGCATATCATCCTCAAACAGATGGACAGACTGAAGTAGTGAACCGTTCCTTAGGGAATTTACTTAGATGCTTGACAAAACAGCATGGAGAGAAGTGGGATAATATTCTAGCTCAAGCAGAGTTTTCATATAATGATACTGTCAATAGAAGCACAGGGAAATCACCTTTTCAGATAGTCTATGGTATGCATCCCAGAGGAATTTTGGAACTGAGAGATCTACCTCCTGTAGCCCCTGTTAGTGCAGAAGGAGAAGCTTTTGCTGAAGCCATAAAAGAGGTTCATGATCAGGTCAAGACCCAACTCCAGCAAACCACCTTAAAGTATAAGGAATATGCTGATAAAAAGAAGAAGGATGTTCAATTTGATGTTGGAGATTTGGTGTGGGTTCACTTGAAGAAAGATAGACTTCCTAAGGGAAAGTATACTAAGCTCATGCAAAAGAAAGTTGGACCATGTCAGATTTTGCACAAGCATGGACAGAATGCTTATGAGATCCAACTCCCACCTGATCTTGGTTTGTCTCCTATATTCAATGTATGTGATTTAACTCCATACAAGGCTAATCCAGATGCAGATCAGGATCTCCTACAGGATACAGTTGCTGATGACATTCCCCAGCATGATCCTCCACAGTTACAGAAGGTTTTGGACACCAGAGTGGTCAAACAGACCAGGAACAAACAGTACTTGGAGTACTTAGTCTCTTGGAAGGGCAAACCTATTTCTGAAGCCGTTTGGATGACTGAAGAGCAGATCCAGAAACATGGTGCAAACCTTGATACTCTCATCTCAAGTGGACTTAAGATTTCTTCTTCTGGGGAGTATGGTGCAGGAGCACCCGTATATGATCAGGATATAGGTTAATTGTCCACATGATGACAGGACATTAGTCTATTTTTAGTATGTTTGACTTCATCATGTAATAAGGTCCATTGGACCGATGCTATGTATTAGTTCAGCCTAGGAGTATGTGTAGGCAGTTAGAGATCGTGATCAGGTAGTCTGAGCTGTCCTTCTCCCAGCCGCTTGGAAGCTCCCAGCTGCTGGGAAGTGAGTCGGTAGTACTCGCAGGATATTGCTATATATACCTTCGATCTGTTAGGGTTTAGCATAATTGATAGATGTTATGTTAGTTGTGTTATGTTATGGTGTTGTGTTGAGGTTCAGGAGAACAGTCCAGAGATTGAGAAGCACTGTTGTTTGACAGTATTATAGAAACAGGACATTTGAGTTTCATTTGAATAAGATCTCATCAAGTTGCATTATCTGGTTTATCAGCTGTATCTGTTTTGATTTCCATTCTGTTTACAAGTTAATGGATACTTTCAACCCTTCCACCAGTTGATCCTGCGAATCAGTGGAATGGTCCTGTATTATAGCTTAGTTTGCATTTTTGTTTTCTGTTTATGCATTGCACTGTTCAAGAGATCGATTGGTAGCATGCTGTGAATCAGCCTAGCATCCTCATGTGCTAGGTCTAGAAAGATAAGCTGTTAAATTTTGGTTTGAAGGTGATCCGGCCCGATCATCATATTGTCTTTGTGTGAAATTGTGCGGTTCTGAGTGTTTGCATGCAGCGGACAGATATACAGGAGTCTGCATGTGCGTTCCCAGTCGGAGCAAATCGCATCGTCATCTGCGAATACATCGCCATCAGGATCGGGTTATGAAACTGACGGAGTTTGCATATTTCAAGTGCATCAGGATGTTGTAAGTCAGATATATACTCAGTGTATATATCACCGTCAGGATCATCTTCTGTGTGTGCCCATCATCCGCATATCGCTATCGGATGCGGGAGTGAAAAGTGCATTTTTTGACTAAGTGTTGAAGAGGTCGTCAGGATATTGTGTGACGTCATCGTCATCAGGAGGTGACGTCATCATCATCAGGATATTGAGATATCACCCTATGCAAGTTTATCCTGTTGTCGCTAAGTGTTTAGGTGTCGGCGTAGGTCCTCAGCAGAAAGTTGGGTTAACATCATCAGGATGTTTCAATCGAACCGGATAAATCATATCATGATGCTGTTGTTTGTATAGTCAGCTATCGGGGCATCGAAGGGAAGGTGCTAAAGTTGTCATCATTAGGATATTTGGAGCAACCGGATATTTGATATCCTGCTGACGAAGGTGGTGTTGCATATCATGATGATGCCGATAGAGTTTGGCGCCCGATGAACAGTGCAACAGGAGGATGTTTGCGCTCGTTGAGTATCATGATGATGATGATAGGCAACAGGTGGAGGAGGTGAATAGTAGTCAGCAGGAGGATAATTCTGCTCGTCTGAAATATGATGATGCTATTGGTGTTTGTAGGAAATATGATGATGATGCTGAGCCGATAGGGATTTTTATCATGCTGTTTGTATTACTGTCTCCTCCTTCCTGTTAGTAAGCTCCCGTTGCATTTTACCTCTGCATCAATATGATTCGCTAAAGAATAAAGAGCATGAAACAAAAGAAGCTAAGGATCAAGAAGTAGAAAAGGCCAAGGACAAAAATGTAAAAGAAGAAGAGATTGCAAAGGTTGATAAAGAGCCCAAGTAGGACAATCCGGTTGATAGTACCAATAAGGATCAAATAGATATATTAGCATCTTGGGCAAGAGACACTGTAGAAGCAGTGAAAGAAATTTTGGAAAATGATAAAATAGTTGTAGAAGAGTTGAAAGGTCCAATCAATTTGAACAGTCTTTCACCAATTCAAAAGATAAAGTGGGCCTCTCTTGCACAAGCTAAGGCTAGAGAAGATATTTTGAAGTCTCACATAGAATTTAATGAGCTACTTGGTTTGGCATCAGGGATTTTGGAGAAAATCATGCCAACTTACCAGTTGGACTCATCATAATCCCCCTCTGGTCAGTTAAAGAATTTGATAAACTCTGTAAATACTCATTTTGAATCTCTTGAAAAGTTTGCAGAGGTAAAGGTTCAAAATGAATTCAATGGTAAAAGATTTGATGCCCTAAAAGGGATGATTGGAGTAGATAGAATTATACTGGATACCAGTGTAATGAGTATTCAAAATGCTCTTACAGAACAAGGAAATATATATAAATTTTGCTTATCTTGTCCTAAAGTTATAAAGGATATTGAAGATAAAATAAAGGAGTCTAAGCAAAAACTATCAAGTGTATCCAAATCTTTTGATCCTTTGACATCATCTATGGTAAACAAGGAGTGTCAGGTAATCATCTTGATTGAAGGAATAAAGAAATTGACAAAAGAAAAGGAGAGCATTGAGGCAAGGATGAGTAAGCTCCGGGGACTAATTTTCCCCAAAATGGAAGAAATGTTCAATGCCTTGACCAAAGCCCAAGCTGCTGCTCAGTCAAGTGACCCCAATGATCTACGGATGGCAGAGTCACAAGCATTTCTATTCAATGGCCACATCTCAATTTTGAACATCATGAAGAAGAGTTGGGATAGTGAGTTGGCACTATTGAAAAACATTTTTGGTGATATACTTAAGTTTATGTAAATAGGACTTAAGGATTGTTTGTACATTTGCGGCTTGGTATATAGAATTTTTGTGTAAATTCTGGTTTGTGGATCCCACCCTTTGCCATTGATGTCAAAGGGGGAGTAAAGAGTAGTGAAAAATGAGGAATCCAGCAAAGGGGGAACACTGGAGAATAGTGAAAAGCATAAGTGTACAAAGTAAGGGGGAGTTGTTCCGACACTTAGTCATTTTTCACTAAGTGTTGCCATCAATGCCAAAGGGGGAGATTGTTGGCAAGAGACACTACTACGCATGATAGGTGTTGTCATTGATGGCAACTAAGTCTATCTTACACATCCGCACTACATAATTTGTTCATACCAGAAGTCAGAGTGAAGATTTGTCTAAGTCTGGATAGTCAGAAATAGAGCATGTGACAAGGTCCAGTATCCTGGTCTGGATCTCTCCGATGGTAAATCACAGTGTGCTGCGGATCTGAGGGAGTGATAAGGATTGTCAGGACTATCTAAATCCAAAAATTTAGCCTCTGATGATGAAGGATTCAAAAGTTATAAGCATCTGAGTATCAGGTTCCAGTTAGTCAGTATAGTCAGAAGAACAGGTCGACCTGATATTTGATCTTGGTCCAGATGAAGAAAAGTTGTTGGTTAAGCAGTTTGTGATAATCGGTGGTATTGACCAACATGATTGATGATTTGAGAACACAAGTTTTTGGTCCACATTGTTGATTGTGCATGGATTCAGCTGACATAACAGAGTTCTTAATAAATGTTCTAAGTTTTCTTGAAGCCAACTATAGTTGATTGAATTTCTTGATGCGGATATATATAGCTGATGGATTCAAGTGTTTTGAGGGGGGATTGTGATGTAATGATGGAGTAAGGGCAAAAAGGCAAAAAGAAGAACAAAGGTGAAGATCTAAGCTTAGATTATGGCCAAAGAGTGAAACAGGGCAGGGTAAGGATGAAGTGTGTAAGATTAGTATTCCATGCTTAACCAAAACTGAATTTTTGCATTGGTAGATGCTATTCATCAGTTCAAACATTTTGTAATCTCTTAATCACTTTTGTAGCTAGTAATCCTCTTGGAGCAGTGAGCTCTAGGCAGTGTGACTTGAAGGTATGTGCCTTCCCCATTTGTAATACTTTTAACAAAGTATATTTTTTTGTGGGTTAACCCCCACCGTGGTTTTCCCCTTAACTGGGTTTCCACATAAAAATCCTGGTGTTCATGTGTTATGATCTTGTTGCTTCTATTCTTATGTTCATGCTTCTTTCTTTGAATGTATGTGGAGAATTAATTAAGGAACAAACTAAGATGTTTTGTAGAACACTGATTCACCCCCCCCAGTGTTCCTTAATTCCAACATCACCCTGAAAGCGAAAGAAACTAACTCAGCTAGCACTTAAAAAGGAGTAGTCCACACACTCTCTAGAGAAAATCTGACAGATATTTTCATCTTCCCATTCCTTTAATCTATCACTAGAAAAAAAATTGATTTGATGATCCAAAGACCAATTAGCCAAAGCATTGGCCAAACCATTTGCTTCTCTATAACAATGCCTACACTGAAAAAAGTCTAACTTATCCAAGAGTTTCCAAACCGGATCCATTAAATAATTAATATGCCATCAGAAAGAGATTTCTTAAGCAGAGCATTAATGATTAATAAAGAATCCCCTTCAATGAAAAAATTAGTAAAACCCTTCTCAAGAGACAAGGAGAGACCAAGGAAAACAACCTAAATTTCTACCTCATTATTAGAACCAAAAGGAAGACGTTCTGAAGTAGCCAATAACAATCTTCCCTTAGAATCTCAAAACATACAACTAGCTCCAAAAGACCCAGGGTTCCCCCTGGAAGCCCCATCAAAATTGAGCTTCACTAGAGAATCAACAAGAGGGACCCATCTAACATCTTTCCTATCCACTTTAGAAGAATTTGAAGACCCAAGAGGAGGAAGCATAACAAAGACCATCTATTGAGAATAGCTTTATCCCAAGAAGAGAAGCATTAATTGGAATGGGGTAAATTATATTCAAAAGACATCACCTTTTCTAAAATAGTAGCCTCCAACTTGTTAATGATTAACAAACCAGGATTATAGGACTTCTTAAAAGTTCTAAAATACCTTTCTCTCCAAATATGCCAAATCACCATAGAGGGAATAATGTTCCATAAACAAGAAAAGACTAAAGAAGAATAAAGCAAAGGCCAACTTTCAAAAAATTGGGCTAAAGAACTAGGGAGAGGCCCCTACCAATTAAGCTTAGAAAAAACCCAAGACCAAATTTTATAGGCAAATTGACAATGGAGAAATAGATGATCTATAGATTCAACTTCTTCATAAAATGAACATATAGGGTCAAGGGTCATTCCAAAATTAAGAAGTCCATCTCTAGTGAGGACTCTATTATGAGTAACCAACCATGCAAAAGCCCCTGCCTTGGGAAGAATACTCATATGCCAACAAAGATTAAGTAGTCATTTCTGCGAGTGGTTTTTGGACAAACTGAGATAGCCTGGTTTCATAGAATAAGTTCCAGACTTATTGCCCATCCATATCAATGTTAGATTCAGGATAGACAACTGAGAGGGGGGGTGAATTAGTTGTCCAAAACTTTCTTCCAAAATAAACACTTAAATCCACTTTGTTACTCAGCAACTTATTATTAACTTAATCATGAAAGCACAGTGCATTGAATCAAGAGTAGAAACACAATAACACATAAGACACCAATATTTTGATGTGGAAAACCTGGTTAAGGGAAAAACCATGGGGTGATTAACCCAAATTGTATTCTCTTTTAGAAGAATAGAAAGAACAAAAATGGCACATGCCAATTAGGGCTCATTGCCTAAGCACACTGCCTATAAGAGACACATTGTCTACAAAGAAATAAGTATAACCTACTTGAACTAGAAAATAGCATCTTCACCATGCTTGAATCAGTTCCATTTAAGCCCAATACATCTGCTCTGCCTTTCGCTCTCTTCCTTACTACCACACTCTCATCTTCACTCTGATTATTTTGAAATGACTTCACAATCCCTTATTTATACAAGACACCAACTTAGGAACAATCATCTAAGTTGGCAAACATTCACAAGATGTGTAACTCATCTAGTCAGCCAATCTCAGGAAGAACACCATCATCTGGAAGTTATTCCTCAATTGCGAGCTTCAACTCCAATGCAGACCACCAACATGAACTAGACATGATCCAAAGACCTCTACAAGCTTGCCTGAATCACCAAGAACATCCACACTTCATCTGCTTACTAAAATCCTTCTCTCCTTCATCCAGAACCTCAAGAACATAGTCTGTCATCACTGTCACAAAGGAATAGATGCTTTTGGACCTTCAAATCATGAACTAATCAAGTTGACACTTCACAAAGACTTCCTCAACATTCCCTCAAATTCACAGAACAGGATAATGTATTTCCGGATCTCATCGGACCTGTTTGTATCAATCTGTCACCTCTGAACACCGACCAGAACCGGTTTTACTTAAGTGGCCACAACTTCTTCAAATCTTCATGTGGACCTCTAAAATCTTGTCTGGACCACCTTGAGACACATATCTACAAACCCTTTAAACCGCATCCTCTGATCCTCATCCTATCTTTAAATTTTACTTTACT
Organism: Cunninghamia lanceolata; assembly: GCA_027924645.1. Lineage (NCBI taxonomy): Eukaryota > Viridiplantae > Streptophyta > Pinopsida > Cupressales > Cupressaceae > Cunninghamia > Cunninghamia lanceolata. Next base: position 2,062,676 of record BSBN01001135.1, on the reverse strand, counting down.
GTCATCACTATTCTTCATTATTCCTGATTGAGACTAATTTTCTCAATATCCTCAGCACACAGCTCATCCAATCCTTATCATTAATGTAATAGGAGTATTTTGACATCAATGACAACATCAGTTAGGCTGATACTTGCAACAATCTCCCCCTTTGTCATTGATGGCAACATATGATGTGAAAAACTGTTTTAACCATCAAGACAAGAACTTCTCCTCACTGTCACAACTCCCCCTATCAGCAACAACCGTTCACATGTCTTCTCTCTCTTTACTACTCCACCTTTGATTAGCAACCACTCTTATTTCACATGTCTTCTCTCCCCCTTTGACATCAATGGAAAAGGGCACATACTTGCAATTCCACCACTTCAGAATCATACATGTTACTCCCCCTGAGTAGCAGCTCCCCATCATCAATCCAGACCACAAGATGTGACTGTGTTATCCACCGAACTGATGCACACCAGTGCACCTTAGTTCATCACCGGAGGGCCAATAACCCCTAACTTCTCCCTAAGATACTCAAATGAGTCCTTAGGTAGAGGTTTAGTAAAGATGTTTGCAATCTGATCCTTGGAAGGTACAAACTCCAATCTGACTTCATTCTTGTTCACTTGCTCTCTCAAAAAGTGAAACTTGATGGATATGTGTTTAATCTTTGAATGCAACACCAGATTCTTAGATATATTTATTGCACTTGAATTATGATAGAAGATTGTGATAGGTTCCTCATACTCCACTTTGATATCTCTTAGCATCTACTTCATCTACAAAACTTGAATGCAACTACCTGCTGCTGCAATATATTCTGCTTCAGTTGTAGATAGAGATATTGCCTCTTGTTTCTTTCTTAGCCAAGAAACCAATCTCTTCCCTAAAAAGAATACTCCACCACTGGTACTCTTCCGGTCATCTACATCTCCTACCCAATCCGCATCTGTATATGCATGTAGATAGAAATCATGATCTGTAGGATACCACATACCATACTCAACTATCCCTTTTAGATATCTAAAAATCCTCTTGATTGCCATGACATGAGATTCTCTAGGATCAGCCTGGAATCTAGCAACAAGACCAACAACCTACATAATATCTAGTCTAGTTTGAGTAAGATACAACAGCCCTCCAATCATTGATCTAACTTTTTCTGATCAGCCTTAGGTGAATCATCATCTTTGCTTAATTTGCATCCAGTTGCCATGGGAGTATTCATTGGCTTTGAATCTTCCATCTCAAACTTCTTTAACAATTCTTTCACATATTTGGACTGAGAAATAAAGATTCATTTCTTTGTTTGAGTGATTTATAAACCCAAAAAGAAATTCATTTCCCCAAGCATGGACATCTCAAATTCACTTTTCATTTGATTTGCAAAGGTTTTGCACATACTATCTCTTCCTCCAAAAATGATATCATCAACAAACACTTCAATAATCAGGATGTTTTCATGATCAATTTTGAAATACAAATTACTGTCAGCAGTACCTTTGTTGAAACCAATCTTCAAAAGATGCTTATCCAATCTTTCATACCAAGCTCTTGGGGCTTACTTTAGTCCATACAGAGCCTTCTTCAACTTGTAGACCATATCACCATGATCAGATAATTGAAATCCATCCGATTGCTCTATGTACACTTCTTCTTCCAAATCACCATTCAGGAAGGCAGACTTAACATCCATCTGATATACCTTGAAATCCTTGAAGGCAGCAAAGGTAAGAAATAATCTGACTGCTTCAATTCTTGCCACCGGAGCAAAAGTCTCTTCAAAATCAACTCCTTCAATTTGAGAGTAACCCTTGCAGACCAATCTGGCTTTATTTCTGATTACTTCACCAACTTCATTCAGTTTGTTCTAGAAAACTCATTTGGTTCCAATCACATTCTTGTTTCTAGGTCTGGGAACAAGATCCCAAGTGTGATTTTTCTCAATTTACATCAGCTCTTCCTCCATAGCTTTAGACCAATTTTCATCATTGCAAGCTTCATTCACTATCTTAGGTTCAATCTTTGAAATCAGACAATACTCATTTAAATTTTGAGCAATTCTCCTTCTAGTTTGCACACCTTTTCTTTTGTCACCTATGATCTAATCTTCAGAGTGGTTCAGTCTTACATACCTTGGAACTTTGGGAGTTTCTTGCACTTTTGATTCTTGATCAGGCTCATTAACACTCATCTCTTCTTCCTGATTTACCAGATCAGTTTGAATCTGAATTTCAGAAGGGGCTTGGGTTCCTTGAATCATAACACAATTCTGATCATCTTCATCATATTCATAAAACCTTGAGGGTTTTTCAATTCCTTCATCAACCTTCACATTTGTACTTTCTATAATCTTTCTCAATCTCTTGTTATAACACCGGTATGCTTTTCTTTGAGTAGAGTAAACCAAGAATATTCCTTCATCACTTCTAGCATCAAACTTGCCTAGATCTTCATCTATTTTAATGTAACACTTGCTACCAAAGACTCTAAAATACCTCACAATAGGAGTGATGCCAAACCAAAGTTCATAAGGAGTCTTACTAGTATTTCTTCTTATTTGAACTTGATTGAGAGTATAGACTGCAGTGCTGACAGCTTCTCTCCAATAGATCTAAGGAACATTTGCTTCCATCATCATTGTCCTAGATGCTTCCTAGATGGTCCGGTTCTTTCTCTCCACTACTCCATTCTGCTGTGGAGTCCTAGGAGCAGACAACTATCTCTTTATTCCATGTTTCTCACAGAAATCTATGAAATCATCGGATGTGAATTCTCCACCTCTATTAGACCTCAAACATTTCAATTTTAATTTTTTTCATTCTCTACCATAGCCTTGAATATTTTGAATTTCTCAAGAGCTTCTGACTTCTCTTTCAGAAAAGTTACCCACATCATCTAGGAATAGTCATCAATTAATAACATGAAGTATCTATCACCTTGCACACTCCTGATTCTTGCTGGACCACAAAGATCAGTATGAACTAAGTCCAATAATCTGGAAGAAGACAATTCCTTACTTTTGAATGTGACTCTTCTCAGCTTACCCAACTGACATTCTTTGCACAAGCTATTAGTAGGTTTCACCAATTTAGGAAGATCTCTTACAGCTTGAGCATTGCTTATCTTGATGATATTATCAAAATTCACATGACACATCCTCCTATGCCATAACAAGCTCTGATCAACTTGAACAAATAAGCAACTTTTACCAGTACCAACCAAGTGGAAGATATTACCTTTAGTTTGAGTACCGGATGCAATCTCTGTTTTGGAACTTTCAAAGATCTTGCATTTTCTATTCTTAAATCAGAGATCATAGCCTTTGTCCACCAACTGACCAACACTGAGAAGATTGTGCTTCAGTCCTTCAACATACAGTACATTACTAGTTTTATTCCTTCCATCAAAAGAAATAGTTCCTCTTCCTCTGATTCTACCAGTAGAATTGTCACCAAACTTTACCACTCCTCCTTCATACCTTTCCAAATCTATGAACTTACTTTTATCACCTGTCATATTGTGAGAGCATCCACTGTCAATGACCCAATCATCCTTTTCTTCAACTTGGGCAGCCAGAGCTCTTTCTACAACTTTATGATTGATAGATTCAGAGGGCATTGGATCTTCTTCCTTGATGGCAATGAACACCCAGTCACTTCCAGATTTCTCTCCTATCTCTGATTCAACATCTGTTACTCCCTCATCATCTTCTTCATGAACATAGTAACTATTCTTTTGGAACCTAAATTTGTTAGGTTTTGGCCTTGAAAATCTTTCCGGACATCTTGAGGCAAAATGACCAATCTTATTGCAGTTAAAATACTTAAAAGGCAATTTTCCTTCATACTTACCAGATCCTCTTAGTAGTCTTTTTTCAATAAGGGCTTCAAGTTGAGTAGTTTTTGCTTCCTCTTCTTCTAGGTCTTTTCTTGCTTTTTCATACCATGAGAGTTTCCTTGATGAGTTCTCTCCCAGATCAAACCTTTGTTTACCTTTTACAGAGGCACTGGCTTTGAATGCAGATTCAGTCTTGGGGGGGTCATCTCTAAACTTGGTCATTTCAAATGCAACCAATTTGCCAGCCAATTGATTTCTTGTGACAGTTGTATGGGATCTGAATTCTTCAATGGCAGCAACCTTGATTTTATAAGAAGTAGGAAGGGATGTGAGAATTTTGCCAACAATCCCATTTTCATCCAAGACTCCACCAGCATTTCTAATTCCACAAACAAGCTCATTTACTCTTGGCATAAAAGTAGTGATATTTTCATCTTCTCTCATCTTCAGATTTTCAAATTTTCCTTTCAGACTTTGTATCCTTGCACATTTGACATACTTGTCTCCTTCATGCAGAAGTTCCATTTTTTCCTAAATCTCAAAAGCAGTTGGTAGGTCAACAACATTTGAAAACTCTGAATCAGACAATGCACTTAGAAGAACTTCTATAGTCCGCAGATTATTTTCAGCATCTGTGATTTCAGTTGGAGATTTCAGACCACCCTATGGAGGAGTATACTTCATTGAAGCCATGTTCCAGTACTGCATTCCCATACATTTCAAGTGACATGTCATGCGACTTTTCCAAAGATTAAAATTGGTTCCATCAAACTTCAAACTATCCTTCTTGTAAGACGACATCCTGGATCTCCTCAAGCGGTTAAGCTCCTTTCAGAGAAACTTGGCTCTGATACCGATTGTTAGATTTAGGACAGACAACTGAGAGGGGGGGTGAATCAGTTGTCCAAAACTTTCTTCCAAAATAAACACTTAAATCCACTTTGTTACTCAACAGCTTATTATTAACTTAATCATGAAAGCATAGTGCATTGAATCAAGAGTAGAAACACAATAACACATAAGACACCAATATTTTGACATGGAAAACCTGGTTAAGGGAAAAACCATGGGGTGATTAACCCAAGATTGTATTCTTTGTTAGAAGAATAGAAAGAACAAAAATGACACATGCCAATTAGGGCTCACTACCTAAGCACACTGCTCACAAGAGGCTCACTACCTACAAGAGACACACTGTCTACAAAGAAATAAGTATCACCTACTTGAACTAGAAAATAACATCTTCACAATGCTTGAATCAGTTTCATTTAAGCCCAATACTTCTGCTCTGCCTTTCACTCTCTTCCTTGCTACCACACTCTCATCTTCACTCTGACTACTTTGAAATGACTTTGCAATCCCTTATTTATATAAGACATCAACTTAGGAACAATCATCTAAGTCAACAAATAGTCACAAGAACATCCGCAAGATGTGTAACTCATCCGGTTGGCCAATCTCAAGAAGAACACCATCATCCAGAAGTTATTCCTCAATTGTGAGCTTCAACTCCAATGCGAACCACCAACATGAACTAGACACAATCCAAAGACCTCCACAAGCTTACCTGAATCACCAAGAATATCGACACTTCATTTGCTTACTGAAATCCTTCTCTCCTTCATCTAGAACCTCAAGAACACAGTCTGTCATCACTGTCACAAAGGAATAGATGCTTGCAAACCTTCAAATCATGAACTAATCAAGTTGACACTTCACAAAGACTTCCTCAACATTCCCTCAAATCCACAGAACAGGATAATGTATTTCTGGATCTCACCAGACCTGTTTATATCACTTTGTCACCTCTGAACACCTACCGGAACCGTTTTTACTTGAGCAGCCACAACTTCTTTAGATCTTCATGCGGACCTCTAAAATCTCGTCTAGACCACCTTGAGATACATATCTACAAACCCTTTAAACTGCATCCTCTGATCCTGATCCTATCTTTGACTTTTACTTTACTGTCATCACTGTTCTTCACTGTTCCTGATTGAGACCAATTTTCTCAATATTCTCAGCACATAGCTCATCCAATCATTATCATTAATGTAACAAGAGTATGTTGACATCAATGACAACACCGGTTAGGCCCATACTTGCAACAATCAATTCAGCATTTTTATCTAAAATAATAATTTTCCTATTTGCAAGAATTTCCTTCAAAATAACCTTCTGAGAATTTGGAAAAGGAAAAGAATCAAAATCCTTCCATTGGGAAGACAAAGAAGGGGAGTGACTATCCAAATCTAAATAGTCTCTAACTTTGGAACCCCAATGCTCTAAAACATAAATTTTAGCCTCAAATAAATCTGATTTGGAATCCAACTTTTCCCATCCATTCCATGAGTCAAGCCAAAAATTAGCCAAACTCCTTGTTAATAAGCAAGATTGCACCCATTATGTAGAGCTATGAAGCTCAGAAATCCTATGTAACATGGGATCAAACTCAGGCTATGGGTGACCTATAGCGAGCTTGAACTTCTAGATTATGGGCTAGTTCCCTTATAATATACAATGGATCTATAACTTTGATATGGAAAAGGGCTAAAAGGATCTACTAAAAGTACTAAAATTGTAATCTAAAATATGGTGATGCACCTAAATTTGATGGAAAATGACAATCTAACTCACAATAGATCTCAAAAAATTTATCCACACAAACCACTTTTGGCAATTTGATCACATAAATAATTCTAAGGGAGGCTGGAAATGATTTTCTTCTTGAAGGAAAAGGGTTTTTCACAGCATAAAAAGGAAATTTCTCCAATTGCATAGCCTAAGACCTATGATTTTCAATGCTATCTAACACATGCAAGTACAAATGAGACAATGATTTTAAAGGTTCTAATGTTCAAACACAATAAAATCTCATCAAATCATTCACAAAAGTTGCATTAATGGAAAGGTAGACACTTGATTCAACTGAAAAATAAAGGAACAATTGCATAAAAAAACAAAGTATAGAACCTGTAACCTACTGTAATCTCTATAAATATGCAATATGTGAGTTACAAAACCTTCTTTCTCTCTCAAAGTGTAAAGAGAAAAAAAGGCAAGAACTAGAAAAACCTAAGTTTTTCCTACAATATATAATATGCCCTCTCCAAGAGACTGAGGAAGGTAAACTGCAGTCAACTGCCTCTAAAAATAAGCTCTCAAAACTGATCCACGAGCAAACAAGAAAATATTTAAAAATAAGGGCTATAACTATCCCAAATAGAGAAAAAATAGCTCCAAACTACTCTCCTCTATATGTTTGACAAGGAAGTTGAACAAACTCTCCAATTTTGACCCCAAAAGCCATGCAAAAGCTCTAAAAGACCTCAGTTATCAATATCCTTCAATTTTGCATGATCTTGGTGTTGGAATTGATCTGGACAACTGAGAGGGGGGATGAATCAGTTGTCACACAATTTAAACTTTTTTGCCTTTAATCATCTTTTACAACTTCTAATCAAATTAATGATATAAACATTTAAAGCATGAATCAATAACACATAAGAAGAAACATAAACAACACACTTGACACCAAGATTTTGACATGGAAACCCAGTTAAGGGAAAAACCACGATGGGGGTTAATCCACAAAGATTATACTCTATTAAAAGTATTACAAAGGGGAATGCACATGCATTTGGGCTCATTGCCCAGAGCTTACTACTCAAAAGAAGACTCACTGCCTACAGAAAGAAAATTACAATAAGCTTGAACTAAAAATTAGCATCTATCAATGCTAGGATTTAGTTTCAGTTAAGCACAAAATACCGACTTGATACACTTCATCTTCACTCTGCCCTATTTACTATTCTCCTAACATCTGAACCTTAGATCTCTACACTTTTTGCACTTATTCCATATCGCAACACACACACTTTTTAAATCATTCAAATCCATTGGCTATATATATCCACATCCAGATCTTCAACCACTTTTTAGTCAGCTTCAAGACACTTAGAACTTTATTAAAAATTCTGCTCTGTCATCTAAATCCATGTATACTTGTAACACGGACCAAAACTTTCATTCATAAATCATTAATCAGGTTGGCTATTATCACTGATCATCACAACTTATCCAACCAACAACTTCCATACATTTAGAACCAAGATCAATTACAAGGTTGGCCTGTTTTTCTTCTGTCTATTCTGTCAAATTGTTAAACCGATACTCAGATGCTAATAACTATTGAATCCTTCATCATCGGAGGCCAAGACTCTGGATTTAGATTATCCTGACAATGCTTATGACTCCCTCATATCCATAGCAAACTCTGATCTACCCCCCGGGGAGATCCAGACCAAGAAACCAGATCCTGTCACACACTCTGTTCTTGACTTCCCAGACTTAGACAAATCTTCAATCTAATTTCTGGTATGGGCAAATTATGCAATGCTGATGTGTAGTGTAGACTTAGTTGCTAGCAATGACAACACTTATCATGCCTAGTAGTGTCTCTTGCCAACAATCTCCTCCTTTGGCATTGATGGCAACACTTAGTGAAAAATGACTAAGTGTCAAATGCAACTCCCCCTTACTCTATACACTTGTGCTTTCCACTATTTTCAAAGCTCCCCATTTGCTAGATGCTTCATTTTTCACTTCTCTTCACTCCCCCTTTGACATCAATGGCAAAGGGTGATGTCTACAAGCCAAAATTCTCCAACAATTCTATGTATAATGCCACATATGTACAACTAATCATTAAGTTCTATTCACATGAACTTGAGAATGTCTGCAAGCCTATTTTTCAATTGCACAAGTTCAGAGGCCCAAGTTCCCTTCATTCCATCCAAAATTGAGATGTGCCCACTCAACAAAAATGCATATGCTTTTGCCTTTGTCAGATCTGGAGGATTACTTGTCTGAACTCCAGTCTAAGCTTCTGATAAGGCATTAAACATGGCTTCTAACTTGGGGGCAATCAATCCCTAGAGCTCACTCATTCTCTTCATAATGTTACCTTTTTCTTTAACAAGGCTCTTTATCTCATCTATCAAGCTGATTACTTGACATTTCTAACTTATAGGCGAAACTGTTAGAGGATCAAAATTTTGAGAAAGATTTGATAATTTATATTCTTGCTCCTTTATTTTCTTCTCAATATCCTCACTAACTTTGGGCCATGATAGACATAATTTGTACATATCACTTCCATCATTTAGAGCATTCTGAATACTCTTTATGCTACTACCAAGTATCATTCTATCATTTCCTATTAGGTTCTTTACTTCACTAAATTTCTTATCCAAAAATTCTTTCTAAACTTTTGCCTCCACAGACTTTTCAAAGGACTCAAAATGTGTACTTACAACATTCACAAGATTTTTCAGGTGATCAGAGGGGAAATCTGATGGACTCTTTTGGTAGGTTGGAAATAACTTCTCCAAGACTTCAGTTGCAAGCCCTAATAGTTCACTATCCTCCATGTGAGATTTTAATATCTTCTTTCTGGCCTTGGCTTGAGTGAAGGATGCAATCTTCATCACTTGTACCAGAGAGAGAGCATCTAGATTAATTGGTCCTTGGAGTAGTTCAGGCTCATCAAACTTAGACATCTCTTTATCTAGAAGACTTTTCACTGCATATGCAGTGTCTCTTGCAACAATTTTTGGACCACCCTTTTGTTCCTAAGATTTATCAGCATTTGTAGATGCATCAACATTTGTACCATCTTCTTCTACTTTGTCTTCATTACCCTTTTCTTTCTCCTTTTTCTGCTTCACATTTTTCTGTATTATCTATAGGAGGAATCTTTTCCTTGTCTTCACCACTTGCAGTCTAATCCAGGGGGCTTTGTGTAGTAGAAACATTATCTTCTTTTCCAAATTGATTAGGTGGAGTTAGAGTATCTCCTGCATCACAATTTTTGTCCACCATCTCTGAGTCTTCTTTGTTTATTTGCTCCTCTTCTGGAACTTGGTCATCATTTCCTTTGTCAATCTCTTCTTCTGGAGCTTCTTGTTCCAGAACTGAAGGATTACCTTCCTCAACTTGTTTTTCAGAGACAATATAATATTTATCCTTTTCTGGGGCCTTCCTCAAAATTTCTTTTGTTTCCTTTGCAACTTCATCAGTTTCACCAAGCATTAGCTTGTTCATCTGGATCTTGCTTCTGAATTTCTCCTTAACTTCCTTGAGGATTTTATCTGCTTCCCCTCTGGTCATTACTAGACACAGGGTGGAGAGGACATATTCTCTGAGTTCTAGATCTTTAGCCTTGGCTGTTTCCTTCCTCATCTCCAAAGTTTTCCTTAAACTTTTGGGAAGTTCTTGTAAAATTTCCAGTAGAGCTCTATTGAATTTATTCAAGTATATGATGGTGGCATCTTCCAAAATTTTCTTATTTGCTTGATCAAAATTATCATAATAAACTTTGATAGGCCTTATATTTCCATGAATAGTAATTGTTTTTACAATTTCATCAACTGTCATAGCAACCTTACCAGTTTCTTGCTTTTTAGTCTCCTTTTTGCTTCTAGAAGGATGGTTCTCAGAAGCCTTTGAAGTCTTGGCTTTCTTGGATCTTATCTCTTTAACTTCTTCATATGTCTCTATCTCTTCATCGTCTTTTGTGCTCACATATGTTCTTATAGCCTTTGTTTTCTTTCTCTTACCTCCTTCACCGGATGGACTGTCTTCTAGTTTAGTAGGTTTAGGGGGAACAAGAGCTGCAACAAAGCTTCTGGTAGTCCTTGAAGTGGAGAAGAGTTCCACTGGAGCATCTTCTTGTTTCCTGTCCTACCTTTACTTTTTAGTTTTTTCAATTCCCTCTTTGTTTTGCTTCACTACTTCCTTGGTTAGTCCAATGCTCTTAGCATACTTTTCAACTTGCCTCTGCACTTTCCTTTTGGTCTCTGGCTTTCTGAGTTCCACATGCAATTTTAGACTTAACTCCTTATATGTTCCAAATCTTTCTACTGATGTGTCTTTTGATGTGTTCAAGAGATGTCGAGCATACATTTTCAAAACTTTCTCATCAACCTCATAGCCCATTAGCATAATCCATATGATTATGGGTTCCCCTGCCTCCATTAGGCACTGATCAATGTCAACCATAAAGCATATTTCATTCTCATATTTCTCCACAACTGACTTAGGGATTCTCTCTCTTGCATGCATCATATTTTGAAAGTTTTTAAAGTAACTCCTCTTCTAAGCTTGGGAATCACCAAGGCTGAGTAGATGATCTCTTATTTTCCATGCAACTGGCCTGTCATTTGTCCAATACACACCTTGAACCCCAGGTACTTCATTCATAAAATAGAAGAAAAAACATATAATCAAGGAACCACACTTGAAGGTAATTTTCTTATCTTTCTTTATTTTACTTAGATTCTCAATCAACTGATTTTGTAGCAGCTCACATAGGTCATAATCAGCATTTGATAGGCTACATTAATTATAGTTCCGGAGACAGAATTTTCCCTGCTAGAGTGGTAAATCTTGTACCCAACCACCATGGAGGCAAATTTAACATCCAGTTCTATAATATCATTGATGGTCATTTCCCTTTTGTCAAACTTGGCACCAGTAGCATCGTTCATTCTTTATCTTTTCACGGCTTTCAACATGGGTAATCCACCAGTTGAATTTAACCCAATTACAATCTTGATAACATTCCTTGTAATCTTGAATGGTTTCAATAGCCATATGAACTCATCATGTATCTGGCTCAAGATATATCTAACCATTCATTCTAATCAAATGTCAGAAAATCAATGACTTGCAGAAAATGTTTGCTTTCTAGGGCTTTGTATTTTGAATTTAAGTTATAGCTATCATCCCTTAGGTAGTTGTTAAACAAATCCAAGAGTTTTGTTTTTCCAAATTCATCAATGTTATAGTGGATGTATGCCCTAATATCCTCAACATACAGAATGCCATAAGGAACTCCAGAAAATGCACCTAACGGTTCAACTTCAACTGACTTGTATGGGTGCTTCTTAAATACTGGTCAGGGCCTTTTAGTTATATCAACAACTAGAGGTGTAGCCATCTCAACAGGTTTTGGATTCAAAGCTTTACAAAGAAGTACCTTTTTCTTTCGTGGGGTTAGGGTTGATCAATTGCCAGTTGAATTTGCTCTTTGTGCTTCAATCTTTGGATTTGCATCTCAAGTGCTCTTCTTCTTGTTTTCTTTGAATGCAAAGTGATTCAAATGCATGAACAAGTGACCTTTTATCCTCTGCAAAACCTAATTTGGCATTGTTATAAATGTGTTGCCCTAACTTTATCCGGTTACTCTGTTTCTTGAATAGTTCTTCATGAATCACTCCGTAAATTTTCATATCAACATTTTTTCTTCTGGAAATCCTCCCAAAGGTTTTGAGACAATTCAAAATATCTTCTCTTATTGTGCCATATCCAGGCACCCACTTATTGGCTGGGGAAATTTGATTTTCAATGTAGCCCCCCCTGAGCCAAAGCTCCTAATTTAATTCCTAGAGGAATTATCAGCACTGGATTTCGATGCGGACCCATTACTATTGTTCACAATTGTTTTCTTGACCCATGTCTTCCTCATTTCATTCTAGATTTCATTCACATCAATTTTTTCTTTGCCTTTGTCTTTTCTCTGCTCATCCGATTTTCTATTTACCGGACCCCTTCTTTCATTGATCCTACTTCTGCTGAATCTTGCAATATGACTAGATTTATTGCAATTAAAGCACACAACATTTCTCTTCTTATATACTTGATTCCCTCTTAGTATGCACTGATTAGCCATGTGTCCAAATCCATTGTAAGAAAAATAGTAGCCATTGAAAGAAATGCCATTCCCTATTCTTCTACATTCATTTGTTCTATGACCATACCTATTACACTTGAAGCATTGATTGGAGAAGGATGGATCACTTTGATTTAATCTGCTTCTACACTAAGTAGCCCTATGACCAAATTGATTGCAATTGAAACAATTTCCATTGAATGATGGATATCTTTGAGCATTAGGCTATCTTGTCAGAGGTCTTCTAGGTCTGTTACTCCCATTCCTTGGTTGAAAATTTCTTTGTCCGGATTTGGAGCTTTCACCCTTTTCATATCCAAGACCATGCTTGTCATCAACCTTTTTATGTCCTTCAAGCAGTGCTTCAAGTTTAGCTAAGCTTATCTTGAACTTTCCCTTGTATTCATTTGCAACTTCTAGGTTATGTCTGAGAATGACAATTTGCCTTTCAAGTTCTCTCTCATTGTCTCTGCTTTCCTATAGATCAAATTCTAGATGGCCAACTATTCTATCTAATTTGCAACATTCTTCAATTCTTTCTTTTAGTTTTTGATTCAAGTCTTCTTCAATTTTCTTCCTATCTTCAATTTCTTTAGTTTGCCTCATTGCCCTAGATTCCATCTCAATTTTTAGAATAGCAACTTCTTTTGACATCTTCTCACATTCCTTTGTCTTTTCTTCCAAAGCTTCATTCATACCTTTTTCATCAGTTAAACTGGATAGTTGGAGAAGTAGATCCTTTCTCTTTCCAATAGACTTATTTAATTTATCTTTTAACATTTCAATGGTTTCATCAGTATCTTTGAGCTCATCTTTCAGATTAGTTATTTCTACTCTGGACTGATCAAAATCTTCTAGAGCCAACTAAAGTTGATCTTTGAGTGAACCCATTGAAACTCCTTCCAAGATCATTCATCAAGTTGTTAGGCTTCCTTTAAGGAACTTAGCTCTGATACCAATTGTTGGAATTGGTCCAAACAACTAAGAGGGGGGGTGAATTAGTTGTCACACAATTTAAATTTTTCTGCCTTTAATCATCTTTTACAACTTCTAATCAAATTAATGATATAAACATTTAAAGCATGAATCAATAACACATAAGCAGAAACATAAACAACACATTTGACACCAAGATTTTGGCGTGGAAACCCGGTTAAGGAAAAAACCACAGTGGGGGTTAACCCACAAAGATTATACTTTGTTAAAACTATTACAAAGGGGAATGCACATGCATTTGGGCTCACTGCCCAGAGCTCACTTCTCAAAAGAAGGCTCACTACCTACAGTAGGCTCACTACCTACAGAAAGAAAATTACAATAAGCTTGAACTGAAAATTAGCATCTATCAATGCAAGGATTCAGTTCCAGTTAAGCACAAATTATTGACTTGATACACTTCATCTTCACTCTGCCCTGTTTATTGTTCTACTAACATCTAAAATTTAGATCTCTGCACTTTTTGCACTTATTCCATAGTCGCAACACACACACTTTTTAAATCATTCAAATCCATCAGCTATTTATATCCTCATCCAGATCTTCAACCACTTTTTAGTCAGCTTCAAGAACACTTAGAACTTTATTAAAAATTCTGCTTTGTCAGCTAAATCGATGTATACTTGTAACATGGACCAAAACTTGCATTCATAAATCATTAATCAGGTCAGCTATTATCACTGATCATCACAACTTGTCCAACCAACAACTTCCATACATCTGGAACCAAGACCAATTACAAGGTCAGCCTGTTCTTCTTCTGTCTATTCTGTCAAATTGTCAACCTGATACTCAAATGCTAATAACTATTGAATCCTTCATCACCGAAGGCCAAGACTCTAGATTTAGATTATCCTGACAATGCTTATGACTCCCTCAGATCCACAACAAACTCTGATCTACCCCCCATGGAGATCCGGACCAAGAAACTGGACCCTATCAAACACTCTGTTCTTGACTTCTCAGACTTAGACAAACCTTCAATCTGATTTCCGGTATGGGCAAATTATGCAATGCGTATGTGTAGTGTAGACTTAGTTGCCATCAATGAGAACACTTATCATGCCTAGCAGTGTCTCTTGCCAACACTTGGAACATGTGAGAAAATAATAAATTAATCTTTGCATGATTACTTTACTATCAGTTACAATTTGTCTTATCTCCTTGATTTTACAACTTGTGACAAAATAATAAAGTAATTTATAATGATATTACTTTATTACTTGTTTACATTAATCTATTTACAAAATCATGCAAAATTGGATGTATTTGCCCTTTAGAAGATAAAAACAAAAATAACCCCTTATGTCTCCTTTTGAACTTACATGATTACAGTAATGCATCAATTATGACGCCAAGGCAAAAATAAGCCTTCATGCATGCAAAAAAGATCTCCATTTATTCCCTTATGTCTCCCATGCAAAAGCATACTACATCATTCAAAACACTATATAACTCCCTTGCATACCTCTTGCATCATTACATTACGTCAATATGTGTCTTAATATCTTATCACTCCCAACAACATATCTTATGTATAATTTGTTACATGAAAATCCCTTATCACTCCATGCAAAATTAAGCACTATACCCTAGCATCTCCTTATAAATCCTAGCAATATACATGCATTTAGAACCTTATAACTCCTGTACAATTTACATGCATCATGCATTACTTTTTCATGTATGTACATGTGATTTTCAATCACATTTCTAAAGTCAAAAAGACTTTTAAACAAAGGCATCATTTGATTTATGAAAAGACCCTTCACGGGATCTTTGGCATGATTGGGTTTTTTGACTTTGATCTCTTCACTTCTTAATAAAAATAAATCAAATCCATGGCCCCATGGGCTCCTTCACATAAGTACTACGTATGATGAGTTTTTTAAGTTTTGACCATGGCAATTTTTTTGGATAACAATGATTAAAAGAAAGAAGTCAAAAAATAAACTTGATGCTATCGACATTCGACCAAAAGGTGGATTGAAACCATAAACTTATCATTTTTTCACTTTTCTTTTCCATATGGCTGCTTTGAGCCCGCTAACATGCAAGGGTTTGAAGCCATTTTTAGAGTATTTTGGAGGTTTATATTGTCGTTCTTCGAGCTATTTTCAACACCATCTCTTTTTGGGTAAGTTCTCCTTCTATATCTTTGTATTCTCTAAAAAATTATGGAAAAATGCACTATTTACTAAGCATTCCTATAGCTACCTTCTTTCTGACTTTTGTTTATAGAAGATAATACTGAAAATCTTCTATTTTTCCTTCTGTATCTGCTACATATTTGCTTTTCTCTATTTTAGCATAAAGAAATAAGGGAAGATAGGCTATTTATTTCACTAATTTTCTATATACTTCACCATATCATGTATTTGTATACTCTCTCTGCTCTTGCTCGATCCTGATGACACAAAGACTATAAGGGTTTTGTGAAAAATTCTTAGACAGAGAAGTTGTGAACTATATTTCCTTAAATGTTTTCTATTTTCCGTTCATGGTATGACCACAACAGGGTAAGGATATATCTGTCATTTGTTTCATCATTTTAAGTTGGTGATGTCATAACAAAACCCTCTCTACGCATCCACTGTATCATGCAAAATAGAAAAGATAACTATGTTTCCATTATTTGACACAGTCATTTATGACTATTTTTTACTGCCTTGCTTCTATATTCCATTATCTCATACTTCTACCAAGGCTTGCTACTAGTTTCATATCCTCATAGATGGCTTGGAAGCACTGTAAATGAATACCCTATTTGAAACCTCATTACTACTACTATATGCATCTTTGATTGAGATTCCACCATTGTATTTTGACATACTTTACCTCCTTCATGTATTGTATCTGCTTAGCTCTTTGTATCCTTCAGCCATGATAAAGTTTATGAATGATCAAACATGATCATTGTACTATGTTGTTGACTTGGAAAAGACCTTAATGTCCAGAGTATGAAATAGATTCAATCAGTGCTCTTTAATTTTACTTCATGGATAATCTACATCACTACTGGGACAGTCATGATCATGACTGACTTTCATACCTCACAACAAAAGTGGTAAATATTTGTCCTATTTTTGTTGATTATCTTTGCAGGGTATGTGGCATTGTTTCTCTTTATTTAATATATTCATGGTTGTCCTTGACTTTGAATAGATCCTTTAGCTGCTCTTTGCTACTACTATTCTTGATGAATTTTATTATGTCTCTATGATTGTATTAGGAATTGCTCACATTCTTTTGTTTATGACAATCATTGATGCATGTGGACTGCCCCCTTTATCATGCTCAAATAGTCAGGCTAATTGTCTTAGCCAAAATGACTATCCCTTCAGAGACTTTGATTACTTTTCTTACTATCTTCTAAAGACTATTTAATAAAATTTCCTTCACTGTCTTTATGTTGTGTCTCTGCCTTTACCTGTGCGCACACAAAACTATCTGCAACAATCTTATAAATCTTGGAGGCATCAAAGCATCTCAGTCTTTATTGGACTCTATGGGGAATCTATTCATGTTGGTATGCCCCTCTTGTATGTTGTTCTTTACTTATTATCTCCTTCTATACATTCTTTTCATGTTGTTCCAATTGGCTTTTCATATGGCTGTAACTTGTATATGTTGTTCTTGTACTTTCTCTTATGATGTTGCATCATTTTGAACACATCATTTATGGTTTTCAAATATTCTATATCAGATACATTAATGACAGTGATAAGGACCACTGTGCTCATCATCTCTTGGTATTTTTTATACTTGCTTTGATGAACTTACCTCTATAGAGACTTCAATGATATCTTTGAATGTCATCTTGAGGTTTGATCATGAAAACTGTCCACTCTTTCATACACTTGTTGTTCCTCTTGAGAAGTATGACTGTATCTCTCTTTGTTGTTACTTCTCATAAGAATATGGCCCATGATGACATGATGACAGAAATGTTTGATGCACTTGTGGTGCTCTTATGACTTGCTCATTCTGTTCCATGGTATGACTATTCATGTTGTCACTTTATGACTATACCCTAGATGATATGGGACTGTTCATCTGTTCAATAATAATATCATACTTCATTCATGACAAAGAATGGGAAAGTACCTATTATCTTTGAATGCTTTGGTTGTACTCCTTGATATAACTGCACTTCTACTCTTGCACTTACTCATTGATGAGATATGATTTGTGGCATAACATGAACATGATGTAAAATTGTTATTTGTTTGTTCAATTGAATAACTGTGTACAACAGCATTACTTTGAGCATGCTGGGATCAACCCTTGTGGGAGCCCATTTCCTCTACATGCTTTAATGTCTTCAAATCAGCAACATAACTTTTCTTATACCTGCACAGTGAACAAACAAGTTAGCATAAAAACATTCCTTTGGAAGCTAACTGATCTCTTTCATGATGATCTGATTTATTGCACATGTCTGATGATGATTGAACTATATTAATGCATAATGTTTGCAAGTTTATATGTTTGTTGATAAAATATATGATGAATTTGTATATCTAGTGCTTCTAACAAAACCTTTCTCAAACTTTGCAGGTCCACTATCTTGATCAGGAGCAAGAAGATGAAGATATGAAGATCACGCTACCAGAGAGGATAATCAACCTTCATGATAAGGCAATGATGGATATCCACTTTCCTCATGTGTTCTTTTCCTTCTCTTTATCATTAGATGTATAGTTTGTATGCTTAGTTGCATTGACTCAATTTAGTCATTCCCACAGCTTGTGTGGGACATATTTAAACATTCTCTTGAATATAATCAATTATTTTACCTTATGCAACGATTTATGTATGTTTTCTTTCTAAATCAAATGCATAGGATAAAACAAATGAATCCGATTTGAAACACATGTTTAAAACATGATGATGAAATGATAGATTATAAAATACCTTTTCTTTGCATTGAACTATGATATTTGAATAATTCAACATCATAACTGCAAGATAAAACCAGTTAGATATATGTCATCCCTTGAATGTTTGCTCTCTTTTCATTAGACCAATTTTCATTTATCAGGATGGTTTAGCAGTTCTGATTGGACTGTCACATTATCCTAATAAATAATCCTCTATTGTTCTCTTGCCAAGATATCAGGCATTTGACTGAGTGACCATACACTTAAAAAAATTTCTTTTATCTCCTTTTGTGACAACTGCAACCTAGGCCTTGCTAAATCAGGCATGAACATAATTTAGTAACATTTTTGGCGACCTCTCAGGGGTGTTTGCTTGTTAAACAAAACAAAACTAATATCCTTGCAATTCCATTTGGCATATGAGTCTTTTCATGCCTGAAACCTTGGAAAACCTCTTGCAACTCAAACTGATAAAAAACTATAGCAGCAAAACAAAACTAAAATTGAAACTATTCTGACCTGCTTAGGACATGGCCAGCAAAATGTACGTGTCTACTTCTTGGAAAATGAAATACTGAACTAAAATTCTACTCTAACCTACAATAACCAGCCATAGAAGCTAGTCAATTAAATCCATTAACTGGTTTTGTAAAATAACTTCCCTTTCTAATTAAGAAAGGATGTTCTGCAAGTTGTTTTGTTATTGATAAGATATGATTCATAAGGACATACCTTATAGAATGCTGCAAAACTCTCTGAAGAATGAAAACAAAGTCACTCACCATCTGAATATGATCATTTATACTACTGTTATGAGTTGAATAAATAATCTCATTCTATTGTTTTAAGGCTACAATTCTATTTTTAGGTATAACAAAAATCTGTATCTCCTTATTCAGCTATCTGCCAGCTAAATCTTTGATTAGACACCATCTTGAAAGGATGAACTTTTCAATCATACTATTGCTTTCTTGATTTAGATCGGTTGTCCTATTTTCACTTGCAATCTTAGCCTGATTTAAAAAAGTTAGCTCACACGAATGAAATGAAGGAACGCTTGCCTCTTTGTCCTGAACATGCTGATCACATATTGTTGATTCACATGGCAGATCATTATCAATGTTAGAACAAAAAACTAAACTATGATACCTGAAAACATGCTCTCATCTAACCAATAATCTTGTACTGAATCCATATGAATTTCATCACTCTGCTACTCAAAACTATGCACTGATGTTAGTATGCATGTGTTATATTGATTCTCATCTACAAACCTAGGAAGTTCATCAAACAAATTAGCTAGCTCATGAGACTCAACCTCTATTTATTTTACAAAAATATGGTCAATCTGATCTTGTTTGCCATCTAAGTTTGACACAAAGGACTCAAGATCATCCCAAAATGAAACTTCATCACATTCCTCTTGGATTTTGAATAAAGGAGGACTGTGTTTTACCTCGTAACAGCCCTCAACCAACTGTGTAAGTTGCATGATAGGCTTACCTTCGTACTCTTCTGCGTGATCCAAGATTAGATTGTCAGACTACTTAGCTTCAATCAGCAACTCCTCATACTATTTGATGTCTTCTTTCTGTTATGAAACTGCTATTGATATGCTTTCCTCATCCGGTTTAATGAAACTAGGTAACTCATCAAACAAAGAAATAATTTGTTCCTTCTTATGCAGGGCTTTCTCCAATGAAACTTGGGCATCCTGTCTCTATGACTGAAGACTTTCACCTTGTGACCTCTATACTCTACTTTCAATCATCTTATAAATAGCACTCAAAAACTTTTCAAATGAATCAAAATGCAAAGGATTTGGTATCAAACGTGAGTCAAATTCTTCAACACATGTATTATGTTCATTTTCAGCTGGGGACATAGTGAAAACAACAGAAACCTCTTGCTCCACATCTTATTTTACTAATTTGGTGGGACAAGAAGGACTGCAAGAAACTTTAGCTACTGGATTGAAACTTTGAATCTTGATTGGTTTAGATTTGACTACCTCTTCCCTTTCCTGATTTTTGATTGGTATGGGAAGGGTAGCTTTAACAAGATTTGGCATTTTATAATCAAGATATTTGGTCCAAGAAGGCTACCATGGTTGCTCAAAACTATGATGACTTGGTTCAGGTACTTGATGTGTGTGATACTAAAGATTAATGGACTGATTTTGAATGCAAATAGGCTCCTGAGTAAAATCAAAACTTCTAAAACCTAGAATTTGGTAACTATTAACCTCATTTTGAACAAGCTAATCTAGAATGAATGCAGCTGTCTGGAGCTCATACCTTTGTGCTTGTCCAAGGAAGTGTTTTATTTGTGCTTCTTTGGTTGTAACCTCCCTTGTAAAATCTCCTTCATATTGTCTCCTCTGCATCAGCAAGTCTTGCTCATAGAGATAGGCCTGATAAGCCATCTCTTCCTGTTGCTACTCATATTCTTATTGCCTCTTGATATCCTCTATTTTCTTTGTGAAGTCTACTAATGTATCTTTCATGTCATTCATGTTGTTCTTTATATCTTCAACCCCTTTGAGGTGATAGTGTTTGAGTCGATTTGATATCAGAGATATTTCTTGAGGTTGATTTTGGACATATGCATGCTGATATGAAGGTTGAACAAGGGTGGGTGGGAGGTAAACATATTGAACATGCTAGTTTCCTTTAGAAACCATTGAATTTGGGTTGAAATTAGCAGCATGGCTGATAAGATGATGAATTACTAGAATTTTCATGATATGATGGATGATATGACATGTTCCCATGAAGGATAGACATGCCTACTCATTCAAAAGCTAGAAAACAACTGAAACCTGATCTTGTGAAATCCTTCTCATAGGCTAGAAAAATCTGATCTATTCAAACTAGAAAGTTAGAGTCGCTAGGTATTTGAAATAAACACCTCTAAAAAGGTTATATTTAACTACTGATCATACCAAAACAATAGAGAAATTAAGTTCTTTTTGAACTGAAAATTAGTTCAAAGTCCTGTCGGGCGTGCCAAAAATTGTTAACGACTAGGATTGCACCCATTATGTAGAGCTATGAAGCTCAACAATCCTGTGTAACATGGGATCAAACTCAAGCTGTGGGTGACCTATAGTGAGCTTGAACCTCCAGATTATGGGTTGGTTCCCCTATAATATTCAATGGATCTATAACTTTGATATGGAAAAGGGTTAAAAGGATCTACCAAAAGCACTAAAACTGTAATATAAAGTATGGTGATGCACCTAAATTTGATGGAAACTGACAATCTAACTCACAATAGATCTTAGAAAATCTATCCACACAAACCACTTTCGGCAATTTGATCACATAAATAATTCTAAGGTAGGCTAGAAATGATTTTCTTCTTGAAGGAAAAGGGTTTTTCACAACATAAAAGGAAATTTCTCCAATTGCATAGCCTAAGACCTATGATTTTCAATGCTACTAACACATACAAGTACAAATGAGACAATGATTTTAAAGGTTCTCATGTTCAAACACAATAAAATAGCATCAAATCATTCACAAAAGTTGCATTAATGAAAAGGTAGACACTTGATTCAACTGAAAAATAAAGGAACAATTACATAATAAGACAAAGTATAGAACGTGTAACCTACTGTAATCTCCATAAATCTGTTATAAGTGAGTTACAAAACCTTCTTTCTCTCTCAAAGTGTAAAGAGTAAAAAAGGCAAGAACTAGAAAAATCTAAGTTTTTCTTACAACATATAATCTGCCCTCTCCAAGAGACCTAGGAAGGTTAACTATGGTCAACTGCCTCTAAAAATAAGCTCTCAAAACTGATCCACAAGCAAACAAGAAATCCCTCAAAATAAGAGTCATAACTATCCCAAATCAAGAAAAAATAGCTCCAAACTGCTCTCCTCTATATGTTTGACCAAGAAGTTGACCAAACTCTCCAATTTTGACCCCAAAAGCCATACAAAAGCTCTAAAAGAACTTAGTTATCAATATCCTTCAATTTTGCATGATCTTGGAACATGTGAGCAAACAATAAAGTAATCTTTGCATGATTACTTTACTATCAATTACCATTTGTCTTATCTCCTTGATTTTATAACTTGTGACAAAATAATAAAGTAATTTATAATGATATTACTTTATTACTTGTTTACATTAATCTATTTGCAAAATCATGCAAAATTGGATGCATTTGCCTTTTAGAAGATTAAAAACAAAAATAACCCCTTATACCTCGTTTTGAACTTACATGATTACATTAATGCATCAATTATGATGCCAAGACAAAAATAAGCCTTCATGCATGCAAAAAAGATCTCCATTTATCCCCTTATGTCTCCCATGCAAAAGCATATTACATCATGCAAAACACCTTATAACTCCCTTGCATACCTCTTGCATCATTACATTACGTCAATATATGTCTTAATATCTTATCACTCCCAACAACATATCTTATGTATAATTTGTTTCATGAAAATCCCTTATCACTCCATGCAATATTAAGCACTATACCCTAGCATCTCCTTATAACTCCTAGCAATATACATGCATTTAGAACCTTATAACTCCTATGCAATTTACATGCATCATGCATTACTTCATGTATGTACATGTGATTTTCAATCACATTTCTAAAATCAAAGAGAGTTTTAAACAAGGGCATCATTTGATTTATGAAAAGATCCTTCACGGGCTCTTTGGCATGATTGGCTTTTTTGACTTTGGTCTCTTCACTTCTTAAGAAAAACAAATCAAATCCATGGCCCCACAGGATCCTTCACATAAGCACTAGGTATGATGAGTGTTTTAAGTTTTGACCACAACAATTTTTTTAGATAACAATGATTAAAAGAAAGAAGTCAAAAAATAAACTTGATGCTATCGACATTCGACCAAAAGGTGGATTGAAACCCTAAACTTATCATTTTTTCACTTTGCTTTTCCATATGGTTGCTCTGGGCCCACCGCCATGCAAGGGTTTGAAGCCATTTTAAAAGTATTTTGGAGGTTTATACTGCCATTCTTCGAGCTATTTTCAACACCATCTCTCTTCGGGTAAGTTCTCCTTCTATATCTTTGTAATCTCTGCAAAAATGATGGAAAAAGGCACTATTTTCTGAGCATTCCTGTAGCTACCTTCTTTTTGACTTTTGTTTATAGAACATAATGCTGAAAATCTTCTATTTTTCCTTCTGTAACTGTTGCATATTTGCTTTTCTCTATTTTAGCATAAAGAAATAAGGGAAGATAGGCCATTTATTTCAATGATTTTCCATATACTTCACTGTATCCTATATTTTTATACTCTCTCTGCTCTTGCTCGGTCCTGATGGCATAAAGACTGTAAGGGTTATGTGAAAAATTCTTAAAAAGAGTTGTGAACTATATTTCCTTAAATGTTTTCTATTTTTCGCTCATGGTATGATCGCAACAGGATAAGGATATATTTGTCATTTGTTTCATCATTGTAAGTTGGTGATGTCATAACAAAACCCTCTCTATGCATCCACTGTATCATGCAAAACAGAAAAGATAACTATGTTTCCATTATTTGACAGTCATTTATGACTATTTTTTACTACCTTGCTTCTATATTCCATTGTCTCATACTTCTACCAAAGCTTTCTACTAGTTTCATATCCTCATGGATGGCTTAGAAGCACTATAAATGAATACCCCATTTGAAACCTCATTACTATTACTGTATGCATACTTAATTGAGGTTCCACCATTGTATTTTGACATACTTTACCTCCTTCATGTATTGTATTTGCTTAGCTCTTTGTATCCTTTAGGCATGATAAAGTTTATGAATGATCAAACATGATCATTGTACTATGTTGTTGACTTGGCGAAGACCTTACTATCCAGAGTATGAAATAGATTCAATTAGTGCTCTTTAATTTTACTTCATGGATAATCTACATCACTAGGACAGTCATGATCATGACTGACTTTCATACCTCACTCACAACAAAATTGGTAAATATTTGTCCTATTTTTGTTTACTGTCTTTGTAGGGTCTGTGGCATTGTTTCTCTTTATTTAAGACCTTCATGGCTGTCGTTGACTTTGAATAAATCCTTTAGCTTCTCTTTGCTACTATTGTTCTTGTTAAACTTCATTGTGTCTCTATGATTGTATTAGGAATTGCTCACATTCTTTTGTTTATGATAGTCATTGATGCATGTGCACTACCCCCTTTATCATCCTCAAATAGTCATGTTGATTGTCTTAACCAAAATGACTATCCCTTCAAAGACTTTGATTGCTTTTCTTACTATCTTCTAAAGATTATTTAATAAGATTTCCTTCACTGTCTTTGTGTTGTGTCTCTACCTTTACCTGTGTGAACACAAAACTATCTATAACAATCTTATAAATCTTGGAGGCATCTAAGCTTTTCATATGGCTGTAACTGTATACACCTAAAAATGACATGACTCTATCCAAATAAATATTCTTAATATTTATTTAAGTCTAAATCAAAATAAATAAATAAATAAGGGTGTCGTTAAAAGGTCTTATCATAGATGAAGACTACAGAGTATCCAGACTTCAAGAGCTAGAACTGCTAGAAGAGAAGAGACAAAATGCATTTGATCATCTCAAAGCATACCAATAGAGAATGTCTCAAAGCTACAATCACAGAGTCCATCCAAGGATCTTCAATGTTGGTGACTTAGTACTCAAGGAAAATCCCTACAATTAGCAAGATTGAGAAAAGAAAGGTAAGTTTGAACCCAATGGCTTGGTCCTTATGCCATCATTGGAACCTATGGGTTAGGAGCATATCAGCTAGCAACATCAGAAGGTGAGTTGTTTGATGACCCAATCAACAGTATGCATCTTCGCTGATTCTATACCTAAGAGAACCCCAATGTAAGGGGGGCAATTTATCAAAAACACAAAAAAAATAAAAAATAAAAATAAAAAGCAAAAAAATCAAAAAATGGAAAAACAACAAAAAAAATCGTCCTTGGATGAAAACCTGGCAAACAGGTGCCTTGGATAGGTACCATGATGAAAACTTGGAAAATAAGCGTCATGTGTACTTTTAGCTTCCGTGTAAATAAAAGCAAGTGGTGAAAACCTGGTAAATAGGTGCTACTTGTGATAAACCGCTTCCCCAATCTTTGGGAAACCAATCACCTTGTGTCCATTCTTCCTACCATCACGTCTCATCTGATCCATATCTGTTCCATAATAAAAACCTAACGATAACCTATCATGGCTTGATACTCTATCTCTTTTGTTGCCTTATCAACTACGGTCTTATCCTATATCCTATCCATAGTGTCAGCCTAGCATAGCATCTGTCATCAGTATCATAGGGTCAACCCTGAACTATGTTGCCTCTGTGTCATCACGTAGGCAAGGCCATTAATCAGTGAACCCCTAAGGCTTCCCCATCCATCCCATATCTTGTCGTCTTTCCTCTAGTCCATCCATGGTCCAAGTCTTGAACTACGTTGCCTCTGCGTCGTCACGGAGGCAAGGCCATTGTCAATGCGCCCCCGAGGCACTAGGTTAGTCCCTTAGGGTCTATTTTCCCCCAATAAGGATTGTGGATTCTTTCACCAGACGCAAACGCATGCAAGCAAAGCCCGTGTCCAAACAGAAGTTTTGATGCAAGACATCAACCTATCCAAAGCAAAGAAAAAGCAAGAACAAACAAATCCACATGATTCTATCAAATTATGGCAAGAAAGATACATCTATAATACAAGAGTATTTTGTTTCAAATTACAATTGTGTCTAAAAAGGTCTTCACTTTTTCTTATCATGTCTCATATGCTACTCAAGGATACCAAAAGCTAGAGATGCTATGATGGGGGCATGATTCTTTTCTTGGTTTGTTGTTTATGGATCAATCTTTAGTAATGTAAAGCCTTGTATAAGGACATGATCAACACAATGATCATCAAGGACATCAAAGGTCTCACATGAATGGGGGAAATCCTTGTCTATTGATATGCAAGAAATCCTTAGGTCATCTTGGTTCAATTATACCTAGATGCGTGTATTAACTTGCTAAATCAAAATCCATGTAAGCGATGCTCAAGTCATCTCGGTTTAATTATACCTATATGCTTGTATTTTCTTACAACATTTCAAAAACACAAAAAAACAAAAAAGCCCAATGATGAAATAAGCACTTCAAAATACTTGCAATATCAAGATGGCAAAAAACCATTCACATCCAAAAGTATCCACAAAGCATCCATATCCCATGCAATAAAAATTCTATGCAGAGTATTAATGTTTACAAATAAAAGCTTGTGATTCCTTCATTCACAATTCTTCTGTCGAATTAACCTTCTATTTATCATTGTATCTCTCATCAACAGTTCTAGTTGTTAGTCTGGGCAGTGATCCAAATGCAAGTCCATCCTTAATCCATACCAATTGAGTCAAGTCAATCTTGTCAAATGACCCAATCACAATAAGTGGTTTTGATCCTTGTCTGTTCATAAACCAACTCAATCAATCATCAGTATCAGTGGGATATACATTTCCTGCACCTATCATGTCTTCTCTAGAGATCTATCGTTCCCTGCCATGACAAACACTAGCTTTTATGTTGCTCTAGGGACATATCATTCCCTGCCATGAAAACATGTCTACCGTGGTTATCTAGGGATCTATCATTCCCCACCATGACAACACTATCGTATATCATTTCATATCGATTAATCGGTGGTTTACCGCTAAACAGGGACAATACCTTGTTTGTTATTATATCATTTGTGTATACTTGCTTGCTTGCTTGTGTGTGTTATCATTTTATCTTGCATAGTGTATCACTCAGACACCTTTTTCTCCCATTTTTCTTCAAACCTAACCTGTTTTTCACCTTCCTCTTCATGAGATTGTCTGTCTCACGCCTCCTACCTTCTTCCCGTCCAATCTCCCAAGGGGGCATCCTATCATTGTTAAACCTGTACCAGGGGCAAATTGGGGCATGTATCATTATCAAAAAACTATTCTTTGAAACAATGTGATAAAACACATTGCATCAAAGAGGGGCAAAATGTATACACCTAAAAATGACACGACTCTATCCAAATAAATATTCTTAATATTTATTTAAGTCTAATTCATCTATCCATAAATAAACAAACAAATTTATTTATTTGATTTATATTCTTCTAATAATTAAATAAAAACAATTTATTTAATTAAATTCCTAAATTCTTCTAATTCTTCCAACAAATTAAATAATCTCAATTATTTAATTAGTTCTTCCAAGTCCATTCTAAATTAAATAATTCTAATTATTTAATTGTTTCTTCCAATAATATCTTCTCTAAATTTAAATAAATCAATTATTTATTTAAGTTGTCTATTTCTTCTAAATTGAGTTATCTCTAAATATAATTCAATCTTTGTGCACATGCAATTGAATATTCCAAATATTTAATTGAGCTAAAATGTCTTCTCATCCTCATGCAATTTCCATCCTCTAGTTCTATTCTCTTAACTAATTGATCTATTCTTTTAATTGATTAATCTCTTTAATCAACTCATTCTTCTATTTTATTAATTCCTCTCATGCAAAATAGAGCAAGACACATGTCTTCTTCCTATTCATGCACATTCCTCAACCATTCTATACCATTGATCTTCTCTCTCCCAAGTCTATAAATTGAACCCTATTCTTCTATTTCGTTCATCCAAGCTTTAAGTAAACTTAATCTGTGGGAATTACAGTGCGCCTTTGGCACCAATTCCTTCATTGCTTGTGATCAACTTGTTACCATATCGTTACCATTATCATGAAGCTCATCTTCATTGCAATAAACTATCACAACCGTTCTCCACTGACAATCTTGGAAAATAGCAAGGAAGTGTACCTTCTGAGGGCCATATTCATACACAAGATCGATTGAGATAGGCAATCAGTGGAAGCTATGAAGAATTGAGGTTTGCAAAGGTTTTGTCTTTGTTTGTTTGATCTTGATTATTTCCCTTTTCATTGAGTTTTGGGTATTATTGATATATTATATTGATTATTCATTTAGATCCAATTTTCCCTCAACAATAACATGTATATGTTGTTCTTGTACTTTCTCTTATGTTGTTGCACCATTTTGAACACATCATTTATGGTTTTCAAATCTTTTATATCAAATACATTTATGATGGTGATAAGGACCACTATGCTCATCATCTCTTGGCATATGTTTATACTCACTTTGATGAACTTACATCTATAGAGACTTGAATATTATCTTTAAATGTCATCTTGAGGTTTGATCATGAAAATTGTCCACTCTTTCATACATTTGATGTTCCTCTTGAGAAGTATGACAGTATCTCTCTTTGTTGTTACTTCTCATAAGAATATGGCCCATGATGGCATGATGAAAAAAATGTCTGATGCACTTGTGGTGCTCTTATGACTAGCTCATTATGTTCCATGGTATGACTATTCATGTTGTCACTTTATGACTATACCCTAGATGATATGGGACTATTCATCTGTTCAATAATAATATCATACTTCATTCATTACAAAGAATGGGAAAGTACCTATTATCTTGAATGCTTTGGCTGTACTCCTTGGTATAACTGCACTTCTTCTCTTGCACTTACTCATTGATGAGATATGATTTGTGGCATAACAAGAACATGATGTAAAACTGCTATTTGTGTGTTCAATTGAATAACTGTGCACAATGGTATTACTTTGAGCATGCTAGGCTCAACCCTTGTGGGAGTCCATTTCCTCCACATGCTTTAATGTCTTCAAATCAGCAACATAACTTTTCCTACACCTGCACAGTGAACAAACAAGTTAGCATAAAAACATACCTTTGCAAGCTGATTGATCTCTTTCATGATGATCTGATTTATTGCACATGCCTGATGATGATCCAACTATATTAATGCATAATGTCTACAAGTTTATATGTCTGTTGATAAAGCATATGATTAATTTTTATATTTAGAGCTTCTAACAAAACCTTTCTCCAACTTTACGGGTCCACTATCTTGATCAAGAGCAAGAAGATGAAGATAAGAAGATCAAGCTACCAAATAGGATAATCAACCTTCATGATAAGACAATGATGGATATCCACTTTCCTCATGTGTTCTTTTACTTTTCTTTATCATCAGATGTATAGCTTGCATGCTTAGTTGCATTGGCTCAGTTTAGTCATTCCCACAGCTTGTGTGGGGCATATTTAAACATTCTCTTGAATATAATCAATTATTTTACTTTATGCAATGATTTATGTATGTTTGCTTTCTTAATCAAATGCATAGGATAAAACAATTGAATTTGATTTGAAACACATGTTTAAAACATGATGATGAAATAACAGTTTATAAATACCTTTTCTTTGCACTGAACTGTGATATTTGAATAATTAAACATCATAATTGCAAGATAAAACTAGTTAGATACCTGTCATCCCTTGATTGTCTACTCTCTTGTCATTAGTCCAGTTTTCATTTATCGAGATGGTTTGACAGTTCTGATTGGACTATCACATTATTCTAATAAATGATCCTCTATTGTTCTCTTGCCAAGATATTGGGCCTTTGACTGAGCGACCATACACTTTAAAAAAATTCTTTTGTCTCCTTTTGTGACAACTGCAACCCAGGCCTTGCTAAATTAGGTTGGAACATAATTTAGTAATATTTTTGGTGACCTCTCAGGGGTGTTTGCCTATTGAACAAAACAGAACTAGTATCCTTGCAATTCCATTAGGCATATGAGTCTTTTCATGCCTAAAACCTTGAAAAACCTCTTGTAACTCAAACTAATAAAAAATTACAGCAACAAAGAAAAACTAAAATTGAAACTATTCTGACCTACTTAGGACATGGCCAACAAAATGTGCATGTGCACTTCTTGGAAAATGAAATATTGAACTGAAATTCTACTCTAACCTACACTAACCAGCCATTGAAGCTGGTCAAACAAATCCATTAAACTCGTTTTGTAAAATAACTTCCCTTTGTGATTAAGAAAGGATGTTTTGCAAGTTGTTTTTCTACTGATAAGATATGATTCATAAGACATACCTTATAGAATGCTGCAAAACTCTCTAAAGAATGAAAACAAAATCACTCACCATTTGAATATGATCATTTATACTACTGTTATAAGGTGAATAAATGATCTCATTCAGTTGTTTTAAGGATACAATTCCATTTTTAGGTACAACAGAAATCTATATCTCCTTATTCAGCTCTCTGCCAGCTAAATCTCTTATTGGACACCCTCTTGAAATAATGAACTTTTTGCTCATACTGTTGCTTTCTTGATTTAGATCTGTTGTCCTGTTTTCACCTGCAATCTCAGCCTGATTTGAAAAAGTTAGCTCACATGAATGAAATGAAGGAATGGTTGCCTCTTTGTCTAGAACATGTTGATCACATACTATTGATTCACATGGCAGATCATTATCAATGTTAGAACAAAAAACTTCTATGATACATGAAAACATGCTCTCATCTAACTGATAATTTTGCACTGAATCCATATGAATTTCATCGCTCTACTGCTCAAAACTAGGCATTGATGTTAGTATGCATGTGTTATCTTGATTCTCATCTACACACTTAAGATGCTCATCAAACAAATCAGCTAGCTCATGAGACTCAACCTCTATTTCTTTTACAAAAACATGGTCAATCTGATCTTGTTTGCCATCTAAGTTTGACACAAAGGACTCAAGATCATCCCAAAATGAAACTTCATCACATTCCTCTTGGATTTTTGATAAAGGAGGACTGTGTTTTACCTTGTAATAGCCCTCAACCAACTGTGTAAGTTGCATGATAGGTTTACCTTCGCACTCTTCTACTTGATCCAAGATTAGATTGTCAGACTGCTTAGCTTCAATCAACAACTCCTCATACTATTTGATGTCTTCTTTCTATTCTGAAACTATTATTGATATGCTTTTCTCATCTAGTTTAATGAAACTGGGTAACTCATCAAACAAAGAAACCAATTGTTCCTTCTTATGAGGGGCTTTCTCCAATGAAACTTGGGCATCCTGTCTCTACAACTGAAGACTTTCACCTTGTGACCTCTATACTCCACTTTCATTCATCTTATAAATAGCATTAGAAAACTTTTCAAATGAATCAAAATGTAAAGGATTTGGTATCAAACGTGAGTCAAATTCTTCAACACATGTATTATGCTCATTTTCAGCTGGGGACATAGTGAAAACAACAGAAACCTCTTGCTCCACATCTGATTTTACTAATTTGGTGGGACAAGAAGGACTACAAGAAACTTCAGTTGCTGGATTGAAACTTGCAGTCTTAATTGGTTCAGATTTGACTACCTCTTCCCTTTCCTAATTTTGGATTGGTATGGGAGGGGTAGCTTTAACAAGATTTAGCATTTTATAATCAGGATATTTGGTCCAAGAAGGCTTCCATGGTTGTTCAAAACTATAATGACTTGGTTTAGGTACTTGATGTGTTTGATACTGAAGATTAATGGACTAATTTTGAATGCAAACAGGCTCCTGAGCAAAATCAAAACTTCTGAAACTTAAAATTTGGTAACTACTAACCTCATTTTAAATAGGCTGATCTAGAATGAATGCAACTGTCTGGACCTCATACCTTTGTGCTTGTGCAAGGAAGTATTTTATTTGTGCTTCTTTGGCTATAACCTCCCTTGCAAAATCTTCTTCATATTGTCTCCTTTACATCAGCAGGTCTTGCTCATAAGATAGGCCTGATATGGCATCTCTTCTTGTTACTGCTCATATTCTTGCTGCCTCTTGATATCCTCTATCTTCTTTGTGAAGTCTAATAATGTATCTTTCATGTCATTCATGTTGTTCTTTACATCTTCAACCCCTTAGATGTGATAATGTTTGAGTTGATTTTGTTACAAGTATGTGCCTAATCGGTGTTGTCATTGGTGTCAACTGTATCCTATTCCATTACTTGTTTAGAAGACTTGTATGTTGATGATATTGCAAAAATTAACCTCTCCAGAAGAAACAAGTAAGCCACAGAGAAGTGCAGTACAAACAGTGAGTTGTATGTGGAAGAATAGTCTGGTAAACTACTCTGCATTTATTCCTGCTTGAAGATCGTGGTTTGCATATTGGAAGTAAGTTAGAGGTATGTCTGAGGATGCTACATTTTGGGTCTAAGCCATCCACATGAAGATCTAAGTGAGTTGTGTTCACTAGAGTGAAGCCTGCGTTTTCTTTAAGCTCAATTGAGACAGAAAGACAGTATTTGGCTCGGCATTCCTCCGTAAGAAAGTATTTTTCTATGCAGTTCTAGAGGGAGGTCTAGGATGATGATAAGTGCCTACAGTTGCAATGGTTTGTGGTTTAGTGGTCTGCAAGCTATCTTTCTTTTATGACAGTTGAAGATACTAAAGTTCATGTACTCCAGTGAGAAGATGCCTATGAATAAAGTGGTTAAGGTTCATGTGGTTGCTCTTGATGATTATAGTATGCTTGTGGATGTATCCTAATCATGTTCCTATCTAGACTTTGGTTTGTGTTAAGAAATTGAGATGGTGTGTGAAGATTGTTCCTAGATAATGTAGCGTGTAACCAGTCTTGGCTGACCTAGTTGATCCCAGTGATTGCGGAGATCCCTAGAAGATTGTGGAAGCATGTTGTGGCATGGAAGATTGTGTTTGAGTCCTAGCTAAGGCATGGCATGATCTGCATTTCATTCCCTTTGCATGATGTTGCAATAGGTCAAGACCTATTTTGTAAATGTTTGTAATACCGACCTTGGAGATTGTTCCAATGGTTGATGTCGACCTTGATGATCATTCCAGGGTTGATGTAGTGTATAAATACTTGTAGCTGAGTCATGAAAAAGTTGTACTTGAGTGAAAATGAGAATATATTAAGAAAGGTCCCAAGGAAGAGCAGAGAAGAGGTAGAGGAAAGAAGAGGAAGAGCAAAGCAGAGGAAGAGCAGGGCAGAGGAAGAGTAGAGCTAAGGAATTGTTTGTTCACAATAAAGAAAGGTGTTCATCATGGCAGTGAATTTGGCAGTAAGCCACCAGTAGGGTTTAACAGCCCTCGAGGTTTAACAACCCTTATTGTAATCTTGCTAGGTTTAGGGTTGAGGCGGTGAGCCTCCTAGACCTAATTGTTCTTCATGGCAGTAAGCCAGTATGTTTAGGCCTATGGGGTGACCAAGCTTGAACATCACTATTTCAAGATTGTAATATATATTGAGAGTTAATCCTCTCGATGGTTTTTCCCCACCTTGGGTTTTTCCAAGTAAATCTGGTCCTTATGTTTGATGTTGTTAAGTTTCTGATTTCATGCACTCATTGTTAAATCATAATAATTGTGGATAAGTGATGAATGTTTAATTGTAGAAAGTGTTTAAGTTTTTGTGACAACTAATTCACCCCCCCTCTTAGTTGTCCAGTGCATATCAACAATTGGTATCAGATCCAAGTTCCTAGGAAGAAAGTTTAACAACTTGAGGAAGATCTAAAATGTCTTACAAGAATGAAGTGCCACATTTTGATGGAACTAATTATGTTCTCTGGAAGGCTTAGATGAAAATCCATCTTCTTTCTCTTGGTATCAAAGTTTGGAAAGCTGTAGAAACAAAATACCCCATACCTCAAAATAGTCTGACGACTGACGATGAAATAAAAGAATATGAGATAGATATCAAGGCAAGGGATGCTCTGCTAAGCTCATTAACTGACTCAATACTGATGAAAGTAGTAGATCTTGAAACTATAAATAAGTTATGGGAAAAGTTGAAAAATCTATATGAAGGAGATGACTCTGTGAAGGAAGCCAAGTTACAAAGTTTGAAAGTGAAATATGAAAGGTTGAAGATGACCAATGATGAAAACATATCAGTGTTTATGCAAAGAGTTGATGAACTTGTTACAGGGATAAAATCCATAGGTGGAACTCTGGATGAAAAGGAAATTGTTAGGAAAATACTTAGATCTCTGTCCAAGTCCTACTGTCACAAGGTGGCTGTGATTGAAGAATTCATGCAAGTAAAAATAGTTAACAAGGATCAGTTTATTGGTAAGCTTACTTCTTTTGAGATGAGGGAGTTAAATGATGTTGTACCAAAAGTTGAGACTGCCTTCAAAGCTAGTACTCCTGGAAGTACTTCTAGATCAGAAAAGTAGAAGGTAGAATCTGATGATGAGATAGATGAAGTTGAAGCCAACTTTGTGGATAGGCTGCAAAGAGGATCCGGTAAGTATAAAGGTAAATTACCTTTCAAATGTTTTTCCTGTGGTAAAGTAGGTCATTTTGCTTCCAGGTGTCCTGAAAGAATTGAAAGAAATAGAAGAAGATATGAGAACAGGCCTAGGACCCAAAAGAAGTGTTATTATGTTGAAGATTTTGATGATGATGAAGGAGTATCAGATAATGGTGAACCTGATAATGCTAATTCCTCTATAAATGAATGCTTGTTCATTACTATTAAGGAAGATCTTGTGTCTACTAATTCTTCTAGCTATATGGAGGAAAAACTAGAGGAAAGTGCCTTGACTACTCAGGTCATCAAGTACAAAGATGAATGGGTTATTGATAGTGGTTTCTCTCACCACATGACTGGTGACAAAAGTAAGTTTGTAAGTTTGGAAAGATATGATGGTGGACTGGTTAGGTTTGGAGATGACACAGTTGGTAGGATTTGTGGAAAAGGATGTATTTCTTTTGATGGCAAGCATAATACTGAAGATGTCTTATATGTGAAAGGATTAAAGCACAATCTTCTAAGTGTGGGTCAGATGTGTGACAAGGGCTACGACTTAAGTTTCAAGGACAATGGATGCAAGATCAGGGAAAGCTCCAGAATAGTCATTGCAATTGGTAAGAAGACCAGAGGTAATATCCATCACTTGAAAGGAACCAAGAACTATTGCTTGTTGACTCATATTGATGAAAGTTGGTTATGGCATAGAAGGTTGTGTCACATAAATTTTGATAATATTATGAAGATAAGTACTGCACATATTGTCAGATATTTTCCTAAGCTTGTGAAGCCTGGTAATCCGATATGCAAGGAGTGTCAATTTGGGAAATAGACAAGAACAAGTTTCAAAAGCAAGGATCAATCCATTGGAGGACTACTTGAGCTAGTGCATACAGACTTGTGTGGACCTACCAAAGTAAGAAGTTTGCAAGGAGATGGGTATTTCATGTTGCTTATTGATGATTATTCTAGAATGACTTGGGTCACCTTCTTAAAAGAGAAAGCTAAAGATCTAGATAAATTCAAGGCATTGAAGGCAATGGTTGAAAATGAGATGGATTTGAAAATCAAATGTTTGAGATCTGATAGAGGAGGAGAGTTCACATCAAATGAATTCAATTTCTTTTGTGAAGAGCATGGAATAAAGAGACAACTATCTGCGTCCAGAACTCCACAACAAAATGGAGTTGTTGAAAGGAAAAATAGAACAGTTCAAGAAGATGCTAGAACCATGATGAAGGAAGCTCATCTTCCAGAAGCATATTAGAGAGAGGTAATTCACACCACAGTATATATCCTAAACAGAGTTCAAGTAAAAGGTAACAAATCAAAAACTTCCTATGAATTGTGGCATGGTAGAGTTCCTACTGTGAAATACTTCAAAGTCCTTGGTAGCATATGTTATATCAAAACAGAATAAGATTTAGGCAAGTTTGATGCTAGATGTGATGAAGGAATCTTCCTTGGTTACTCCACCAAGAGTAAGGCCTAGCAGTGCTATAATAAGAGGCTAAATAAAATCATTGAAAGTGTAAATGTCAAAATTGATGAGTGTAAAGAAATGTCTTTTGAACCAAGTGGATACGAGTCCAATGATCCAGATGCTTCAGAAGTGGTGCAGCATGAAGACAACACAGATGAAGAAGAACAAGCTCCAGCAAGTGCTACAAAAACTCCAAGATATGTTAGAATCAGTCATTCTAAAAATCAAATCATAGGAGATAATAGCAAAGGGATCTTAACCAGAAGAAAAGCTACAGAAGAACAAGTGAATTTTTGTCTAATCTCTAAGATTGAACCTAAAACTATGGATGAGGCATGCAAAGATGGGAATTGGATAAAGGCCATGGAAGAAGAATTAATGCAGATAGAGAAGAATTAGACTTGGGATCCTGTTCCTAGACTAGCAAATAAGAATGTAATTGGTACAAAGTGGGTCTTCAGAAACGAAATGAATGAGAATGGTGAAGTGGTAAGAAACAAAGCAATATTGGTGTGCAAAGGATATGCTCAGGTTGAAGGAATAGACTTTGAAGAAACTTTTGCTCCAGTAGCAAGGATTGAAGCAATAAGGATGTTTCTAGCTTTTGCAGCATACAAAGACTTCAAGGTTTATCAAATGGATGTGAAGTCTGCCTTCTTAAATGGAGAATTGGAAGAGGAAGTCTATATTGAACAACTGGAAGGATTTTAGTCATCAGAGCAAGGGGACATGGTATGTAGATTGAATAAATCATTGTATGGATTGAAGCAAGCTCCCAAGGCATGGTATGTATAGTTGAACAGGTACCTAATACAAATAGAGTTTAGTAAAGGTATGATAGATAGTAACCTCTACTTCAAGATCAATGATGAACAAACTCTGATTGTTGCAGTTTTGTTAATGATATTATTTTTAGAGGCAATGAAGGTATGTGCTCAGTTTTTGCTGGAGAAATGCAAAATGAATTTAAAATGTGTATGTTTGGGGAGATGAACTTATTTTTAGGTCTGCAAATAAGTCAATCAGATAAGGGTATCTTCATTTCTCATTCCAAGTATGTGAAAGAGTTGTTAAATAAATTTGGGATGAAAGACTCTAAACCAGTATGCACACCTATGATAACTGGTTGTAAGTTGAGCAAAGATGATAACTCACCCATGGTAGACCAAAAAAATTATAGATCTATGATTGGAGGATTACTTTATCTAACTCAAACTAGACCTGACATAATGCATGCAGTGTGTCTTGTGGCAAGATTTCAAGTAGAACCCAAGGAATCACATGTGATGGCAATCAAGAGAATTCTGAGATATTTAAAATGCACAATAGATTATGGTTTGTGGTACCCCAGGGATAGTGACTTTTTTCTCAATGCATATACTAATGTAGATTGGGCCAAAGATGTGGATGACAGAAAAAGTACAAGTGGAGGTGCATTATTCTTAGGAAAAAGATTAGTATCTTGGTTGAGCAAGAAACAAGATTCAATATCCCTGTCTACTGCAGAGGTAGAATACATTGCAATAGCATGTAATTGCACTCAAATGTTATGGATGAAGCAGACCTTGAAGGACATCAGAGTTGTGTATGAAGATCCAATTACAATCTTTTGTGACAATACACGTGCCATCAATATATCGAAGAATCTAGTGATGCATTCTAGGACAAATTACATGTCCATTAGGTATCATTTTTTGAGAGAAAAGGTGATAGAGAATGAAGTGAAGTTGGAGTATGTTTCAACGAAGGATCAGATTGCAGACATTTTTACCAAGCCTTTGCCCAAGGATACTTTTTAGTAGCTCAGAGAAAAGTTATGGGTCATCACCCCTCCTACTCTAAACTAAGATGCATAATGGTGCATCAGTCTGGAGGTGTTCAAAGGTCCAGGTTGATGCCTTTTAGGGCTACTTCTAAGGGGGAGTAGTCAGAAAGTTTAGAGGAGATATTAGATTAGAGCAGAAGAGTACAAGTATGTGCCCTTTGCCATTGATGTCAAAGGGGGAGATAAGTCATGTGAAAAACTTAGAATGCAGATGTGTAAGAGAAAGGGGGAGAATTTTGGAGAAAGAAAGAGTGCAAGTGTGTAAAGAGAAAGGGGGAGAATCTTGTCTTGATGGTTGTTGCAATTTTTCACATCATATGTTGCCATCAATGACAAAGGGGGAGATTGTTGCAATTATGTGCCCAATTGGTGTTGTCATTGATGTCAACATATTCTTGTTGTCATTGGTGTCAACTATATCCTATTCCATTACTTGTTTAGAAGACTTGTATGTTGATGATATTGAGAAAATTAGCATCTCCAGAAGAAACAAGTAAGCCACAGAGAAGTGCAGTATAGACAGTGAGTTGTATGTTGAAGAACAATCCGGTAAACTGCTCTATATTTGTTCCTGCTTGAAGATCCTGGTCTATGGATTGGAAGTAAGATAGAGGTATGTATGAGGATGCTACATTTTAGGTCTAAGCCATTCGCATGAAGATCTGAGTGAGTTGTGTTCACCAGAGTGAAGCCTGCTTTTTCTGTAAGCTCAGTTGAGACAAGAAGATAGTATTTGGCTCCGCATTCCTCTGCAAGAAAGTATTTTGCTATGTGGTTCTAAAGGGAAGTCTGGGATGATGATAAGTGCCTATAGTTACAATGGTTCATGGTTTGGGGGTCTGTAAACTATCTTTCTTTTATGACAGTTGAAGACAGTAAAGTTCATGTACTCTGATGAGAACATTCCCATGAATAAAGTGGTTAAGGTCCATGCAATTGCTCCAAATGATTATAGTGTGCTTGTGGATGTCTCCTAATCATGTTCCTATCTAGACTTTGGTCTGTGTTAAAAAATTGAGATGGTGTGTGAAGATTGTTCCCAGATAACATAGCGTGTAACCAGTCTTGGCCGACCTGGTTGATCCCAGTGATTGCAAAGATCCCTAGAAGATTGAGGAAGCATGTTGTGGCATGGAAGATCATGTTTGAGTCCTAGTTAAGGCATGGTATGATCTATATTTCATTCCCTTTGGATGATGTTGCAATAGGTTAGGACCTATTTTGTAAATGTTTATAATACTCACCTTGGAGATTGTTCCAATGGTTGATGCCGACCTTGATGATCATTCCAAGGTTGATGTAGTGTATAAATACTTGTAGCTGAGAAATGGAAAAGTTGTCCTTGAGCAAAAATGAGAATATATTAAGAAAGGTCCAAAGGAAGAGCAGAGAAGAGGTAGATGAAAGAAGAGGAAGAGTAGAGCAGAGGAAGAGTAGGGCAGAGGAAGAGCAAAGCTGAGGAATTGTTTGTTCACAATAAAGAAAGGTGTTCATCATGGTAGTGAATTTGGTAGTAAGCCACCAGTAGGGTTTAACAACCCTCAAGGTTTAACAACCCTTATTGTAATCTTTCTAGGTTTAGGGTTGAGGCAATGAGCCTCCTAGACCTAGTTGATGTTCATGGCAGTAAGCCAATATGTTTATGCCTGTGGGGTGACCAAGCCTGAACATCACTATTTTAAGATTGCAATATATATTGAGAGTTAATCCTCTCAGTGGTTTTTCCCAAGCTTGGGGTTTTCCACGTAAATCTGGTGTCTCTTGTGTTTGATGTTGCTAAGTTTCTAATTTCATGCACTCATTGTTAAATCATAATAATTGTGGATAAGTGATGAATGTTTAGTTGCAGAAAGTGTTTAAGTTTTTGTGACAACTGATTCACCCCCTCCTCTTAGTTGTCTGACTCATATCAACAGAATTGATATCAGAGATATTTTTTGAGGTTGATTTTGGACATGCATGCTGATATGAACGTTGGGCAAGGGTGGGTGGGAGGTACTTGCATATTGAACATGTTGGTTTCCTTGAGAAACCATACAATTTGGGTTGAAATCAGTAGGATGGTTGATCTGATATGGCTGATAAGATGATGAATTAGCAACATTTTCATGATATGATGGAAGATATGACATGTTCCCATGAAGAATAGACATGCCTACTCATTCAAAAATATAGAAAACAACTAAAACCTGATCTTGTGAAATCCTTCTCATAGGCTAAAAAATATGATCTATTCAAAATAGAAAGTTAGAGTCACCAGGTATTTAAAATAAACAGCTCTAAAAAGGTTGTATTTAACTACTCATCATACCAAAACAACAGAGAAAATAATCTCTTTTTTAACTAAAAATCAGTTCAAAGTCTCACTGGGCATGCCAAAAACTGTTAACAAGTAGGATTGCACCCGTTATGCAGAGTTGTGAAGCTCATAAATTCTATGTAACATGGGATCAAACTCAAGCTATGGGTGACCTATAGCGAGCTTGAACCTTTAGATTATGGACTGGTTTCCTTATAATATTCAATAGATCTATAACTTTGATATGGAAAGGGGTTAAAAGGATCTACTAAAAGCACTAAAACTATAATTTAAGTATGGTGATGCACCTAAATTTGATGGAAACTGACAATCTAACTCACAATAGATCTAAGAAAATCTATCCACACAAACCACTTTTGGCAATTTGATCACATAAATAATTCTAAGGGAGGCTGGAAATGATTTTATTCTCGAAGGAAAAGGGTTTTTCACAACATAAAAGGAAATTTCTCCAATTGCACATCCTAAGACCTATGATTTTCAATGTTATCTAACACATGCAAGTACAAATGAGACAATGATTTTAAAGGTTCTCATGTTTAAACACAATAAAATCTCAACAAATCATTCACAAAATTTGCATTAATGGAAAGGTAGACACTTGATTCAGCTGAAAAATAAAGGAACAATTACATAATAAGACAAATTATAGAACCTATAACCTACTGTAATCTCTATAAATATGCAATAAGTGAGTTACAAAACTTTCTTTCTCTCTCAAAGTGTAAAGAGCAAAAAAAGCAAGAACTAGAAAATCCTAAGTTTTTCTTGCAATATATAATCTGCCCTCTCCAAGAGACCTAGGAAGGTCAACTGCAGTCAACTACCTCTAAAAATAAGTTCTCAAAACTTATCCACGAGCAAACAAGAAAATCCCTAAAAATAAGGGCTATAACTGTCCCAAATTGACAAAAAATAGCTCCAAACTGCTCTCCTCTATATGTTTTACCAAGAAGTTGACCAAACTCTCCAATTTTGACCCAAAAGCCATGCAAAAGCTCTAAAAGACTTCAGTTATCAATATCCTTCAATTTTGCAAGATCTTTGAACATGTGAGCAAATAATAAAGTAATCTTTGCATGATTACTTTACTATCAGTTACAATTTGTCTTATCTCCTTGATTTTACAACTTGTGACAAAATAATAAAGTAATTTATAATGATATTATTTTTTTACTTTTTTACATTAATCTATTTGCAAAATCATGCAAAATTGGATGTATTTGCCCTTTAGAAGATAAAAAACAAAAATAACCCCTTATGTCTCCTTTTGAACTTACAGGATTACATTAATGCATCAATTATGATGCCAAGACAAAAATAAGCCTTCATGCATGCAAAAAAGATCTCCATTTATCCCCTTATGTCTCCCATGTAAAAGCATATTGTGTAATGCAAAAACCTTATAACTCCCTTGCATACCTCTTGCATCATTGCATTACATCAATGTGTCGTAATATCTTATCACTCTCAACAACATATCTTATGTATAATTTGTTACATGAAAATCCCTTATCACTCTATGCAAAATTAAGCACTATACCCTAGCATCTCCTTATAACTCATGCCAATATACATGCATTTAGAACCTTATAAGTTCTCCTATGCAATTTACATGCATCATGCATTACTTCTTCATGTATGTACATGTGATTTTCAATCACATTTCTAAAGTCAAAAAGACTTTTAAACAAAGGCATCATTTGATTTATGAAAAGACCCTTCATGGGCTCTTTGGCATCATTGGGTTTTTTGACTTTGGTCTCTTCACTTCTTAAGAAAAACAAATAAAATCCATGGCCCCACGAGCTCCTTCACATAAGCACTAGGTATGATGAGTGTTTTAAGTTTTGACCACGACAATTTTTTGGATAACAATGATTAAAAGAAAGAAGTCAAAAAATAAACTTGATGCAATCGGCATTTGACCAAAAGGTGGATTGAAACCCTAAACTTATCATTTTTTCACTTTGCTTTTCCATATGGCTGCTCTGAGCCCACTGACATGTAAGGGTTTGAAGCCATTTTTATAGTATTTTGGAGTTTTATACTGCCGTTCTTCAAGCTATTTTCAACACCATCTCTATTCGGGTAAGTTCTCCTTTTGTATCTTTGTATTCTCTACAAAAATGATGGAAAAGGCACTATTTGTTGAGCATTCCTGTAGCTACCTTCTTTCTAACTTTTGTTTATAGAACATAATGCTGAAAATCTTCTATTTTTCCTTTTGTATCCACTACATATTTTCTTTTCTCTATTTTAGCATAAAGAAATAAGGGAAGATAGGTCGTTTATTTCACTGATTTTCCATATACTTCACTATATCATGTATTTGTATACTCTCTCTACTCTTTCTTTGTCCTGACGACACAAATACTATAAGGGTTTTGTGAAAAATTCTTAAAAAGAGAAGTTGTGAACTATATTTCCTTAAATGTTTTCTATTTTCCGCTCATGGTATGACCGCAACAAGGTAATGATATATTTGTAATTTGTTTCATCATTGTTAGTTGGTGATATCATAACAAAACCCTTTCTATGCATCCACTGTATCACACAAAATTGAAAAGATAGTTGTGTTTTCATTATTTGACACAGTCATTTATGACTTTTTTTACTGCCTCAAGCTTCTATATTCCATTGTCTCATACTTCTACCAAGGCTTTCTACTGGTTTCATATCCTCATGGATGGCTTGGAAGAACTGTAAACAAATACCCCATTTGAAACCTCAGTACTATTACTATACGCATCTTTGATTGAGGTTCCACCATTGTATTTTGACATACTTTACCTCCTTCATGTATTGTATCTTCTTAGCTCTTTGTATCCTTTAAGCATGATAAAGTTTATTAATGATACAACATGATCGTTGTACTGTGTTGTTGACTTGGCAAAGACCTTAATGTCTAGAGTATGAAATAGATTCAATCAGTGCTCTTTAATTTTACTTCATGGATAATCTACATCACTACTAGGATAGTCATGATCATGACTAACTTTCATACCTCACTCACAACAAAACTAGTAAATATTTGTCCTATTTCTATTGACTATCTTTGCAAGGTATGTGGCATTGTTTCTCTTTATTTAGGACTTTCATGGCTGTCCTTGACTTTGAATAGACCCTTTAGTTGCTCTCTGCTACTATTGTTCTTGCTAAACTTCATTGTGTCTCTATGATTGTATTAGGAATTGCACACATTCTTTTGTTTATGACAGTCATTGATGCATGTGGATTGCCCCCTTTATCATGCTCAAATAGTCAAGCTAATTGTCTTAGCCAAAATTACTGTCCCTTCAGAGACTTTGATTTCTTTTCTTACTATCTTCTAAAGACTATTTAATAAGATTTCCTTCACTGTCTTTGTGTTGTGTCTTTGCCTTTACCTGTACACACAGAAAACTATCTGCAACAATCTTATAAATCTTGGAGGCATCTAAGCATCTCACTCTTTATTGCACACTGTGTGGAATCTATGCATGTTGCTATGCCCCTCTTGTATGTCGTTCTTTACTTTTTATCTCCTTCTATGCATTCTCTTCATGGTGTTCCAATTGGATTTTCATATGGTTGTAACTTGTATATGTTGTTCTTGTACTTTCTCTTATGTTGTTGCATCATTTTGAACACATCATTTATGGTTTTCAAATCTTCTATATCAGATACACTTATGATAGTGATAAGGACCACTATGCTCATCATCTCTTGGCATTTGTTTATACTTACTTTGATGAACTTACCTCTATAGAGACTTGAATGTTATCTTTGAATGCCATC
Source organism: Cunninghamia lanceolata (assembly GCA_027924645.1). NCBI lineage: Eukaryota > Viridiplantae > Streptophyta > Pinopsida > Cupressales > Cupressaceae > Cunninghamia > Cunninghamia lanceolata. The sequence continues at coordinate 2,018,629 of BSBN01001135.1, read as the reverse complement.
GTGAGGTTTGATCATGAAAACTGTCCACTCTTTCATACTCTTACTATTCCTCTTGAGAAGTATGATTGTATCTATCTTTGTTGTTACTTCTCATAAGAATATGGCCCATGATGACATGATGACATGAATGTTTGATGCACTTGTGGTGCTCTTATGACTTTCTCATTCTATTCCATGATATGATTGTACCCTAGCTGATATGGGACTGTTCATCTATTCAATAATAATATCATACTTCATCCATGACAAAGAATGGGAAAGTACCTATTATCTTTCAATGCTTTGGTTGTACTCCTTGATATAACTGCATTTCTTCTCTTGCACTTACTCATTGATGAGATATGATTTGTGGCATAATAGGAACATGATGTAAAACTGCTATTTGTTTGTTCAATTGAATAACTGTGCACAATGGCATTGCTTTGAGCATGCTGGGCTCAACCCTTGTGGGTGCCCATTTTCTCGACATGCTTTAATGTCTTCAAAACAACAACATAACTTTTTCTATACCTACACAGTGAACAAACAAGTTAGCATAAAAACATACCTTTTTAAGCTGATTGATCTCTCTCATGATGATCTAATTTATTGCACATGTTTGATGATGATCCAAGTGTATTAATGCATAATGTCTGCAAGTTTATATGTCTGCTGATAAAGCATATGATGAATTTGTATATCTGGAGCTTCTAACAAAACCTTTCTCCAACTTTGCAGGTCCACTATCTTGATTAGGACTGAGAAGATGAAGTTATGAAGATCAAGATGCCAAACAAGATAATTAACCTTCATGATAAGGCAATGATGGATATCCACTTTCCTCATGTGTTCTTTTCCTTTTCTTTATCATCAAATGTATAGCTTGCATGCCTAGTTGCATTGGCTCAGTTTTGTCATTCCCACGGCTTGTGTGGGACATATTTAAACATTCTTTTGAATATAATCAGTTATTTTACCTTACGCAATGATTTATGTATCTTTGCTTTCTAAATCAAATGCATAGGATAAAACAACTGAATCTTATTTGAAACACATGTTTAAAACATGATGATGAAATCACAATTTATAAATACCTTTTCTTTGCACTAAATTGTGATATTTGAATAATTCAACAACAACATAACTGCAAGATAAAACTAGTTCGATACCTGTCATCCCTTGAATATCTGCTTTCTTGTCATTAGACAAGTTTTCATTTATCAGGTTTGTTTGATAGTTCTGATTGTACTATCACATTATCTTGATAAATGATCCTCTATTATTCTCTTGCCAAGATATTAGGCATTTGACTAAGTGGCCATACACTTAAAAAATTTTCTTTTATCTCCTTTTGTGACAACTGCAACTTAGGCCTTGCTAAATTAGGTGTGAACATAATTTAGTAACACTCCCATTTTTGATAACCCAAGACAAATTAGAAGTTAAAACTGATCTACAATCAATGATAAAGTTCCACAAAGCTGGGCTAGCTAGAGGATTTAGAATACTAAAAATTCTACTACTCTCCAAGGAATCCAGATATTTAGAATGAACCAATCTGTACCATTTTTCTCCTGGGTTTGCATATATTTTCCACGCCAATTTTTCTCCAAGAGCAATATTTTGTAAAGGAAAACTTCTAATACCAGAACCACCTAAGTCCTTAAGCATAGTAACTTTATCCCAGGCCAATAAAGGCAACTTCCTAACCATTCCTTTATCATTCCAAAGAAAATTTCTAAGAACTTTTAATTTTTCAATCACCTTATGCAACATTGAAAGATGAGACCATATAAATAGGGACAACTGATAGAACTACTTTAATTAGAAAGATCCTACCTGAAAAAGAAATCCATTTGCACTTCCAACTAGCTAGCTTTGCATTGATAGAGGAAATAACCTTCTCCCAAAAATCATTTTTGACCTGACCCACGAAGTGTGGAATACCCAAATATGTACTAGGTAGTCTTTCTTTCTTTAGACCCAAAAATCTAGAAATTCTATGCATGATCCAAAGAGGAGTATTAAAGAAAAAAATATTTCACTTATTGAAGTTTATGACCTATCCTAAAACTAAATAGTAGTTGGAGAAAGTATTTTTGATCACTTGAGCTTGTTCAAAAAGTAGATTGACCAAATAGAAGAGTATCGTCTACAAATAGACAGTGAGTAATAGGATCTAATTCATTCACCACCTTTATCCCCTTCCAAAGTCCTTGAGAATGCAATGCTGAAATGCTTCTACTTAAGGCTTCAGTAAGGATTATGAATAGAAAAGGAGATAACAGGTCACCCTGCCTTAAACCCTAAGAGGAAGAAAAGTAGCATGCAGGAGAACCATTAACCAAAACTAAAAACCTTGTTGTTGACAAACCTTCTCACACAAGTTTACACCACCTTTGACAGAACCCAAACCATTCCATTACTTTTACCAAGAAGCTCCAATTTACACGATCATAGGCTTTCAACATATCAATCTTTAATGTCATAGCCTAAATTTTTCTAGTTTTAATTGAATGTATGACTTCATGGGCTAAAATAACCCCCTCTGATATCTCTTTTCCAAGCACAAACCCCCTTTGTTCACTAGATATGATATTCGGAATAAGCAGGCCTAATCTACAAGCCAAAGCTTTGGTGAGAATCTTATATACTATATTACACAAGAATATTGGTCTAAAATATTTTGAATGAAGAGATATCTTCATATTTAGGAATCAAAGTGATGAATGTACTATTAACCTCCTTCAAAAGTTTTCTTTCTCTTCTAGCTTCCTCCACAGCCTTCCAAACATCAATACCAATAAAGTCCCAATACTTTTGGAAGAAGAGAGGGGGAAAACCAGCAGGCCCAGGTGCTTTAGACCCTTCCATTAAAAAGAATACTATTCTGATTTCCTCCAGTGAGAAAGGATGAGTAAGAGATGCATTATGTGAATCTGAAATTAGTTCAGGAATGTTGTCCAGAATTTTTTCTTCAACTTCATTAACACTTGAATCAGTAGCTGGGGAAGTCAAAAGGTTCTGAAAGAACGTCACATCTTCACATCTAATATCCTCTAGATTTGAAATATTATTATTATTTGAATATGAAATCCATGAAATCTGATTTAAACTCCTTCTCACCTTAACAGACATATGAAAAAACATTGTATTTTTATCTCCATCTCTCAGCCATAGCTCTCTAGATTTTTGTTTCCAAAATATTTCTTCTCTAGACTAAATTCCCTTTAGCTTTTTGATCAACTGCTTCTCTTTCAAAAAGGACTCTTAATTCATACCTTCTAATATAACCTTTCTATTCAAAGATTTAAGCTCTTCTTCTATAGCCACCTTCTCATGGAATATGTTTCAAAAAACTGTCCTGTTCCAAATTTTTATCTTGTCTTTTAGAAATTTTAATTTTTTGCATAACTTATACATTTGAGAACCATGTAACAAGGGGGCCTCCAACCACCAATTCTTAAGAAAATTTAAAAAGTCCTCATCTCTAAACCACATGTTTTCAAACTTAAAGGGACACCTATCTTGAGATTTAACCTCAAAAAGGCAACATTCAATAGGATAATGATCAGAGCTAGAATAAGGAATAATTTTGCTAACATAACCAACCTTAGATTACAGCCAATTAGGATTGACCAAAAACCTATCCAACCTTTCAACAATCAATGAAAAATGAGATCTGCTATTAGACCAAGTGAATATCCCATTCTGAAAAGGAATATCTACAAATCCATTAGAATCTATAAATTCCATAAAATCTAGCTGAGACTTAGAGGGAGTAGAGACCCCTCCCAAATTTTCCCTCAAATAGTAAATAGCATTAAATTCACCCCCAACAACACGAGATCACCTAAAAAAGGTCTAATCATAGAGGAAATCAATTGCCATAATGATTTTTTAAGAACAAGATTTGCAGGCCCATAAATATTGATCATCTAAAATTGAAGATCCGAAGAAAGACTTTGAACCTTCCCTAACATCCATGAATTACCCATAATAATATTATCCACTTTTACCTTTTTTGGGGGCCAAAGAAAGGCAAGACCACTAGCTAAACATGTAACATCTACAAAGCAACTTTGCCAATGACCCCAACAACCAAAAATATCCTTTGTTGAGTCACCGTTTATCTTTGTTTCTTGTAATAACATAACATCTGCTTTACACCCCTCTAATTGATACTTTATTAAGCGTCACCTATTAGGAGCATTCAACCCCTAACATTCCAAGATATTACTCTCATTGGGGCATAGGAGAGCATCCAACCCTCCTAGAAGCAGACCTTAGATTCCTATCTAGGGTTGATTGAATCCATGTAGCAACCTCCTGAGTTTTAACAAATTTAGACTTTCTACCCTTTTGTTTTTTGGGATTATTAATCGAGTCTTCAAATTTCTTGACTGCTTCATATTGAGAGATAGTAAAGCTACCTTTATCTTCATTTTCAAAATCCTTTGATAGGATATCATCTATCGCCTCCTTGATAAGCTCTTCTCCAACTTTTCGCAAAACATCCTCAGCAAGAGAAGCTAGGAGAGTATCATCAAGAGTCTTACCCAAGCTCAACTCAGACAAAATTGAATCAACTTTATTATTCATTTCCCTAATTGATGTCTCTTCAATCTTTCCTTCTATAGAATTAATCTTTTTAGAATCAGAATTAAAAAGGATTAGCAGCTACCTCAGATTGAAATCCTTCAAGATTGGTGTTCTCAAAACTATATGTGGGAATCTCTCCATCTTCCAGATGTGAGTCAACAATAAGATTAACCAAAGGGTTTGATACATATGACATAAAATTATCCAAATTTGACTTTTCCACATCTTCCAAATGTGAGTCAACAATAATATTATCCAAAGCATTTGAAACATCTGACACCCAATTATCCATATTCAACTTTTTCAATTCCACATTAACCATATTAGCAATAGCAAAAAAATCATGATCTGGGATATTTATGATGGAGGAGCATCCCTAGTTCAAGAGAAATCTTACATCAACCAAAAACATTTGCATTTCATTTTGTTTACAGTTCATTTCAATCAGAAGCAGTTTCTGTAGTTTGGTCTGCATTCTACCGCAATTGCATTTCAGACCTTGCAGAACTACACTTAACATCTACATCATATCTAGAATTCAAAGATCTACACATCATTAATGGAAAGATATCACTATCAAAAGATTGACTAGTTCTCAGAATAGAGCATCCTGATAATCACAGACAACCAGCTAAAGGAGAAACCTGCAGAAGCACTTACCGATCTTTGGAGCCTAATGACACATCATTCAATGATCTTTTGTTTGTGGCCGACCTTATTCAAAGATCCATACTTCATTCCACTCATTTTTTGGAGGTGTTCTATGTATTTAGGCCCGACCTATCCATGTTCACACGTTACATCTCTTCATTGGAGTTTGTGACCTTCTTTGGCCAATGAGAAGGAATCTATTGTTTCGGAGATGATATATATTGATGTAATAGATCTTAGGAGAGTAGAAATTTACATAAGTATCTAATCATTAGATTTTTGTGAGGAGCTTCAAAGCTTTATCTGGTGCATGTATGTAATCAGGCCTATGAGCCCTAATTGTAAGCTCACATGTTGCTGACCGATCTTTATTTGAATTATATGATATACTGAATGACTGAATCTACATTTGTTCCATTTCTTTGAGTTATTTCCATTGTGTTTACTCTTGTTGCATGGTCCGCACAGTTCATTCTGTGAACCCTCCTACCATGACTGCACCAAGTGGTATTAGAGCGAAAGTTTGAATCTTTGGGAGTGAATTAAGCGAAGTTGGAGAAGGGATTCCATAAGATCTTGTTGTGGATAGATCACCAAATTGAGGCAAGTTACTTTTGTTTCCTGATCACCAATTGTGAGGCAATTGTCACCTTGTATCCTGATCACCGAATTGGAGGTAGTTTGCACTTGATCCTAGGAAGAATGCCACTGAGGAGAGTTTTCATTGTTGGAACAATGGATGGTAGAATGGATGAAATGATGGAGATGATGAAAACAATGTGAATTCATTTGGATGTTGTTGAAGAAGATAGGCGAAGCGGATTGACACCGAGACCTAATGTTGAAAGTGATGATGAAGAAGAATTTCAATCTATTGAACAAACTGGTGAAACTCTAGGAGGTGATAAAGAAGAGGAATCAGATCAAGTAAATATGTTGCAAGCTATTTCAAAGATTAGAAAGAGACCTAGAATTGATGTGCCAAACTATACTGGTAATTTGAACCCTGAAGAATTGATTAACTAGATAAATGACATGGAAGAATACTTTGAATATGAGGAAATTAAACATCTGGAGGTGGTGAAATTTGCAAAGACAAAGTTGAAATGACATGCTGCTATATGGTGGAAAGAAGTTTAGTTGGAAATAAATAGAAGAGGAAAAGAAAAGATTACAAAGTGGGACCGGATGGTGACAGAGTTGAAGAATCAGTTTATACTTGTTGACTACGAGTTGGAATTGTTGAAATGATTGCAAAACCTAAGACAAAAGGAGAAATCTATGGAGTACACTAAAGAATTTCATAAGATGATCATAAGAATAGGACATAGTGAATCAAGCAAGGAGAAAGTGGCTAGATACATCAATGGACTAAGGTTGAACATTCAATAAGAGCTAAGCTTGGTGACAATGACATCTTTGGAAGAAGCATATCAATTTGCACTGAAAGTTGAAGAAAAGCTTAATAAAAGGCAAGATCAGAGATAGAGAGGCAGAGGAGGTAAATTTTAGAGAGGTAGGACTTACTCTGGAGGAGATAGATCACATCCAGAGTAGAACAAGTTTGACAGCCCATTTAAGAGTGATGACAGAGATACTAATACATACTAGAGAAATGATAGAAATTTTCATCCCAGAAGCAACTATAATTCATACCGGAATGAAGGATATAGAAGAGAAGGAAGAGGATTTGATAAGAGAACATTTAGAGGTACTTGTTTCAAGTGTGGAGGTGAAGGACATAGAGCATTTGAGTGTAATCATGGTAGTACAAGTAAGAGGATAGAAAATAGAGGAAGAGCATCCCATGTTGAAGAAGAACCTGTTGAACTAGATGATCCCTATTCTATTGGTAATCTAGAGAAAGGAGAATCATTGGTGATTAGGAGAGCACTATTTCAAATAGAGGTAAATGAGGAACCACCGCAAAGGAAGAGTCTATTCAGAACCATATGCAAATCAGGCGGTAAGTGTTGTAAAGTTGTGATTGATAGTGGTAGTTCAGATAAACTAGTTTCAGAGGAGATGGTGACTAAGCTAAAGTTGGAAAGATTGAAACACCCTAAGCCCTATCAGATAGCATGGATTCAGGATGATCATAAGGTACTAGTGAGTGAACAATGTTTGGTAAAATTTCATATTGGATCTTATCATGATGAAGTCTTGTGTGATATCATGCTTATGGATGTTTCTCATATCTTGTTGGGTAGACCTTGGCAGTATGATAAAAAATCTATACATGATGGGAGAAAGAATACATACATTATAACAGAAAATGGAAAGAGAATTACTTTTATTACTTTGGAGGATGATCCTAAGAGTGAAGTATGTGGGAATGCTAGAATCTGTTTCATAGAGGTAAAGAAATTTCAAGATGGCTTGAGACATGAGAATATGTGTTATGCCTTAATTCCTAAGAAACCTGAAGCACTAGAGGAGATTGAAGAATCGCAACCGGAGGAGATAAGAGAGTTGCTGACAGAGTATGAAGACATCATATCAAATAATGTACCTAAAGGATTACCACCTATAAGGAGTATCAGTCATCACATGGATTTTATACTGGGAGCAAGTTTACCTAACAAAGTAGTACATAGAATGACACCGGCAGAGAATGAAGAATTGAATAGACAAATACAACAATTGTTGAGGAAAGGTTTGATCAGAGAAAGTTTGAGTCCTTGTGTACTACATGCAGTGTTAGCACCTAAGAAAGATGGAGAATGGAGAATGTGTACTGATTCTAGAGCAATAAACAAGATCATAGTTAAGTATAGATTTCCTTTACCTAGGATGGATGATATCATGGATAGTTTGAGTGGAGCAAGATATTTCACAAAGATAGACTTGAAAAGTGGATACCATTAGATCAAAATTAGAGAAGGTGATGAATGGAAGATTGCTTTTAAGACAAATGAAGGATTGTATGAGTGGTTAGTGATGCCCTTTGGATTGACAAATGCACCGAGTACTTTCATAAGATTGATGAATGAAGTCTTGAAGAAACTCTTGGGTAATTTCGTGATTGTATACTTAGATGACATTCTAATTTTTAGTAAGACAAAAGAGGAACATTTGTGGCATATTAGACAAGTTTTGCAGAGGTTGAGAGAGGAGAAATTGCTGATAAACATCAAGAAGTGTAGCTTCATGAAGGAAGAATTGGTATATTTGGGATTTGTGATTTCTACGAAAGGATTGAAGATGGACCCTAAGAAAGTGAAAGCAATTGTTGAATGGCCTACACAGGAGAGCATTGGAGAGGTTAGATTATTTCATGGATTGGCTAGTTTCTACTAGAAGTTCATCAAAAATTTTAGTTTAGTTTGTAACCCTATGACAAAGACAATGAGAGGTGATAGAAAAGATTTCAAGTGGACATCAGAAGCGGATAAAATTTTTGAGTTGTTGAAGCAGAAGGTGACAAAACAACCTATTTTGGCATTACCATATTTCAATAAGGTATTTCAATTTGATTGTGATGCAAGTGGAAATGCAATTGGAGCAGTATTAAGTCAAGAAGGTATACTTGTAGCATATTTCAATGAAAAGTTGAATGATGCAAGGAGAAGATATTCAGTTTATGATCAAGAGTTCTATGCCATAATTCAAGCCTTGAAGAAGTGGAGACATTATTTGTTGCCTAAGGAGTTTGTGTTGTATACAGATCATCAAGCTTTGCAATACTTGAATAGTCAAGGTAAGTTGAATCAGAGACATATGAGATGGGTAGAGTTCATGCAGAGTTATACTTTTGTATTGAAGCATAGGAGTGGAAAATCAAACAAAGTTGTTGATGCATTAAGTAGGAGAAGAAACTTGTTGACAGAGATGAGAGTTGAAGTGTTGGGTTTTGATGAATTGAAGAACATGTATGAGGGAGACACTAATTTTGCAAAACCTTGGAAAGCATGTAAGGAACCTGTTGTAACAGATAGGAGTAAGTGGTTGGACTATATCATTCAGGAAGACATTTTTTTTAAAGGAAGTTGGTTATGCATACCTAGGAGTTCAATGAGAGATAATTTGATCAAGGAGAAGTATAGTGGTGGATTGGCAGGACATTTTGGCATTGATAAGATAGTGGCTTTGGTGAGTGAAACTACTTTTGGCCTTAGATACATAAGGATGTTCAGAGATTTGTGCAAAGTTGTAGAGTTTGTCAAGTTGCAAAAGGGAGTAGTTAGAACATTGGATTGTATAAACCTTTGACAATACCGAAGAGACCTTGGGAAGACATAAATATGGATTTTGTGATGGGATAAGACACAGAGAGGACATGATTCAATATTTGTAGTGGTTGACAGATTTTCAAAGATCACTCATTTCATACCTTGCAAGAAGACAACGGATGCAGTGCATGTAGTAGACCTATTTTTTAAGGAGATTGTGAGATTGCATGGATTACCTAAGAGTATAGTTTCAGACAGAGATACAAAGTTTGTTGGATACTTTTGGAAGACACTTTGGAAGAAGATGAAGACATAAAATGCAACACAAATCATGATATTTTATTCAATTAAACAAGATTACAACATTCTACAATACAAAGACAAACACGGCCTTCATGGTCTCTCATTCCTTCCATAGGAAAACTCTCTCTCTCTCTCTCTCTCTCTCTCTCTCACACACACACACACACACACACACACACACACACACACACACACTCACACTCCACAACTCCTTCGCAATTCTATATTGTCATTCAAATCTTTTTCATGCCCCTCTCATATGTAGAGTTCTTTGTCAAAACCCCATTCTAGACACTCTCTCTTCCTCCTCAATGCTGGACACTTTCATGTATTTCTAGGAACATATTTATAACAATTAACTTGCTGCCCCAAAGAGTCCTTCAAACTGGCAGTCTGGTCCATCTTAAATTCTATATTTTTTCCATAAAAAGGAATGCATTTAACTCCATTTTAAGCATCTCCACTATGCCTCATTCTATTGTTTTAAATTCCTCATTTAAATCTCCTCATTTTTGTTCATAACCTCTTTTATTACCTAATTTCCCTATTGCAATTTTTAATAATTTATAACCCAAAATGGGTTCCTATGGATTTCAATTCCTTGCTTCAGCAACCAAAGAAAAATGAAATTCCACATAGATGTTAAAAGAAAATAAATTTTGTAGATTCGTTCTTAAAACAAGTGCATCTATGCCTACAGGTTCCACTACCTTTTTAGCATGTAATTTATTCACATTTTCCTCCTTTATGCAAGCGCTCCATATTTGGTCTTCCCGAAGTGGTTACATATAAAATTGAATATTAAAAAATGAAGGTTCTCTACCTCCACCCATATTGATATTTTCAATGCTTCAAGGATCAAATTAAAACAATTTAAATACCTTGAATAATACCTTCTAAATTTGCATAAACAAACTTGGGAAGAAATTGCACTTTACGACTTCATCAAGCTATATCAATTGTTGAAAATCAATTTTTTCCATAACATTTTACCAGAAGATCCTTTTCATGTGAAAACATGCCAAGATTCATGGAATAACATTATGAAGCTTCCATCCAAGCCAATTTTCTCCAGCTTTTAAAAATCTTAAAAATTAAATTTTCTATAAACTGGTTGGCATGACTAGAGAAAATTAAATTCTCCCAAACCGTGGAGAATTTGGTTGTGAAAACTTTACCATATTTGGAAAAATATAATCAATAGTATACATTTAAAATAATTTTATCCCAACCTTCATAGATTTTCTAAAACAATTGTTTTCATAAAAATAACCCGCGGGGCTTTAAAACAACATTCGAGTGATGGTTATGCTAGAAATTGGAAAGTAAATAAGAACATAATGATTCTATCCCAATACTACGTAACACAGGAAATAATCAAAATGTGCAAAAACCCAAAGTAAAAAACAATATTTATCCCTTAGTGTGTTCGGATGTGGATTGCTCAAGAGACTCAAGCATAACCTTGGTTGCAATGGCATAGATGAGAGCTCACTTTGACAGCATAAGTTTGCCTAAAAATGAAAATCTTTTTGGTTTGGAGGAGGCTTTATTTATAGATTTTTGATGGTGCGAGGATAAAGATTTGATTTTTACTTTATTTGATCAAAAGAGGAAATAAATCGAGAAGATAAGATTTGGAAAGATAGAAAGGATTTGATTTTAGTTTTAACAAGGAAATAATTCCTAAAAAGGATGAGAGGATAATTGATAAGTTTATCTAATTAATTTAATTAATTAGATACACATGAGTTTAATTTTGGAAAGAAATCAAGAAGAATATGTGATTTGGATTAATTAAATAAATATTAGATTTATTTAATTAATATTGGATTTGTGATTTAATTAACTAAATAACTATAAATTATTTAATTAATGTGAAAGAATAGAAAATGAATAATTAAGTTGGGAAGTAAGGTTTATTTCAAGTGTCTATAGGTAAAAACTTGAAATTTGGCAATTTGATCAAACTTAAAGTTTCCTGCTACTGAGAGATGACAATAACAACCAAAACAAGCCAAAACAAGAAAAAAAATTGAATTTTTTCAGGCGATGCAGGATCGCTTGTGGACCCAGATGCTCCTACATCACAGACCTATAATATTGACCAAATTTATTTTTCATGATGTGCATGTACCCAATGAACCTTCCAACACGAAGCAAAGAATGCATATGGAGGAGCATACTATATGTAGTAATAGACACATCTTTCTGATGGATGACAGTGTAAAATAGGAATTTGCTAAACCTTCTCTTACTTGAAATTCATCATGTTTTTTGTGTTTTAATGGAATTAAATGGGTAAGTGCAAGAAGTTGGGTGCACTTTTAGTGGAACACTTTGGGTAAAATATTTTCAGAAGGGATGGATTTTAGCAATATGGTTTAATATTTTTTTTAGAATTTTTGGATGAAATTAAAACCCATTTCAAATGACAATGTCTAGTATTAAAACATGTAATTTTTTCTAGTGTTGAACATATTTATTTTTTAAAGAAAAAGCTTCAAAAGTTTTGGAAGGAATGGGCTTTGGTAATATGGTTGATGACTTTTTCTTAAGAATTTTTAGATGAAATTAAAACCCATTATAGATGACAATGTCTAGTTTTCAAATATGTATTTTTTTTTAGTGTTGAACATATTTTTCTATGTATTAATTTTTTTTTAAACAAAAAATGTCATAAACTTGAAATAACATATATTACTATCCTTTTAATTACTTTTAATTTTGATTTTTTTTGAAAAAAAATCGCATTTGACCAATCTAGACATCATTCTATACACAATGAAAAAATATATATTTCATGTTATGATTAGTTTACCTCAAATTAGGTTGGCCATACATGAGGGGTTTTAAAAAACACAAATTAGGGCTAGTCAAAAAATAATTAAAAAAAATTATCCTGACCAAACTTTAGCATCATATCCATCATTTCAAAAATGAATTAGAAAAATACTTTCATTTAGGTCAAATTATGTTGGTCATACACGTGCATGTTTTGGCCCAAAACATATTATGACTTTTAAAAGCCACTTTTTGTACATCCTATACAAAACCCACTTTTTTCATCTGGGTATTAGAATAAATTACATATTTGAAAACTAAAAATAAAATCCTACATTTCATATTTTTACATCATATTAATATTCTATGTGTAAGTGCTTCAAAGTTTTAATCCAACTGTGACAAACTTTGATTATCAGGAAAAAGACTTCCACTTTTTGGCCAAAAAGTGGACCCAACTTCTTGCACTTACCCAATTTACATGAAAATTTTGAATCTTATCCCATTAAAACAAATTTTGAAAATGGTTTGGGAAATGAGAATCTTCATACTACCAATAACATGATTAATCAGGGGGTTTTGTATGATCCCTCTAGAATACATAGCAAGACAAACCCTTCTTGTTCTTTTGATTATGAAGATTCAATTATTAAAACCTCCATATGGATTGAACATAAGGGAGATGACCTTCCTTAGTTGATAGTTCCTTTTGAAGATCATTTTGACCATGCGTCAAGGTGGTTCAATCTTCCCTTTTCTAAATTTAAATACAAATGGAAAAGTTATTAATTGACAATGTCCAAAAGAGAAGACATGTGCAATATATTACCCAATTTTTTGAGCCTTCAAGCCAACTTTGATGGCTAATTAGATTCAGAAAGTTTGGTTTTGTTTCAATTTTCTTTTTCTATTTTATTTTGGCTTTGATTTTAGGTTTTATTTTCATTTCATTTCATTTTATGTTGTTTTTGGTCTTTTTCTCAACTTTGGTGTCTTGTGGATAATTGAGCTTTGTTTCCACCCTTTGTTGTCATTAATCTAATTCTTGAATCCTATTCTTTGTTGATTGAAAAATTTGCAAAAGACATACAAATGATCAAAATGAGCTTCCTAGATGCTTTCTTGAGTAATATTTTCCCCATGCATTCATGATGGATTAACTTCTAGGATGTAAATTTGGCAAATCTTTCATCTGGATTTGTAGTGTAATTTTCATTCTTAAGAAGGTATAGAAAATTTGAAGATATATATAGTCAAACCCCTAGGAAAAATAATTTATGTCAATGAACAATTATTGAAGACAACAAGTGAGCATGTAGTATGCCTATGATGATGTAATGTTAATGATCTAGTTATGCTCTTTGTGGATGTATCATGAATGCTCCTAGATCTAGACTTCTATATTAAACTAATGAATATGGAATGTCCTTAGACATAATAATATAATAAACAAATGTACACGAACATGCACTATCTGCTCACAACAACAACTAGTAGGAAAAGGTTGGAAAGGTTCAAATTAATTTTTGAGATTTTAAAGTTCAAGGTTCATATCCACATGCATAGAAGTGACCTAGGTAAATTCTAAAATCATGAATCTAAACCAAGGTGGTGAATGGGAGATCCAAGGATCAAAACTAGTTCTTATAGATAAGTGATGATGGGAACCAAATTTAACACAAGAATATGCTACTTGTAGACTTGTTATTACATAAAGGACACCTAGTTAAAGTGGGCCCAATACATAAGGGAAAGAGCATGGGTATTTGATTTTCACCATTATATTATTCCTCCACTTTGATGTATATATGAACTACTATGAGGATGCATGTCAAAGTAAAACAAGTGGTCAACATGAGAAGTAAATATTTCAAACACTCAAAGGATATGTATATGGATGATGATTCTTATACTCTCCTCACAATAAGTATTCCATCAAAAACCTACAAAAAGTGTGCAGTGAATAGAATCTATCACACATTTAAAATAGGCACTACATACAAATTGCTTGAAAACTATCTTTGATAATAGTAAAATTAAAAAGGAGAAAGGTAACAAATTGGTAAACACCCAGAATTCTGAGAGGAGGGGTGAATCAGTATTCTCTAAAACCACTTAATAATTTAAACATTCATTCCACATAGAATACTTAATTTGCACTAAGAACTTAGGAAAGCATGAAATCAACCATTAAAGCACATAACACATGAACACTAGATTTCTTACGTGGAAAACCAATAAGGGAAAAACCACGGTGAGGATTAGCTCACAATATATTAACAATACAATAGGTTAAGGTTATTACAATTTGGTGGACTCACTGTCCAAAAGAGAATGCCCATTGTAGGTGGCTCATTACCAAAGGACTCACTGTCCTGAATAGAAAGAGATAGAAGAAAAGGTGGCTCACTACCAAATATAAACTGTTAGTAATACATCTGACTAATACTGAAGATATAGTTCCACTGAAGCTTAGAATATTGAATCAACACACTTCATTTTCACCACAATCTCAACTTATCCTTCTCTACATCAAATTTTTCTCACACACACTTAACTCTTTCACATACAATACACACTCCATACAATAATTCAACCTTGTTTATATATGCAATCAAGCAAACATCAAACAAGTCAGCATGATAGATGTACTATGTGACTTCTTGTTGTGTCGGCCCAAAACTCAACCCTATATATGCTTTGCAAAGAGAACCAAAGCATGTAGCAGATTCATATAGGATGGCACAACCTATAATTACTCCCATGACTTTGTTCCATTCATGAATCAACTCCACACAACCTCAACTCCTTCAGGTCAGCTCAACTAGTGAAGTAGCAATAGTATGAACTAATTGTTAGTTCACAACTCAACATACAGACCACAAAAATGCTTACCACTTGAAGACTGCACACTCCTAACATCCATAAACTTATTCTCAAATCCACATAGCAAGATATTCATCTACACTGGAATGCAGAGCATTCCAATATACCATGGGCACTGTTATTACACTATCATTTCAAATTCTTATACTCTGTGAACTCTATCTTTCACTCCGGAGAGCTTCAAGACCTAAATTTTTGGATTTAGACTCATTTAGTATGCACCAACACTACCTTACAACTGCATAGAAAATTTCTTCATAGCATAGAAATGTGGATTGAAATACTATGAATCTGTCATAGATTTTATACTACAAATGCCTTAGGAAAATCTTCAGCAAATTGTGCCTGACTACGGAACTCCAAAATGGAAAGATATCATGTTTAGGTGTACTTTCCTTCATATTGCACTTAATAGCTTCTCCAAATCAACATTTAGGTGTGTTCTCTTCCATATCATACTTAGCAACTTCTCTGAACCAACACAACTATATCTGTATACCTTGTTGAACCTTTTTGAACCAATACAACTATATCCTTACACTTTGTTTCCATCAATGACAACACTACACATTGACATGCTCATTAGTCTCTTCATCATCATGCTTATGTTTCCAACAATCTCCCCCTTTGTCATCAATGACAAAGGAACTACTTGTATATCTACAAGTCAAAACTTCTCCCCTATCTCAAAACTGGTCTTGCTTTACTATATACATACTGCCCCTTACTCTTTACTTTAATATGTAAATAAAAAATCTTCTAACTTTCCGCATATGTACAAGAAATTAGGAGAAGAACCTTTCTACTTGGAGGGAAGGATGCCCTTATATATGTTCTTCAGATGTGATACTGCAGAGTCCCAATGCTTTTTGACAAATTTAAGTACCTGTATTTACTCATTAACCTACAAAAGCAACTCTTCTACTTCTTCAACTGATGCAGGTGCAGTGGTCATCTGAACAAGCTTGTCTACTTCCTTTAACATCCTTGTTAGTGCTACAATCTTGAAATTGACAATCTCTCTCAACTAACTTATCTGATCCTTAATCAGTTCTATTTAATTTTACAAGTTCTTAATTATTGTATGAGTCTTTTCAATTTCAGCCCTCAGATCTCTATTGTTATCCTTCAATGGCTCATAAGCCTCAGAGATTTTATCAATTTGTAGTTCAAGACCAGCAATCTTGTCTTTTATGTCTTTTGTAGTAACAGGCCATGATAAGCAGTATTGATACATTACTTTAGCTTCTTCTAGGGTATTTTGAATACTCTTTACACATTATTCCCAACAAGCTATGTGCCTTGGAACAATTCTCTGATAAATCTATTAGTATTTAATTGTTGATCTATTCCAAAAATCTCTTCTCAGCTTCCTTCTCTAAGGATGTAGAATGACTATTAAGGGACTCCAGTAGATGTTTCACTTGCTATGCAGGTGTCAAGGAAGTATCTTTCTTTGAATCTGGCAAGATTTTCTCAAGGGCCTTTATTGTTTCCTCTAAAAGCTTATTTCCTTCTACCTGTGACTACAGTATTTCCTCTTGAGCAGTAGTTTGAAAGATAGTTCCTAACTGCAATTTCTTCAATGGAGATATATCTGACAAATTAATTTGTCCATCCAAAGATGGCAACTAAAATAACTAAGGAGAAGCAATTGACTAAATTTGTCTCTGTTGCACTAAGAAATGTTTGATGGAGTCTATTGGAGAGACTCTAGAACTCTCACCCTCTATAATTTTCTTCTCTTCTTCAGAAGCAATGACCATGAGTGAGCCTGAGGTCACCTAAGGACAAGTTTCTTCATGTATTTCTTCATCTTCTTTGTTCTCTGAGGTCTCCAAAGGAATAGAAGCATTGTCTATAGTAATTTCTACTTGTTCCTTCTCCTTCAAAGTTGTCTAACTCTATTCTTTGTCTTCCTTATCTTTCTGCTCCTCTAAAATCTCCTTCTTCTCTTCAACATTAGCTACATTTTCTGTAGGATCATTAACCTATTCAGTATTGATATATTTTGGTGGAGATAGGTTTCCAACACTCTGATCCTCTATATTGGTTGCATTAGTGTTTTCCAAAGGAGGTGACACATTTTCCCTCTGTTTGAATAACTTGATATGTTCTTGTTGCTCTGATCTCTCCATTTTTCTCAGGATAGCCATCATCCTTCTCTCTTTCCTTTGAAGAGGACCATTCTTCAATTGTATTAATTTTCATTTACTTGAGGACATCTATAGTTATCTTCAAGGTGTCCTTCTCCAACCTCTTTATTTCCGCTTTATCATTAGACATCAAGGTATTCAATCTCCTTTTTGTTCTAAATTCTTTGCTGACCTATGAATAGCCTTATCCTTTTCTTGAATAGAAATTGAGGGACAAATCTTCTCAATTGCCTTATTTCTCATCTCAAAATATTTGTTCATGGCTTCTTCTCTTCTCTTTGTCAATACACTAGCAAGACTATCAGGTAATTTATCAATAATTTATATTAGAGCAACATTGAATGCATCCATGTACCTGATTATTGTTGTTTCAATGATTGATTGGTCATCTAAGGCTCTTTCATCATAAAGCTCTGCTACTTCTTTTAGATTTTCATATTCTGTTATAGCATTGATAGTAGCTTCAAGTTCTAAAGGTAGAAGGCTTGATTTTTCTGACTTCTTTGTCTTTTCTCTGCCCTTCTCCTTTAAGACCTCTCCTTTTCTAGCAGCTTCACTTTCTCTTTTCTTCTTTTCCTTTCCTTTCCCCTTAGAAGGCTGGACTCCTTCACTAGTTTTATCCTCTTGTTTTGAAGATGAATCCTTCCTTTTCCTTCTCACTTTCTTCCTCACTTCCTATAACAATATCATTTTTTGCTCTATTGACATTTGTCTCTTCTCTAGAGACTTGAGGCTCTCTTCTCCTTTTTCGAACCAACTTAGGTCCTTCTCCTTCTTCCTCTTCTTCCTCATCATCATTATGACTAATATATTTTTGTCTTTTTACCTTTTTTTACCGTTCTCTTCTTGGAAGGTTGTTGTTTCATAGAAGCACTCCATGCTTCATTCTTCTCTTGACTTGTTGTAGGTATGGCTACAGAGGATTTTGGAGCAGCAACAAAGGAGGTAAAGGTCCTAGTTGACCTTCTTATGGTTAGAGAATCTTCTGGAGAAGCAGATGCACCTTTGGATTTCTCTACAGAGCTCTTAGGTGACATCATCATTTCAACCTTAGACCTCATTTTCTCAACATTTTTCTTTATTTCTTTCTCCTTGTGCTTTAGATGCACTTCAATGGATTTATCTTCATATGTTCCATATCTTTCTACAGAGGTATCTTTTGGTATGCTAAGAATTAGGTCTGCAAGACCTATAATTATATCTTCTGCCACCTCATAACCCATCTTCAAAATCCAGACTATTCTGGATTCCACTGCTTTCATATAGCATTCATCTTTATTGACCACGAAAATGATATAATTCTTATATTTTTCTACAACCTTCTTAGGGATTCTTTCCCTTTCTTGCATTCTCTCCTAGAAATTATTAAAGAAGCCCCATAGATTAGCATTCTGGGTCTCTAAGTTTCCCAATCTTCTCAAATGATCTCTGATTTGCACTGTTGCTGGAGTATGTCCAAACCATACAATGTTCTTTGTACCAAGAATTTCTTTGAGAAAGTAAAATTGTAAGAAAATAATTAAAGTATGGAATTTGAAGGGGTACTTTGAGTCTTTTTTCATCTACAGGTTCTCAAACAATTGTTGTCATAGAAGTTCACACAAGTTATAGTCTACACCGCTCTTGACCATCTCATATGTTGTGTTGATGGCAGTAGCAGACACTGAGTTTTCTCTATTGGTGAAGTAAATTTTGTATCCACTCATCATGGATGCATACTTTACTACAAGGTCCTCAATATCATTCATGATTAGGGCTCTCTTGTCAAACATGACTCCGATGAGCTTCATTACCACATCATTTTTCACTGATTTTAGTGTCAGAACTATTCTAGTGGAGCATAACCCTGTCTCAACCCTAATGGCTTCCTTGCTTATCATATGCAGTATATCCAACCACATAAATTTATCGAGGATGCAGCTCAATATATATTTGACCCAAGCATCCTCATAACGTAGAATGGGAAAATCATTCCATACATCCAATTTCTTCTCTATCAAGGCACTGTATTCATGTTTTAGGTCAAAATTATCATTGATTAGCTCATTGACCCATACTTCTCCCAGTTTAGTATGATTGTATTCTTCCATTTTTGTATGGATGTACATCCTCACATCCTCTATATGTATAAACCCATATGGAATGCTAGAAAAAGCACCGTCTAGATCGGTTTCCATAGATTTAAATGGATGTCATTTGAACTTAGGGCGGGGCCGATCTACTACCTCTATGAATTGCATAGTAAACATCTTTAAAATACTACTGAATAACTTAGGGCAAGATAGAAAACTGTAAATACCTTTCAATCATTTCCGATTAGGATTTGATTAACTTCTCCTTGCTCTTCCACTACTCTTCTCTCTTCAAAGTTTGATTGCAAATGATCTTCTTGTTGAGCGAGATTGCTTAAAAACCCCTTTTTACAAAACCTAACTCACATTCAATGCACAGGTTGATAAAGCTATCAAAGCTTTAACTGTGATACATAGTTGTTGAACTATAACAGACAACTAAGAGGGGGGGTGAATCAGTTGTCCTAAAAATTTTAACCAAATATGATCATCAACTTATCAATTACTTATATTCAAATATAACCATGAAAGCATTAAATGAGAAGCTCAACACAAAAGCATACACAACATAGGAGACACCAAATTTTTTATGTGGAAAACCTTAAAAGGGAAAAACCACGATGGGTGTTAGCCCACAAAAATATATATGTTATATAAATACCAAAAATCAGAGGCTCACTGCCCAAATTTCTCACTGCAATGAAAGGCTCACTACCAAAGGGAGGCTCACTACCAAAAAGTGGCTCACTGCCAAAGGGTTGAACTGAGATAACAACATCTACTTCATGCCAAGGTTTAGTTCCATTGAAGTGCAAACACCTCTGCTCTACTCTACTACTTCTCCTCACTTTATCTTCACACTTGGATACATTTTCACGACTCAATTACAAGTATTTATACACTACATCAACCTTGGAATGATCATCAAGGTCAGAATTACAATCATCAACCATTGGAACAATCTCTAAGGTCGGCATTACAAACATACATAAAATAGGTCTGGACCTAATACAAATTTAGCTAAGGAAAAGATGTAATAATGTATGTGGATCATGCCATGTCTTACCTGGGACTCAAACACAATCTTCCATGCTACAACACGCTATCACAATCTTTGATCTATCTTCGCAAGTGATGAATTCAACTAGGTCAGCCAAGACTGATGTTAACACAAGTGTCCTCAAGAACACACTTCATGCACGATCTGAATTTCACCTTGCAGACCAATCTGAATGTAGGAGCATGATCAAGAGACATCCACAAGCACATTATAATCCTCAGGAACAACCGCATGATCTCTAAAAACTCTATCAACAAGATTCTTCAAACTGGATCACAAAAACAACACTACCAGCCACTGTCATGAGTAAAAGATAGCTTGCAGACCACCAAATCATGAACCATTACACTTGAAGGCATTTAATATCAGTACAGACTTACTTCCAGAACCGCGGCCAAAATACTTCACTACGGAGGAATGAGGAGCAAAACATTTTCTCCCTGTCACCATCAAACACAGAAAAAGTTGATTTCACTCTGGTGAACATAACTCTCTCAATTCTTCATACCGAAGGCTCAAACTTAGAATATAACATCTTCAAATAAGCTTCTAAATAACTTCCAATCCATAGGCAAATATATTTATTCTACAAGAAATGTGAAGCATTCTTCTAGACTGTTCTTCTGGCTGTAATGCACTGTTGCTACTGCAACACATTGTTATCACCAAAGGGGCTAATTTTCTCAATATCCTCAACAAAGTAAGAGCACAGTTGACACCAATGGCAACACAGATATGTTGACATCAATGACAACACTAGTTAGGCACATACTTTCAAAAATCTCCCCCTTTGTCATTGATGGCAACATATGATGTGAAAAACTAAAAAAACCATCAAGACAAGATTCTCCCCTATCTCCTTACACAACTGCATTCTTTCTCCCCCTAAGTTTTTCACATGATTTCTCTCCCCCTTTGACATCAATGGCAAAGGGCACATACTTGCACATTGCTGCTTAGATCTATTTACTTTACTAGAAACACTTAGCTACTCCCCCTGAGAGGTAGCCTTCAAAACATCAATCTAGATCAAGGAATGACACTTTGAGCTCCATTGGATTGATGCATTCCTATGCATCTTAGTTCAGGACATGAGGGGTAATGACCCCTAACTTCTCTTTGAGATACTCAAAGGTATCTTTAGGCAGAGGCTTAGTGAGAATGTTTGCAATATGATCCTTTGTGGATACATATTCCAGCTTTACTTCATTCTCTATCACCTTCTCTCTCAAAAAGTGATACCTTATTGATATGTGCTTTGTTCTTGAGTGCATCACTGGATTCTTTGAAATGTTTATGGTACTTGTATTATCACAAAAGATTGCAATTGGATCTTCATATACAACTCTTATATCCTTCAAAGTCTACTTCATCCATAATACTTGAGTGCAACAACATGTTGCTGCAATATACTCTGCTTCTATAGTTGACAAAGATATTGAATCTTGTTTCTTGCTCAGCCATGAGACCAATCTATTACCCAAGAAGAAGGCACCTCCACTTGTACTATTTCTATCATCAACATCTCTAGCCCAATCTGTATCTGTATAAGCACTGAGAATGAAATCATTATCCTTTGGATACCATTAGCCATAATCTGGAGTACCTTTTAAATACCTCAGGATTCTCTTAACTGCCATCACATGTGATTCTCTTGGATCAGCTTGAAACCTTGCAACAAGACAAACTACATGCATAATATCAGGTCTAGTTTAAGTTAGATAAAGCAATCCTCCAATCATGGATCTATATTTTTTTGATCTTCCTTAGGTGATTCATCATCTTTGTTCAACTTGCAACCAGTCACCATGGGAGTACATACCAGTTTAGTCTTCCATCCTGAACTTCTTCAACAACTCTTTCACATACTTAGACTGAGATATGAAGATTCCTTTATCCGATTGATTACCCAAAAAGAAATTCAATTCACCAAACATGGACATTTCAAATTCACTTTTCATCTCACCGGCAAACCTTATGCACATACCTTCATTTCCTCCAAAGATAATGTCATCAACAAAGACTTCAACAATCAAGATCTGATCATCATTGATTTTGAAGTACATATTGCTATCTGTAGTGCCTTTACTAAATCCCAATTGCATCAAATACATGTCTAACCTTGCATACTAGGCTCTAGGAGCTTGTTTGATTCCATATAATGCTTTCTTCAACCTGCATACTATATCACCTTGATCTAACAATTGGAATCCCTTTGGTTTCTCAATGTATACTTCCTCTTCTAATTCACCATTCAAGAAGATAGATTCCACATCTATCTCATATACCTTAAAATCTTTGTGAGCTACAAATACTAGAAACATTCTGATTACTTCAATCTGAAGTACTGGGGCAAAGGTTTCTTCAAAATCTATCCCTTCAATTTGAGAATATCCTTTGCATACAAGTCTTTCTTTATTCCTCACAACTTCTCCATTTTCATTCAGCTTGTTCCTGAAGACCCATTTAGTTCCAATAACATTTTTGTTAACAAGTCTAGGAACTAATTCCCAAGTTTCATTCTTCTCTATCCACAGCAATTCTTCCTCCATTGCCTTTACCCAATTTTCACCATTACATGCTTCATTCACATTTTTTGGTTCAATCTTTGAAAGCAAATAGTAATTAACTTGTTCCTCTGCATCTCTTCTTCTTGTTAGCATGCATTTATTCTTGTCACCTATAATCTAATCTTCAAAATGATTGATCCTTACATACCTGTGACTCTTGACATCACTTTTCGGAGCCTCTTCTTCATCCTAACTGTCTACTTGCTCATCTTTCTCTTCAATTTCTATAGTCACAGGTTCATCTAGTTCATAACAACTCAGGTATGATATTCTTTCTTTACCTTCATCTACCTTCACATTTGCACTCTCAACAATCTATTTGAGCCTTTTGTTGTAGCACTGGTAAGCCTTACTCTTGGTAGAGTATCCAAGAAAGATTCCTTCATCACATCTTGCATCAAAATTTCCTAGATCTTCATCTCTCCTGATATAACATTTGCTTCCAAAGACTTTGAAATATTTTACTATGGGAATTCTTTCATACCACAATTTATCAGGAGTTTTAGTACCATTACCTTTCATTTGAATGCTCTTTTGAATGTAGACAGTAGTGTTAATAGCCTCTTTCCAAAATACTTTCGGTAGACCTTCTTCCTTTATGATTGTCCTGGAAGCCTCCTAAACTGTCATGTTCTTCCTTTCCACAACTCCATTTTGCTGAGGAGTCCTAGGTGCAGACAGTTGTCTCTTTCTCCCATGCTCTTCACAGAAAATGTTGAATTCATTTGATGTGAACTCTCCTCCTCTATCCAATCTCAAGCATTTCATCTTCAAATCTATTTCATTCTCAACGATTGCCTTGAAAGATTTGAATTTCTCTAGGGCTTCTAATTTATCTCTTAGAAAAGTAACCCAAGTCATTTTAGAATAATCATCAATAAGCAACATGAAGTACCTGCCAGCTTGTAGACTTCTCACCCATGTAGGACCACATAGTTCTGTATGCACTAGATCCAGCAAAGTAGTAGAAAATTGTTCTTTGCTCTTGAAACTTGTCCTTGTCTACTTTCCAAAATGATATTCCTTACAAATTGAGTTGGAGGTGTTGGTTCCTTCTCTCTGAATCGGCAGAGGGTTTGCTAGTTCCTATGCACAGGCGGATTCGGCCAACAAATATAGGAGGTTGCGTGAGCTACCTCCCCTTCACTTCTGGTTCTGTCGCACCAAGGGGAGTATCCCTATAGCTAAAGATTTAATCTTTGACTCACCCAATGATAGAAAGATTTAGCTTTACAACAACAGGCAGAATAATCTCATGTATGGACCAAGTTTTTCTTGAAAAGTCACTAGGCTAGCAATGTTCTTGGACATATCTAACTAGTTAGGGATGAGAGTATGCAGGGGTCCTATTTCTACTCCTACTCACTAACAGGTTGGAATTATGAAGTGATTGGTTTTGATATTTTGGATGCAAGACAGGGGTTTTGGAAGCATAACACAACACAGGGAGCAGACTGGTGCCTATCTCAGGGCAAGGAGTCAACTAGATGTATACAAATGAATGATTTGCACTAGCATTCAAGTTTCAAGGGGACTAAGACTGGTGCTTGCCTTACAAACACCACCCAAGACTGAGTATTTAGCTGCCTCTACTTACAGATATCCCTGCTGACATACATTCTTCTTCATACTTAAAATAGTTTAATCCACTCCTTGAATGGAAGTCACAAATCAAGCATGCAATATAGAAAGTCTATATTCTAGAATCTAAGGAGCCCTTAGCAACCAGATTCAAAAGAAGCTATGCATATAGCAAATGGAGACAAACAACTAAACACATGCAACAAAGCATTTTTCATATAAAACAACAATGAAATTGAAAATATGTGCAAGGTGCACTCATATGCAACTCATAAACTCCAAAAGAGATAGAACAACCAAGAAAGGCTTTGTTTTCGTTATTTTCTCTAAAAAATGCCCAAGTTTTCAACAACATCAAAATGAGTAACACAGTTCTGATATATACCAAGAACGTGCACTTAGCATTAATTACATGGTCTTTTCAAAATTTGCCAGATACAATGCACCATGGAATGGCGCCCAAGACATTCAATGCAGCTGAGAGGAGAAGAATGAGCAAGTGAAATTAGGATCTGCACTGCCGCTTGAAGATTTTCGCCCTTGAAAATGGTAGCTGGTTTGTCATTTTGACCCATACCCCTGCAATTTCACCATTAATGGCCAACCTACCCGCAGTCTCATGCTTTGTAATGCTTTCTCGCTTGGAATGCAGCTGTGAATGCATAGGAAAAACCTTAGCTGAAATTTGAAACAGGGTCGTTGATTTCCTTCCTCATCGCCAAGATCTGCGGCCTCAAAACATGTTGAAAAGTCATCAACCAATGAGATCATGGTACGCAGGCGCATTTCCCTATCGCTAGCTTTTCCATATTGCATTTTACCTTTTTTGCCACTTCAAATCCTTGTATATGCAAATGCATATACATACAATCACAACATACAAAGCGCGGACCCCAAATCCTTATGAAGCACTTTACAATCACATTCAGGTCTGGCTTGTATCTTCCCTTTTGCATATCACTTTGTATATCGCATTGTACAAATGCAATATACAACCTCTAGATCTCAAACATGTATAAGACAATTTTAAACTTCAATTGGGTCCAGGCATTGTATGTTTTACCTTTGTATAACTCCTTTTATATTGCATTGTACAAATGCAATATACATACAATGTGGACACCAGCTCATTTATCAATCGGATTTGAAATAACGCTTGAAATTCAGCTTGTATCTTCATTCTTGCATCTTTCATTGTATATCGGCATATACAAGTACTTTACCATAGAAACCACAGACTCCAGCCACTTATTTGCCATAACTAATTTCTTCTTCGCATCTGGGTTGTATGTGCACCTTTGTATATTTACTTGTATATGCACACACATACAACCCACGAAACATACAACCACACGGGCCCCACCATGCCTTTGAAACTACCTGCTTTGGACATTTCCTTGTACATACCCTTTGTATGTTTGATTGTATATTGGGGACATACAATCCCAATATACAACATGCGGATCTCACCTTTTTCACAAATGCAACTAATTCCTCAGTCGCGTCCACATTGTACATGTATGCTTGTACATTTCCTTTGTATATGCATCAGGCCTTTGTATCTTTCACCTTGTATGTTGCCGCCAATGTATCATGGCGATGTATGTTTCCTTTGCACATTCAAACCTACAACGCAATATACATACAACCCATTTGATACAACCGCGGGCCCGACCACCATTTTAACCCAACTAGAACCTTTTTGAGATCCGCCACTTGTATATACCCATTGTATATGTGAATATAAAATGACAACATACATGTAATTTCTTTTTACATACAAGCACAGAATCTGCGATGGAATATTCGATGCACATGCAACCTGATATGCATACAAAGATGCATACAACCACTTTTCTCCATTTCCAAAAGCTGATTGAACATATTTTTTGGGCCCACCAATATACATCCACACTTACACCATCAAATGTTCATACAAACAATAATGCATATACAAAGATACATGATGCAACTTTAGGAGGCCAAGGGACTTAGAAATTTTTTGGATTTTTATGAAAGGTGCCTACGAATTTAAATGCTTGAAATCTGAATGTTTATGCAGGCACCAACATTGGCTCTGTCTGGGGACGTATGCCTCTTGCAGGCATGGCGAGAACCATAGAACTCTGGGATGCAGACCAGTCCCTTATCCACTGGGCACAGAGTCAAACACTACATCGACCTGCATCACAAAACACAATTTTGAAACATACTTGGTGGCCCAGGGCCACCAAAAAGGAAGAACCAGTATTTCCCTTTGTCAAATACCTTATTTTCATCTACATTCATTGGATCAGGCCTGAAGATACTGCCATTGTCTTCCCACAAATAAACCCTGTCATTTGCATATTCAAACATCTCATTGAGCTTGCCCCAGCAATGCCTCTGTCAACCTTATGCAAACAACCATCAGCATCAAGCAACATGTGAATGTCATATTCATCAAACAATGCATTATTATATAACATATAACACTCATCATCATCTATATTAGCAATATGCATTGTAAAATGATCTCCCAACTAGACTAAAAACTGAAAGCACTCAAAGTCCACCATACAGTTAGGATCATTAGGCCTCATTTTATCATAAGCTGGCATATCAATGAAGAAGCTTTCACATTTATATTTGTGCACATCATGCACTCAATCATCAGCTGCACCAAACATGAAAGGATCAGACTTAGGTACCTCTCTGCAATAACCTTCATGATATATGTTGGTCTCTCTTTCATCAGAATGAAAATCAGAATCCTCCTCAATAACAATGTTGAGATTCCCACCATACTCAAATAGATCCTCATCATTATATATATCATTTGCATGGAAGAGGGTTTATCCAAGTGTTTCAACTCCATTATAGTATGCCACTGGTTCATAGGTAGTCAAACATGCATTTTCATTACCAATGAATTCCTTGGGTGGAGGAGTATCAGCCTGTGTGTCACAAACAAAGCTATAATCAAATAAAGAACAATCATTCTCAGCACTAGCACTTGTTTCAATCTCCAATTGCTCTTCATTATCTCCATGTGTCTGAATAAAAGGCAATGATTCAAACATGGAACTGCTCCTCTGTTTGCTTATTTCTTCTCTATCTTGAGCACAATACTCACAATTATCTCCACAAACCCACTCAAACAAGTATTCATTGCTGTCCATAACCTCATCATTGTCTCCTAAACCAGATACCTCAACCCTGAATTGGGAGTCATCATTGCTCCTTTTGTTAGCATCCTTCACTGGTGAACAATCCAGTTGAGCATTGTTATCAGCATTATGTTCAAACATAGCAGCATTGTCAATTTCTATATTTTTATTTTCATATTTATCTTCAAATGATGCCATGATCACTTGGTCATTTGCAACTACACAACTGCTATTCACACCAAAGCCTGTGGACATGGAATTCTATATGTGCAGATCACTCTTCATTTTTTCTATATTTTCTAAAAACTTGTATGCCATCTGCATGCTTGTTATCTTGAATTCCCTCAACATTTCTCTAGAGCCCTTTTCAATAGCGTCAAAGTATATATCAATGTAGGCTGGAGTATCAGGTCTGAAGTCTTTAGGGATTTGTGAAAGGGCAACTGCAAACCTATGACTGAAATCAATACTTGGCTCTTCATCTTGTCTTCTAATTTCCATTAATCTTGCAACAAGATCAGTAGGTTCTCTTGCAAATTCCTTTCTAAAACAGTCAACAAGTTCATCCCAACAGGCAAAGGATTTCTTTGGAAAGATCAAATACCAATCTCTAGCTCTTGCACCAAGAGATCTAACAAAAAACCTCATCCACATATCCTTATCTCTAAATGAGTATTTCTCCATAAAGCTGTGAAAGTTTTGGATATGTGCACCCCCATCACACACACTGTGTCCACTAAATCTAGGCATCTGATTGTAAATCTGAGCAGGCATACTTTCAATTTTATAGTCAACCCATGACAAATCTAATTGGTCATACAAAGGATCAAAAGGGCTGACAAGAGGTTTAGCATTCTGACTGGCAGACACAACAGGGTTATTACTATTTAACTGAGCTTGCCTAGCCTCTAAGGATATCAACCTATTCCTTATCTCTTCAATTTTTTTACACAAAATTTCATCCCCCTCTTGACTGAGTATGGGTGAATACATATTTGGATTCATATAAATTTTACTTTCAGACATCTTATGTTTGCCTAAGACCTAAGGCTTCCCCTTAGCATTTAGCTTATACAATAAAACAACAAATACAAGTGGGAAGAAACCATGTACCTTTTCTCATCCAGATGTTGAAATCTTAAGCAAATGATTTTTATATCACAACAACATACATCAGCCTTTCATGTGCACTGAGAACTTTTTGCAAAGTTGCCACTTCTCCAAATAGGATAAAATCTTCAAACAACTGAAAGCTCATCATAGAACAAATATTTTTTTGAGTTCATCCCACCAGCAGAGCACCATTATTCACATGAAAGATCTAGATATGCAGCAATGATTTTACTAGAAACTTGGTATTCCAGTCTTCAGATTACTTGACTCTTTCCCTAGCGGAGTCGCCACTTTGTTGGTGACTCGGATGGGCCAAAAATATATCTTCTACTTCAACTCCCCAGCGGAGTTGCCACTTTGTTGGTGACTCGGATGGGCCAAAAATTTATCTTCTACTTCAACTCCCCAGTAGAGTCACCACTTTGTTGGTGACTTAGATGGGCCAAAAATATATCTTCTACTTCAACTCCCCAGCAGAGTCGCCACTTTGTTGGTTCCTTCTCTCTGAATTAGCAAAGGGTTTGCCAGTTCCTATGCATAGGTGGATTTGGCCAACAAATACAGGAGGTTGCGTGAGCTGCCTCCCCTTCACTTCTAGTTC
Source organism: Cunninghamia lanceolata (assembly GCA_027924645.1). NCBI lineage: Eukaryota > Viridiplantae > Streptophyta > Pinopsida > Cupressales > Cupressaceae > Cunninghamia > Cunninghamia lanceolata. The sequence goes on along the minus strand of BSBN01001135.1, from coordinate 1,988,950 downwards.
TGCCACACCATGGGGTGTATCCCTATAGCTAAAGATTTAATCTTTGACTTGCCCAATGACAGAAAGATTTAGCTTTACAACAACAGGTAGAATACTCTCATGTATGGACCAAGGTTTTCATGACAAGTCACTAGGCTGGCAATGTTCTTGGACATATCTAACTAGTTAGGGATGAGAGTATGCAAGGGTCCTATTTCTACTCCTACTCACTAACATGTTGGAATTATGAAGTGATTGGTTTTGATATTTTGGATGCAAGACAGGGGTTTTGGAAGCATAACACAACACAGGGAGCAGACCGGTGCCTATCTCAGGGCAAGGAGTCAACTAGATGTATACAAATGAATGATTTGCACTGGAATTCAAGTTTCAAGGGGCTAAGACTGGTGCTTGCCTTACAAACACCACCCAAGACTGAGTATTTAGCTACCTCTACTTACAGATATCCCTGCTGACATACATTGATCTTCATACTTAACCTAAAATAGTTTAATCCACTCCTTGAATGGAAGTCACAGATCAAGCATGCAATACAGAAAGTCTATATTCTAGAATCTGAGGAGCCCTTAGCAGCCAGATTCAAAAGAAGCTATGCATACAACAAGTGGAGACAAATAGATAAACACATGCAACAAAGTATTTTTCATATAAAACAATAATGAAACTAAAAATATGTGCAAGGTGTACTCATATGCAACTCATAGACTCCAAAAGAGACAGAACAACCAAGAAAGGCTTTGTTTTCGTTATTTTCTCCAAAAAATGCCCAAGTCTTCAACAACCACAAAATGAGTAACACAGTTCTGATATATACCAAGAACGTACACTCAGCATTAATTACATGGTCTTTTCAAAATTTGCCAAATACAATGCACCATGGAATGGCACCCAAGACATTCAATGCAGCTGGGAGAAGGAGAAGAATGAGCAGGTGAAATCAGGATCTGCACCGCCGCCTGAAGATTTTCACCCTTGAAAATGGTAGCTGGTCTATCATTTCGACCCATACCCCTGCAATTTTGCCATTAATGGCCAACCTACCCATGACCTCGTGCTTTGCAATGCTTTCCCACCTAGAATGCAGTTGTCAATGCATAGGAAAAACCTTCACTAAAATTTGAAACAGGTCCATTGATTTTCTTCCTTGTCACCAAGATCTGTAGCCTCAAAACGTGTTGAAAAGTTGTCAGCCAATGAGATCATGGAACGCAGGCAAATTTTCCTATCGCTAGCTTTTCCATCTTGCATTTTACCTTTTTTGCCACTTCCAATCTTTGTATATGCAAATGCATATACATACAATCACAACATACAAAGCGCGAACCCCAAATCCTTATGAAGCACTTTGCAATCGTATTCGAGTCTGGCTTGTATCTTCCCTTTTGCATATTGCTTTGTATATCGCATTGTACAAATGCAATATACAACCTCTGGATCTCAATCCTGTATAAGACAATTTTAAACTTCAATCGGGTCCACACATTGTATGTTTTACCTTTATATAACTCCTTGTATATCGCATTGTACAAATACAATATACATACAATGCAGACACCAGCTCATTTATCAATCAGATTTGAAATAACCCTTGAAATCTGGCTTGTATCTTCATTCTTAAATCTTTCATTTATATCGGCATATACAAGCACTTTACCATACAAACCCCAGACTCCAGCCACTTATCCTCCATAACTAATTTATCCTTTGCGTCCGGGTTGTATGTGCGCCTTTGTATATTTACTTGTATATGCACACACATACAACCCACGGAACATACAACCATGCGGGCCCCACCATGCCTTTGAAACTTTGATTTTGAAACTACCCACTTTGTACATTTCTTTGTATATACCCTTTGTATGTTCGATTGTATAATGGGGACATACAATCCCAATATATAACATGTGGATCTCACCTTTTTCACAAATGCAACTAATTCCTCAGTCGCGTCCACATTGTAAATGTCCGCTTGTACATTTCCTTTGTATATGCATCGGGCCTTTGTATCTTTCACCTTGTATGTTGCCGCTGATGTATCATGGCGATGTATGTTTCCTTTGCACATTCAAACATACAACACAATATACATACAACCCATTTGATACAACCGTGGGCCCAACCACCATTTTAACCCGACTGGAACCTTTTTGAGATCCACCACTTGTATATACCTGTTGTATATGCGAATATAAAATGACAACATACATGCAATTTCTTTTTACATACAAGCACAGAATCTGCGATGGAATATTTGATGCACATGCAACCCGATCTGCATACAAAGATGCATACAACCACTTTTCTCCATTTCCAAAAGCTGATTGAACATATTTTTGGGCCCGCCAATATACGTCCGCGCTTGCACCATCAAATGTTCATACAAACAACAATGCATATACAAAGATACATGCATGCAACTTTAGGAGGCTGAGGGACTTAGAAATTTTTTGGATTTTTATGAAAGGTGCCTACAAATTTAAATGCTTAAAATCTGAATGTTTATGTAGGCACCAACAGGAGGGTTTCACAAGTTTTGGTAAATCTCTCACAGCCTAACTTGATCTTATCTTCATCAGACTATCAAAGTTTGAATGACACATCCTTCTATGCCACGACCAACTTTCATCTGCCTGAGCTAATAAACAATAATCATTCATTCCTCTTAATTGATAGATGTTACCTTTTGTCTTCTTACCGATAGCAATCATAGTTCCTAAACTTTCCATGATCTTGCACTCATTATCTTTGAATCTTATATCATATCCTTCATCACACATCTAACCAACACTCAAAAGATTATACTTCAAACCCTTCACATACAGAATATTGTCAGTATTATGCTTTCCATCAAATGAAATAGATCCTTTTCCACAAATCTTACCAGCTGCATTATCTCCAAACCTAACCAGTCTTCCATCATACTTTTCCAAAATTACAAACTTCGTTTTGTCACCGGTCATGTGATGTGAGCATCCGCTATCAATAATCCATTCATCCTTATCTTTCTCAACCTGAACAGCTAAGGCACTTTCTTCTACTAGTTTTTCATCCTTCACACAGCTAGCAGAATTAGTAGACACATGATCTTCTTTAATAGAAATAAATAGACATTCATTTGCACTAGTACTGGCATCATCAGATTCATCATCAGTCACACCTTCATCATCAAAATCTCTGACATAGTAGCATTTCTTCGGGACTCTAGGTTTGCTCTCATATCTTTTCTTATTTCATTCAATTCTTTCAAGACATCTAGAAGCATAATGACCTACCTTACTACAAGAGAAACATTTGAAAGGTAATTTACCTTTGATCTTACTAGAACCTCTTTGCATCCTATCAACAAAGTTAGCTTCAATTTCATCAAATTCATCATCCACTTTATATTTCTCAGCTCTGGAAATATTTTCTAAAGTACTGGCTTTGAGAACTGATTCAACTTTTGGAAGAGCATCACCAAATTCTCTCATCTCAAAGGATGTAAGCTTTCCAAGTAACTGATCTATGTCAATAGTTTTCACAGTCATAAATTCTTCAATAGTAGCCACCTTGTGACTATAGGATTTTGGTAGTGATCTGAGAATTTTCATCACAACTTCCTTATTAGTGAGAGTTCCTCCCATACCTTTTATTCTAGTGACAAGTTTATCAACTCTTTGCATAAAGGTTGTTATGTTTTCATCTTCATTCATCTTTAAGCCCTCATATCTTACTTTCAGGCTCTATAGCTTGGCTTCTCTTATAGAATCATCTCCTTCATACAAATTTTTTAGCTTCTCCCATACCTCATTTGCAGATTCAAGGTCCACAACTTTTGTCAACCTGAGTCACTTAAGGAATTTAACAGAGCATCCTTTTCTTTGACATCCAGCTCATATTCTTTGATATCATCTTCAGTTGTCAAACCATTTTTAGGCATGACAAATTGTGATAGTGTAGCTAGCCATACTTTATAACCAAGACAAAGAAGATGGATTTTCATTCATGCCTTCTAAAGAGTATAATTGGTCCCATCAAAATGTGGAGCTTCCTTCTTATACAACATCCTAGATCTTCCTCAAGATGTTACGCTTCCTTTAGAGGAACTTGGCTCTGATACTAATTGTTGAATTGCACCAGACAACTGAGAGGGGGGGTGAATCAGTTGTCCTAAAACTTTTGACCAAATATGATCATCAACTTATCAATTACTTATATTCAGATATAACCATGAAAGTATTAAATGAGAAGCTCAACACAAAAGCATACACAACACAGGAGACACTAGATTTTTTACGTGGAAAACCATAAGACAATTTTCCCAAGTTTTTTCTTCATTAGGTTAAGCATGTCATCCTACACCACATATCCACATGTTGAGAGCATCAGAACCATGTCTTTGGTAGGGGATTAAAGTTTGTTTGTTAGAGCTCCCCCTGAGCCAAAGCATTCTACTTAGTTTCTGGAGGAAACATTTGCATCGGAGACTGACACATTAACCTCATCCTTCATCTTATTTTCTTCTCTCTTTTTCTAGAACTTGTCCATTTCTTTCTTTATCTCTATCAGATCCACATTCTTCACTAGATCACTCTTCTTTACTGGATCAACCTTCACATTCTTACTTTTGTAAAATTTAGCAATGTGACCTAATTTATTACATTCATAATATCTGACATTTTGAACATGCTTACTTCCATTCATCCTAGATCTACATTGATTAGCCTTATGCCCAAACTTACTACATGTATAACAGTAACTAATGAAAGATGAAACCATGATACCCTTATTGTAACCATTCATTATCTAATTTTTGCATTCACTAGCTCTATGACCAATTCTTTGACATGTAAAACATTGGCCAGAGAATGATTGAATATTTTGATTCATCCTACTCCTACATTCCATAGCCTTATGTCTAAATTTATTGCAAGAGTAACAGTAGCCAGAGTACCTTTGTGCAGCTGGTTGTCTGATAGGTGCCCTCTTGAAATTTTTCTTCTGGTTCTAAACCTATCTGTTATTATCCTTCTTGACTACAACCTTCTTTTGGTTATTCTTCTTCTTCTTACCATTGTTTGAAGTCTAATTTGTCTTTGAACTTTCACCCTTTTCAAATCCTAATCCTTCTTTATCCTTAGGAACCTTTTGATTTGCAATCATTTCATTAAGTATTATGGAGCTTTTCTTGAATTTGTCTTCTTGAATTTTTGCTTTTTCTAGCTCAGTCTTTAAGACCACTATTCCTTGTTCAAGCCTTAAACATCTTCAAGTTTTCCTTTTAGTTTTTCATTTAGGCATTCTTCAATTCTTTTTCCTTCCTCAACTTGTATTTTTAGACTCGTGATTGTCTCATTTGATTGATTAATTTGTTCATTTACTTCCTTGTATCTTTTTTTGAATTTCTTGTTTTGCTCTCTCAACTTCCTGATGCATTCATCTGCTTCCTTAATATTTTCTTCTAGATCTCTATTCTTACATTGAAATTTTTCCAAATCTTCAAGGGCTAATTCAAGTTCTCCAGTCATGTCAACTATGTAGTCTTCCTTAGTAAATTCAACAATAGGGATTTCTTTTGGAGGGATAGGATATCTCCTAGGTACCATGTGTTCAGACTTCAAGATCTTCCCCAAGAAGTTAATCTTCTTCCAAGGAACCAGGCTCTGATACCAATTGTTGAACATATGAAATACTAAGAGGGGGGGTGAATTAGTATTCTCTAAAACCACTTAATCATTTAAACATTCATTCCACATAGCATACTTAATTTGCAGTAAGAAAGGAAAGCACGAAATCAACCATTAAAGCACATAACACATGAACACCAGATTTTTTACATCAAAAACCCAAAAAGGGGAAAACCATGGTGAGGATTAGCTCATAATATATTAATAATACAACAAGCTAAGGTTATTACAATTTGGTGGACTCACTATCCAAAAGAGAGTGCTCGTTGTAGGTGGCTCACTACCAAAGGACTCACTATCCTGAATAGAAAGAGATAGAAGAAAGGGTGGCTCACTGCCAAATATGAACTGCTAGTAATGCATCTGACTAATGTTGAAGCTATAGTTCCACTAAAGCTTAGAATACTGAATCAACACACTTCATCTTCACCACAATCTCAACTTATCTTTCTCTACATCAAATTTTTCTCACGCACACTTAACTCTTTTGCATACAATACACACTCCACACAAGAATTCGACCTTGTTTATATACCGCAATCAAGCAAAACATCAAACAAGTTAGCATGATAGATGTACTATGTGACTTCTTCTCCTATCAGCCCAAAACTCAACCCTATACACGTTGCAGAGAGAACCAAAGTGTGTATCACATTCATATGGTTGGCACAACCTATAATTACTCCCATGAATTTGTTCCATTCATGAATCAACTCTGCGCAACCTCAACTCCTTCCTGTCAGCTCAACTGGTAAACTAGCAATAGCATGAACTAACTGTTAATTCACAACTCAACATGCAGACCACCAAAATGCTTACCACTTGAAGACTACACACTTCTGACATCAATAAACTTATTCTCAAATCCGCATAGCAAGATATTCATCTACGGGGGAATGTGGAGGATTCCAATATACCACTAGCAATATTATTACATTGTCATTTCAGAGTCTAATACTCTGCCAACTCTATATTCACTCCGGAGAGCTTCAATACTTGAATCTTTGGATTTAGACTCGTTTAGTATGTAGCAACACTACCTTACAACCGCATAGCAAAATTCTTCATAGTTGAGAAATGTGGACTGAAATATTGTGACCCTGTCATAGATTCTATATACAAATGCCTTAGGAAAATCTTCATAAAATTGTGTCTGACTGCAGAACTCCAAAATGGAAAGATATCATGTTTAGGTGTGCTTTCCTTCATATTTCACTTAGTAGCTTTTCCATATCAACACTTAGGTGTATTATCTTCCATATCATACTTAGCAACTTCTCTAGACCAACACAACTGTATCTGTATACCTTGTTGAACCTTTCCAGACCAATACAATTATATCCTTACATTTTTTTGCCATCAATGACAACACTGCACACTGCCATGCTCATTAGTCTCTTTATCATCATGCTTATGTTTCCAACAATCTCCCCTTTGTCATTGATGGCAACATGCGCCAAAAATTCTCCCCCTTTGTCATCAATGACAAAGGAACTAATTATATATCTACAAGTCAAAACTTCTTGCCCTATCTCAAAACTGATACTTCTTTACTATATACATCTTACTCTTTAATTTAATATGTAAATAAAAAATGTTTCTAACTTTCTGCATATGTACAAGAAATCAGGAGAAGAACCTTACTACTTGGAGGGAAGGATATCCTTGTATATGTTCTCTAGATGCAATACTATGGAGTCCCAATGCTTTTTGACAAATCTAAATACCTGTATTTGATCATTAACCTACAAAAGAAACACTTCTGCTTCTTCAAATGATGCACATGCAGTGGTCATCTGAACAAGCTTGTCTGGTTCCTTTAAAATCCTTGTCAATACTGTTATCTTGAAACTAACAATCTCTCTCAACTAACTCATTTGATCCTTGATCAATTCTCTCTGATTATGTAGTTTCTTAATTATTGCATGAGTCTTTTCAATTTCAGCCCTCAGATCTCCATTTTAATCCTTTAATGGCTCATAAGTCCTGGAGATTTTATCAATTTACATTTCAAGACCATCAATCTCATCCTTTATGTCTTTTGTAGTAACATGCCATGATAAGCAGTATTGATACATTACTTTGACTTCTTCAAGGGCATTTTGAGTACTATTTACACTTATTCCCAACAAGTTGTGTTCCTTGGAACACTTCTCTGATAAATCTATTAGTATTTTATTCTTGATCTCTTCCAAAACTCTCTTCTTAGCTATGTGGTTGTAGAATGACTATTGAGGGACTCTAGGAGATGTCTCATTTACTATGCGGGTGTCAAGGAAGTACCTTTCTTTGCATCTAGCAAGATTTTCTCAAGGACCTTTATTGTTTCCTCTAGAAGCTCATTTCCTTCTACTTGTGACTACAGTATTTCCTCTTGAGCAGTAGTTTGAAAGATAGTTCCTAACTGCAATTTCTTCAATGGAGATATATCTAACAAATTAATTTGTCCATCCAAAGATGACAACTAAAACAACTAAAGACAAGCAATTGACTAAATTTGTCTCTGTTGCACTAAGAAATGTTTGATGGAGTCTATTGGAGAGACTCCAGAACTCTCACCCTCTGTAATTTTATTCTCTTCTTCAGAAGCAGTGACCATGAGTGAGCTTGAGGTCACCTGAGGACAAGTTTCTTCATGTATTTCTTCATCTTCTTTGTTCTCTGAGGTCTCTGGAGGAACAAAAGCATTGTCTACAGTAACTTCTACATGTTCATTCTCCTTCAAAATTGTCTCACTTTGTTCTTCTTCTTCCTTGTCTTTCTTCTCTTCTAAAATTTCCTCCTTCTATTCAACATTAGCTACATTTTTCAGAGGAGAATTAACCAGTTCAGTATTGATGTCTTTTGGTGGAGACAAGTTTCCAACTATTGGCAAGAGACATTGCTAGGCATGTTAGGTGTTGTCATTGATGGCAACTAAATCTATCTTACACATCCACATTTTATCATTTGATCATACCGGAAGTCAGATTGCAGATTTGTCTAAGTCTGGATGGATAGGAATAGAGCATGTGACAAGGTTCAGCATTTTGGTCCGCATTTCTCCACAGGTAATCATACTATACTGTAGATCTAAGGGAATGGTAAGGGATATCAAGACTAGCTAAATCCAAGTTTTTAGCCTCTAGTGATGAAGGGATTGATAGTTACAAGCATCTAAGTATTAGGTTTTGGTTAGACAGTTCAGTCTGGTGAAGAACAGGCCAACTTGGTGTTTGATCCTTGTGTGGAATGAGAGAAGTGATTGATTGAGTAATTTATGAGATCCAGTGGTATTGACAGACATGTGTGGTAACTTGAATACATAATTTTTGGTTTGCATTGATATTTGTGCATGGATTCAGCTGAATGAATAGTGATTTTGAAAAAGTTTCTAAGTTTTATTGAGGCTGACTGCAGTTGATGAAATCTCATGTTGCGGATATATATAATCGATGGATGCAAACATTTTGATGAATGGATGTGTGAATATGAGGTGAGAGGTGCAAAGTGTGGTAGTATCAAGTGCAAAGTAGAGATTTGAGCCTCGGATCATGGCAGAATAGTGAAATAGGGTAGTGAGAGATGAACTGTGTGAAGTCAGTATACTTAGCCTAACTGAAACTGTAATCTTACATTGTTAGATGCTATTCTTCAGTTCAAGTACTTTAGCAAACTCTTGTAATTAATCTTGTAGGTAGTGAGCCTCCTTTGAGTAGTGAGCTTTGGGTAGTGTGCCCGAAGGCATGTGCCTTCCAATTTTGTAATACTTTTAACAAAGTATAAAATCTTGTGGGTTAACCCCCACCGTGGTTTTTCCCTTAACTAGGTGTCCACATAAAAATCCTGGTGTTCATGTGTGATAATCTTGTTGTTGTTGTCCTTAAGTTCATGCTTCTTCAATTAGAATGTATGTGGTAAATTTATAAAGGAACATTTAATAAGTTTTGTAGAACACTGATTCACCCCCCCTCTTAGTGTTCCTTAATTTCAACAATTGGTATCAGAGCAAGGTTCCTTAGAAGAAGTTTAACATCTTGAGGAAGATCTGGGAAGGTATTTCAATGGGTTCATTCAGGTATTCTAATGGTATTAATGAACAACTCCAAGTAGCCTTAGAAGATCTTGATCAGTCTAGAGCAGAAGTCAAAGAACTGCAAGAGAACCTTAAAGATGTTGAGGATTTCATTAAGAATTTAAAAGGGCAACTAACCAAATCCAATGAAAAGAGGAAGGAGCTACTTCAGCAGTTAGCAAATTAGAATGAAGACAATGATATGGATGAGGAGCTGAAGGAAAAGACAAAGGAATGTGAGAACTAGCAAAAGAAGTTGTCTTAAAACATGAGATGAAATCCGAGGTGATGAGGCTAACCAAGGAAATTGAGGAAAGGAAGAAGACTGAGGAAAACCTGAATCAATCTCTGAAAGAAAGAATAGAAGTGTGCTATAGATTGGACAGAATAATTGGCCATCTAGAGTCTAATATACAAGAAACCAGGGATAATGAGGAACAACTTGAAAGGCAAATTGTCATTCTCAAACATGACCTAGAAATTACAAATGAATATAAAGAGAAGTTCAAGATAAGCTCAACTAAACTTGAGGTGCTTCCTGATAGTCAAAAAAAGGTAGATGATAAGCATGGTCTGGGATTTGAGAAAGTTGAAAGCTCTGGATCCAGTCAAAGAAATCCTGAAGCAAGAAATCAAAGAAGATATCCTAGAAGGCCTCCAGTAAGACAACCTAATGCTCAAATGTATCCATCTTTCAATGGTAATTGCTACAAATGCAATGAGTATGGTCATAGAGCTAATCAATGTAGAAGTAAAGTGAATCAGAATGCATTATCTTTCTCTAGACATTGCTTTAATTGCAAAATGATAGGTCATAAGGCTGAGGATTGCGGAAGTGGATCAAGGAATCCTCCTAAGAACAAACAAGTTTTCAATGGAAGATGTTTTACTTGCAACAAGTTTGGCCATACTGCAATGCAATGCAGATCTAAATATGTTCCAACATATAATTGTTAGAGAAATAAGATTATGTGCTTCAACTGCAACAAATCTGGACATATTGCTATATTTTGCAAAAGCAAAAGGAGAACTCACATGCAGGTAAAGAAAGAATAGAGTAGAGGATGGACAAAGGCAAGGGAAAAGCAGATGTGAATGAGATCTAGAATGAAATGAACAAAACATGGGTGAAGAAAAGTATAATGAATGATGGTGATGGGTCCGCACCAAAATCCGGTGTTGATAATTCCTCTGGGAATTGAAATGGGAGCTCTAGCTCAAGGGGAGTTGCATTGAAAATCTAATTCCCCCTACCAGTAAGTGGGTGCCTGAATCCGGCACAATGAATGAAGATAAAGAAGCCTATTGCAGATCCATTGAAGTAATTTCCAGAAGAAAAGAAGCTAAAGTGATTGATTAAAGAGCAATTGAAGATTGACTGTATGCAGAAGTAGTGTAATCGGATGAATTAGGGAAAATCATTTATTACAATAGAGAATTAGGTTTTACGGTGCATAAAAGGTCATTCACTCAACATTTGAATCACTTTGCATTCGAAAAGAACAAGGAGAAGAGCATCTAAGCTGAGATTTCAAAGATTTGAAGTGGGAAAAGAAAATTCGACAGCTAACCCTAACTGGAAAAACAAGGTATTCTCTATGAAACTCTCTAAATTTGGAATCTCTAGATATGGTTACTCTGTTAGTTGTTGATATCACCAAAAGGCCCTGACGTAAATTCAAAAAGCATCCACACAAATTTGTAGAGGTTGATCCGTTAGGTCCCTTTTCAAATGTTCCACATGGAGTATTGCATATAGAAGATATTAGGGGTTACATTCATGCTAGCATAGATGAATTTGGGGATTCAAAGATGCTGAATTTGTTTAAGAATCACCTGAGGGGTGAAATTTATGGTCTTAAACCTGAATATAAGGCACTATAAAACAAACATTTCATTCAGTTTATAGGGTTCTCACCCTTCGATGAGAATGAGTGGGTCCGGTATGTACTAAGTCGGATGCATGATGAATTTATGTGGTTGAAGAAACCTTTTAAGATCACAAAGGATGCCATCAAGGCCGTAACAAGATTGAACTCATCCGGTGGACTGCTAATGCTGAAATCAATGAAGAATCAAACTGTAACTAGAGCTACCAAATCAAAATTTGATAAGAGGGCAATGACAATAAATGATATAACTAATTTGGATGTCAAATTTGCATCTATGGTGATTGGGTATAAGATATACCACTCCAACATGGAAAAATTTGTATCTGGTACAGCCATTTATGCTACCTATCAGATGTTAAGAGAGAATGTTGACTATGACCTGTGTGAGCTACTGCAAAACTAGTTAATGGAGAATCTGAACAAGATCAAGAAGGACAAGAAGAATACATTCAAGTATGGCACATTGGTATTGTGTTTGTTCTTCTATTTCATGAATGAGTTACTAGGGAAGAAAAGTCTGAATTGGACCAGTGACAAGCCTATTGCCATACAAATAAGAGAACACTCACAGTATTGGTGACTCTAATGCCCAAAGGACTGCTCTTTAGGGATATTTCTAGAATTTTTAAAACATGAAGCAATCAAGGGAAAGAATCCCTACATTTGTGGTAGAAAAATACAAGGATACAATTTACTTCATGGTGGAAATAGATCAATGCTTGATGGAAGCAGTTGAACCAAGGACTGTATGGATCATGCCCATGGGGTATGAAGTTGATGAGTGAATACTGGAAATGTATGCTCAACACCTTCTGAAAAAACCAAAAGATACTTTAGTTGAGAGATTCAGTACATATAGTGAACTCAGTGTGAAACTGCATGTTGAGCTCTGGAAACCTGAATCTAAGAGAAAGATCCAAAGGCAAGTTGAAATGTATACAGAAAGCATTGGCATAACAAAAGAAGCTGTGAGACAAAATAAGGAAAGGATAGAGAAAGCTGAGAAGGAGAAGCAGGACAGGGAACAGGGAAGTGTTTTGGTAGAATCCTCCTATAAGCCAAGGACTACTAGGAGTTCAAGTTTAACCTCCGGTGCATCACCCTCTCCTATTGTAGAGAAATTCAAAGAAAAATATACTAGTAAGGAAAGAAAAAGGACAAAAGTAATGCCCAAAAGGTCATATGTCAATGTGGAGAAGAAAGATGAAGAAGAGACTAAGTCAGATGGTGAGGTTAAGGAGTTGAAGGAATCAGACACTAAGGCTATTAAAGTGTCTAAGGAGAAGCCCTCTAGAAGCATAAAGTCAGAAAGAGCAGAAACATCAAGGGTTACCAAAGACAAGCCCTCCAGAAGCATAAGGGTGAGCAAAAGACAAAAGACTGAGACCCATGTTGAAAAATCCACCCTATCAATTGAAGACATTGTGAATGCAGTAACTGTTCATGGGAATTTGAAGCCCATAACAGAATATTATGACAGCTTTGATGATGCTAACAAGAAAATCTTGGAGGATGCTACTATTAAATACCTGAACACATTCAAAAGAGCACTTGTAGAAATTTTGTCAGATATCCCTAAGAGTCTAAGTGATATCTTGGAGATGAGAAAAGAAGCAGCTAAAGCAAAGGATTTAGAGTTAAGGGAACATGTGTTGTCTAGTTTGTGTTTGGTCATCTCTAGAAAGGAAGAAGATAAAATTTTCAAAGAAGTTAAAGATCAATTCAGAAGCAAGAAAAGGATGAACAAGCTAATGATTGGAGACATTGATGAAGTGGTGAAATAAATAGAACAAATTATGAAGAAAGATCTGGACAAAAATAAGTTTTAAGTGGTATCTGAAGAACCTGATGATGCTGATGATGAAGAGTTGAAGAAAAATGACCAAAAAGCTGAGGTAGATGATTCCTCTATTTCAGAAGAGGAAACACTAAATAAAGAAGATGAAGAAATGATGAAGGTAGATAATGTTGATTGTACAAAGGATACTCGAATTCCTCCAGACCAATCTGGTAAAGAAGATATAGAGATGAATATGGAAACAAATGCTCCTACTAAAAGTGATTCTGAGAAGAATAAAGAGCAGAAAGCAGAAGAAGTAAAGGACAAGGAAGATCAAGAAGAAGAAACTGATGATGGAATTGATTCCTCCATTCTAGACATTGAGGAATTTGATAAAAATGATGATGATGATGCTGCTAAGGATACACAAAATCCTCCTGAAAGGAATGCAAAATACATTGTTGATGATGCAAAGAGAGCAGAACCAGAGAAAAAGAATGAAAATAATAAGCAAGACAATGTGGTTGACTCTGGAAATGGAGAAGATGCAGGCCCTAATGAGCATAAAACTAAAACATCATATTGGGCAAGAGACATTGTAGAAGCAATGAAAGAAATTTTGAAGAAAGATAAACAAGTTGCAGAAGATCTAGATATTATACAAGGTCCAATCAATTTTGATGCTCTGTCACCAGTACAGAAGATGAAGTTGGCCTCTTTTGCACAAGCCAAGGCCAGAGAGGAAATTTTGAAGTTCCATATAGAAGACAGTGACTTGCTTGGTCCTGCATCTGGCATTCTAGAAAAAATCATGTCTTCATTTTAGAAGGATTCATCAGCATCCCCCTCCGGTCAGTTGAAGAATCTGATAAATTCTGTAAGTACTCACTTTGAGTCTTTTGAAAAGATAGCAGAAGTCAAAGTTCAGAATAAATTATAGAATTATGTTGGACACTAGCGTAAAGAGTATTCAAAATTCCCTCACTGAAGGAGGAGATGTGTACAAATTTTGTTTATCTCGGTCTAAAGTTCTTGAGGATATTGAGAAGAAGATTAAGGACTTAGATCTTAAATTGTCTAACATCTCTCAGTCCTATAATCCTTTAACTAAGTTTATAATAACTAAAGAATGTCAAGTAGTAAGCTTGCTTGATGAATTGAGTAATTTGTAGAAGGAAAAGGTTAAAGTTATGAGTAGATTGGATGAGCTCTGGGGACTGATTTCCCCTAAGTTAAAAACAATGTTCAATGCATTGACAAAAGCTCAAGCTGCTGCTCTAACAAGTGATCCCACTGATCTACAGAAGGCAAAGTCAAAGGCATTCTTATTTAGTGGTCATATTTTAGTTTTGGGTAGCATGAAGAAAAGTTGGGACAGTGAATTGGCACTGTTAAAAAACATTTTTGGTGATGTGTTTAAGTTCATGTAGATAAGACATAAGGATTGTTTGTATATATGCGCCCGTGTACATAGACTTTTTGCATGAATTTTTTATATGTGGATCCCAGCCTTTGGCATTGATGTCAAACAAGGAGTGAAAAGCAATGAAAAATGAGGAATTTAGCTAAGGGGGAGCATTGGAAATCAAAAATGTACATAGTAAGGGGGAATTGTTCTAACACTTAGTCATTTTTCACTGTGTTGCCATCAATGCCAAAGGGGGAGATTGTTGGCAAGAGACACTACTAGGCATGTCAGGTGTTGTCATTGATGGCAACTAAATCTATCTTACACATCTGCATTGTATCATTTGATCATACCAAAAATTAGATTGTAGATTTGTCTAAGTCTGGATGGACAGGAACAGAGCATGTGACAAGGTTCAACAGTTTGGTCTATATTTTTCCACAGGTAATTATACTGTGCTGCGGATCTGAGGGAATGTTAAGGGATATTAGGAATAGCTAAATCCAAGTTTTTAGCCTCCATTGATGAAGGGATTGAAAGTTACAAGCATCTAAGTATCAGGTTTTAGTTAGACAGTTCAGTCTGGTGAAGAACAGACTGACTTGGTGTTTGATCCTTGTGCAAAATGAGATAAGTGATTGATTGAGTAATTTATGAGATCCAGTGATATTGGTAGACATGTGTGGTGACTTGAATACATACGTTTTGGTCTATATTGATATTTGTGCATGGATTCATTCAACAGAACAGTGATCTTGAAAAAGTTTCTAAGTTTTATTGAGGCCGACTGTAGTTGATGAAATCTCATGTTGCAGATATATATAATCGATGGATGTGAACATTTTGATGAATGGATGTGTGAATATGAGGTGAGAGGTACGAAGTGTGGTAGTATCAAGTGTGAAGCAGAGATCTGAGCCTCAGATCACAGTAGAACAGTGAAACAAGGCAGTGAGAGATGAAGTGTGTGAAGTTGGTATACTGAGCCTAACCAGAGCTATAATCTTGCATTGTTAGATGCTATTCTTCAGTTCAAGTACTTCAGTGAACTCTTGTAATTAATCTTGTAGGTAGTAAGCCTCCTTTGAGCAGTGAGCTCTAGGTAGTGTACTGAAGGCATGTGCCTTCCCATTTTGTAATACCTTTAACAAAGTATAAAATCTTGTGGGTTAACCCCCACCATGGTTTTTCCCTTAATCGGGTTTCCACGTAAAAATCTAGGTGTTCATGTGTGATAATCTTGTTGTTTCTGTCCTTAAGTTCATGCTTCTTTCATTAGAATGTATGTGGTAAATTTATAAAGGAACATATTAATAAGTTTTTTAGAACATTGGTTCACCCCCCTCTCAATGTTCCTTAATTTCAACACCAACACTCTGATCCTTTGTATTGGTTGGATCAGTGTTTTTTGAAGGAGGTGACACATTTTGCCCAGTTTGAATAACTTGATATGTTCTTTTTGCTCCAATCTCTCCATTTTTCTCAAGATGGCCATCATCCTTTTCTCTTTCCTCAAAAGAGGACCATTCTTCAATTGTATTAATTTTCATTTTCATGAGGACATCTATAGTTATCTTCAAGGTGTCCTTCTCCAACCTCTTTATTTCCTCTTTATCATTAGACATGAACGTATTTAATCTCCTTTTTGTTCTAAATTATTTGGCTAACCTCTGAATAGCCTTATCCTTTTCTTGAATAGAAATTGAGGGACAAATCTTCTCAATTTCCCTATTTCTCATCTCAAAATCTCTGCTCATGGTTTCATCTCTTCTCTTTGTCAATACACTAGCAAGATTATCAGGTAGTTTATCAATAATTTCTATTAGAGAAACATTGAATGCATCCATGTACCTGATTATTGTTGTTTCAATGATTGATTGGTCATCTGATGCTCTTTCATCATAAAGTTGTACTACTTCTTTTAGATTTTTATATTTTGTTATAGCATTGATAGTAGCTTCAAGTTGTAGATGTGGAAGGCTTGATTTTTCTGACTTCTTTATCTTTTCTCTGCCCTTCTCCTTTGATACCTCTCCTTTTCCATCAACTTTACTTTCTCTTTTCTTCTTTCCCTTTCATTTCCCCTTAGAAGGTTGGACTCCTTCACTAATTTTCTCTTCTCTTCTTTTGAAGATGAATCCTTCTTTTTCCTTCTCACTTTCTTCCTCACTTCCTGTAACACTATCAAGTTTTGCTCTTTTGACATTTGTCTGTTCTCAAGAGACTTGAGGCTCTGTTTTCCTTTTTCAGACCAACTTAGGTCCTTCTTATTTTTCCTCTTCTTACTCATCGTCATTATGACTAATATAGTTTTCTCTTGTTGCATTTTCTTTTACCCTTCTCTTCTTGGAAGGTTGATGTTGCAGAGAAGCACTAGATGTTTCATTCTTCTCTTGACTTGTTGTAGGCATGGTACCAGAGGATTTTGGAGCAGCGGCAGAAGAGGTAGAGGTCCTATTTGACATTCTTATGCTTGGAGACTTTTCTAGAGAAGCAAATAGACCTTTGGATTTCTCTACAGAGCTCATAGGTGACATCATGTTTTCAACCTTAGACCTCATTTTCTCAACATTTTTCTTTATTTCTTTCTCCTTGTGCTTTAGATACACTTCAATGGATTTCTCTTCATATGTTCCATATCTTTCTGTAGAGGTATCTTTTAGTTTTCTAAGAATTAGGTCTACAAGACCTATAATTATATCTTCTGCCACCTCATAACCCATCTTTGGAATCCAGATTGTTCTGGGTTCCACTGCTTCCATATAGCATTCATTTTTGTTGACCATGAAGATGATATCATTCTTATACTTTTCTACAACCTTCGTATGGATTATTTCCCTTGCTTGCATTCTCTCCTATAAATTCTTAAAGAAACCCTATAGACCAGCATTTTGGGTCTCTAAGTTTCCCAATCTTCTCAAATGATCTCTGATTTGCACTACTGTTGGAGTATGTCCAAACCATACAATGTTCTTTGTACCAAGAATTTCTCTAAGAAATTAAAATAGTAAGCAAATAATTAAAGTACCAAATTTGAAGGGGTACTTTGAGTCTTTTGTCTTCTGTAGATTCTCAAGCAATTGTTGTCTTAGTAGTTCACACAAGTCATAGTCTGCACCATTCTTGACCATCTCATATGTTGTGTTGATGGTAGTAGCAGAGATTGAGTTTTCTCTGTTGGTGAAGTAAATTTTGTATCCAATCATCATGGATGCATACTTTACTATAGAGTCCTTAATATCATTCATGGTTAGGGCTCTCTTGTCAAACTTCACTCAGATGAACTTCATTACCATATCATTTTTCACTGACTTTAGTGCTAGAACTATTCCAATGGAGCATAACCTTGTCACAACCCTAATGGCTTCCTTGATTATCATATGCGATAGATCCAGCCACATAAATTTATCGTGGATGCAGCTCAATACATATTTGACCCAAGCATCATCATAACATAGAATGGGAAAATCACTCCATACATCCAATTTCTTCTATGTCAAGATAATATATTCATGTTTTAGGTCAAAATTGTCATCGGTTAGCTCATTGACCCATACTTCTCCCAGTTTAGCATGATTGTATTCCTCCATTTTTGTATGGATGTACATCCTCACATCCTTTGTATGTAGAACACCATATGGAGTTCTAGAAAAAGCACCATCTGGATCAGTTTCCATAGATTTAAATGGATGTCATTTGAACTTAGGGCAGGTCCAAACTACTACCTCTATGACTTGCAGAATAAACATTTTTAAAATACTACTGAATAACTTAGGGCAAGATAAAAACTATAAATACATTTCAATCACTTCCAGTTATGGTTTGATTAGCTTCTCCTTGCTCCTTTGCTACTCTTCTCTCTTCAAAGTTTGATTGCAAATGATCTTCTTGTTTAGCAAGATTGCTTAAAAACCCCTTTTTTGTAAAACCTAACTTGCATTCAATGCACAGATTGATAAAGGTGTCAAAGCCTTAACTGTGATACACAGTCACCTTCAATTGCTCTGTAATATTCCACAATAAGATAATTTTCACTAGTGTTTTCTTTAGTAGGTTAAGCATGTCATCTTACACCACATATCCACATTTTGAGAGCATCAACACCATATCTTTGGTAGGGGATTAAAGTTTGTTTATTAGAGCTCCCCCTGAGCCAAAGCATTCTACTTAGTTTTCGAAGGAAACATCCACACCAGAGACTGGCACGGCCTCATCCTTCATCTTATTTTCTTCTTTCTTTTTCTAGACCTTGTCCATTTCTATCTTTATCTCTACCAGATCCACATTCTTCACTGGATCACTCTTCTTCACCAGATTAACCTTCACATTCTTACTTCTGTAAAATTTAGCAATGTGACCTAATTTGTTGCATTTATAACATCTGACATTTGAACAAGCTTACTTCCATTCATCTTGGATCTACATTGATTAGCCTTATGCTCAAACCTACTACATGTATAACAATAACTATTGAAAGATGAACCCATCATACCCTTATTGTAACCATTCATTCAACCACCAACTCCCCTTCTTAAACATTCTTCTCATTAAAAAAACAAATGGCTCCCTTGGTCGTTGTGTCTTTAGAAAATCAACCCACACAGACCTTTACATCCATGCGTCTTCACATCACCACCCCGCTCAAAAGGCAAGTATCCTCAAGAATCTCACCACTAGAGTCCTTCACATTTGTGATGATGAGCACATTAACCAAGAGCTTTCTCACCTTTCCAAGGTCTTCAAATTAAATGGGTACAACCACAAACAGATCACCAGAGCCTTTAAGCAAGCTAAAGCTCAACTCATTTCTAAACCAACCAATCATAACTCACCTAGAGTCTTTGGCGCCACCCTCCCTTACATCAAAAGAATCTCTAACAAGATCGCTAAAATCCTCCATAAAAAAGGTCTCTTTTGTGCCTTCAAGCCCATGGTGAGCACTAGAAAACTTGTCCCTACCACCAAAGATCCCAAAAACATCCTTCACAATGCAGGGGTCTACAAGATTGATTTCTCTTGTGGGACTCCTTACATTGGGGAGACAGGTCACTCTATCAACACCAGAATCAGGGAACATGCTGCTAACATTAGACATGAAAGAATCACCAAATCTACCCTAGTAGAGCATTCCTCCAACACAAAACACCACATTTGCCTCGAAGATGCTCATGTTCTGGTCAAAGAAGATAGTTTCTTCAAGAGAAAAGTTAAAGAAGCTATTTTTATCAGGAACCACCCCTCCAACCTAAACTGGGAAGATGGATGGAGTCTAAGCGCAACTTGGAATCCTCTTCTAGATTCCCTCCCAACTAACTCCCATTCCATTTGATTCCTCTTCCCCCTGCCCTTGTTGTCTTCTTTATTTTTGAATTCTCATTTCTTTCATTTTCTTTTGCTGACATCATCTTCCTTTCTTTTCCTATCCTCTTCTTCTTCTTATTATTATTATTATTATTATTATTATTATTATTATCTTTGGTATTATTTATTTCAATCTCCCAACTCCTATTTCACCCCTTTTACATCTACTTTCTCTTCTTTACCTTTCCACTCCTCTCATTTTTTATCCTTCTTTCTTTTTATTTTTTATTTTTTCTCTTTCTTGTCTTGTTTTTTTCGTGTCAAACCTCCTCCCCTCCTTCCCCTTTTTATAAAATCTAGTTTCTACAATTTATGTTTCATTTTATCCTCTTCCTGATGATGGATCACAAAGTGTGATCTAAAACGTCGATGCAAAAAAGCTCTACACAGTTTTTTCCAGAAACAATCAGCTATCAACCATTCATTATCTGATTTCTACATTCACTAGCTCTATGACCAATTCTTTGACATGTAAAACATTGACCAGAGAATAGTTGAATATTTTGATTCATCCTACTCCTACATTACATAGCCTTATGTCCAAATTTATTGCAAGAGTAATAGTAGCCAGAGTACCTTTGTGCAACTAGTTGTCTGATAGGTGGCCTCTTGAAATTTTTCTTCTGGTTCTTGACCTATCCGTTATTATCCTTCTTGACTACAACCTTATTTTGGTTATTTTTCTTCTTCTTACCATTGTTTGAAGTCTGATTTATCTTTGAACTTTCACCCTTTTCAAATCCTAATCCTTCTTTATTCTTAGGAGCCTTTTGATTTGCAATCATTTCATCAAGTAGTATGGAGATTTTCTTGAATATGTCTTCTTGAACTTTTGCTTTTTCTAGCTCAGTCTTTAAGACCACTATTCCTTGTTCAAGCCTTGAACATTCTTCAAGTTTGCCTTTCAGTTTTTCATTTAGGCATTCTTCAATTCCTTTTCCTTCCACAACTTGTATTTTCAGACTGGTGATTGTCTCATTTGATTGATTAAGCTAATCATTTACTTCCTTGTATCTTTCTTTGAATTTCTTGTTTTTCTCTCTCAACTTCTTGATGCATTCATCTACTTCCTTAATTTTTTCTCCTAGAATCTCTATTCTTACATTGAAATTTTTCTAGATCATTAAGGGTCGATCCAAGTTTTCCATTCATGTCAACTATGCAATCTTCCTCAGTAAATTCAATAGAAGGGATTTCTTCCAGAGGGATAGTGTTGGCAAGAGACACTATATGGACTCATGAATGTTGTCATTGATGGAAACAAAGGTTATCTCACACATCTGCAAGACATGATGAGTCTTTACTAGAAGTCAGATTGAAGAAGTGTTGAGGTCTGGTAAGCAAGAACAGAGCAGTCAGTAAGGTCTGACAGACAGGTTCGGATCTCTCAGAAGAAGTATCTCAGTGACGTGCAGATTTGGGGTAGTCAAGAGGAGTACCTTGACAAATAGAATCCAATGATTTAGCCTCCGGTGTTGAAAGGATGAAGAGATATGAATACTTGAGTGTTGGGTTCCTGATTGACAGTGTGAACAGAGGAAGAATTGACTGACAGAACATTAGACATTATTCTAGATGTGTTACTGATGATGGTAAAGGTTCTTAAGGTGTAAGTTATGATTGGCCAACATGATTGATAACTTCTACAAGAATATCCTTGATCCGCATTACTTGGTATGCAAGAATTCAGCCGACAGACCAAAGTTTGAGATAATATTGACTATTCCGGGTGCTGACTAGAAAAGTGTTGAAATCACTTGTGCGGATATATATACAAGATGGATTTAGATATGAAGGCATGTGTGGTGTGTGTTTAAGTGTGAAGAAAAGTAGAAGAATATATAAAAGGTAGAAAAATAGGTTTGAAATGTAAGAGGACAACAGCACTCAAGGAGAATAAGAATGAAGTGTTGAAGATCAGTCTATTGAGCTTAACCAAAACTGAACTTCAGCATATGTGGATTCTTTTCATTAGATCAAGTTTTCTTCTTGTAAACAATAAGTCTTTTGTAGGCAGTGAGCCTCTTGTGAGCAGTGTGCTCGGGCAGTGAGCCCTAAATTGGCAAGTGCCATTTTGTATCTTCTATTCTTCTAACAGAGAATAATATCTTCGGTTAATCACCCCGTGGTTTTTTCCCTTAATAGGGTTTCCACGTCAAAATCATTGTGTCCTATGTATTGGTGTTATTTACATTTCATGATTATGATTGCTTATAGAATCTGATGTTGCATTAACTGTTAAGAAAGTACAGAAAGTTAAATTATTAGGATAACTGATTCACCCCCCTCTCAGTTATCAACAATTGGTATCAAAGCCAAGTTCCTCCCAACTAAGCCTAACAGCTTGAGGAAGATCTATGAATTCAAATGGATGTGTATGGTATGAGGGAGCAACTTAAGTCTACCCTTGATGATCTTGAGCAGTCAAATTCTAAAGTCAATGAATTAAAAGAAAGACTCAAACAGGCTGATGATTTCATAAAAGAACTAAAAGAGAAACTAAGTCTCTCTATGAAAAAGAGAAAGGAGCTACTTCAACAATTGGCAAGACAAGGTGAAGCAAATGATACAAATGAAGACTTAAAGGAGAAGACTAAGTTATGTGAAAAATTGTCAAAAGAGGTCATTATGGTAAGTCATGAAATGGAATCAAGAGTTATAAAATTCACCCGAGAAATTGAAGAAAAAAGAAAGACTGAAGATGATCTAAGACAACCTCTCAAGGAGAAATCAGAAGACTGCCACAAGATGGATAGAATAATCAGACATCTTGAAGATGCTAGAGATAATGAAGAAAAACTTGAGGATCAAATTGTCTCTCTTAAAAGGGATCTTCAAACAGCAAATGAATACAAAGAGAAATTCAAGATAAGTTCTGCTCAACTTGAAGTTCTCCTTGAAAGACAAAAGAGGGCAGATGACAAGTGTGGCCTAGGATATGAAAAAGGTGAAAGCTCCGGATCCTGTTAGAAGAATTTTGAATCAGAAAATCCAAGGAACAGGCCTAGAAGACTTCCGGTAAGGCAGCCTAATGCTCAAAGATATCCATCCTTCAATGGATACTGCCATAACTGCAATAACTTTGGTCATAAATCTAATCAGTGTAGAAAGAGAATGAACCAGACTAATACATCCTTCTCCAGACAATGTTTCAACTGCAAAAGGTATGGTCACAAATCTCATGAATGCAGAAATATGCAAATAAAAAATTCATTCAATGGTAGATGCTTTGCATGAAATAGAATGGGTCATATGGCTAATCAATGCAGATCAAGAGGATTTCAATCAAATATGCAAACAAATGTTGTTTGCCAAATTTGCAATAGATCCGGTCATATTGCCAAATATTGCAGAACAAAAAGGGTCCGGTACACCATAATCAAAATCAAGACAAAGGGAAAGGAAAGGTGAATGCAGATGAAGTTAAAGGTGAGATGAACAAGATTTGGGTAAAGAAAAGTACAGAGAATGTAGGGGATGGATCCGCACTAGAATCTGGTGCTAATATTCCTTCCAGAAATTAAAAAGTGAGCTCTGGCTCAGGGGGAGACACAAGGAAAAATATTTTCCCCCAGCCAGTCAATTGGTGCCTGTAATCGGCACATGAAAGGCTGTGGATCAAAGGAGTTTTCAGAGAAATGCCTAGATAAGCCATAGTAAATATTTGAAAGATCCGCATGAAGATTTAAAGAGTCTAATCCCTTTAGATAGATCTAGTTTAATAGTCTTCCGGTAAATGCAGGTTTCTTACAAGTTTGGTCCGATGTGATTCTAAAATTGAGACATCTTGATCTACGGATAAATCAAATGGTTGAGGAAAGTAAGAAAGCTCATTGTTAATCTCCAAGGATAACTCTAAGCATATTATAGTGATCTAGAAAGAGATTTATTTCAAAGTAAGGAACTCAGAGCAACCAGAATAACTTAAGTTTTGCATTTATTGCGATATGGAATTAGGGTTTTTTCAGCAACAAAAGGGTTCACTCGCTCATCATTTTCACAATTTGCATTCGAGAAGAAAGGAAAAGGAGCTCTGCAACAAGATTTCTCAAGAAGCAACTGCTGAACTCAAATCATTCAAGTTCACTCCATGGACCCTACAAGCACAAAAGGTATTTTCCGTTATCAAATATCTCTCTGTAAATCCTTGAATGATGGGTACTCCAAATATTGTGAAGATCTCTGATAGGCCTCACCCCAAATTCAAGAAACATCCATACAAATCCTTGGAAGTAGATCCCCTAGGAGCATCTTCCAGTGTTCCGCATGGTGTGTTGCATACAGAAGATATTAGGGTTTACATACACGTGAATATTGAAGAGTTTGGGTAATTCAAACTAAGAGACATCTATCATAAACAATTGATAGATGATGCTTTTGAACTTAAACCTCAATATAAGGGCATCCAGGAGAAACATTTTGATCAGTTCATTCATTTCCCCTACTTTGAAGAAGATGAATGGGTCCGGTATGTATTGAGTAGGATAAATGATAACTTCCTATGGCTGAACAGACCTTGCAAAATCACTAAGGAGGCAACTAGGGCAGTAACCGGCTTACACTCCTCCGGAGGGATACCTGTCCTCAAATCTGTCAAAAACCAAATTGTAATTGAGGCCACCAGATCAAAATTTGATAAGAGGGCAATGGCCATTGAAGATATCACTGACCCGGATATCAAGTTTGCATCTATGATAATAGGGTATAAGATATATCACTCCAGTAGGGAGAATTCAGTGTCCAGAACTGTAGTGTATACTGCCTATGAGATGCTGAGAAAGAATCTAGAGTATGATCTCTGTGAACTCCTTCTAAGTCAATTGATGGAGAACATACAAAAGATCAAAAAGGACAAGAAGAACTCCTTTAAATATGGTGGACTGATATTGTGTTTATTTTTCTACTTCATGAATGAGCTACCCGGATCCAATGGATGGGTATGGCAAAATAACAAACCGGTAGTAATTCAAATCAGAGATTACTTACATGAACTTGGAGATGCCAAGGCAAGGAATACAGCTCTGTGGGGGTACTTTAAGAACTTCCAAAATACTATGCAAATCAGAGAAAGAATCCCAAAATCATTGGTTGAGAAATATAAAGATACAGTGTGCTTCATGGTAGACACTGATCAATGCCTAATGGAGGCAGTAGAGCCAAGGACAGTTTGGATCATGCCTACGGGGTATGAAGTTGATGAACAAATTGTGGAGTTGTATGTTCAACACATGCTAAGTCAGCTAAAGGATCCAAAGGTAGAAAGGTTTGGAACCTTTGAAGAGGTAAGTGTAAAAGTTCATGTGGAACTCAGACAACCGAAAATAAAGAGGAAAGTGAGAAAAGAAGTTGAAGAAGTTGCCAAAGGCTTAGGCATCTCAAAAGAGGCACTTGATGCCAACAGGGAAAAGATGGAAAGGACTGAGGAAGAGAAGAGAGGCAGAAAAGGGAAGTAAGGAAAGTGCTCCGGTAGAATCTTTAACTCGGATGAGATCATCAAAGAGATCAGCACCTGCCACTGCTAAAAGATCAAGGACCTCAAACCGGAAGCAAAATCATCTAGGAGAGGAGAGAAAAGAACTAAAACAAAGGCCACAAGGCCCTATGTTAGTCAGAAGGATGATGAAGAAACTGAATCAGATGAGGAGATAAAGAAAATGAAGAAGCAAAAGAAGAAAACATCCAGTGAACCCTCTACCAGTCAAGGTGAAGAAGAAAAGGTAGAGGAATTTGTAGAAAAGCCCACTTTGTCTTTAGATGATGTCATCAAATCAGTCAATGTGGATGGAAACCTTCAGCCAATGGCTAAATTCTATGATGATTACAATGAAGCAGCAATTAAGTATTTGAACATATATAACAAGGCTTTTATTGAAATTATATCTCTTATTCCCAAAAGCCTAGAAAAAGAGTTAGAAATAAGAAAGAATAATGCCATGGCAAAAGATCTTGAGATCCGGGAACAGATAGCCATTCAGCTATATCCTTCAATCGATTCAAAGCAAATGAATATGATCTTCAAAGATTGCAAGGATGAATTCTGAAGCAAAGCTAGAATGAATCATCTCATGCTTGGTGAGACTCACAAGATAGCCAAGGAAATAGAAGAGATCCTCTGGAATGCCTTCAAAAGATTCAATCTTCCTATTATAGAGGACTTGGGTGTTGATCCTTCGACCATAGGTGTTGAAAAGGAATCCACTGAGGAAATGACAAAAGAGGTAATGGACACCGGTGAAGAGAAGGGCTTGGAACCCTCTGCTCCGTAAGAGGTGGCCCATGAACAAATAAACATCACTCCTTCGGTTTCCCCTGCTGACTCTAGATCCAAAGGAGAAGAAAGAACAAAGGAGAAAGAAGCAGAGGTGAAGGAAAAAGAAGGTGACAGTACCAAGGTTGTAGAAGGAGAAAAAGCTCCAAGAGACAGTTCTGAGACTGCAGAAGAGAAGAAGAATCTGTCTCCAGTAAGAGACACTGCAGAAACTGTCAAAGAGTTCTTAGACAAAGAGCTAATGGAAATTGATGAACCAGAACTTCTACAAGGGCCACTTAATTTTGACTCTCTTTCTCTGGTACAGACAATGAAGATAGCTTCATTTGATAATGCAAAGGCCAAAGAAAAACTCCTGAAGTCTCACATGGAAGACTGTGAGCTTATAGTAGCTGCATCCGGAGTGTTAGAAAAGATCATGCCATCTTTTCAAAAGGATCCCTTAGCCTCCTCATCCGGTAATCTCAAATCTCTGATTAATAGTATTAGTATACATTTCTATTCTCTAGAGAAATCAGTTGAGGGAGAAGATCAGGAAAGAGTTTTTGGATAAGAGATTCTCTGAGCTACAAGGGCTAATAGCAAATGACAGGAGAGTAATAGGTATTGGGATAAAGAGCTTGGAAAATGCTCTCAAGGATGGAGGAGATGTATACAAATTTTTTATATCCTGGTCTAAAGCAACAGTGGAGATTAAGAAGAAAGTGAAAGAACAAGAGGCCAAACTAACAAAACTTTCTCAAAATTTTGATCCACTTACCACATCCATAATAAATCAAGAATGTTAGACAATTGCAGTTTTGAATGAAATTAAAAAGCTTGAAAAAGAGAAGAAAAATGGAATCAGTAGGTTGAATGAACTTAGAGGAATAATTATCCCTAAGTTGGAGGCCATGCATGAGGCCTTCAGTGATGCTCAAACTACAGCGAGAACAAATGATCTGACAGATCTGAAAAAGGCAGAAGCTTATGCATTCCTGTTGAGTGGTCACATCACAATTTTGGATAGAATGAAGCAAAGTTGGGTGATAGAATTTGTCCAGTTGAAGACATCTTTTGCAGATATCCTTCAGTTTATGTAAACTATAGCATGTATAAATACGTATGCGGCTAAGTATAGAAGTGTTTTTGAGAAATATTTTTTGTGCGGACCCCACCCTTTGCCATTGATGTCAAAGGGGGAGTGAGGAGCAATGAAAAATAAGGAATCCAACTAAGGGGGAGCTCTAGAAAATGTACATAAAAACATAGCATCAACCAAGGGGGAGTATAGTGTGACAGTCATTTTTCACTAAGTGTTTCCATCAATGCCAAAGGGGGAGATTGTTGGCAAGAGACACTATATGGACTCATGAATGTTGTCATTGATGGCAACAAAGGTTATCTCACACATCCGTAAGACATGATGAGTCTTTACTGGAAGTCAGATTGAAGAAGTGTTGAGGTCCGGTAAGCAAGATCAGAGCAGTCAGTCAGATCCGACAGACAGGTTTAGATCTCTTAGAAGAAGTATCTCAGTGACGTGCAGATTTGTGGAAGTCAAGAGGAGTACCTTGACAAATAGAATCCAAGGATTTAGCCTCTGGTGTTGAAAGGATGAAGAGATATGAATACTTGAGTGTCAGGTTCCTGATTGACAGTGTGAACAGAGGAAGAATTGACTGACAAAACATCAGACATTATTCCAGATGTGTTACTGATGATGGTAAAGGTTCTTAAGGCATAAGTTATGATTGTCCAACATGATTGATAACTTCTACAAGTATATCCTTGATCCACATTACTTGGTATGCAAGGATTTAGCCGACAGACCAGAGTTTGAGATAATATTGACTATTCTGGGTGCCGACTAGAAAAGTGTTGAAATCACTTGTGTGGATATATATACAAGATGGATTTAGATATGAAGGCATGTGCGGTGTGTGTTTAAGTGTGAAGAAAAGTAGAAGAATATATAAAAGGCAAAAAAATAGGTTCAGAATGTAAGAGGACAACAGCACTCAAGGAGAATAAGAATGAAGTGCTATAGATCAATCTATTGAGCTTAACCGAAACTGAACTTTAGCATATGTGGATGCTTTTCATCAATTCAAGTTTTCTTCTTGTAAATAGTAATTCCTTTGTAGGCAGTGAGCCTCTTGTGAGCAGTGTGCTCGGGCAGTGAGCCCTAAATTGGAAAGTGCCATTTTGTATCTTCTATTCTTCTAATAGAGAATAATATCTTCAGTTAATCACCCCGTGGTTTTTTCCCTTAACAGGGTTTCCACGTCAAAATCATTGTGTCATGTGTATTGATGTTATTTACATTTCATGATTATGCTTGCTTATAGAATCTGATGTTGCATTAACTATTAAGAAATCACAGAAAGTTAAATTATTAGGATAACTGATTCACCCCCCCTCTCAGTTATCAACAGATAGGATATCTCCTAGGTTCCATGTGTTCACACTTCAAGATATTCCTCAAGTGGTTAACCCTCTTCCAAGGAATCAGGCTCTGATACTAATTGTTGAATAGTTGGAATACTAAGAGGGGGGGTGAATCAGAATTCTCATAAACCACTTAATCATTTAAACATTCATTCCACATAGCATACTTAATTTGCAATAAGAAAGAAAAGAATGAAATCAAACATTAAAGAACATAACACATGAACACCATATTTTTTACATGGAAAATCCAAAAAGGGAAAAACTATGGTGACAATTAGCTCACAATATATTAATAATACAACCAGTTAAGGTTATTACAATTTGGTGGACTCACTGTCCAAAAGAGAATACTCACTGCAGGTGGCTCACTGCCAAAGGACTCACTGTCCTAAATAGAAAGAGATAGAAGAAAGGGTGGCTCACTACCAAATATGAACTTCTAGTAATGCATCTGACTAATGTTGAAGATACAATTCTACTGAAGCTTATAATACTGAATCAACACACTTCATCTTCACCACAATCTCAACTTATCCTTCTCTACATTAGATTTTGTTCACACACACTTAACTCTTTCGCATACAATACACACTCCACACAAGAATTCAACCTTATTTATATACCACAATCAAGGAAAACATCAAACAAGTCAGCATGATAGATGTATTGTGTGACTTCTTGTCCTGTCAGCCCAAAACTCAACCCTATACGCTTTGCGGAGAGAACCAAAGCATGTAGCACATTCATATAGGTTGGCACAACCTATAATTACTCCCTTAACTTTGTTCCATTCTTGAATCAACTCCACACAACCTCAACTCCTTCATGTTAGCTCAATTGGTGAAGTAGCAATAGCATGAACTATCTTTTAGTTCACAACTCAACATGTGGACCACCAAAATGCTTAGCACTTGAAGACTACACACTCCTAACATCCATAAACTTATTCTAAAATCTATATAGAAAGATATTCATCTATGGTGGAATGCAGAGCATTCTATTATACCACTGGCACTATTATTACACTATCATTTCAGAGTCCAATACTCTGCCAACTCTATCTTTCACTTCGAAGGGATTCAAGACCTAAATCTTTGGATTTAGACTCCTTTAGTATGCACCAACATTGCCTTACAACTACATATCAAAATTCTTCATAGCGGAGAAATGCAGACTAAAATACTATGACCCTGTCATAGATTTTGTACTGCAAATGCCTTAGGAAAATTTTCAGCGAATTATGCCTGACTGTGGAACTCCAAAGTGGAAAGATATCATCTTTAGGTGTACTTTCCTTCATATTGTACTTAGTAGCTTCTCCATATCAACACTTAGGTGTATTCTCTTCAATATCATACTTAGCAACTTCTCCTGACCAACACAATTGTATCTGTATACCTTGTTGAACCTTTCCAGATCAATACAACTATATCCTTACACTTTGTTGCCATCAATGACAATACTCCACACTACCATGCTCATCAGTCTCTTCATCAACATGCTTATATTGCCAACACAAATTTCTTCTAAGTAGGAAGTGGTAGCACTCCAACTATGCAAGAGATTATGACAACATAGAAAGATTAATAAAATATCCATATAGTAATGATCTTGTCATTAAAAAGGATAACATAAAATAAAAATTAGTGGCATATACCCCTCTAAATGATTGCATACAAAGGATGAAAGGAATTGGAGGTAAGGAGAAAAAGATATGATTTGATAAAGCTTGTAAAAATGGTGAAAGGTATAATCATGAGAGAATATAAGTAAGATTTGGTCAGGAAAACACATATAAGAAGGGATGGAAAGGTATCCCATGATGAAGGCTAATATCAAGATAACAGAAACAATAGAAATTAGATAAGAAATGTGTAATCTTGCATGACTAAAATGTATAAGATATAAGCATAATAAGGATCATAACATGGAAACATAATATATAATAAGGATAAGGATCATAAGATTTAAGGCATTTGGACATAGGATAAACATGTTACTTGTTATATGTTAAAAAGGGGGAAGGATGCAAAGTATGAGTACACTAGATCAAACCCTCCTTTCACTACAACATTCAAAGACAAAACTGAGCTTAAGTCACTACAAGATGGATGAGGACTCAACTACAAATTTTGTGCTCTTTCAAGGAAAGATAAGATTCAACCAAGCCTTTTATCAAACCCTAGGCCAATCAATGCACTAAACCCTAGAACAATGATAATTAGCTTGAAACAGATGATCAACAATAGAAATCTAGAAACCAAAAGTATAGATATGATCAGTAAGATGTCCAAACCTATCTCCCGAAAGTAAAGGTGTCGGAGGACAAATTTGGCAACCACCTAAGTCCAGAAGTGAGATTCTACCAAATGTCAAAATTGAGAAAATGTTGCAAAGGATGCTCATAGATTAGATCCAAAAGATTGAAGCCCTATATACTAGGGTGGAAACTACCCAAGTCTAGTCGAAGGAATATTCTAGAACTATTTCCAGATCCTGAAACTATAATTCCTACACTACCTTCCTATAGCTCTAGTTTTCTCGAGACCTATACCTATAACCTACACTCAAGACTGCAAGAGAGGGGTTTGGGGGTTGTGGTGTTTAGAGATTTTCCTTAGTAAAATCCTAGGTTAGCATTCAATCTTTCCCAACACCATTGTTAATGAGAGAGTGTGCCCTTGCAGGGCAGAGGGTAAAGATAATCCAAATGATGAAATGGTTCAAATGATTCAAATAGAAATAATGTCACCTTAGAGGTGAAGTCCTTAGGAGGATTAAATCTCTTCAACTCATAAGGAGATGGATGATGAAGCCATATCTGCAACAAACACACAAACACAAACACAAATCTGCAGCAACAACACAATGAATGCCTTGAATGCTCTTTGCTCCAATATCATAAGTTCATGTTATCCATCTAAGTGTAAAATGAAGTTATCCACTAACATTTACGAATTTAAATCACAAAACCCAATAAGGAGAAATATTTTGGAAGGGCCCAAGCCGACATACCAAAAGTTAGCCTCGACCAATTAGGTGAGACTTGGGTGATTGGCACCCAAGTCCAAGGGCCTAAATTGGGTCAGGGTTAAGCTAAAGGAGGCCTCAAGGGTCCAAAATGTCATGGGTGTCGAGTAATTTCCTTCGGGGTGATCAATTAGAATGTACAATGAAGTATAAGCAAGAAAATAGGAGCTAGGAGCGAAACTAGGAGGTTAAAAGGCATATGGCCACTTTTTACTCCATAACATTACAATAACATGATATCATAATGGATAAGCCTAATCATCCTATGGAAACATGTAAATGCCACAAACATATAGCATGTGAGAAACATAGGATGTAAATATGAAAAGCATATTATCATGCTAACATGACAAACATATACAAGTGATAACATAAGTATGTGTGAACATTAGGATCATAGAAAGATAAGCATAATAAGCATGGTATATAGATTGCATAATGGCTAGACATCATAATTATGGAATATAGGAAGCATAAAATCATAAATATGGAAGAAGCTAAAGGAAATATGCTCCCCAAGTGGGGAAAACAAAACATAAAGCATAACATAGAAGGTGAATTGATCATAGGATATGCACAACAAACATGGCATAAACAAAATGCCAAAGTGTAAGTACACATAAGAAAGAAAGGGAAAAATTCTAACATAAAGGGAGTCATATATGAAAGGGCAAGCTAAAAATAAATAATTAGAAGAATGCTTAAGGTCTTAATAAAAAACATTAGAGAGATCACCATCCTAGATATCATTTGTATCCCAACAAGTAGCATCTAAATCTACATCCTCAAGTAAATGGATTTCATCATAATAAGAAGTGAAGATCTTAATGAAAACACTAATTGTTGATTTATCCTTCTTGTACCCATTGTTCTTGCTTATTTGGATATGGATCCATAGATAAATTTTGAATTTTCTTAACTATAACATCTTTCTCATGTACCCATTAACAAGTAATGCCTTTAGAATTAAATGTAGATTTTTCATGCATAATTCCCTTATACTTCTCTTGTTTTCTTGGTACACAAGCAATTTGTTCCTTGTAAGGATCTTTTAAAGGCATGCATATATCAATAAATTTATGTTTAAATATTGTAGAATATGCAACTTGAGGTTCCCTTTCCATTTATTTAAGTGGTTTAAAATAAGAAGGTGCATAAGTGATCTTGGATTGAATCATAGTAGGCTTTGTAGGTCTAATAAATTCTTGATTCTTGTTTATTTTGGTCATCCATTGTTCTTCTTTGTGAAGCTTATATAAATATTGTATATCATCATTACACTCATATGGAGGCTCCTTAGGATCCTTCACATGTATATACCAAGTTAAATGACTCAAGTCACATAATGGCTTATATTGATCTTTCTCAACTTTAACCACCTTGCCTTCATGAACAAATTTACACACTAATATAAAATAGGAGGAACTGAACTATTCTATCCATGGTCTTCCAAGAAACATTCCAAATCTATCTGAAGATAGAATGACATGACATAACACTAGTAGATCCTTAGGACTAACTTCTAAAGATAGAATGATGAAACCCATGGTCTTAATCAAAATACCATTACTAATTTTTAATGAAACACTAGAAGGTGATAAGACTACTATTGGATATGATGATTAAACAAAATCTTTAGTGCATATATTAAATTGACATTTAGGATTAATGAGAAAGCAACTAGGTGAAAAACCATTGACATGGCTAGTCACATATAATAGACCATAATAGTTATTATATGGGATCTCATCATGAGAAAAATAATCAATAGAGAATCATGAGAAGAAGGTGTATCTCTAAAATGTATCATACTCACAAAAGCATATGTATGTAAATGTTCATG
Source organism: Cunninghamia lanceolata (assembly GCA_027924645.1). NCBI lineage: Eukaryota > Viridiplantae > Streptophyta > Pinopsida > Cupressales > Cupressaceae > Cunninghamia > Cunninghamia lanceolata. The sequence goes on along the minus strand of BSBN01001135.1, from coordinate 1,955,215 downwards.
AGAACCAATATAATAGTAATCCATAAAATATCTATTAGCATGTGCATTTCCATGGAAAAATGATCTATTCATAATGTGCATTGATATTGTTAGCATGACTAAGAAATAAATTGGTATAGATTTTCAAATTATAACTAGGGGAGCAATTATTCAATTGCTCTTGTCATTGATTTATATTCTATATGAATCATATTATTATATATCAAATCCTTCACTATATGTTTTAATTTCATTCCCCCTTTAGTATCATTAGGAAAGATGTCTCAACCTTGAATCCTAATGTTAAAAATGATAAAAATGTAGTTGTTGGGCTATAGAACACAAAAACACAACTTTTTGGTCTCTAGAGGTCAATCTCGACCCTTAAAAATATTGAAACAAACCTTAACTAGAGAAAGTAGGAAAATAGCATGGGCCTCTCTGATATCTACAATTAAAACAAGTGGGCTCAATTAGTTTCCCAGATTAAAATTTATGGCCTCCAAAAGTTGGGCCTCCCACATCACAAATTTAAGAGCATCTATGATGCATGTGGGAGTTTTAAGAGGTAGTTACACTTGTCGAACAACTTATGAAACATGTTATGACATGCCATAATGAACATTTTAATTGAGATAATGGAGCCAAAATGAAGCACCCAAGTTGGTGAGTGAATAGTGATGATGTTATGACATCTTATGTCAGGTGTAAGGAATATGTTATTTCTAGCTTGTGGACTCATCTTGGGATTTGGGCATTGGATTTTAAATAGGGATTTTGGTGCCACATTTTGGGTGCTTTTACCTTATGGTTTCCTAATTACCATTTGACAGTTTCATATATTGCTTTGCCTATTTATTGGGTTCTTGAGATGGAGGTTATATAGTGAGTTTTGTAGGTATTATTATGCTACCAAAATTGCTCCAGATCTCTTTTTGGTGATACTTCTATGAAGTCATAGACTTTGCAAGAATATTATAACCACTGATTACTAAGTAATACATTGAGTTACTTTTTAGAGTGTGGTATTTTCTCCTGAAAGGATTTTTCCATGTAAATTATTATGTTATGGTATAATGTTTTGTGTTTATTTCCTTGTAATTGTATGGTTAGTTTAATTTTTGCACATATCTCCTCTCATAGATTAGTGTAGGAAGAATTTTCCACACCTCTAATTCTTTTCAAGTATAGTTACCATTAACTCTATGAATGCTATAAAATACATTCTCACTATTAATCTTAGGTATCCCCCTAGGTATATCTAGTGGATGGATAGATGGGAGATTAACCAAATTAGAGCTCAATCAATTTTGAAGCATGGTATTCAAGGGCTCCTTAACTTAGTAAACCTTCTAAAATATTAAGGCTTAAAAAGTACATTGGAAGTATTAGCAACATGATGCACACTATCCTTTTTGTCTTTATGATCATTACCCTTTGAAAATCTATTTGACTTTTGGAACATCAAAGGGTAAGAAGACGCAGAAGAACCATGAAAAGATGAACCTGTTGCCCCTCAGTTGTTGTCCATGATGACAAATCCACAACTTAGTATACTTTGGTATAGTTGATATATGACTGTGACATTGTTGGCTCAGTTTAGTGGATTCAAGTTTCACATTGTTGGTTCAGTTGATTGTTGATTGTTGGCACATGTGTTGGCTCAGTACATGTGTTGGCTCAGTTCAGTGGATTCAAGTTTCACATTGTTGGTTCAATTGATTGTTGATTGTTGGCACATGCTCATAGTGCTCATAGTTGGCACAAGTTGTTTATACAGTATTGATGGTATGACAACTCTCATGATATGATAGTCATGAACTCATGATCTTATGTGGCAAATGGCTTATGGAATATGGTTTATCTCTATGGCATGTGATATCATACATCATATGATTTACATAGCTGTGGTATGTTAATGACACAGTGGCATTGGTTTCTTAATATAGTTGCATAACAGTTTCAATGATATTTCATATGGTATCATGTCATAATGGTTCAGATTTGTACTTGGCTTGACAGTGGAACTTGATGACTAATCTATGTGACAAAGTGACAATACATGCATAAAGGATTATAAGGGATTCATAATGTCATTTTTTTATTTCAAAAGGATATTAATTTGATGCACTAGGTTAGGGTGACTAAAAGTCGCTCAAGATACACCATGCTCATTTAAATTATTTTTGTGGCATATCAATTTAAATTCATAAACTTTATTATAAAATGCCACTTCGGGCCATGTAAGTGATCTCAAACTGTTGAACAGGTCTCAAGCTTGAATAGAAGATAAAGGGGTTAAGTTCTATTGTTGATTATCGGTCCCTTTTAGGGCACACCGGGAATGCAGGTAACAAGGATTTAAGTGAACAAAAAGGATTTCATAATATTTCATTTTGCAAGGTTTGATCTTTGGAAATAAGCTCTCGGCTGAGCTAGGGTATGAAGGTTATCATGGCTACAGTGATTCATGATTATTTTGTGTGTTGACTGCTTCATGAGGTGACAATGTTGAAGCTGAAGGGTTTAACAGTTATGATACTCATTCGACTGATATTTTAGGTGATTTTGTTCTTTGTTTTCTGATCTTTCTCAAAGGTTGGTAAATATTGTGAAGCAGTCATTTGCAGTTACTTTACTCTGTGATTAAAAAGGGTTTTAAGTTTTTGTAAATGGCAGTTGAAAAGGGTTATTATTCTTGATTACCCACAATCAATTTGTGTTAAGGTTTGAGATAGTTTGAAGGTCCTTTGCTTAGACTGTGGTTACATTGTGTTATTCATATGCATAAAATGTTGGGGTTTATTGGACGAGGACAATTTGAAAGTTTAGCATTCAATTGTGATTAATGTATACGCCTAAAAATGACACAAATCATCCTAAATAAATATTCTAAATATTTATTCCATTCTTCTATTAATTAAATAAATATTCTAAATTTATTTAATCGATTCACTGTTCCATAATTAAATAAATTCAATTTATTTAATTAATCTTTCTTCTAAAATCCATCACAATTAAATAATCATAAATTATTTAATTAAGCCTAACTCCTCTATCCTAAAGTTCTAAATTCAAAATTCCACATCACCTTTACACCTCACCTTGTCCACCTCATCAGGTTGCACATGTAATTAAATATATTCAATATTTAATTACCTTATTTTCCCTCACCCACATGGCCTATTTCTTCTCCAATCAGAGGTCAGTTAACCAATCAATCAAATCTGTTAACTAACCTGTCAGTTGAGTCAAATCCTCAATCAATTCAGTCAGTTCCACAATCCACTCTTCTAACTGATCAATCAATTCTGTTAACAGACCAGTCAATGGAGTTAACTCTCCAATCAGTTTTGTCACATCCCACCTTTCATGATGGAGCTGGGACACTTGGCACGTTTCCACTGGTTGCACATTCCTCAACCATCTTCAGCCGTTGATCTTCATATCTTCTCTCAAGCATTGATTCCTATTCCTCCGAGTCTATAAATGAAGCTTCATCCCTCCATTCTATTCATCCAGGCTTTTGACATCGTTACTCTGCAGAAATATCACCAGCGCGCCTTTGGCACCCATTTGTCATCCTCAAGCTTGAGATCACCATTGTTGCATTGGAGCTCACCTTCATTGCATATCACACCATAGTCGTTCACCATCGACTTCCTCAAACAGCTTTAAAAGATTGCACTCTCTGAGGGCTCATCTCATCTGCGAAAGGACGATTCGTGATAGGCGAACAACAGAAGTTTTGAAACGGAAGAGGTTTGCTGTGTTCGTTCATTGCTTTGTTTAATCTTCTGTGCTTCTCTATTCTGTTGATGTTTGGGTCATCTGTTATTCATTTGATTGATGCACTATTTTACCCTCACATTTTTGGCGCCCACCGTGGGGCCGTTGCCCCTTTATTTTACCGTTTTTGGGCTTTTTTGAAGGTAGGTTCCGTACAGGTCCCGCAGAGTCACGCACAGATTCTTTCGGCGCATCTGTTCATTTTTACGGCGCTTTTGAAGACTGTTACGGCGCTTTTGTAAAACTGCGCATTTGTTGACTGTAACTGCGCTTTTATAGACTGTTGCTGCGCTTTTGTTGAAACTGCACATTTGTTGATTTTTGCTGCACTTTCATATAATATTGCTGCGCATACGTTAAAACGGCGCATCTGTTGTCTGTTACGGTGCTTTTGACGACTGTTGCTGCGCATACATTAAAACTACGCATTTGTTCATTTTAACGGCGCATAGGTTCATTTTTACGGCGCATTCGTTAATGTTGCGCTTCTGTTGATCACTTCTGCGCATCTGATCACTGAAGCTGCGCATTTGTAACTGGCTCAGGTTTTAGCACTTTTCTAGAGTATTTTGCTAACGCTAACCCTTTTGCAGGTGTTTGCTGGAGCGGTTTTGCAGGTTAGGCTTGGGTTCAGTTACATGTAGTTGCATCTAACTAAGCTCACATTTCATTTTCTGGGAAAGAGTAAAATGGTTGTTCATTACAAATCTTCATCTAGTCTTAATTAGGGAGGAAGTAACTGGTTTATTTCATGCTTGCATTGCAAACAAACTTCCAAGTTATTGCTATCTAAGACTTAAAATTGAACTCACAACTGCATTCTGAAGTTAAAATGAACCATTGCTATATCGTGAGACCTGAATTTCAAAGTTAACAATCTCGTGCAACGTGGACCTAAAATTGAACTCACAACTACTTTCTGAAGTTAAAATGAACCATTGCTATATCGTGAGACCTGAATTTCAAAGTTAACAATCTCGCGCAACGTGGATTTAAAACTAAACTCACAACTGCTTTCTGGGACTTAAAATTGAACCACTGCAATATTGTTGAAATCACTTCAAAGTTTTGTTTGACTAGCTTAGCCCATTTAGTTTTTATCTTTTTAACTAGGGTGGATTAATCAGTGTATTCTGTGCTTGCGAATGACAATAGGCTTATGCTCTCCCCTCTTCTGGGTGACCAGAGTGCCAGACTTGTCATTCTACTTGTTTAACCTTTAGGAGGGGCCTGCCCTTGGATGCACGCTTGTCCAAGCGGGAACGACCCTGAGTGGTAACAGGCTAATGCCAAGCCCTACCGAGCCACTTAAAATAAATTGTGCTTGAGGTGAAAACCTCCTGCAACGAGTGCTGTTATGTTACACCGACGGCCAACCTCCCCCAAAACCCTCTCAGGCGCAACCCTGTGAGGCTGGGAGACTCCATAACGGAGAGTAGCACCGCCGCACGTGTAACCACTTGAACGGTTGCCCGAATTACAAAACCTCTTGTTTTAGTGGCCCAAATCCCTTATAATCCATTTCTCGCCTAGGATTTTGTACTTGCTTTTGTCCAAAATAGAGCTGAAAAACTGCAAAAACAATAGAAAACTACAAAATACTCTTTGTGCTTGCTGTGTTTTCTTGCTGAATTAATTCATAATATCAGATCAGGAAGACCTATTCCAGCCAAAGAATACTAAAAACAGAGAAAAATCCCAAAAATTTGCCAAAAAAATACCAGAACTACGCATATATCCATTTCTACGGCGCATATACAGCGACTTGCTGCGCTTTTGTACCGACTTGCGGCGCTTTTATACCTTTCTGCTGCGCATATACACTGTTCTGCTGCGTTTTTACAGCGACTTGCTGCGCATATACGCCGACCTGCTGCGCATATACTTTTCTGCTGCGCATTTGCGCACTGTTACTGCACATACATACCTCACCAGAGCGGCGCATATACAATGACTTACTGCGCATTTACCTATTCTTGCTGCGCATCTGTTTCTGCGCATGTGTGACAGTGAGCATCTGCCCTATTTTTGAGAAATTTTCGTCAGCTGATCGGAGTACCCATTTCAACCTAGTTTCATTTTCCGAGGTCAGAATCAACCTTGCAGTCAGTTTTCATCCATTTCACCCATTTCTCTCTCTTTCGACGGTCATCCCAGTCACCTTCTGTCCTAGTCACTCTTGCCCCAACGTCATTCTGTCCCATACCGATTCGACATAGGTCCTTCTTTAGTGAATTCACGTAAGCCTAGTAGGTCACAGTACCTTTTGCTAGTAGTCTTGTTGAACGACTAAGCCCTACACAGTGAGACTGGTATCGACTACCCTTGCTAGTGGCTAGAGTCTTGTGTCAACCGTCTTACCTGAAGTCATTGAGTGAGAGAACCCTTTGTCCAAGTCTTGTCCTAGATATCCCATTCATTACAGTCTTAGTCGGCACCTTGCCAAGATTTCTAATCCTAGTCCATTTCATCCCACCCCACCTTGCATGGTTCTTACTCGATCCCAGTACAACAAGCTAACTGAAATGGCCGACTCTTTCGATCACATCGCCCCACCACGCGATGATGATGAAGAAATTTCTCGTGAAGAATTAGTGGCACACATGCAAGACAGTAAATTCCAACGCCTAGTGGAGAGAGTACTCCTTGAGGATCCCACCAAATATTTCCATCATCTTGCTAGTCTCGGACTCAAACTCCCCGCAGACTTTGACATTAGCTCCATCATGGAAAATGCAGACAATGAACGCGAGAGGGACACAAATGACACAGTCCCAAATGCACATGAGAGAGGCACAAATGACACGGTCCCCCAGGCCAATGAAAGAGGAAAACAACACATAGATCAAAATGCTCCTATAGCGGATGTGAGACAACAAATTGAGAGTCTAAAGCTAGAAATCTCCAACCTTAAGATCGGCACCAGTTCCAAGAACTACTCCTTGGAAGATATAGCACCATATCCTTTTGACAGAAATTTGGTCATGAAACCATTCCCCTTTCAGTTCGGAATCCCAAAATTCGACAAATACAAAGGGAAGGGGGATCCTAGAGATCATATCAGGGAATTCACTACAGCATGTTTAGAAGTAGCTCACAACGAGACCTACTTAATGAGACTGTTTCCAAGATCTTTAGGAGGTCAAGCTATGGAGTGGTTCTCACGTCTTCCACCAGGAATCAAAACTTTTGATGAACTTGTCAATAAATTCATAACGCACTTCTCTTACAACATAGAACACGAAGTATCTATGCTAGACCTATGCAACACCAAACAAAAAGGTGGTGAGTCTTTCGCCACCTTCTTACAACGATGGCGACAGCTAGCTAGCAAGTGTTCTTACGACATGCCTGAGAAACAACTATTGGAAATGTTTGTCCACAATTTGAATCCCGATCTTAGCTATCAGATTCAGATACAATGCCCTACCTCATTCACCAAAGTCATCAAAATGGGGCTATTCATTGAGAAAGCTATGATCGCTAAAGGAACTCTCAAGCTCTACAAGGACACCCCTCCTTCCAATTACACAACTGACAAGTCAAAGTTTTGGACCAAGAACAAGAATGTGGTCAACGACGGAGTAGTGGATGCCAAGGCGGCAGCCCCTAAACAACAACCCATATTCACTCTTAAGGAAGAAGCAAATAACGGTGCACTCAACAAGCCACCCCCTCGGAAATCTAGACCTTGGTTCAATTCGAATCCAAGGAGAAAATTCACGCCGTTAGGAGAATCTCAAGAGTCTGCTCTCAGGAAGTTGTTGGCTAACAATGAAATTTCTCTACCGCCAACAAGTGACTATGAGCCTATAGTCAAACCTCCCTATTGGAAGGACACAGACTATTGCGAGTATCACCGAGGAAGGGGGCACACAACCAATAATTGCATCCGTCTTAAGAACGTCATACAGGATATACTGGATCAGAATCAAGGAGGGACACAACCGCATACCTCCAATGAATCTCATGTGGCCTACCGGGATCCTCTCCTAAACCACAACCGGCCGTATAACAACAATCACAACAATGGTCACAATGGCAACAACTCCAATGGTCATAACAATAATGACAACAATCGCAACAGGCCAAACCAGAACAGTGGGTCGAGTAGTGCTAACTATGCAAGCGTTCCCTTTGAGTACACCATTAACTGCATTTCTGAGCATGTTCCGCAAGTCAACGTCATATCCCCCAACCAACAACCAGGACCTAACGGAACTGGTTGTAGTATAATTACCCGCAGTGGTAGAGTCACGATCAACACCACTCCTCCAAGGTCGTCGCCATCTCCGTCCAACCCCCGCCCATATAATGTCATCAACCAATTGCAAAAGACTCCGGCTCATATTTCTATATTGGAGCTCCTGCGTCTATCTCCTTCTCATAAGGAGATTCTTGAGAAAGCCTTAGTGGAGACTACTGTCCCCACTAACCTAGCCCAAGAAAAGTTTCAAACCATGGTGGGTAATTTGACATCCTCCCCTTCCATATCATTCACAGAACAAGATGACCTTTCCATGTCTCAACCCCACAACACTCCTCTACACATTGTCGCATTCGTACACAGGCACCGCATCAAGAGGGTTCTCATTGATGGGGGTGCCGGTTTGAATATTTGCACTTTGAAGCTAGTCCTTGCATTGGGGTTCTCTGAACAGGCAGTGGATCCACGGAGGAAGATTACCATAAAGGCCTATGACGAGGAGGAACGCACCACGAAGGGCACGGTTGTCCTACCCATTCAAGTGGGACCGGTAATTAAAGATGTGGTGTGCCAGGTCCTTGATCGAGAGCTTGCTTACAATATTCTGCTAGGGAGACCATGGATCCACGCCATGAAGGCTGTCCCCTCCACCTACCATCAATGCATAAAGTTCCCACACGATGGCAAGCAGGTCACCATACACGGCGACCCCGATCCCTATCAACACTGCAATTCTTTTCAAGCTAAACCTGAATGCGTCATTCCCAACAATAGAGCCCATATCTCCCCTACTCCGCCACAAGACCATACTGCCGAAGCTTCCTCTTCACAACCCAAACCAATGAAAATCACCATAAAAGAAAATGGCGTGGGGGAATATCAGATTGAGCACAGCCTCAACCTTGCAAAAATGCCCTTGTCTCCTCGCTCCTTTGGCCAGCCCAAGCATCAACCCAGGCATTTTTCAAAGCCCTCTGCTCCTCCTACAACTCCCGCAAACCCCTTTGTAAAATGGGGGACCTTATCCGATGAATCAGAGGAGCGAGATCTCTTGCAATGGCTTTATGCCGAAGAAGAAAACACATCCCAAGATCCACCCAGACTCCCTACAGAGCTCTATGGGCGAGGTGAAACCATCTTGCATAGGATGGGATATGAAGGACAAGGCCCTATCGGCCTCAGAAAAGAGGGGATCATCGAACCTATACAACCCTCTTCCTCCTCTTCGGCTAGAAACACAACTGGCCTAGGCTACAAAGGTAAAGGTAAAGCCAAAGAAAATGCCTGCCTAGTGGAGACAATTCAAACACTCCAAGAGGATAGTGACGCAGATTTAGATGATTCCAATCAGTATGAATGGGATGAGCTGACAGAACACTCCTACGATGACAAGGAGATTGACACCATCCAAACCCTTAGCCCATATCATGAGAGACAAACGCAACGGGACAGACCACTGGAGTCTGATTTGCCCCTCCCTGAAGTTATGGCTTTCGAGGAAAGTATAGATTCCATTGCGATAAATAACCTGGAAGAAAGTACCACCCAGAACACTACCCCCACCTGTGCTCCTAGTATTTCCATCCACACTATCAACGAATCAGGTCTTTCATCCGACTCCCTTCCCCTCTTACACCCTGAGCTTATTGACTGGGACCTGAAAGGGACCCCTCAATTAGATGTGTTCCAGAACGATGATGCCTACATTGACTATATGGGACTTCGAGATCATTTACCAAAAGGAGATCATAAAGCCGGTTTCACTATCGAACTCAATACTGTAGCATACTTTGGGGAGGGTGCCAAGCCTTCTAGTCGCAAAAATGTAAAGATCAAAAAGGGATCTGACGATGAAAACCGCCATGCGGCAGTGTCAGATCATAAAATAGTAAAAAGAAAGGACGTATCTGAAGGTGAAAACCCAACTGTGGCACCTGACGATGGATTGCTTGACACCCTCCCAAGTGACATGTATCAAGAAAGGTCACAGATCGTGGTAGAGCCAACAGAGCCAGTGAACATTGGAACCGAAGAGCAGCCTAAGATAATCCACTTTGCAAAATCTCTCACGCCACCTGAGAAAACCAGGTTTGTACCATTCTTTAAAAAGAAGAGAGGCAGTTTTGCTTGGTCATATGCCGACATGCCAGGTTTGGACCCAAACCTGATTCTACATCACTTGCCATTGGATCCAGGGGTGAAACCCGTAAAGCAAAAACTGAGAAAAATGCATCCCCATATTGCCCTCCTGGTCAAGGAAGAACTCAAGAAATTGTTAGACGTGGGGTTCATCAGGGCCATTGATTACCCCGAATGGATATCAAACATCGTGCCAGTGTCTAAACCAGACGGCAGGGTTCGACTATGCAACGATTTTAGAGACTTAAACAAAGCATGCCGCAAGGATGACTTTCCCTTGCCTAACATCGATATCATAGTCGACCTCACGGCGGGACATACAATGTTGTCACTTATGGATGGATTCTTAGGGTACAACCAGATCAAAATAGCACCAGAGGATCAGCACAAAACTGCTTTCACTTGTCCATGGGGTACTTTTTGCTGGAATGTCATGCTGTTTGGGCTGAAAAATGCAGGTGCTACATATCAGCGGGCCATGACAACTATATTTCACGACATGATGCATGTGACCATGGAAGATTATGTTGACGACATCTTGGCAAAATCACTCACCAGGGACTCACACCTGGACACATTAGAGAAAGTCTTCCAACGGCTGGACCAATTCCAAGTAAAATTGAACCCGAAGAAATGTGTGTTTGGGGTCACATCAGGCAAGCTGCTAGGCTTCATCGTGTCAGCAAACGGCATAGAGGTAGACCCGGCCAAGGTCAAAGCAATCATGGACATGCCTCCGCCCAAAACTCTAACACAGTTGAGATCCTTACAGGGCAAGCTACAGGCCATCCGTAGGTTCATCTCACAGTTGGCCGACAAGTGCCATCCTTTCAGCCATCTCCTACATAAGAACGTTCCATTTAAATGGGATGAGCAGTGCGAAGAGGCATTCAACAAGCTCAAGGAGTACCTCATGAATCCTCCTATACTCATGCCTCCGATCCAAGGAAAACCTTTGATTCTCTACGTATCCGCTACACCTACTGCTCTTGGGGCTTTCCTAGCACAGCAAGACTATGAGAACAAGGAAAGAGCCATGTACTATATCAGTCGAACCTTAGTGGGCTACGAGTTGCAGTACTCACAGATGGAACGTTCATGCCTTGCGGTGGTTTTTGCCTCACAAAAACTCTGACACTACATGTTGGCACATCCTGTCAAACTCATTGCCAAGATCGACCCACTAAAATATCTTCTCAGCAAAGCAGCTCTCACAGGTCGACTAGCCAAATGGGTTATGCTTCTTAGCGAATACGATATAGAGTATGTGGATAGAAAAGCCGTCAAGGGGCAAATCATCGCAGACCAACTAGCTGAGGCACCATTACAGGACACTTCACCCATGCAGTTTGAGTTCCCAGATGAGTCTTTATTCACCCTGTCAGCATCTCCTTGGAAACTCTACTTCGACGGGTCTTACACCAACCATGGATCGGGGGCAGGTATCTTGTTTATCACTGCCCAAGGCGACACAATTCCAAAGTCCTACAGGTTGTTATTCCCATGCACTAACAATATAGCAGAGTATGAGGCTTTGGTAATTGGTCTCAAGATGGCCACTGAGTGGAAAATTCAAGCACTATGTGTCTATGGTGATTCTCAGCTTGTCATAAACCAGGTCAACGACGAGTATCAGACCAAAGATGAGAAGCTCATCCCATACAAGCAAATGGTCGACGACCTCAAAGAACATTTTGGGACCATCTCGTTTGAGCAAATACCCAGGATAGCGAACAAAGCAGCCGACGCAATGGCGACCATAGCCTCTCTTCTTGAGATACCTGAACATGAGTCACGCTATGAGTTCTTAGTAGAAACAATTCGACAGCCGGCTTATGATCTCCTCAAAACCCATTCCATTTACCACCTAGTAGGATCTGATTCACCTTGGTACGGTAAGACCTACACTTACCTCAAGGACAACATCCTTCCTTTGGACCTCTCTTCCAACCAAAAATGAACCTTCATCCGACAAGCCTCCCGTTACACCATTATCGCCAATACCCTTTACCGACGTGGTCTGGATGGTACTTTACTCCGTTGTCTAGAACAAGAAGAATCTATAACTGCCTTGCGAGACGTGCACGAAGGGATCTGCGGAACACACTCCAGCGGTCCTTCCTTAGCTAAGAAACTCATGCGTTTGGGTTATTACTGGCCCAATATGGAAATGGATTCATATCAGTTCATCAAAAAGTGCAAACAATGCCAGATACATGGGAACCTGATACATGCACCTGCTCAGGAGTTGAGACCTCTAACGACACCCTGGCCCTTCTGCCAGTGGGGACTAGACCTCGTGGGAAAGATTCATCCGCCTTCTTCCAACGACCATAAATTCATCATAACCGCCACTGAGTACTTTACAAAGTGGATTGAAGCCGTTCCCTTATCAACCGTCACCGGAAAGCAAATTTCCTCTTTTATTCTGAATTACATTATCTGCCGATATGGCATCCCTTCATCCATCATAACGGATAACGGGAGACCTTTCAAAAATCAGGATGTCCAGGAACTTTGTGAGCGTTTCAAGATCCAGCATCGCTTCTCCACCCCATATTACCCCCAAGGTAACGGCCAAGCTGAGGCATCAAACAAAACCATTCTGAAAATCCTAAAGAAGACTGTCAATGAAGCCGGTCGCGATTGGCACGTCCAGCTCAATCCCGCTCTGTGGGCCTATCGAACCAGCATACGCACTCCCACAGGTGCTACACCCTACACCCTCGTCTATGGTTCCGAAGCCATCCTTCCTATTGAGGTCGAACTCCCCTCCCTTCGGGTGTCGTTGAAAGGTCTCATATCAGACGAAGAGTACAGAGTCTCCAGACTGCAAGAGCTAGAACTGTTAGAGGAACGGCGCCAGAAAGCTTTTGACCATCTCAAAGCCTATCAACAGATGATGTCAAGAAGCTACAACCACAAGGTTAGACCAAGATGCTTCAAGATTGGGGACCTCGTCCTAAAAGAGAACCCTCGCAATCAGCAGGACAGAGAAAAGAAAGGTAAGTTCGAGCCTAACTGGCTTGGACCCTATGTAATTGTAGCAGCTTACGGATCGAGGGCATATCAGTTGGCCACATCGGAAGGTGAGTTGTTTGATGATCCCATCAACAGCATGCACCTTCGCAGGTTCTATACCTAAGAGAACCCCAATGCAAGGGGGCACAATAAAATCAAAAAAATCAACAAAAGTTACAAAGAGAAAATACAAAAAAATTGAAAAAAATAGAAAGCATGCAAAAAAATCGTCCTTTGGTGAAAACCTGGCAAACAGGCGCCTTGGATAGGTATCCTGATGAAAACCTGGCAATCAGGCGTCATGTTACTTTCTAGCTTCTCGTGCAAATAAAAGCAAGTGATGAAAACCTGGTAAACAGGCGTTACTTGTGACAAACCGCATTCTCCATCTTTGGGAATCCAATCACCTTGAGCCCATTCTCCCTCTATTTTCCCCATTCGACCCATATCCATCCCACAGTAAACACTTGACAGTTACCTATCATGGCTTGATACTCACCTTGTGGCCTTGTCAACCAAGGTTTTGTCCCATACCGTCTCCTCAAGGGGAGCCTAGCGTAGTGTCTCTCGTCAATGTCTGTGGTCTGAATCCATGAACTACGTTGCCTCTGCGCCGTCACGTAGGCAAGGCCATTATTCTAATGCGCCCCCGAGGCTTCCATCTCTCCCAAAGTCCCATTTGTCTCCTCTCTTGTCTTCATTCCTGTCGTCTTTCTTCTAGTCCATCCATGGTCCATTAGGGTTTACCCCGAACTACGTTGCCTCTGCGTCGTCACGTAGGCAAGGCCATTTAGTAATGAGCCCCCGAGGCACTAGGTCAGTCCCTTAGGGTCCGTCTTCTCAATAAGGATTGTGCCATCTTCTCACCAAGCAAGCAAATACAAGCAAACACCCGCGTTTCGAGTAGAAATCTTGACTATGAGCATCTTAACCTATCCAATGCAAGGCAAATACCCAAGGTCTTCTAAATGATTTTATGCAAATTAAGGCAAGAAATGAACACATATCAACGCAAATATGCTTTTGTAGATTGGCACCTAGGGTTAAGTTACAGAGTCTTGATTTTTGCTATCATACCTTCCTATGCTACTCAAGGATGCCAAAAGCTAGAGATGCTCTGATGGGGGCATGATTACTTTGTTTGTTTGTTATTTGTGGATTAAACTTTAGTAATGCGCCGCCTTGTCTAAGGACATGATCAGCAAAAGATCATCGAGGACATCAAAGGTCTTACATGAACGGGGGCAATCCTTGCTTGTTGAAACGCAAGAAGTACTCAGGTCATCTAGATTCAACTTTGACTAGATGCTTGTATTAACTTGCTAAATTACACGCCATGTAAGCGATACTCAGGTCATCTCGGTTCAATTATACCTCGATGCTTGTATTCACTTACAACATTTCAGAAAAGTACCAAAAACACAATGCCCAATGATGAAATAAAGCAATCTAAAAGCAAAACATCCGTCCTATATCCATACACCCATCCATACAGTCCTCATCATTCAAACTATGCAGAGTAACGATATCAAGAAAAGTCCCTAAGTCATTCCTTCGCTATCTATCCCACATCTATCCCATCTATCCCATCCAACGTATGCCGCCAATACTCTAGCTTCCCCAGCCTGTGCTGGGAAATCACTCCTGCGTAGCCATAGCTGTACGGCTCTCCCCTCTGCCTAGCAAAGATGCATATCGGCCTGGTCACCGCTATGTGCTCCCACAGCCAAAACTGTAACAGCAACACCCCAGCCGATAGACTCGTGCTGCGGTGGTACACCACCTGATGCATGTCATGGTATAAGTGGGCTAGCACGCATGGTCCCCACGCATATCGGGTGCCCTCAGTCAGCATCCGCTCCATGATCCTGCCCCATCCAATAGGGAACCCGTGCGATCTCCTGTCCGGGCATACAACGCCCGTAATCAGTCCAGCCACAATCCCAGGGAAGTAGTCGTAACAGTCATATATGTCCTGCCAAGGGATGACCTGTCCCACCAGCTCAGGATCGTCAAATACTCGCTGACACTCGGCGAGTCCCGCATCCCGCTGTGCGTCGTACTCCACCAACTCGCTTACCACGGGCAAGTGCAGTATCCTATAGACGTCCTCCAACGTCACCGTCATCTCTCCAGTGGGGAAGTGGAAGGTCACGTCCTCGCTGTGGAATCTCTCCATGGCAGCTGTCAACAGTCCTCGGTTCGCCCGCACCTCGGGCATAAAGCAAACATAATCTAATCCCATGGCACCAAGCGCCACTCTGTCAGCCTCCGTCAGCATATGTCTCTGCAATAGAGGCATAGGGAACGTCTCCCTCGACTGCAACGTCTCTCGTATCTCCTCCTGCAAGCACGCAAAGCAAGGCGTCAGTCTCAAGCCGCATATACCATACTCAACATATCTATTGGACTATATCAACTAAACTTAGCATTTCAAATTGATCAAAACAGCACACTACATCTCTTGACTAGATTCCTGCAATCTCGGAGATAGCTCATCGATTCTTGCGTCAAACAGGACGCTAATCGAATCAATTTGGCTAAGTAATTTGCCATCCCAAGCAAATGCGCCACTACCGGTGGTAAATGCGCCATTTCTGGTATATGCGCCGCAAAAATCAACATATGCGCCGCAAAAATGCATATGCGCCGCTACAGGGCACATATGCGTCGTTCTAACGCATGCGCCGCAGAAATCCACGTATGCGCCGCTAAATTACGGATGCGCCGCAGGAGGTCACATATGCGCAACTTTAACAAATGTGCTGCTACATTTCACGCATGCGCGGCAAAAATACCAAAGCGCCGCCCAATTACGAAAGCGCCACCAAAATGCACAAATGCGCAGCTTTCACGCATGCGCCGCCGAAACCGGCATATGCGCCGCGAAATCACAAAAGCGCAGCTTCGCGAGGCATATACGCCGTTCTGCGTTTCGGCGCATTCATTTCACCTATTTTCTACGAGCATTTATGACACCTAAACTCGACCCTAGGAGAAATTTTTCGAAGCACATACCGGGGGTCCTGCCTCTGCTGGCCGCCCGAATCGTCGGACTCGCTCAAATCGGTGCTCCTCGCGTGGAATGTCTGCTGCTCTGGCCGCCATGCTGCTCTAAGTTTGCTCTGAGCTCTCTTTCTCCAATCCAGATCAACCAAGTGTGCAAATGACTATTCTTGTGGACCCAGCTCCTATTTATAGCCTCCAAACCCTAATTCTGGCTAGGTGATGACTGTGACTACTTCCTGTGTCCGTTTTTCCTCCCGTTTTCTTCTCGCATCCCTGACCGTATCCCTATTCCTCCAACTTATCCTTACCCCTTCCTCGTCATGAGATCGTCCGTCTCCAAAACTTTCACCGTTTTTCCCGTCCAATCTCCCGAGGGGGCATCCTATCGTCATTTAACCTGTACCAGGGGCAAACTGGGGCATGTATCATCATTCAGACTATCAATTTCTTTGAAGCAATGCTGTAAACTGCATTGCATCAAAGAGGGGCAAAATGTATACGCCTAAAAATGACACAAATCATCCTAAATAAATATTCTAAATATTTATTCCATTCTTCTATTAATTAAATAAATATTCTAAATTTATTTAATCGATTCACTGTTCCATAATTAAATAAATTCAATTTATTTAATTAATCTTTCTTCTAAAATCCCTCACAATTAAATAATCATAAATTATTTAATTAAGCCTAACTCCTCTATCCTAAAGTTCTAAATTCAAAATTCCACATCACCTTTACACCTCACCTTGTCCACCTCATCAGGTTGCACATGTAATTAAATATATTCAATATTTAATTACCTTATTTTCCCTCACCCACATGGCCTATTTCTTCTCCAATCAGAGGTCAGTTAACCAATCAATCAAATCTGTTAACTAACCTGTCAGTTGAGTCAAATCCTCAATCAATCCAGTCAGTTCCACAATCCACTCTTCTAACTGATCAATCAATTCTGTTAACAGACCAGTCAATGGAGTTAACTCTCCAATCAGTTTTGTCACATCCCACCTTTCATGATGGAGCTGGGACACTTGGCACGTTTCCACTGGTTGCACATTCCTCAACCATCTTCAGCCGTTGATCTTCATATCTTCTCTCAACCGTTGATTCCTATTCCTCCGAGTCTATAAATGAAGCTTCATCCCTCCATTCTATTCATCCAGGCTTTTGACATCGTTACTCTGCAGAAATATCACCAGCGCGCCTTTGGCACCCATTTGTCATCCTCAAGCTTGAGATCACCATTGTTGCATTGGAGCTCACCTTCATTGCATATCACACCATAGCCGTTCACCATCGACTTCCTCAAACAGCTTTAAAAGATTGCACTCTCTGAGGGCTCATCTCATCTGCGAAAGGACGATTCGTGATAGGCGAACAACAGAAGTTTCGAAACGGAAGAGGTTTGCTGTGTTCGTTCATTGGTTTGTTTAATCTTCTGTGCTTCTCTATTCTGTTGATGTTTGGGTCATCTGTTATTCATTTGATTAATGCACTATTTTACCCTCACAATTAAAACTGTGGTTAAAGGATGTCGTTACAAGTCATTTTTTAATACTATTCTATTGTGTTAAAGTTACTTGAATGGTCTTGATAACTATGGTTTGCACAAATAGCTTGATTGCATAACCTTGGTTATCTACACAAAACATTATATGGTTCATTTACTGTGAATAAGGATTTTATTGAAGGCTTGATTGAATTTCATGAACCAAGTCATATACAGGATGGGTCAATTCGACCTCATGACATTGACAGTTGTTACTAAAACTAACTGCTACAGAAAGTTGCATGAATACAGTTATCTCTTCAAATTGTTCAGTGAAAGAAAGAAAGACATTTCTAAGAAAGTATAAAATAGATTATACTCTATTGAGTTTGTTGGTTTTTGTAGTTATTGTCATATCAAACAAAAGCAATAGACTATGATTGAATATCATTCTGTAATCAGTTGTATATGTGCACAAGTTGATGTAATTCTTGAAGTCTTAAACATTTAATGAGATATTCAAGAATATATGAGCTTTAAGAGAAATAGAATAACCCTCTGTATTAAACTGTATTATTCATTGTATGGATTAAAATATGCTAGTGAGGCACAAATAGCCAATGAGGCACAAAAAACCAGTGAGGCAAGATAAAAGCCAATGAGGCAAAGTTGTATAAAGCCAGTGAGGCAAGAAAAAATGTCAGTGAGACAAAAGAAGTCAGTGAGACTGTATGATTGGGATTTTGATATTAAGCCAATGAGGCATATTTCCTAAGTGGTTTTTATTCCCCAAGAGGGTTTTCCACTCATGCAATTTTCTGTGTTATGGTCTCTCTATGTGTGATCCATTGATGTCTTATGTCTAAACTTTCTATTACATTCATTGTTCAGTGTTTCATTTTCTATCTTGCAAAACATTCAAATTAGCGTTGCAATTTATTATTTCAAGTTTAAAAGGAGGTGAAAAGAAGTGAAAATTTATTTGTGTTTGTCTCCAACACTAATTCACCCCCTCTTAGTGTTGGTTGTACTCCAACAAGTGGTATTAGAGCTAGACCCATGCAAGAAGTCTAACCAACTTAAGGGTTCTTGGCAAGTGGAGTACAATGGGTAAAAAGAATAGAAATAAGGCCTCAAATAAAGAAAAGAAAAATGCTGATCAACAAATTGAAAAGTAAACCTCAATTAAGTCTAGCAATGAGTTGTTGCATGAGTCAACCATGAATGTAGATACAAAATGTCATAAAGAAATCAGTCCTGCAATTAAGAGTCTTGACAGTGTGAATGTTAGTAGACAAGAACTTGATGATTTTGTAGTTGAAATTGGTGATGCAGAAGGAGATTTTTTTGTAGATGAATATGGATAGGAGTTCGATTAAAATGACTATTAAGTTGATATTGAAGGAGAACTTTTATGTGCTTTAGAAGTGAACAAATATCTTGAAAAAGAGAATCAGGAATTAAAGATTCAACTTCAACAAGAGAAGGATTCTAAGAGTGACATACTCTCTGATTTTGCTAAAGTTTCTTTAGAACTTAAAGAGGCAAAGGTACAAATTGAAGAGACAAACAAATTTGTCAATAGTCTAAAAATAGAATTTGAAGAAGTTAAAAGAATAGTTGACTTTACAAAATTTGATCTTGAAGTAAAAAGAATAGAATGTCTAAAGTTAGAGAAAGAAATAGTCTCTTTAAGAAAGGATTTCGAAAAAGCTTCTTCAAAGCTGCATAAGAATATTCAATTTGAAAAGAGTACTGACTGCTTGAATGACATGTTGAGTAAGCAAAGATGTTATAGAGACATTACTAGCTTGGGTTATGAGAAAGGAGAATGTTCCAAGTCAAGAGATGCTCCTAGGATGAAGATAGACCTGAATACTTACTCTACTACCCCTGAGAATGAAGCCAAGAAGGAAGAAAAAGATAAAGTTGCTGATAGAAGCAGTACAAATAGGCACTATCATTCGGTCAGGTATAACTATTCTCAATTCCATTATTATTGCTATTCGTGCCATGTTTATGATCATAGAGCTAGAGATTGTGAAAGAAATGTTTTTGGTTGGAACAAGAAGAAAAGCTTTAATAGTTTGTCAAATCAGGATTATAATGATGTGTGTTACAACTGTAATAAAGTTGGTCATCTAGCAAGAAATTGTTGGGTGAATGAAAGATATGATTATGGAAGCTTTCTCATATCACATAGAAGAAATTATTTTTCTTTTGGTCAATACAACAATATGATATGTTATAGGTGTAGTAGTTATGGACACAAAGCAAGGTGGTGTAAGAACAATTTGATAAAACCATCTAGAAAAAATATGACCAAGCAGAAGCAAGATAGTACCTTAAACAAGAAGAAAGAAACTATACTGGTTTGGAGAAGAAAGAAAAACCAAGAGATGGTTGAGTCTAATCATGTGCATACTACTCAAAACGTGTGCATAACAGTTAAGTAGAAAAGTATAAAGATAGGGGGAGTTGTTAAATGTCCTATCTTTCAACCCCAAGAAGTTCTATAAGGTTTGTTTGAGATTCAAATGATAGAGTTCATATCCTTCATGTGAATCAGGAATTCATGATCATAATGTAAATAATATGTTGTTTGTGATCACCAGGAGTTCTATCATAGTTACATAAGGCCATCCTGGTTACAATACAATGTGATGCCAATTGATGAATAAAATATTTGTTGATACGTAGTATGCAGTCATGCATATATGTCACAATAATATTATGTGAGCATTCATCATGTTTGCCTATAAATAGTGATAGCAGTTTAGTAGGGACAAGGTGGCGGTTGAAGTGTAACACCATGACTCAAGTGACAATGGTATGAACATAGTATGGGAGTTGGACATGTTGCAAAGGTAGTTAGATAATAATGGTTGAAAGTAAGACAGTGCAAATGCAAGATAAGATACATTCAATGCATATCTTTCATCGTAACTAACTATCTCAAAATTAATGTGCCCTAATACTCGAGATACATATGGTCTTACGAGCATTGTGATTTCATGGTTTCTTCATTAGTTGCAGTAATGGCTTGATGTTAAGCTGATGTAGTCATAGGCAAAGGTATAAAATAGACTTTGAAACCTTTGCTAGCATCTTTGGAATAGGTTCAGAGTATAGCATGGTTCATTGTGTTGCTATTCCATTCTTATTCTTATGGTCAACTATTTGGCATACTATTTATGGTGCATACATGTTTCAATAAGGACAAACTATTGCATGCCCTTAAATGTCTCAGTTTATTCTTGCTTCTGATATCTTGCACCAAAAGGGTACAGTGGATTTTGTCAAGAAATGATCTTTGACCGTGTCTTTGGCTTGATGCTATGTAATTGTTTTGACATGCATTGAGGCCTTGTTCTTTGGTAACAGTGATATATCTTGGCTTGTACCTTCAAGAACAATATTGTTATCTATTTTTGATGGTATTATGACAGCTACATGCTCAGATATTTGCTCCACAGTGCATTTCTTGAGGCAGGTTTGGTGATTTAGGTTTATTATGGCATCCTAGTGATAGTTTCAGTTCATTTCATGAGGAAGTAGTTCATTATCATTGGACAGTTCATTCTTGAGACAATTTCATTCCTAAAAAAATTTAGTTCATTCTTTCTAAAATAGTTCATGTTTCATTTCAAATGTATTCTTGGTGATTATGGTGATGTTTCTCTTTTGTGATCCTTGGTTTAGGATGACAGTGAGTTTGAGATGCAGGATCCTATCATGCATGGGCATACATTTACATGGTTTGGTGCTTTAACATATGGCTTGAATGTCTCTTTTTGCTCAAGGCATATGTCTCCAAGTACAGCAACTGTTGCACAATGAATTGAAGTTCCATATGAGCAGGTAAATTTTATGACGAGATGGTGGACAAGTTTAGATGACAAGTTTTGTCATTTACATACATGAGGATAGCAAATGTAAAGTCTAGTGGGTGCATTGTGATATCATGATGAGAAAAATCTATGGGCCTATGTTGCAATGATGTGTGGTAAAAGTGCTAATGTCAAGACAAGACATGGTTTGATATGATGCAAACAGTGATATTTTTTTCTTTAAGAGTATGATACATGTGCTATTTAATCTCTGCATCAAGTCATTTGATGGTGTTTGTTTATCCCACACATGCTTGCTTGCACACAGTGTTTCTTTGACTGAGATCATCTTTGGGGGGAGCTTTAATTTTGTAGTATCTATCTCTATTATGTCATTTGGTACGGTAATATGATAAGTGATTACCAAGTATTATATTCTATTGTTTGGTATTTGCTCTAGTGGTGTACTCAGCTATTCTTTTGGTGTTTAATCATTGCTATGGTGATTGGTAATGGTGACAGTGTTATTCTATCTAATGTTATTCAGTTGTTGTCCTTACTTTGTATATGCTTCTTTCTATGTCACTTATGGTGCTGACAGTGTAGTTTCTATTTTAGATGCTTTGGATAGTTCTCCTTCATGGGACAGTCATGGTATGTTTGGTATGTTTTATATTTTCTGACTTCTATTTCCCATTTCAGGCATATATTGATCTTTGTTTATTTCTTAGAGGCATTAGCATACTTTCTTCTCCCTTTGTCTTGATGCCAAAAAGGGGGAGAGGAAGTTGTGTTTTTCCATCATGGACAAAGGGGGAGTTTTTTGCCCCTCAGTTGTTGTCCCTGATGACAAATCCACAACTTAGTATAATGTGGTATAGTTGATATTGTTGGATTTAGGGCACACAACTGAGAGGGGGGGGTGAATCAGTTGTGCAAAAACTTGCTTCTACTTCAAACACTTGATTCTTCTTTGTTAGTTAACAGCATATAAATTAACCATTCATGAAAGCTGGAAGCATAAACACCGGAGCAGATAAACATTAACACATTTGACACCAAGATTTTTGACGTGGAAAACCTGGTTAAGGGAAAAACCATGGGGTGATTAACCCAAGGATTATTCTCTGTTAGAAGAATAAGGAAAACAAATGGCACATGCCAGTTAGGGCTCACTGCTCGAGCACACTACTCACAAAGAGGCACACTGCCTACAAAAGAGACACACTGTCTACAATATAATAACAGTCACAACCTTGAACTAGAGAATGACATCTTCACCATGTCTGGATCAGTTCCATTTAAGCTCGAAACACTTCTGCTCTACCTTTCACTCTTTTGCTATGTCACACCCATCCGATCAACATCAACACAATGAAACGAACTCACAATCCTTTATTTATACAAGACATCAACTTAGGAACAATCATCTAAGTCGGCAATCAACCATAAGAGCATCTGCAAGATGAATAACACATCTGGTCGGCCACCACAAGAACATTCGCAGGATGAACAACTCATCCGGTCGGCTAGTCAGAATAAGAACTTCATCCGGAAGAATATCTTCAATTCCGGGCTCTACCATCAATGCGGACCAACAACACAACCTCAACATGATCCAAGAACCTTCACAAGCTTTCCTGAATGACCAGGTACATCCGCACTTCCTTTGCTCACTGGAATCTTTTCTCTTCCTCATTCAGAACTTCAAGAACACAGTCTGTTGCCACTATCATATTGCAAGAGGTTCTTCCGGACCTCAAAACCACATACCAATGGAGATGACACATCACAAGGACATCCCAAACACTCTGTCCAATCCATAGAATAGGACAATGCACTTCCAGAACTCACCGGACCTTTTTGTAACACTCTGTCACTCCGAAGCATCTCCCAGAACCGGTTCTACTTGATCAATCACAACTTCTTCAAATCTTCATGCGGACCTCTAAAATCTTAAGTTGATCATCTCAAGACTCATATCTACAAACCCTTTAATCTGCATTCTCTGAATCTCAACCTATTGAGTACTTTTGCCTTCTTCTCAACACTGTTCTTCACTGTTCCTGATTGAGACTAATTTTCTCAATATCCTCAGCTTACAGCTCATCCAATCCTTCTTGCCAATGCAATATGAGTATGTTGACATCAATGACAACACTGGCTAACCTCATACTTGCAACAGATATATGACTATGACATCATGTTGTTGGCTTAGTTCAGTGGATTCAAGTTTCACATTGTTGGTTTAGTTGATTGTTGATTGTTGGCACATGTGTTGGCTCAGTACATGTGTTGGCTCAGTTCAATGGATTCAAGTTTCACATTGTTGGTTCAGTTGATTGTTGAATGTTGACACATGCTCATAGTTGGCACAAGTTGTTTATGCAGTATTGATGGTATAACAACACTCATGATATGATAGTCATGAACTCATGATCTTCTGTCGCAAATGGCTTATGGCATATGGTTTATCTCTATGGCATGTGATGTCATGCATCATATGATCTACATAGTTGTGGTATATGAATGACAGCGGTATTGGTTTCTTGATATAGTTGCATAACAGTTTCAATGATATTTCATATGGTATCATGTCATAATGGTTCAGATTTGTACTTGGCTTGATAGTGGAACTTGATGATTGGTCTATGTGACAAAGTGACAATACATGCATAAAGGATTATAAGGGATTCATAATGTCATTTTTTTATTTCAAAAGGATATTCATTTGATGCACTGGGTTAGGGTGACTAAAAGTTTCTCAAGACACACCATGCTCATTTAAATTATTTTTGTGGCATATCAATTTAAATTCATAAACTTTATTATAAAATGTCACCTCGAGCCATATAAGTGATCTTAACCTATTGAATAGGTCTCAAGCTTGAATGGTAGATAAAGGGGTTAAGTTCTATTGTTGATTACCGATCCCTTTTAGGGCACACTAGGAATGCAAGTAACAAGGATTTAAGTGAACAAAAAGGATTTCATAATATTTCATTTTGCAAGGTTTGATCTTCAGAAATAAGCTCTCGGCTGAGCTAGGGTATGAAGGTTATCATGGTTATAGTGATTCATGATTATTTTGTGTGTTGATTGCTTCATGAGGTGACAATGCTAAAGCTAAAGGGTTTGACAGTTATGATACTCATTCGACTGATATTTTAGGTGATTTTGTTCTTTGTTTTCCATTCTTTCTCCAAGGTTGGTAAATATTGCGAAGCGGTCCTTTGCAGTTACTTTGTGATTAAAAAGGGTTTTAAGTTCTTGTGAATGGCAGTTGAAAAGGGTTATTAGTCTTGATTACCCACAATTAGTTTGTGTTAGGGCTTGAGATAGTTTGAAGGTCCTTTGCTTAGACTGTGGTTACATTGTGTTATTCATATGCATAAAATGTTGGGGTTTATTGGACGAGGATAGTTTGAAAGTTTAGCATTCAGTTGTGATTAAAACTATGGTTAAAGGATGTAGTTACAAGTCATTTTTTTATTACTATTCTGTGGTGTTAAAGTTACTTGAACAGTCTTGATAACTGTGGTTTGCACAAACAACTTGATTGCATAACCTTGGTTATCTACACAAAATATTCTATGGTTCATTTATTGTGAATAAGGATTTTATTTAAGGCTTAATTGAATTTCGTGAACCAAGTCATATACAGGATGAGTCAATTCGACCTCATGACATTGATAGTTGTTACTAAAACTAACTGCTATAGGCAATTGCATGAATACAGTTATCTCTTCAAACTGTTCAGTGAAAGAAAGAAAGACATTTATGAGAAAGTATAAAATAGATTATACTCTATTGAGTTTGTTGGTTTTTGTAGTTATTATAATATCAAACAAAAGCAATAGACTATGATTGAATATCATTTTGTAACTAGTTGTATATGTGCACAAGTTGATGTAATTCTTGAAGTCTCAAACATTCAATGAGATATTCAAGAACAGAGCTTTAAGAGAAATAGAGCAACCCTTTGTATTAAACGATATTATTCATTGTATGGATTAAAATATGCTAGTGAGGTACAAATAGCCAGTGAGGCACAAATAGCCAGTGAGGCACAAACAGCCAGTGAGGCAGGATAAAAAGCTAGTGAGGCAAAGTTGTATAAAGCCAGTGAGGCAAGAAAAATTGTCAGTGAGACAAAAGAAGTCAGTGAGACTATATGATTGGGATTTTGATATTAAGCCAGTGAGGCATCTTTCCCAAGTGGTTTTTATTCCCCAAGAGGGTTTTCCACTCATGCAATTTTCTATGTTATGGTCTCTCTATGTGTGATCCATTGATGTCTTATGTCTAAACTTTCTATTACATTCATTGTTTAGTGTTTCATTTTCTGTCTTGCAAAACATTCAAATCAGCATTGCAATTTATTATTTCAAGTTTAAAAGGAGGTGAAAAGAAGTGAAAATTTATCTGTGTTTGTCTCCAACACTGATTCACCCCCCCCCCTCTCAGTGTTGGTTGTACTCCAACAAAACCATAGTTAAGCACACTTGAATCAAGCAACTTCAATTTAAAATTCTTGCCATGAGAAAACATATCCATAAAATAAGAAAAACTATTCAAATATATGTTGTCTTAGATATGTGCCAACAATCCCTTAATAAAAATATTTTGTAATTCATCATCATGAGGTTAATGGTGTAAATTAGCACATAAGAACTAAAATCTAATAACATAATCATATATCATGCTCATTATGTCCTTGGACACAACTTAAGCCCATATAAAATTTCAAATGCTTAAGAAATGCTCTGGCTAACTCTAAAAAAGAATAACTTAGCACTAATAGCAAAATCTTTCAAACTACATGAAAATATCTTAGCCAAAACCTTATATCCATACACATAGTCTAAGAATATAGTAGTGAAGGATCTCAAATGTGTATTAGGATCATCTTTACCAATGTACATTTCAAAATGAGGTGCGACAAAACCACTAGATAGAGCATATAGCACAATCCCAAATGGTAGTGGTGTATTTTGTGCCTCGACATATTCATCTTTATTTTGACTAAAAATGGTGCCTGTCTTATGCTTCACTCTATCTATCTTTCGAATAAGTGCATCTAAGGTTGAAGTAGGTATAGTGATAGTAGGAACATGAGACGTAAAGGATGGGGTTTAGGTAGGCTAATAAGGGAAAGGATGGTAAGACATAGATATGGTTGTGGTAGGAGGAATAAAATGTGGTTTGAAATAGGGAATGGTAGAAGGGATGGAATGAGGTATGGAACTAGGAGTGAACGGAGGAATAGAGTGAGAGATGATAATAGTGGAGGTAGGGATGACACTAGGACATTGAGGCAAAGGCACCATACTAGTGGATAAGAATAGAGGAAGGATCACTAAGATAATGAGTAGTCATAAGTGTAGCAGTGATAACTTTAAGAAAAGGCCCCTAAAAACTCTTATAAACTCTTGGCAAATATTTCCTTTTTGGAAAAAAAAAAAAATTATTGGCAAATATCTCCTTTTTAAAAAATATTAATTTTATTGGTGAGTTTTTTACATCAAAAGAAAATTGTAAAAGTTCCTGACCAATAATAGGTAAGTGCATTAAGTACCATGGTGAATCCTTCCTTTTAAAAAAAAAAAAATTCCTATGGCAAAGTAAGGGCCTGGGGGTGGCAGCCATCAATAGGTTTAAGGGGAAGTGCTCCTTACAGGGGTCAAGGGGCAATGCCCCTTGTAGGTTTCCCCCACCCCCACAGGTCAAGGGGTAGTGCCCCTTTCAAGGATCTAGGGGACCGTGCCCCCTTCCAAGGTCCAAAGATAGTACCCCTAACACACTCCTATCACGATACAGATGGGGTCAAGAAGCTTTGGCCAAGAACAAATCTATTATCAATAAATAATTGGAGCTCACATAAACTAAACATTTTAAATCAACACCATATAAATAAAATTCTTATATAATGGTCCTACTCAAAACTATAAACCCATGCCTAATATAACAATTACCTTTACTTTTCGGGATCTAAAATGTACTTATACTTTCAAATGTTCATGAAGCCCAAAATTTCTTTTGGACTACTAATCTCCTATAATCTAATGATCCAAAAGTAATTATGGGCCCAGTGGACATTTGAAAGTGCGGATGCATTTTAGCTACCAAAAAACAATAAGAACTATTCAATTATAGATTAAATCAATGATGGGAAATGAAGGTTGGCAATATGGCCCTAAAATAACTGAGAATTATGTAATATTAATGGTGAATTAATTTAGATTTGTCTTTAAAATTATAAAATTTAGGCAAATTAGATCTAATCATGCATCGAATATTGTGGTGAAATAATTGAGTTTGCACATTAAATAAGATAAATGCTTGGCAAATTAACCGGGACTAAACTAAAATTTCATAAAAATATGGTGATTTAGGTCACCTTATAGCTTGTACTATTCTCCAAAAGGTAAGTACTTGATTTCAACTATTCGCCATTTGGAAAAAAATTGCCTCTAAAAAACCGTTCAGGACTAGTAGGTTATCATAGAAAATAGGTGAAGCACTCATGGGAGGGGATGAAGGAGGAGTGGATGCATAATTCAAAGAAGGAAAGTAGGCACAAAAATAATATATCGCATGGATGAAGGAGTTAAGGAAACAAGCATACCAAATTGAGGAACAAAACCAAGAGGAGGTTGCAAAGAGGAAGTAATTTAAGTAGGATGGGCACAAAAAGATGCACAATTCAGAGAACCAAAAGAGGCAACCTTAGCACTAATACATTGAATCACCTCTAAAATAGATGGTTTATTAATAAAAAAAATCATGAATATTCTCAACCAAATGTGCAAGACTATCAACATCAATGAAACTAGCAAGCTCATGTGCAAAATTATGTTGTTCCTCATGATCAATGTTCTCAACCTTGTGTTGAATAGTAGTAACTTAACAATGTGCAAGACTATCAATATCAACCAAACTAGCAAGCTCATGTGCAAAATTATGTTGTTCCTCATGATCAATGTTCTCAACCTTGTGTTGAATAGTACTAACTTAACAATAGTAGTACCCATGTGTTAACATCATGAAAAATACCATTCTTGGTAGATTATGCCATTTGAGAATTTAAACAAGAGCTTCTTCTTAAGAAAAAGTGAGGAGGTGGATGATCCCTTGGCATGCAAACAACTTACAAAATCCTAAAGGATGAATGGTATAAAAGGAAGTAAGATCTTATATAAAATCAAAAAAATTAGCAAGTGATCTAATGTATAAATAAACTAGCAAAGAAGACCCTAGGGGCAAAAATAATGAGTTCTAAAAAATGAAATATGCAATCAAATAAGGTAGATCTAAAACCCAAATAAAGAAGGAATAAAACTTAAGGCCAAAACCCTAGGTCATGTAGTAATATTGGGTTCACCATAAAATGTAAAGGGATAAATAGTTTTCCACTACAATTTTGCCTAGAGTAATTGATTAAACAGTAATAAAATCCTAAGATTTAACGTTTGAACTAGAACAATACATGCATAACCAAATCTATAGAAATTAAATAAGTGAAATGTGATACTTAGCTCAAAATTTGAATGGAAGAATATATTATTGATGATGCTGAGAATTGATTAACCAACGTGCAAAAAAATAGGACCTGATCAAGATGAATGACTCTAATTATGTAAATTGTTTATATATTTCTTTGGTTCAAATTTGCACCTATAAAAGTGAACTTGATGCACATATAGAGAATTAACAACTATAGCAGATGTGCTCCAACTTGTTGTACCTATGTCTAAAATGGGATGGTGTTGAGAGACACCATTTGGGAACTTGGTAGCCAAGGATTTGCTCTCCTTTGGTTAAGCCCCTAGGCACACTACTTTAATGATGATGAACAGAGATTGCAAGCATGCAATATGCCTAGAATGGTGTAAGCAAATAATGCAATGTCGATGCTCTAGTTATGCTCTTGATGGATGTATCATGAATACTCATTGATCTAGATTTTCATATTATAGTAGTGAATTAAGGAATGTCTTTAAATACAACATACCACACAAATATTTGTAGGTCAACTCACAATGTTTAGTAGGAAAAGACCGACGAGGTTTAATTTAAATTTTGAGATTTAAAAACTCAAAGTTCAAATCTGCATATCTGAAAGTAACATGGATTAATTCTCCACCCACAAATATGAACCAAAATAAAAATAAAAAATCTAAAAATTGAAACTAATTCCTAAAAATAAATAACAATAAAAACAAACTAAAATAAAATAAAGTTGTGAACAAAATTTAATATTACTTAAACACTTATTATTAAGTAAAAGACGACTTATTGACTTATTGAAAGGTAGATCACAACATAAGAGAAAAGGACATAAGAATAAACAATATTAAAGAAAAGAGATCAGAACATAAGAGGAAAGGACATGAGAATAAACAATATTAAAAGAGAGAGATCAGAACATAGGAGGAAAGGACATGGGCATAAACAATATTAAAAAAAAGAGAATATGATTAGAGGTTCTATCTTTTGACTGCATGTTATTGTTTTATATATATCTTTAATAATGAGTTCCACCTCATTTAATGGTAGTAATAGTGATGTTGAATATGGTTTGTACATATTCAAAAATGCATGACTTCTAATATTCGTTAAGATTGGTTATTTTGGCACATGTGTCTTAGCTTTTATATTTCGTGTCAAGACAAATAAAGCCTAAAACAATGTTTCGGAGTTTTCATGAATGGAATTTTAACACCAATGGAAAAAAACAAGAACATTTATTCTTTGCAAATGATTATAAAAACAGGAACCTCGAGAAAAAAAATTCCATATGAAGACACATTGAGGTGGAGGTGATGACGTAGGAATGTCATCTCATATGAGTGAGATAAAAGAAAAGACAAAATTGTGTGGCGGTACAATAATTATAAGGAATATGAATGGTTCATTAGCTATGGGTTATTTTATAAAATATATATTTGATTCTATTTAGAATGATTTAGTTTTTACTCAATAATGTTGAATTATAATAAATTAAGTAGTCATGAACTTACGAGGAATTAAGATATAGATTAGGATAAAATAAATATTAATATATAAAATATTTTTATAAAAAAGATAAAGGTAATATGTATAGTTACTTGTTTATAAAAATTATATAGACTTCGGTAAGATATTGGCAGTGTACATAGTATTTTTGTTTACAATTTGTTGATTGATTTGGTGTTGGGTTGGTTTGCACTTTTATTTGTTCGAGTTGATAGATGATCTCTTTGTTTGTTTTTAGCATTACCTATAATTGAGAAGACAATGATGCAATCTAGAAGAATATGTTAGAGTAAAGCCTTGAAATTGAAACTCCCAAATGAATATAAGAATTAGAAAACACAACTACAAAAGGATAACTTGTCTAATTGAATCAATAACAACATTATATTTCAAACATGTTCCAAATAAAGCTTCTGTCGAGCTCAAATGATGACTAAATAAAGCAAGTAAATTTTTAAAAATAGTAGACCATTGCTTTTTAGCAAAAATGTAGCCTCAAAATAAGTGTTTCATAGTCTCATATGAATGATAAAAGGGGTATTTGACTAGTTGAACAAGTTTACATTTTAGTTTAGACAATTTTTAATGTAATATCTCCCAAGCAAGCATTTGAGGATCTATATCAACTTTAGATTTTCATATGTGTGCACTCAATTTAACCTAATATTATATTTGAATTTGCACTTACATTTAGTTTTTATTTTGGTGTGGTAATTTTTTAATGTTATTGTGTAAAAAAATACTAACTATTGTTCTTTTAAATTCATGAAATGTTTTTTGATTTTGCAAATCACCATTCCAAGAGAAAACATTTAAGTGCTAATTAACATTGGACAAGAAATTATTACAATCCTCAAGGACCTCTAATTAGAGCTTGAGCACTCTTGATAATTAGTATTTTTCCTTTATATTGAATGAAATGATTTATTAGAGAGAGGTTAGGTGTGGTGATTCATGTGATGCCCACCATTAGATTACACAAATAAATGATTTTACATGATGGTTTCTATGAGTAATTGGGGGACAAAAATGAAGATGTGAATGACAATGATGATATGGAAAAGTAAAAGTTCAAAGTTGTGTCCCACTCCAAGCCAGCTTATCAGTATAAATGAATTTAACCATTTCCAATTAAAAGTCAATTTCAATCAACATATGTTCTAGCTAGATTCATTCGAGGAAAATTAGATCTGGGCCACAACTTTCTTAACTAAAAGTATCAACTACAAATATATGTAGCATCACTTTGAGGCCAATTTTTTTATTATTTGAAAAGATTAATGTTCTCACAACTCCTACTCACATAAAAGAACATTTAAAAAAAATCCAAAAATACTCTTTTGTAGATCTATAAGTTTAGTTTTCAAATATATAAATTTTTAAATATTTTAATCGGTATTTCTATTTTCTTTTCCATTTTTACTAAATGTAGGTAATTAGCACAAAAATATAACATTGATTGTCTTCTCAAGAAAAATACTAAAGTTTATTAAAATTTTTGAAAAAATATGATGCATTATAGGAGAGATTCCATGTCGAAATAATATAATTATTTTTCATTTTTAATAAATAGTTAAGACAAAGTGGTGTCCCATTCAAGCAATTGTGTTTTCAGTACACACAACTTTCAAGATTTATTTTTAAAAATATATTTATCAAAATGGAAAAAAATTAATCCATGCACTAAAGTTTCAAATTATAAATGTAAAAAAAAATTAAAAAAAACAAATAAAATTTATTATATAAAAAGTGGCATCCTACTTAATCTTATTTTTCAGTATTTTATTAACAACTAAATTATAGTGTCAATTTTACAAAAAAATTACATTCAAATAATTTTTTTATTTTCTAAATACCAACATAAAATACACTAAAAATTGAATTTCGTTAGTCTACATTGTTTCGAAATGCAAAACATATATGTCACTTTCTAGTGATTCAAGTTAAAAGGTTATATCAATGTTGTCCATTTCTTTTATAAAAATGTGACACACTTTGAACTTTCACTTGGAAAACAAACATGATCAAAGGATGCAATGTGAAGTAAATGATGGGATGCAGATTGAGAGGGAAATCACTGTAATCATTACAACAAATTTAAGTATTTAATGAATGAAAAGTCTATACAAAATAATAATAGAATTGTTATGGACTAAAAAGTGGACACATGCTATTTTACCTCCTAGTTTAGCTCATAGTCCACATGTTTACACTCTACAAGCAAAAATATTCATCCGGATGAAAAATCCCTTGAAACCCATGTCAAATGGGAACTAGGGGCCCATTTAATGCTTAGATACTGACCAAAAAGGCACCTTGGGACTTGGGCACCCACACCCAAGTCCACCCTGATTGGTTGGAGTAAAACTTAAGGGATGACAGCATATGACTTTTAAATGGGTCCTCCCTTGTCAACTCTTTCAATTAATTTGTGAAAGTTTAATGGGATAGCGTATATAAACAAGTGTTTGAATTCATTTTTTGAAAAGTTGATGATAGAAAGGTTATGATATGGAGCAAAGGATCATTCAAGGAATTCATGGTGTTATTGTTGCATATTTGTGTTAGTATTGTTTTTTTGCAGATTTGGAATCATCATCAACATCCTTATGAGTTGAAGAATCTTCATCCTCTTAAGGACTTCACCACCAAGGTGACATCATTATGTTTGAATCATTTCATCATCATTTGGATTATCTTTAGCCTCTGTCCTACAAGGACATGCTCTCTCTTTAACAACAGTGTTGGGAAAGCTTGAATGCTAACCCAAGATTTGACTGAGGCAAATCCATAAACACCACAACCCCCAAACCCCTTTTCTTCATGTGTGTAGGTTACAGTTATGAGAATTGCAGAAGTGAAGGTATAAGGAGGTTGCTTAAGGGATAAAGATTCAGGATCCAAAAACAAAGTTTAGAAATTCCACTGTACTAGACTTGGGCGCTAGCCCTAGTGTCCAAAAGCTAAAACAAACCCCAGAAATAGCAACAAGGCATCATTTACGACATTTTTCCAGTTTGGAGCTTTCATAGATCAGGACTTTTTAGACTCGGGTGCTAGCCCCAGAGTCTTCCAACGTTTGAGCTTCTAAGGAACAGGTTACGAAATCTCACTAATCATCCTGGTACTTTCATATCCTGGCTTTCCTTCTAATCTGTTTGTTATAAGTTGGTTATCTCAATTCTAGGGTTTAGTGCATTGATTGGCCTAGGGTTTGATAAAAGGCTTGATTGAATTACATCTTTCCTTAGCAAACAAGATAAAAAAAAATAGTAGCTGAGTCCTCTTTCATCTTGTAGTGACTTAGCTCAGTTTTGTCCTTGAATATTATAGTGAAAGAGGGTTTGATCTAGTGTACTTACATGCTTGAATTCAACACCCCTCTTTTACCATAAATAACATTTTGGTGACCCCATGCTTTAAAAAATTTGCATCTTGCTAAGTGTTGAAATCAAATCTTGCATTAATTCATATCATAATTATCATTCTTTGATTGGCCTAGGGTTTGATAAAAGGCTTGATTGAATTACATCTTTCCTTAGCAAACAAGATAAAAAAAAATAGTAGCTGAGTCCTCTTTCATCTTGTAGTGACTTAGCTCAGTTTTGTCCTTGAATATTATAGTGAAAGAGGGTTTGATCTAGTGTACTTACATGCTTGAATTCAACACCCCTCTTTTACCATAAATAACATTTTGGTGACCCCATGCTTTAAAAAAATTGCATCTTGCTAAGTGTTGAAATCAAATCTTGCATTAATTCATATCATAATTATCATTCTTCATTGGAAAATCTTGCATACGTTTGAAAAAATTGACAAAAAATAAGCATTATAGGCTTGCATAAAAGCATAGTTTTACATTATTCTCATTGCATAATAATTGGAAACATTTGAAAATCTTATTTATACATCAGATCTTATCTAAATCATAGTAATTAATCATTTCATGATATCACACCTCACATTTGCACATCTCATTTGTGAGGGTTTTGTTGAAAACTTGCATTTTTTCATATAACCTAATTTTTGCAAAAGCTAGGATTTGTAGTCAGAATCTTATTTTAGATTTTGTTGCTCTCTTTAGACACTCATTCAAATCTGATTTTGAGTTGTAGTGTTTCTTCATGGTGTGTTCTTGCATTTAAATTTCAAATTTTGTAATTACACATTGTGTATTTCAACAAACATAACTACCTTAATCTTATTGATTACTAGTGCATTGAGTGTTATTGGACTTTGCATGAGTTGTATAACCCGTTGCCCTACTATAAACATCTTTGTAAGGAGAAGTTGTAGACTAATGGGTTCTAATTCTATTGATAGCAACGATGTACAAACATAAAAAAAAAAACATTACACAACTACTTTACGAAAGGTGAATCAACACCTTTGCATGACATCTTAAATGATAACTTGGAAGAACCAATAATTCCTCCTTTTGAAGACATGGGTAACAGAGATATACATGTGCCTGATGAAAATCTTAAGAAATTGGACAAAAAACTAGTTGAATTTCAACAAATTGTAGAACAAGCACATCTAGCTTAGGAAGTGGTACCTACTGTTGAAGGTATAAGATGATTGTTACAAGAAAGATAAGAAAGTGTTGGCATGCTCTGTGGATTAGCCCACATAGTGGATCATAACATTATGCATACAACTAGACATGTGAATAGCATGAAAAATGTGTCACCACCAAGGTATATAAGCTCACCAGTCTCGGCACTCATACCAACTACTGGAATATCCACTTTTACATCATCAATTCTCACAACTAATCCACACACTTGTAATAATGCTACCACTACCATGGGAGCATCTACTGGAAATTACAAAGATGTTGGATTTAATTATCAAAACTCTGCACCTCATGTCTCCATACCAATGCATAGTTATTCTCAACTATCCATCACCTCCACTTATTACCAACCACCTCTAAATTTCATGACTGCAGCATCTAATGCACCTATCTCAAATCCACAAACTACCTCTTCATCTAATGATACTCTCTTAAATCAACTTTTGAAGAGTTTGTCTTCTTTACAGCAGAAAGTGACAAACTTGACTAATGCTTCCTCTCAACCTACTTTGCCAACATATCATGCTCATAGTTTTTTATCCTATACAATTCTAAGAACTCCAATCCCTGATAAATTTGAGACTCCTCGCTTTGAAAAGTATAGTGGTAAAGGTGATCCTAATACTCATGTGGCAGCATTCACAGCAATGTGTAGTGACTTCTTCTTTGATGAGGCATTGTTAGCAAAAATCTTTACTCGATCTCTCAAAGATACCACTTTAGAATGGTTTTGCTCTCTACCTCCTAATTCAATAAATTCCTTCTCACAGCTAGTTGATCAATTCTTGCAACACTTTCAAGAAAACATTTGACCTATTGTCTCCTTGATTGATTTGGTTCATTATAAACAAAGTCCGAAGGAGAAATTAACAAAATTCATCATTCGATATCAAGGTCACATATCGCAAATATAATATCCAATTAAAGATGAGGATCTTTAGAAGTTATTTATTACGAATCTACAACCGAACATATGCAACAAGATATTGTTGATGAAGTATAGTTCTTTTCAACACTTATGCACAACTCTCTGAGATTACCAACATTTGGCTAGTCAGTATGAGAATCATACCTCATCAACTCATGTTGGTCAATGTGTAGTTGGCTCATCTCAAAATACATTCAAGAAGAATAACAGGAATTTCATCAAGATCAATGGGCAACATTTGAATAATTTTCACTCACAAGTGTCTTCTATTACAAAGCCTCATCGGGCATCATTTCAATTCAAATAGGAACACAGACAATTTACCCAATTATCAGATTCTCTCCATTCAGTAATGACTCAAGCAATGAACAAAAATCTTTTGAAGCTTCCTCCTACTCATCCTTTCAACAATAGCAAGCCACAAGGACCTTCATTTAATGCTAATGCTTATTGTCACTATCACCGCTCGTTGGGACATGATACAGAAAGATGTATGCATCTTAAACATGAAATTCAAGACCTCATCAATTCTAATATGATACAAGTTACTAGTGTGAACAACAATGGAAATAAGTTGATAGCGCCTTCGAATCAAAATCTACAAATCTTAGAACTAATCCTTTTTCTAAGCATAGCAACAATAATATGGTAGAACAAACTACACTGGAGATTGAAGATGACTATCTTGACTATGATGCCTGTTGTCCTATTTTCCTTTGTCCAGAGTTAAATAGCTCACCTTGTATATTCCTTGAATATCCTTTAGAAAATGACCCTACAAAGCTTAAATTCTTCAAAAAACCCATGCTATACCTTGCCAAAAATCCCAAACACTTGCCTGAAGAATCCTTGAAGAAAACCCAGAAAAACCCAAAAATCTTTTGTCTCCAATTGTTTTCTATCACAGAGATTTCTCAGTTTTGTACTTAGTCATTTTTCATGTATATGATGATGACGTCATCCTTGTTTTGGGGTTTTCTGTCTTTTGGTCGAATTGTATCTCAAATACATTTTTCCTTGCATCTTGGTCATGTACAATGTTACTCTACATTGGGTTCATTGTAGGTTATGTTGTATGTATCTCCTTTGTATATTGCGCATACAATTGCATATACAATGCAATATACAAGAGGTTATACAAATATGAGATACAATCCTAGACATGCAAAGGTCACATGCAAAGGTCAGATGCAATAATTGTATGTACAAGCGATTGTATGCAATTTTGTTTGTATATTCGCATTGTATATGCGATATACAAAGGTAATATACAAGGGAATACATACAATCCGGACGTGACTGGGGAATTGAATGTGGTGGATAATCATTTGGGGTCTGCAGTTGTATATTGCATATATAAGGTCCAAAAAGGTGCAACATACAAGAAGGTAAGATACAAAGGCCGGACCCGATGTTAATTTCAATTTGTTTTATGAAAAGTTGGGGTCCACCTATTGTATGTATATGCAATTGTATCATCCCATATACAATCCTATATACAATTGCATATACAAGAGTTAGATACAATAAGGATATACAATGTGGACCCAACTAGAAAATTAAATTTGGCAAACTTAGTGGTGGGGTCCGCAGTTTTTATGTTGATGTGCATATATGTGCCGATATGCAAAAGCAAGGATAGAAGGCCGGACCTATTTTAAAGTTCCAATATGGTTGATAATCCTTTGAGTTCCGCATTGTATGTATATGCAATTGTATCTCATATACAATTAGATATACAAAGGACACATACAAAGGATTTTCGGCGAGACAATGTGTATCGGCAACTCAGTTTGAGGTCTTTTTGACAGCCGATAAGGAAGATGCAATTGTTTAGCGATGGGTCCTAGGTTCAGCTCAGCGACCAATGGAGTGATGACATGTGGCAAGGGCATATATACAAGGTGATACAAAAGTAAAGGCCCACTTTTGTATGTTGGCCATTGTATTGTATATACAATTGCACATACAAAAGCATATATAGGGAAAATTCAAAGGCCGATACAATTGCAGATGCAAAGCGATATACAGATGCATGACGCAGTTGACTGTAACTTTCACTGCCCGTATCTCCCTCATTCTGGTGAATTTCAACATGCTTCAAAAGGCAAAAGTGCTTATTTTTGCCTCCTCTTTCATCTGGTGGGCTTTTGAGGGGAATTTTCTTACTTTCAAAATATGATCTGGATTTGCATGCTCAGCTGACTGGACATTTTAGCGACCATTTTGGCATGTGCAGAGGCTGATATTTTTACAGTAACTCTGGTTGGTGAGCTTTGTGGGTGCATTCATGGTAGATGGCTTCAATCCTTTAATGCATATGGGCTCTATGTCTTGCTGGCAGATCTTCATGTGTTTGGTGACAAGACATCTCAGTGGCTGAATTAAGTTTTGTAGAGGTCCTTCAATGTAGATATTTGTTGCATTTATTGGTGCAGGTTGGTGATTCGGTGGCTCACATTGAAGACCCAAAATATCTTCCACCTGCCCCGTTCCAGATATTTTATTCCATAACTTCTTGCAGGTGACATCCCTTCTGGTGATGATATTTTTGGACAAAGCTCATGGGACAGTTAATTGTAACTGACTTAGGTCAAATGCGAAATGCTATATATGCATAGACTTGAGATGTAAAAAGGGTTGGAAGATTTAGTAATCTATGCTTCTGATTCCAAATAGAGCATTCATCTACTATAACCTTGCCTTCTGATTAAATACATGCTGGTTATTTTACCTCTTCATACTATTTTGACTCTGTGTGATCTAAGGATGATGTGTTTGTGAATATTTAATTCCTTGATGTCATCTCTTGCTCCTTGCCTCTATTAAAATCAGTTTGATCTGTGTACGTTTATTGGTTGTATCTAGTCATTTTATGCACTTTTCTCAGTTCTGTGAGGGTTCTTTTATTCAACCTGGTGAATCACCCTTATTTTCAAGTTTTCCTATTTTATCTTTCATTTTTAAAAAAGCATTCCTTCTCCCTTTTCCTTTGCAAATCTAGTAGAATTTAGGTGATAACCAGCTAAGGAAGCCGGCCTACTCCGGAGGTCTGATCTCAATTCGCAAGGTCCCACACTTTGAGATCATTCCCATTGCATCATTAGAATGCTTGGACTCTCTCCAAGCGGGGTGCAATTCTAAGTGACAACAATGCCATCATGGGTATGTTAGAAGTGGATAAGATGACAAATGAAGATTCACCTCACCCATGAGGACAAGGTATCTACACTGAGGTTCCTCCACTATTATCCCTTTATGGATCAAGAGATAACCAACATGTAGAGGATATGCAATTGGAACAACCTATCTATAATCACTCAAAGCAAGAAGTTATGATAATGAGAAATATCCCATTTCATCGTGAAAGGAACATTCATCATGCAAAGTAGAATAATAAGGCAAAAGGAGGGAAAAGAACAAGGTGAGACTCATTGGTGGGAAATTGCAATGATTCCCCTCCTCGTAAGCAACAAAAGGTTTGAAATATACGACGTCTTGAGAAACAAGCACCACATGGCCTTTTTGGAAATAAGCATCAATCAAGTATGAGTTCTTCACACATCTTACCACACTTGATGGAGCACCTCTCCAAGATGCTCGCAATTTTGGATTCATCTTAGATAAATATGATTATGTGTTGTGGTGTGCTCCCCCATGTTGTGTTAAGTGTTGTTTAGGTCTCTTTGGATGACCCTTGATACTCTTGTAAGGTCAAGGATACAAGGAGACTGCCTCTGTTGTGACCATTCTTCTATGTGTCTCTCTATTATTATATTTCTCCTCCTCTATTTTAGTGTTGTTTGTTGTGCCCTAGGGGCATAAAATTGTAGAGAATGTCTTGGGGGCATCTTCCCGTGTTGTAAACCCAAGTCACTCTTGTCTCCTCTCTCATTTTATTTTTTAACTTCTTCAGTGGCTCTACAAGTTAGAAAATGACAAAAAGAAACAAATACTAATAAGGACCATGTGTCCCTCTAGTAAGAAAGCAAAAATGGACCTAGGCAATATATAAAGATGGG
Source organism: Cunninghamia lanceolata (assembly GCA_027924645.1). Classification (NCBI taxonomy): domain Eukaryota; kingdom Viridiplantae; phylum Streptophyta; class Pinopsida; order Cupressales; family Cupressaceae; genus Cunninghamia; species Cunninghamia lanceolata. The sequence goes on along the minus strand of BSBN01001135.1, from coordinate 1,915,202 downwards.
CTTGATATATATTACTAACACTTGATTAGTAGAATCACCCTGTGTTGTGATCTGTATTGTGATATTTGTTGTAATAAACCTTTGCAATATTTAAATATGCTTCTATGCACTTTGGATTGTTTTGTATCTCATCTTGTTTCTACACTTGGTTCTGAGATGCTTGCAATATAACCTCGCGTCTATACTCAGTTCTGAACCCACAAGTGTAGCCTTGGTCTATTATGTGATATGATTTCTATGTAGCGTTCATGAGATGATTTGGTTGTTATCTTAGAGTAAGATTTTTTAACCAAAGCTTATATCTTGTTGATTATCTTAATATATGACATTGATTTGTTTGTGGGAACATTCAACGATCATGGCATATGTCACTTTGGGGCATGGGCTTTGCGAAGGCCCTTGTTCCCTTGTGTGTTTTCACTTTACCTTAATGTGCTTGATATCAGCAAGCTGGATCAACCACTTTAAGGTGGGGGCATATATAATGGTATATGCTTGATTACTTTCTACACTGACAATGCATGTTTGTAATCCTTCATCATGAGATGGGATGGCGTATCTCTTGAGTGTGCACATCATTTTAAGAAAAATCCCTTTTGCAGAATGTGGGGTGGTGTATCTCTTGAGCTAGTGCACACCCTTTTTGAACAAAGCCCTCATCACAAGGAAAGATGGCGTATCTCTTGAGCTAGTGCACATCCTTTTAAGAAAAATCCCTCATCACGAGGTGGGATTATGTATCTCTTGAGCTAGTACACATCCTTTTAAACAAAGTCCTCATCATGAGGCAGGGTTGGATCTTGAGTTATTCACCCTTAAGCATGTCTTTGGTGGTTGCAGTAGTGTATCTCAACCGTCAAGTGTGTTTAGCATGTTTTAGATAGTGGAGTGCAACGATGAGCTCCTCCCTATCACTCGTGTTTGTCGTGTATAAGACGTATAGTGTGTCAATGACATACTATGTGGCACTCGTGTATTCCACGTGTCTTTTGTGTGTTTTATGTGTCTTCCTTGCATGTTTTGTGTGTTTGTGGCATGGTCTAAAGTCATGTGGAGATGAGCCCCCCCCCACAGTGTATGTGTTTTGTGTGTTTTCACGTGGTCTAAATTCATGTAGCGATGAACCCCCCCACGTTGTATGTGTTTTCTATGTTTAGTTAGCATTATATATATAGATATGTAATGGCTTAATCATGTCTTCTCTTCATGTATTGCATGACTGTGCTCATGTATTCTCCGTGTATTGTGTACTTTCACTATCTTCTCTATGTATTGCATGCTTCCTTACTATATTCACTATGTCTTATGTGATTGTTTAGTGTTTTCTTATGTTTTCCTAAGTCTAGGGGCTAGAAATGGTCCTTCAAGCTTAGGGTGTGTCTTCATTCTAGTGTTTGATGTATTTTGATATGCTTTGATCATACTTTAATGCATGTGTTGAATTGTAGGATCGCACATATTAAACTGGGGGCTAAATGTTATGGAGTAAAAAATGGACACCTACCTTTTTACCTCCTAGTTTAGCTCCTAGGTCCCCGTCTATACACTCTATAAGAAAAAATATTCATCCCGATGAGAAATTCCCCGAAACCCATGTCAAATGGGAATGAGGGGCCCATTTAATGCATAGGTCGTAACCAAAAAGGCACCTTGGGACTTGGACACCTGCACCCAAGTCCACCTTGATTGGTCAAGGTAAAACTTAAGGGATGTTGGCATAGGACTTTTAAATGGGTCCTCCCTTGTCGGTTGTTTCAATTAATTTGTGAAAGTTTAACGGGATAGCATATATAAACAAGTGTTTGAATTCATTTTCTAAAAAGTTGATGATAGCAAGGTTGTGATATGGAGCAAAGGAGCATTCAGGCATTCATGGTGTTATTCTTGCATATTTGTGTTAGAATTGTGTTTTTGCGGATTTAGAATCATCATCAACATCCCTATGAGTTGAAGAATCTTCATCCTCCTAAGGACTTCACCACCAAGGTGAAATTATTGTGTATGAATCATTTCATCATCATTTAGATTATCTTTATCCTTTGTCCTGCAAGGACATGCTCTCTCTCTCTCTAACAATGGTGTTGGGAAAGCTTGAATGCTAACCCAGGATTTGACTAAGGTAAATCCCTAAACACCACAACCCCCAAACCCCTTTTCTTCGTGTGTGTAGGTTACAGTTGTGGGAATTGCATAAGTGAAAGTATAGGGAGGTTGCTTAAGGGATAAAGATTTAGGGTCTAAAAATAGAGTTTGAAATTCCACTGTAGCAAACTTGGATGCTAGCCCTAGAGTCCAACAGTTAAAACAAACCCTAGAAACAACATCAGGGCATCATTTACGACATTTTTCCAGTTTGAAGCTTTTGGAGATCAGGACTTTCTAGACTTGGGCACTAGCCCCAGAGTCTTATGACATTTCAGCTTACAAGGAATAGGTTACGACATATCACTGATCATCCTGGTACTTTCAGATGGATAATGACTAGTTGAGCTCAAGTTAGCTTGGGCACATGATTAAATTTGATTTTAGAAAATGTGGGTCAAGGACTAGTCCCAAACTAGGTTTAGGATAAATGCTAGATCTTGCGTAGCAATATGTCATTTGAACACTATCCCATTACACTAGGGACAAAGGGTTAAAGCGAGTCTAAAATGAATGAGAAAAAGTGTAGTTGATGCACTTTTAACCTCTACAATAAAATGATAGATTTAAGTGTGAGCCTTGTTTAAAATTACCTAAGATATTTAGCCCTTGTACTATTTCATATACATTAAAAAAATAATTATTTATGTAATTAGCTAAGATTATACAAAATGAATGATAAAAACTTATATAGAATTAAACAAAGTTGTGTATAGTTTTTTTAATAAGTTTAATGTATAACATAAGCTTTCTAAACTATAGAGTTTTTGCAACATACTATTAGCATTGAATAATTTATTATAAGGGATAAAAGTGCATACCTTACACCTTTACCCCTTAAATTTATGCCACTTTGTGAGGATGTCATAAATGTATGGTCCTAATGTTCAATTTCACTTATTTGGTGCACTATCTAACCTTAAACCTAAACTCATCACCTATATATGCTTAATCCATTACATTATAATAGGGCCTATCCATTTCTATAGGGTTTTTCCAAATTACCTAGGTGGGTTCAATTGGTGATCAAGAAGTTCAAGGGCCTAGGGAGAGCACCTTGATTGCACAAGGAAGGGGGATTTGCCTGGCATCTTCCATTGTGGAGAATGCACATCATAGTTTGTGATAGTAGGGGCTCACATTTGTGCGACCCCCAAAATTTAATTCTTTAAAAGATATATAGGGTTTTACCTACCTCCACTAGGCCACACCTATGGTCCTATCCCTCAAATAGGACCCCATTCATAGTCTAGTCCTCCTACTTTAAATTTAAAATCTCTTTCTTTCCTAGGCTAAACTTTCCTAGAATATGATTGTTATTCGTCGACTTGCACTCCAAAGGTCTTGATTTGTGTGTATAGGAATCATCTTTAAGGGCATCATCCTAGGCCATCTTAATGATTGATTGTTTGGACAAAACATTCACTAAAATAATCAATTGTAGTTGCATTAGTCATAGTTTCAATCGCATATCTATAGTAGTTTACTCAAACTTAGTTGCATCAAACTTTGCATTATGTATTCGATGTGTTTTTTATCTTGTTAAATTGCCCATGGGGCTTGACTTTTATCAAGGAAGTCAATTGTCTTCCTTCTATCTATAGCTAGCATCAAAAGGTACTTTTCAACACTACCATTTTCTCATATGCAAATACATGTGCAAGAAATCAAATACTAAAGGTCAAAATATATAGTGGAAAAACATGTGCAATGACTAAGTGTATAGGACCATACCATAAGCACAACCTCATCCCATGTATCAAAAATTTTAGAGGATCCATATCATAGCCTCTTAACTATAATTGGGGTGTAAAAGATATCAAATTCTAGTTTTTGTTAGATTGTCTCAATTACTCAAAGAGATTGAAGCTAACATCACAACATATACTAGATAAACAACTTATACCTTCTTAGTTATTTTTCTTTATCTATTTTGTTGACTCATATATCTATTTATGCTATTCTCAACTCATTTCTATCTACATTTAATTAAATAAGCATTAGACATTAAGACTCCTAATTGTAGGGTGTGGTTTATTTCCCTACATTTTCGTGAACCCTAACTTTCATGTATATCCTTTAGTCTAGAATCCTATATTTTTTTAATATATCACAATGAGAATTTATTATTTTTCAATCCATTATGTTTATATTTTCATGCCTAAGAAGTTCCTAATACCCTTATGTTCTCTTTAAAGAAGTTATGGGTTAAACCCTAATCTTGCCACCATGACTACCTCCATTCCATATATACCTCTTATACCAATCACATATTATATTATTATGAGGAAGAAGAATAGTATGATGATGAATTTATTGAAAATCAAAAGAAACAAGACCTAGTTAATAATTTGAAATCCTTGCACAATCAATTAGCTAATTTGTAGATGGTGATAATTCCACTTCATTTGTCATTGATTCTATTATTAAATTATTTATCACTAAATGACACAAAATGGATAATCAAGTCTATAAGAAAATTATTGATGGTATACAAGCTCCTAATATGGTATGTTATAATTCCCAAGCCCTTTCCCAACACTTAGGTTTTATCCATCCTACAATAGTTTACCTTTCAATCCCCTATTCATCATCCACAACTACTTCCATTTCTCCCATTTCTATGGCCCATGCTCATTCCTCTCCCATTCCTCATATTACACAACCCTTTCCTACTACATCCATAGCCACACCTTCAATTCCTACACCCATACCTAGACACACCAACCTTATTTCTCAACCCATATACACTCCACCTTTGACTATGCATATCCCCTTTGTTTCTTACACTTCTATGTGTCTAATAATTAATTGTTTGTTTCTTCTACTCCCCTTTGTCCACTCATATTCCTTTTGTGTATACAACTCCCCCTTTGACCACTTGTATTCCCATTGTTTATTTTACACCATCTAACCTTTCCCATGAATTGGCCATTGTCATGAGTGATTTGAAGGACATGAAGAATTGTACAAATGATTTGTAAAAGTCTCTTAAAAAGGATTTAACATGTGAGTTACAACATAATCCATTAGCATATGACATACTAGCTAATCCTTTATGGAAAAGGTGGCTCCTCAATTCACATACATTATGTTTATGATGAGTGGTTACTTGCTAAATTATTTCTATGAAGTTTGCGAGATTGTGCACTTAATTGCTTTTAATATTTACCTCATGTTTTTATTCATTCCCTTGGAGACTTAGCTAATATTTTATTGATCATTTATAACACAATATTAGTGTTAAAGTGGCATTGGCCAAATTAGCACACTATAGACAAGGATCAAGTGAGATAATTAAAGATTATGTGCTTAGATTTCAAACCATGCTATCTAACATGAGTCATCAACCATTAGATGGTGAGATTAAAGGTTTATTTATTGATCCAATCTCCTTCCAATCAACAAAGAAAAAGTGGTTTTCAATACTGTTGATCATGATGTTACTCATAAGCAAACATGAAATAAAAGTTACACAACAACCTTTATTTATCTTGAAAGATACGATGAATTCAAAGTATTCATGATCCCAAGTCTCCATTGATTAGTTCATAATCTACTAATGTTACTCAGTGGTTGATGTGTGTTGTTGTTTTCCATTTCAAGGGGCCTTACATTGATCAATAGATTCTGTTTCCTACAAATATGCTACACAGAGAGGTTATTCTACACAATATATTTCTTCAAATAATGTGTTTGTACTTAGATCTTTGCATGATATTTATCAATTTAACATGCTTTAACTCTAAATATGCTATGTATTTCCAATTGTCTACTAGATGTCAGCACATTTCATGTTTATTTGCTTTAAATTTTCTGTTATTTGCAATTGTGATGATGAATTGTTATGAAATTTAAAGAAATTTAAAAGAATAATTTAAATTTTGGTGAATCCTTAGCTATTGAACCACATACATACCAGATATAGTCATGAGGAGAAGAAATCAAACCATATTTTCACCAGGATGTTCCACAGCTAGATATAGATGTGCTAACTTCAAAGGATAAGGAATGAAAACAACACATACAGACTGATAAGCACTCCAAGGGATGCAGCTGATTAAAGCATGTATCAAGATTTCAAACACAGATTACTCAGGATTTATGATGATTTGTAATCAAATGGTCTTCTCTTTCATTCAGTATGCAAAAAATATGTATGTTTACAACAACTTTGAAATAAGTCCTGATGTTTCAACAATCAAATTTCAATTAAGCTTCTCAATATTCAAAATATGGCACCCCTGCACCTTTTATAGAATAAGGCGAGGGAACTGCTACAAATGACCTATGGTCAATATTTATCTATTAAGATGATCAGTAGATAAACTTTCTTTGACTTAGTCAACACTTTCTTTCGTGGCACAGGTTGCCAGCTGGCAACCATCTAGGTGACTCATTATCTTCTGAGTATCTGATGCATGTCTTCTTTGTGTTGCATCTTTATTCATTCCTCAAGTTCCTGGTCTTTGTCTTCTTCTTCAGGATTTTCTCCTTCTGATGGCTTCATCCTATATATTCCTGACCGTTTAACCTTTGTTTTTGACTTACTCTTACCTTTTTCCCTTGTATGTTTCCTTTTTGTATGTTCTGTTTGTATTTTAAACATACAAGCACATATGCAAACAAACAAACTAAAGTTCTTTCCCTTTTGCACCTTTTCCGTACTAACATCCTTTACTTTGTATATCGCCTTTTGCATGTTTCTATACATGATGGGGAACGCACAACAGAAACCGCAGATTAGGTCCCATTTACTTACAGTCGGTAAGACTAAACAATTAGCTGCCGATACATCTCCATCGGCCAGACAACCATCATCGGAGAAACTCTCTCAAGTCTTTCTGTGACCAAACTCACCCCGATAGCCAACTTCACTTTATCTTCGGCGAGACCAACCTCCATCAGCCAAGTCTTTCATCCCTCTGCCGATGCCCGATGACAGTTAAGTTCTACCTCGTTTCAACCATGATGGCTTCCACACCAATATACCTACGTACCTGCCAATAGACATAAGTTTGTAAAATAGACTAAGTCACCTTTTCAGTCTTGATCATAACTTTTGTCATAAACATATAAGCATTCAAATATATAAAGAATTTTCTATATTTAACTTCCCTTTGACATTCGGCTTGTATATTTCACCTTGCATGTACTGCTTGTAATGCATGTCACTGAAACATACATACAAGGCGCGGAATATACAACGACTAAACCTCTTTTCATAACTTTTAGGTTTCGCGGCATGCATATACCATTGTACATCTCCTTGTATATTTCCTTTTCATTCAAACATACAAACCCCGATATACATCCGACGGACTTAACTGATTATTCGCTTAAACTGTAAACCCTGTTGGGTCTGACTTGTATATACCGAAATGCATCTTTTCGATATACATTGAGATATGATGCATCCATTATATGGGATTTAAATCTCTCCTGAGTTCTGCCTTGTATGCATATTGCAATGTATAACCTGAAACATACATACAATGTGCGAAACATACCCTGACTAAACCTTATTTCATAGTTATTTCGGTTCCGCAACATGTATATCCCTTTGTATATCTTGTTGTATGTTTCATTTTGCCAAGCATACAAACCTAAAATACATGCAATGGACTTGACTGAAATATTCATTTAAACTTTGACTCTGTCGGGTCCACCTTGTATGTAAAAATAAAATGTTAGCAAATGCATACAAGTACAACAATGTCTATGAACCTGATGACTTCCTTATGCGACCATACAACAACCCAATATACAAAGGATTTTGTATATGAGTGACCTGATATACAAACAACTTTGTATATGAGACATACAATGACACGCCATACAAAGGACTTTGTATGTGCAACATACAAACCCATATCACAATGCATTTTACCAAAAACACACATAACTTGCGAAATACATGGAATTTTAAGATGGTTCAAAAAGCAACCCTTATTCATTTTTGATAAGGAATTCACCCGTATTCAGCTCTGGTACTTAATGCAATTTTTTTCTTTATTTTCAACAAGGTTTGTACCTTTCACTCTTTTTTCCCTTTACCACCAAGCAGACCCACACACACACAAGCAGAAAGCAACAGCCACAGCAGGGATCCTCATTTTGCTAAGGAGTAAAAAGGGGCATGTTGTGAACATCACAACAAATACTTATGATTCATTTTTCAAGTCATGTTCTAGTGTATGCAATTATGAACTTTTGTTGTCATAAAATAATCTCTAAGACTATCAAATCTCTAACACTCCTTATCCTCCCCATAAGTTTCAATCAAATCCAAATTTCAAACATGGAGGTAATGAGGGTGGATTCAAACACAAGCATGAGCCCACAAATATTGTCAACATCATTGATGACTCTCATGCCAACATCACTAGTCTAAAACTAATGGAGCATAGAAATTTTACTAGATTGGTGGATCATCCACATATAGTGTTACAACAAATTTTATAGCATGAACTTATCACCTTACCTCCCATAAAATCAATTGATGCATCTGCAACTGTCCTACAATATTTCAATGCCAATTCTTTTAGTGGCTATCATCAAATAACTAGGCACACTATGGTTAGACGTGTAACACTAAAGCACAAGATACAACATCTTATCAATAATAATGTGATTCAAGTAGAGGGTATCAATGACAATGGAAAAAAATTGGTTGCACCCCAAACTAAAATCTTAAGACCTATACTAATCCATTCTCTATTCATCAACATGACAAATCTAATCAAGTGAAAGTATAGGATGATGATCCTACCAATGCTAGTTATAATGTTTATATGGGTTTTCTTTTTAAATCTAAGGCTATATGTATCACATCTCAAATCAATTTTACAAGAAATGATATTAAACATGATGGGTATCAAGGACAATTATAAATGCAAGTGGTTATCAATAGTACACTATATGGTTGTGTGATGATTGACCCTAGAGCTCTAGTGAATATTATAATTGAAATAAGGGTACCTCAAGAAAATTGTCATGAACAAAAATTACAAAGGATAAGTCATTTTCTATACATTCTCATGGTAATGCTAACAATTATAACAAAGAAATGTCTCTCAAAAAATATAAAAAATAAGTGCACAAAATAGAATATATAACACAAGGGGTGGCTTGCTTCACAAAATATAACAACAATATTGCCACCATTGTACACAAATAGTTGTTCATATAGAGTGTTGGTGTAATTATTTATATCACACATTTAATTGAGTTTACTCTGGAAAATAAGATTATTCCCAAGTATCTAATAAGTACATGTGTGCTTCCTTGATTAAAGGCAATCAAGTGCTACCATTGTCTCTTAGGTGCCACAATTGGATCTAATTGTCAAACTAGCACCTCTCCTATATAAGTTAGAATTTCTATTGATTCAATTAACTTAACTCCTCTTATACACATATCACTATATCTAATACATTTGAAATAATATATATATGTATTTTCTTTTAAATAACTAACAAAAGATCAACTTCTATTCAAATGCATTTAACATTTCAATTTTTTATCTTTTTATTCAAATGCATTTACCATTTCAATTTTTTTTTTTTTAAAGACTAAATAATTATTTACTTCAAATCTTAATTATTCTTAAACTAGATTTATATCAATCATTTCATAATATTACATGGTATCAATAAAGATTAGATTTGGCATAAGTCATGAATCATTTCATAATATTACATGGTATCAATAAAGATTAGATTTGGCATAAGTCATGTCACCTATGAAAAGTAGAGATTTTTCTTCCTATAATTTTTGAACTTGTCATTTAAGTCTTCTTAAATTCAACTTCTACATTTAGCAACCATGGAAGAAACAGACTGTTCATATAAATCTCTTTTGTCATGTCATCGAACTTTGAAAACTTTCACCAGGCCTATATGTTTTACCTCTTTATATGCAGGAACCTATATGGTCGACAGAACATGAGGTTCAAGGCAATCTATAAAAGCACAAGCATTTTGAGGCTTTATGCAGTGATTGCATAGCACTAATGCAGGTATTTTCCGTATAGAGTTTATGCAAAATATTCTTCCCACTAGAATATTCTAGCAAGCATAACATTCCATTAACACCATTAACAATGTTGGTGTTCCATCACAGTCACTACTAAGCTTTATCGCTACCGACCTGCCACCAGTCTGTCGCCCGCCAGACGCTTTACTGCCATTGGTTGCCACCACCCAGTCTCCACTCGCCTACCACCCAAGTGCCACCTCAGCCCCAACGCTACCTGATTTTACATAGAATAAAATGAGGATATTGTCAAGAAGCAAAAGGTACTTTAGGATCAAAGAGGGTAAAGATATAGAACTAAAATTAGTTGTAAAAAGATAAGATATTTTAACAGATGTGATGGAGTGTATAGTTTTATCTGCCTTTCAATGTCTTAGCTTTACTTTTTCCTATAGAGAGTCTAAATATACCAAGAGAAGTTTTGGGAAAAATTAGAATCATTATTTGGGAAGACCGACATGCTTAGGGGTGCCTCAATCTAAGTGTACCCATTTTTGTTTCTGCCTTCTACTCCACTAGGGATGTCTTAGGTGTTGTATTCTTTTCTTTGTCATCTTTTGTTGTTGAATAACTCACAAGAGAATTAGCCAAATTGATATAGATGGGGATACTGAATAGTTAGTCTTCAAAGTCCCATGTTTTATTACAAACACACTTTTTGCACTTGGCAAGTTCAACCAAAGGTCTCGTTGAACTCATTCTCGCATTTTGTGCTTGATTCCGGTTCCAAGTCACTTCTTACTTACACCAATGATGTGAGTTAACTATTGCATGATAATTTTATTCACTTGAACTACACTATTGTCAACAATTGAGTACACATGACATAGAAACAAGACTTCCTAAAGTATCTTTTTCTAATGGTGTTTTTCAAGGTTTTGTCCTAGGTATACATTGTGAAGAGAAGTCTAACAAAGGAAAGAATTGGAGAGTTTCTATAGTACTTGAGTTGATTCACATTGACTTATTGGGTCCCTTTGCTACATTATCATTCTACAAGGCCCACTATGTCCTTCCTTTATTGATGACTTCTACCAATTCACTAGGGTCTATTTTCTTTGTCATAAGAGTGAAGTGTTTGAAATTTTCCAATATGTCAAGGCACTTGTGGAGAAGTAAAAAAGGAAGGAAATCAAGATCCTTCACACTAACAATGATATGGATTATGTGAACCATCAATTTGAGGAGTTTTGTGCCATTGAGGGGATTAATCTTTAGCATACAATTTTGTATAGCCCACAACATAATGAATTTGCAAAGATGAAGAATAGATCCTTGAAAAATTACTAAATACATATGCATTCATGATATCCAGCACCAAAGTATTAGTTTGAGGCCATAAATTGTGCTAACTATGATCAAAACTACACTCCACATAAAGCCCTAAAATAAATCACACATGTAGGGGCTCAAAGTGGTCATAAACCATCATTTAAGCACTTATGAGCTTTTGGAGCTCTCTTGCATGGATCCACATTCTCATTGATAAATGCGCAAGGCTATGGAACAACACAACAATCCTTACATTTTGTGGGTTGTCCTAATTGAGCCAAAGGATGTCGACTACTACATCTTGATAGTCATTAGGTAATCATTGTGATAAGTGTAAAATTTGAGGAAAGGTCTCCCATCTTAAAGTCTCACACTTGTCCTTCTTCCTCCACATTTGGGGGCTTGCTTGACATTGCATCATATTCTAAGATATAGAGAAGCCTCTCCCTTCTCCACCTACACCTTCTAGTCTTATATCTCCCACACAAATGGCTCATTACTCCTCTTGCTACTACATTGCCAATTTGGGTCTGCAAGACACCACAAAATGCATGCACTTAAATTGGTGATCCTTCAAATACTTGAAGAACACAATCATTACATCATGATCTTCTTCATGCCTATATTGCTACTACTTCATCTCCATATTTGGAAAGCATCTAGTATTGTTGAATGGGATTTAGTAATGGAGAAAGAGTGTAATGTAACTCCCCACTAAGGAACCCCAGAGGATCTAACCAAACTGACTCAACTAGAAGGTGGAATTTTTTTTATGACAACTAAAGCATTACTCCAACCAACTAACATAATAATCCCAATTGCACATGCAGAAATAATAAGGCTAAGTAATCCTCTAGGGTTTCTTAATGTTGTTACTTATCAACTGATCAACATAAAAAATTCCATCTAATTTAAACTTATTCACAACAATAAACATTAAAGCAAAACTAACATAAGCTAAAGATGCATTCCATTTATATCTATAGGATTGAACCATTGAATGGATTCACTTACTCTAAAAGACTAGGTTCAGTTTAGATCCCAAATCCAAATGTTCCTATGACAAGAGGTTAATTCTACTATTACAAACCACATAATAACACCATTGCAATTTCCATCGTAAGTCCTATAAAACCATTACATTTAAATTACATCAAAATAACATCATGATTACATAATAGATACAACATCCACCATACAGGTGTGTCCAGGATTACAATTACATCATGATCAAATAATACAAGAATATAAGAATCATCTCCAAATCTACTAGCGAACTGCATCCATGAGAAACATCTGAAGAATGAAGCAACTCCAATCCACACAAGAACAGGTCCAAAATACTCGATGGAAGAAGGCATCTACCACCCGACCATGTGGACCCGAAGGACCACCCCTCGTGCTAGGAGATAGACATATGGCCCACAGTCACACCAACAAGGGATATACAATACAAGCTCACCACTAGTCTCCATAGGGTATGGACACCAACAAGCACAAGAAAGGAATTCACATCGCGAGGATAACTCCAAAAGGTCCATGCAACACAAACATGACACTAGTGTTCTCAAGGGAAGAGTGTCATCACATAGCTTGATATGGGTTATCCTGGTAGATCTTCATAGACCTCGCCCCCCATCTCAGGTTGTCCTGGCAGTCTCTCCTGACCCCCGACCCCCATACAAGACTCATGTGGAACCAACATACCTTTCATGAAGACAAGGCAATTCATCTTGCCATTCCAAGCCTTCCCATCTCATCTCAAGCCTGAATGAGCGCTCGAGCCACGAGTGGGGCATGACATTATCTTGATTAATGCGATTAACTACCCAAACCCCCTAGTTCATTATTTAGGTTATCACTTATTAGAACAACTCTTCCTATGGTTTGTCTTGGCGACCACTTTAGGATCTCGGCCCCCATGGAGAGCCACTCCCCCTTAAGACACTAAATCTCCCCAAACCAACACAAGACAAGGATACCACAACTTCAACATCTTCAAAGGGAGGTCCACATCAGGGCTAATGATCTTACTGCATCCCGACTTACAATAACAAGATTCCCCACAAGGCACATAAGATACATAGATACCATGGTTTACTTCCAACATGACATGAATACAAAAAAAGGGAATAAATGACAATAAACAAAATACAACACATAAGGCTCATCATAGATTGTAACAACACAAGGTCAAATAATATTAATTTATTAATTATAACATTATATTATTTAACACTTCAAAGAATAATTAACTTACACTAATTAAATTTTATTTCTTAAATTCCCCCCTACACTTAACAAATTTAAACAATATAACAAATGAAATATAATATTTGAGTTTAATTAATCCCAACTTATTAAATCAACCAATTAAATAATATAAACCGTTGAATATAATATTCAAATTTAATTTAATCAATTTATTAATCAAACACTTAACCAAAAATAATAATATGACAAATTAAATATATTAATTACCAAACATATATTAATTTCAACTTATTAAATTTCAAACCAAACAATTAACCTATTAAATAATTAATTATAGCATCTAGATACAAAACTAATAACAATATTTATCATAAATCCATAAATGAATAAGCAATTGTCGGAAAAAACAAACAAACTATACAATAAATTAATGCACTTTGCCCAAACCCTAAATATCAATTTAAACATTATAATATGGTGTTAAATTAATCTTGAATGCTAATCTTCCATTGGCTAGCTACCGGGAGAAACAAAGGTATTTGCAACCATGGGGGAGCAGCCCCGTGTTTCAAACATATATAAACAACTATGATCTGGGTTTTTGATAGTTTTGGATCAAGATTAGAAGACAATGAGACAAAGAAACCCTTTAAGTTTCTCACCAACCCAGTTTGTCAAAACAGAGTTATAGAAGACACAATCAGACTATTTTATTGGCACAGAATAGAAAGGATGGAGAATTATAAATATAATTTCTTATGCTCAAAGAGAATATAAAATACACACTCCAAAAGCCAAGCACAGAATAAACATGGCAAAAGACATAGAGAGAGACACAGAGAAAGACATGGTGAGGACAATAGATCCTACCTCTAATTCATCCTCCACTTCTGGTGGCAGCAATCTTCCTTCCACCAAACTCCAAATCAAAACATTTTTTTTTTGTAGCCAAAAGCCTCTCTCCCCTCCCAAGATAAAAATTCCACAAACAGAGCCCCCCTTTACACAAATTTCCTCCGAGGAAATAAAACTTCCCGCAACCAACCAAACCGGCAAAAATAAACAAAACTTAATAACATAAGTTAAATTTATTAATTAAGTTATATAGTTTAAATAAATTAAATTTGAATTAAACATTATAAATTGACTATTAATTATTTATTTATCTACAAAATCCTTATAATTTAAACATTAAAGTTTAAATAAATTCTTTATTAAATTAAATAGTTATTAAGCATAAACAATTACGTATAAGAATTAAATTATTATTATTATTATTAATAAAAGCAACTATAGAATTAAAACTTAATTAACCACAATATGAAAGACATAACAAGGAAAACACCATAACATAAACACAACATACTCTATCAGGATTACTGGATCTGCCTAAATGGACATTCGATGAGATAGACATAGACTAGGCTCATTGCCCTAATATCAAGCAAAAGGGTTAAGGTTAGGGAAACAGGCCAATATGCTATCTCCCACAACCTCCATCAGAATTGGGCAGGCACGGTCAGACCTATGGGACCAGGTGGAGTTGATGCCCTATACCTACAACCCTACATCACAGATGAATGCATACACAATATAGCATATACACATGTACACACACACCAGTGAAGGGAAATCTTGACATCTCATGTCTCCCCGAAGGGAGTGATGAAACATCATCCCCTCTCACCACAATCAAGATCAAACACATAAGACATAATACATCATATCCCATAATCTAACTAAAAGCGTTAGTACCAAGGTTAGTATCCATAAATAATTGCTCAAAATAGAAATAGAAACATTAACATAACATATAAGTTACTCAAAGCATTATTTCATAAAGAAATCATCATAACATAAACATCATCCAAATCATATACACTAAATGAGTTATCATCAGTCTATCTGAACAGAGTCAATGTCCAAAACATGGAGGGGTATCACATGTAATTCTTTAATTAGGAATAACACTTGACATTTAGTCCCCTTCTAAAGGGAAGGAAGATTGTTTGATGTAAGTGAATTAGCAATTATTGTTATGAACTATAGCATTAATAATTTCAAGGTTCATCTTATTGCAAAAGGCTTTCTAGAGGTTCTTAGTATTGATTACATTGAGACATTTGCCCTAGTAGCCAAGATGTACTCTATCTTCTTTACTCTTTCCATGACCCCTTTAATCACTAGAATTTCATTAGATAGACATGAAAAGGGTATTTCTTCATTAGGATATTTAGGAGATATGTAAAGAGAAGCCACAGGGATTTGTTCAGGATTCTTTATTGATTTACCATCTATGAAAATCTCTTTATAGTATCAAATGAGCCCCGTAGGCTTGTTATGTCAAGGAATCATTCATCCTTATGACAAGGTTCTCATGATGCCACTCAAATCTCAATGTTTCCTTCTTGTGGTAGGGTGACGATCTTCTAGTCTTAGTTATCTATGTGATTAACCTCATCTTCAAAAATAATTCTACATGCATCATTAATAGGGTCAAATCAACTCTATAATACATATTTGACATGATAGAATTGGGTCTTCTGCACTAGTTTTTTGGCATTGAGGTCACTCAATCTAATTCTAAGATTATTCTAGCATATACCAAGTTTGCTCTTGATCTTATTGCATGGTTTCACATGGCTAATAGCAATCCTACATTTACTCCCTTTCTTTTTGGAGTCAATCTTGAGGCTAATTTTTCTACTTTATTAGTTGAAGCTACCTTGTAAACATAGCTTATTGGTATCCTCACATACTTGACTCACACACATCCTGAAATTTCTTATGCCATAGGTATGGTTTCTCACTTTAGACAAGACCCATGTGAGATTCATTAGAAGCCTTTGAAATAGACATAGCACTAGATCATTGATAAGGTCAAATCAACTCTATAATACATATTTGATATGATAGACTTGGATCTTTTGCACTACCTTTTTGGCATTGAATTCACTCAAGTTGATTCTACTATTATTCTAGTATAGACTCAGTTGCCCTTGATTTTATTGCATAGTTTCACATGGTTGATTGCAATCCTACACTAACTCCTTTTCTTTTTGGATTTAATCTTCAGGCTAATTTTCCACTTTATTGGTTTAAGCTACCTTTTATCCATAACTTGTTGGTATCCTCATCTACTTGATTCACATACGTCTTGACATTTCTTATGCCATTTGTATGGCTTCTCACTTTATACAAGACTGATGTGAGACTCATTATAAACCTTTCAAATGGACATGGTAATGTTAAGGGGACATACAAACATGGGATCCACTACATAATAATAAATGATACAAATTTTGTGGGATATACATATTTCAATTGCGTTGGTGATTCTAATGACCCTAAATCCACCTCAACTTACAACTTTCAATTTGGTTCTGACCCCATATGTTGGTTGGCAAAGAAGTAGCATACTATTGATCTATCTTCAACATAGACCAAGTATCAAGGTGTTGTTAATAGCACCACTTAGGTTATCTTACTTCAACAAATCCTTATAGAATTTTGTATTCCTTTTGGTTAGCTTTCAATCATCCATTATGATTATTAGTGTACCATTGGCATGTCAAGGAACATGGTCCAACATCAGAGGGCCAAACACATCAAGGTACACATGCACTACATAATAGAGCTCATCCGAGAGAAAGTCATTGATGTACAACATTGTCCTGCTTCATAGTAGGTTACAAACATCTACACCAATCCCTTCACAAAATGAAAGTGTGTTCATTTGTGAGCTTTTTTGTGGGTTTGAGACACTATTTATTAAGGTGATACGTAACACCTCCTCTCTTTTCACTCTTCTAATTGGGGCTTTCTCTCTCTTTCTTTTGGGGATTCTCTTTGTACATGGGTACATATCATGGGATTTATTTGCTAGGACACATTAAATTTTCTCTCTCAAGTTACACTTTAGAGGAATGTGGGTATAATATTTAATATTTCACCTCTTTTTTAAAAAATTTTCTAGGAAAATAAGTGTATTCCTAGGTAGCTAATAAAAACATGTGTGCTTCCTTGATTGAAGATAATCAAGTGCTTTCAATGCCTTTAGTTGTCAAGTTAGCACTTGTCTTATATTAAGTTAGTATGTCTCTTCACTAAGATTAGACACTTGTCAAAATGACTCATTCATCGAAGAGGCTATACATGTGTATTTATTTTGAATAGCTAGTGAGAAACCCAAATTCTATTCACATGTAGTATCATTTATGCTTTTGTGTTTTATGTCTTTGATTTCTTGCACTAGATAGTTATTTGCTTTAAATATGAATATTTCTAGGCTAGATTTATTTTAATTATTTCAAAAATATTATAGACACTTCATGAGAATCCATCATCATCGTCACCATATGTGCATCATTGCATCATAGATGATAGTTTTGTGGGGGCATTGTTTTCTATGATACATCTTCTAGCCCTATTGATTTTGATCCATTACCATTTGAGTATAGTGATATTATTTGTTGTCCTCTTATTTGTCCCTATCACTTTCATTTTATTTTATATTATATTTACATATGTTATGTTTGTGATTTCCTTCACTACTTTAGCTTGAGCTTGACAATTCGGTGCAATGTATCATTCTTATTGCAAGTACTATGTGCTCATACTTACTCTCCTTGGGGAAAAAATTAGAGATATTTTTCATACACATCAATTTCACACACATGTAAGTATACACCAATTACACACTCTATACATAGTTTTCTTTACTTATCATGTTTAGTTATCAGTCATAGTTTATAACTTTACTGTATTTTTATTTATCTTTCCTCCTTGATTTGTGGTCACTTTTTCACAATACACTCAATTTAGGAGACATATTATTAATTCTATTTCCATCGTATACATAGTTTTCAAAAATTGGTGATTTTCCTTTGATGGTATGGCATGCCTAATAGGTTCCAACTACATATTGGGGACAAAGGGATAACACACTTGTTCCAATTGGATCAAATTCTAGAATACAAAAATTTATATCTTTTTCATGACTATTTCTTTCATTTTAATTTGGTATGATTTCTCATATATATTTTCACACAAACCAAAGTGAGGAAAAATGTAAGGAGAAAATTGCATACCCTACACCTCTACTTGTTGTTTTATGTCACTTTATGTGGATGTCATAAATGCATGGTAATCACACTTAGTTTGACTAATTTTGGAAACTAGCTAACCTTAAACCTAAACCTAACACTAAAATATGCTTAATCCATTATATTGCAATAGGATTAGTCTACCTCTAGACTAGGCAACAATCATGATCTACTCCTCCCAGTATGAATTTTAAATCTCCTACTTTCCTAGGAAAACTTTCTTAGAAGATGATCATTACCCATTGGCTTGTGTGCCAAAGGTATCAAGTTGTGTGTCTAGGAATTGTATTTAAAGACATCATCCTATGTCATTTTAATGATCAATTATAAGGACAAATAATTCACATAAACACTTAGTCACAATTTTAGTCTCAGTTTGCCCTATCTTAGTTGCATCAAAATTTGCATTCTCTATTTAAAATGTTCTTTTTTTTGCTAATTGACAATGGAGCTTGGCTACTATCAAGGAAGTTAATTATATTCCCTCTATCTACAGCAAGGCCTCAAAGTTGTTATTCAACACCACTAGTTTCTCATATGCAAGTACATGTGTAGGTGAGCAAACACAAAAGGTCAAAACCATAGTGGAAAGATGTTAGATTTTGTGATGAACAAAATACACCTAAGACCTAATGTTTATGACTTAGCCACAAAACTAAAAAGAGAATAATACTATTCTATATTGAGAAACTAAGCAATAATACAACAAGCAAAGAAAAAATATATAGGCCACTTGGATGAGTAAGGATGGTACATTTCCAAGAGGTCATGAGTTAACTCTTAATCAGGAGATGATTTAACTTAGCTGAGTGAGATAAAGATGGTCCTTGATTAGATAGAGGTGGAACCTAACTTCCATCAATTAAGACTTGATGAGGGAGTGATGGTACTTGATGACCCCAAATATAAGGTGACACATGTGTTTATTAGCTACCTAGGTGAGGGAAAATAAAATATCCTATTATCCCGATTCTATGTTTTCCTCCATATGGCAGTTGTCTCCTTCTATTTTGGTTTAGAAGTTGTGGTTGGAAAGAAATAAGAGAATCTTTAGATATCAACACTTTATTTTGAAGATTTTTTGTAAAAAATTGAATGTTCTATTTTAGAGATGGTTATATCACAAGTGGCTATGAAAAAAAGCTTTCAATTTTCCAATTGGGATAGCAATATTATTAAATATTGGCCATTAATTAAGCCTTCTCCTCCTGGGTCTTTTACAGTCAGAAATTCAGTGGACAGATTGCAAATTTGTTAGATTCCACCTCTCCTAATTGGTATAAACTCGATTTTTATGGAGCGTCGAAAGGAAATCCTGGCCCCTCTGATATCAGTTGTGTGATAAGAGGTCATGATGGTATGTTAGTTACTGCCTTGGCTTCAAAAATTCAAAATGGGACAAACAATGAAACAGGAGGACAAGCCCTGCTTTTGGGTTTAAAGCTTGTGAAGCAGTTAGGATTGAAGAATTAAAGTCATAATTAAAGGAGATTCTCTCCTCATAATCAATGCCTTGTAAAAGAAAAATAACTATAATTGAAGAGTAGTTAATATTTTGAATGCAACATGGGACACTTTGGAAGACTTTGAAGAATATACATGTGTGTGCATACCTACAAGGAGGGGAACCAAACTGTAGATTTATTGTCCAATATGGCTTGTGAATCAAATTTTCAATTCATATGTGTTGACAATGCCTCCCTTGGAGATTTCCCTGAACTTATGGAAAGCTTAAAATTTGATTTAAAATGATGGTTTTCTCTTATGGGGAATTCCATCATTTTAATTTTCTAATATTTGTTTTCTTTTTGGCAGGTGATTATTACTTTTGCAACTTTTAAAGCCATCGGCATGTACCGATTAATTATATTTACAAATTGGGATCATCTTCACCTCAATATTACAAGGCTCTTCGCATGTGTAATTTAATGATAGCAGTACTTAATAGGAAGTTCAAATTATCCTTATGATTACCTCATCAAATCTTGTGTGATTTCATGTGTGATGGATGCGAAGTTGTCATTATTTCATTTCAAGCAGGCTCTGATATTTATGTTCAGTGTCGACCTTTTCTCGGCATTACTTCCCAATCTTCTCTTCAAGATCTGCTATTTTTTGATAATGGAGATATTTCCACTTAACAAATGTATGTATCTCCCAATCTTGAAATGGGAATATCCTATACATGGGCCTATTGACTGTGTTGCTAGCTAGGGTGTTCAAGTTTGAGAATGAGGATATTCTGCAAGCCCTTTTGGAAGTCTATGATAGGGATATTCTGATGGAGTTGAGAATTTTATATCCTTCTCAGTTGGCATAATTGTTCCTCTCCAATGCCATGGACCTTACTTAGAATGCGAACCTGGTAAGACAACTTGCAACTAACTTCATTCAAGATTTTTCTACTTTATAATGGTAGATTGGATGAATCCTTGTCCAATTATGACATGCATTTGGGTAAGGAACCATTAGGAGGACTTTTCCCCCTGCAAGAAATCAAGAGAAACCCTACTTTCCATTGTCTCTTCTATGGCTTCATCCATGGTTTGCAGAATGACTACACTGTTTTGGTAGAGAATTTTCTTACTTCACATGTTGATGAGATTGGTCTGGAGCTTGTCTCTTCTATGGCTTCATCCATGGTTTGCAGAATGACTACACTGTTTTGGTAGAGAATTTTCTTACTTCACATGTTGATGAGATTGGTCTGAAGCTTGCAGATAAAATTCATGATGCTTTTTATTCCTAGTCTACGCTTTTGCATGTCCAAACCCCTCTGGCAGATGATGCACCTGATGGTGAACCATGAGATCAAGTTTCTCAAGATAATCCAGATGTGCAGGGTGATAATCCTTAGGGGTTTCTGATAGCAAGCTTAAATGTTGGTGATAATTTGGAGATGCTAGAATGAATATGAATATATATGTTACATATATGTGTTATTTTATAGCCTCATTTTTTATTTGCTTCTTCTCCTGTGTTCTTGAAACTGGTGTATTTAAGTGGAGAATTTTTTGTAATGAAAAACATATAACCCCACCTAGGTATCTTTTATATATTATATAATATTGTTTAGGTGCTTGCCACCTTTTACCAAGCTGAAAAAATAAACTTGATAAATAGTTGTAATATTACACTTAGGATATAGTATTATCTTAGGTGAAGTATAATATTACACAAATAAAAGATCTACATGGTGACTAAGTGTCCTAAGACTAGATTGTGGGCATGGCCTCATCCCAAAAATCTAAGTTTCAGAGGATCCCTATCACAAAATCATGATCACTGTTTTGTTACCAAATCTCATATTCTAGTTTTTTTCCATAGTGTCTTAGTCAACCAAAGAGGCCAAAGTTGGCTTCAAACCATAAACTAGATAAGAATATTAACCCTTCCTAGTTATTTCATTTTATTTATCTCAATTAATTTTAGATCTCTATTTAATCTCATTTCATTTAGATATAGGTTTATTCATTGAAAACTATACCATAGATTTTTAATTATAAGGTGTGGTATATTTCCCTACTTATCATTGAACATCAATATGAATGTAGATGTTTGTATATTATGTGTGATTTGTGTTGGGGTAGGTAACCAAAAGTGTCTTGGTGTTATTGACATATTGATGCCTCCATGATAATTCTTACATGATGATTAACATGCTCATTTTAGATAATACATGATCAATGAAGGATAGAGATAATAGAGATAGTGAACCATTGAAATATAGGTTTATTCAATTAGCACTATACCGTAGGTTGTTAATCATGGGGTGTGGCATATTTCCCTAGAATTATCATTGAACATCAATATAATATAGATTTTTTTATCTTATGTGTGCTCTATGTTAGGGAAGGTAACCACAAGTTTCTTGGTGTTATCAACGTATTACCTCAATGCTAATTCTTACACAATGATTAACATGATCATTTCACATAATACATGATCAATGAAGGATAGAGATAATAGAGATGGTGATCCATTGACATGTGTGTAAATCTATCATGTCCCTAAACTATGATTTCTAATTGAATCGATTATGCCTTATTCATTCAAATTGAAGATATGAATGACATTAAATATTGTAAATCGATTAAATAATATAGATTAAATATATTTGAATAATATAAATCCTTAAAGCAATATTATAAATTAATATAAATATAATATATAATATATTTATTTAATATCCAAGGAATGCCTATGTTCAGACTAGCGCAAAAGTTGTTGATGGTCAAGAAAAAGGTTAAAGGATGGAATAGGTTCAACTTTGGGAACATTTTTGATGAAAAAAGGAGAATTAACACTAAACTGGGGGAGTTACAAAAGAGGAAGGAGGAAGGAGACACTTCAAAGGACACTACTAAAGAAGAAGATTCTTTGAGAAAGGAATGGAAAGACTTGTTGTTGAAAGAGGAGATTTATTGGAAACAGAAGTCAAGAGTGCAATGGATAAAGGAGGGGAATATGAACACTTCTTTTTTCCATCAACCAATGATGAAGCATAGGAAAAGAAATAGCATAACTAAACTGATGGATGATAGAGGTATTATGGTTGATTTGGACACTCGGATTGTGCAGGTGGCTGCTTCCTACTTCCAAAACTTTCTAGAAGCTCAAGATAGTTGCATCAACCAGGATCTCATTGATATCATCTTTGCTCTTCTGAATGAAGAAGATAATACACAGCTTGGCAGATTAATTATTGAGGAGGTCTAGGCTAGTCTTTTCTCCATGGGTGCATTTAAAGGCCCTGGACCTAATGGTTTCCCCCTACTTTTTTCCAAGAATATTGGGACATTGTGAGAAAAGATGTCACTGAGGCTACTAGGGACTTCTTCAAGACGGGTAAGCTGCTAAAGCAACTAAATCATACCTTCATTGCTCTTATTCCCAAAAACAAGGCACTGTGTGTATGGGGGATTTTAGACCCATAAGCCTTTGTAATACTATTTACAAGATTTTTTCCAAAATCTTAGTGTTCAAACTACACCCTATTCTGTATAAGCTCATAAGCAGCTATAAAAAAGGATTTGTGTCAGGCAGATAGATAACAGATGCGACCATTACTACTCATGAAATTATCCACTCCATGGAAAGGAGAAAAATCCTAGGAATGGCTTTTAAACTGGACATCTCAAAAGCCTATGACAAAGTTAATTGGGATTTCCTTTTCACTGTCTTGAGGAAGTTGGGCTTTCAAGGTAAATTTATACAACTTATTAAGATATGTGTCACTTCAGTCAGATTCTCTGTTTTAGTGAATGGAGTTCCTAGGGTTTTTTTCAATGCTAGAAAAGGAATCAGGCAAGGAGACCCCATATCCCCCTACCTCTTCATTTTGTTGGTTGAACCCCTAAGCAGATGCTTTCTCTATTTGTTAAACTCTAGAGAAATTAAAGGTGTTAAACTAGCTTCAATAGCAACCCCTATAGTTATTTAGCAATTTGTGGATGACACCATCCTGTTTGACTTGGCTTTGGTGATAGAGGCAAGAGAGTGGAAAAAAGTGCTACAAGAGTATGCTACCTCAGTTGGCCAATGCATCAACTACGACAAAATCTAGGTGTACTTTGTTTAACACCCCGTTTGTGCTGCAACAAAAGATTATGGGGATCCTTGCTTGTTCTGTGGGTGAGCTACCTAGTATATATCTTGGGCTTTTCTTCTCGGTGAGAGATGCCCCTCTTGAGTACTAAAATTCCATTCTAGAAAGGACAGAGAGGAAGTTGGTAAGGTGGAAAGGAAAACTTTTGAGCCAAGCGGGTAAGTTCCAATTACTTAAGGCCTCACTACAAGGGATTCCTATTTACTTTTCGTCTCTTTTTAAAATTCCTAAGTATATAGCGGAGAGGTTGGAGAAAATTCAAAGGAACTTTTTATGAAGGAAAGTAAGAAAAGAATGGCTCTTGTAGGATGGGATAAAGTTTGCAGACATAAGTTGTAGGGGGACTTAGGATTAAGGAAGTTGAACCTGCTTAATAAAGCACTGATCACTAAGGTTGGACGGAACCTTTTAGCTGGTTGAAAAGACTGGGGAAACATTATGAGAGCCAAATACTTTGGGAATTTGGCCCTTGAGGACCTTTTACTCACATCCAACTTTTCTAAAGGCTCTGTCATCTAGAATACCATTATGAAATGTAGAACTATACTTCTAAGGGGCATTAAGTGGAAACTGGGGGATGGTGAAACTATAAGGTTTTGGGAAGACAATTAGATTAATGGAGGGCCTTTAAAGGGATTTTAGAACATTCAAGGGTTGGTTAATATAGCTATGAACCACTTTGGTGGGCTGGTCCAAGACTATTTTCTTCCTGGCAAAAGGGGATGGAAACAACTGTCAGACTTCTCTCAAAGACAAGTTGATTTTATTGGGATAGCCGATGAAATCCAACTCTCCTTAAAAAAGAGTAGAATTCCTCTTTTTCCATAAAAAGATAAACTTCTTTGGGCTAAAGAGAAGTCTGGGTGTTTCACTATCAGATCTTCCTATAATCTATTCCTACCTCAAAATGGTGATAATCTATGGAGGAAGATCTGGAATCACAATCTTATACCAAAGATTAACCACTTCTGGTGGCTGGCAGTGCAGAACAAAATACTAACGATTGATAACCTCTGGATCAAAGTTTCCAAATCCCCAATAGATGCATTCTGTGTATGAAAGATGAAAAGACTGTCCACATATCCTCTTACACTGTGACTTCTCATGGGAGGTTTGGTGTTTTTCCTTGAATATTTTTGGTGTTTCTTGGTGCTGGAACAGGAATCTAGAAGATTACATTAGAGCCTGGTTCCCTCCTTTCTCCAATCCTATTTGCAAGGAAATTTGGGCCCAGGTTTCCCCCATTCTATCTTGGTGTCTATTGAAGGAAAGGAACAATAGACTTTTTTGAGAGAAGTTTAGAGAGCCTAAGGAAGTGTTTGGGTCAGCTGTCAAACTGCTACAAAACAACATCATCAACAACTCCCTAAGAGCTGCAAAAAGTCCCCCAAATATGTTAGAAATAAATATTATTAATCAGTGGATCATCTCGATAAGTATTTGCAGAGTGGATGATAGTAAGAAAAAAGCTAGGGCTAGCACTAATTGGTCCCCTCCCCCAGCTAGTTGGTATATGCTTAACTTTGATGGTGCTACTAAAGGTAACCCTAGGCTAGCTAGTGGTGGGGGAATAATAAGATCGGATAAGGGTGCCCTTATGGCTGCTTTTGCTAGGAGCCTTGGTGAAAATACCAATAATGTTGCAGAGGCCACAACTCTCCTTTGGGGACTCAAAATTGCATTGGATTTAAGCATCAAACATATCATAGTGGAAGGAGATTCTAAAATTGTTATCGAAGATGTTCAAGGAAATGTTAAAGCTGGCTGGCAGATGGAAGATATTGTTTAGGACATAAAAGCCCTCCTCTTAAATTTTGAAGGTAGGGAAGTGAGACATATATATATAGAGGGCAATAGAACTTCCAATCTTTTAACAAACCTTGGGATTAATCTTAATCCCCTAAGATGTTGGAGAAAAATAGACAATCTACCCAGGAATGTTATTGATAGCATTCAGAAGGAGGTGCCTCACTAATTCATCATGACTATTATCATAATTTGTATTGCTTGGTGTAGTATCTTTATGGGCTTCCCTCATGTTGAGGGAAGATGTGGCTTTGATGATGACTTAGGGAGGCCCACTCACCCCTACATGGTGATGTGGATGATGGAGGCCTATACGGATCTTGACCAACTTAGCACTAAACGTGTTTGGCAGCATGATAGATTTAATGTCTTTTCACCCACCTCTTTAAGTGCTAGCTATGGAGGGCTCGCACGAGCTGATCTCTAAAGGCAATAATGATTCAAGCATGCATGTAATTGGGAAGGACGTGCTTGGAAACTCAATTAGAGAAATGAAGTTTTATATCTACCATTTTCGTCACAAAATCTTGGTCAACTTTCCATCTTTCCTTCTCTCTAGTCCTTTAGGCTTCTATGCTCCAAACCAAAAAGGCTCATGAGGGTAACCCTGAGGTGATGGCCTTGTCTCTACACCAGGGGCTCATATTTCACCTGTATCATTACCACCTTGCTCATTGTCCCACTAAACCCCCTACTGCCCGACTTATGGAAGACAACTCCAATGAAGACCCTGAAGATAAGATTCCCTTAGTGTGAGGCTTGGAAAACCCTCCAAACTAAAAACCCCGGTGCCTTCGGAGCCTAATTCTCCTGCTAACCCACATGTGAGTTGTCCATTGGCCCCTTTCTCTATCCCTCCTGTGTCTAAGGCCACTTCTCATTTGAAAACTCAATCTGGTAGCCATACTCTACGGGTCCCTATTTCTATTGAGCTAGAGGGTTCCCATGGTTAGTCCTGGGAGGAAGAGGTAGAGGGTCTTCGCAACCTAAAGAGTAACACACCTAAACAGGGTAGTAAAAAATGCAAAAGAGGGAATCCTACTCCTAGAAAAGGTGGTAAGAAAAGTTGCAGTAGAAGCGTTGAGGGGTGTGGGAAGGATGAACATCAAGCTTAGGGGAAGATGGATAAGCAGGAGAAATAGTTGAAAGAGGAGGTAGTGGTTGTTAAGGAGAGTGCAATGGGAAATTATAGCTCTACTAGAAGACCAAGCATTAGGAGATCATCCAGGTTGGCTGGGGTTAAGCCCCAAGTGCTGAAGATTGTCAATTACTCTTCTGCCTCGGATCGGGAGGACATTGAGTAGGATGTGGAAATAAAAGAAGTGAAAACCACCCCAGTGCAAGACCAAGAGGAAACTAGCCATTTTGAGTCCATGAACAACTCTTTTTATTACATGAACAATGAAGACACTAAAGTTTAGGAGACTCCAGATAAGGAGGTGATGAGCGCCAGGATGGAGATGGACAATAAGAAACTTGAGAAGGAACTAGTAGAGGTCAAGACCCATCTTTCAACCATGGAGGGAAAAGTCAAGGTGCTAATCAATTTGGTGTTGAAGTCCTCTCACAGGGCTGTTGTTGCCTTCTTTATTCTACAGGAGGACCAGATCAATGGTGTGGATTCTTTGCTCGAGGATAAAGAGAAAATGTCTAATTTTCTCACTGATGATTGGAAAGAACTACTTAGTTAGTTATTTGTTTTGTTTATGCTTAAAAACTTGTACTCTGGTTTCTTGGATATGTTGTTAAACTGTTGTTATTTGGTTGTTTGAGGCTTTGGGCCTATTTTTCTACCTTTTGGCTTTTGTTATCAGGACCCGTACCCAGGTTTGCAGCTTACTATTATCAAAAAAAATATTATTACTTACAAATTAGATATATTTAAATTGAATTATATAAATTAAATATTATAAATTAAATATTAATATTATAAAGTAAATATATTATAATATACATTATGTAGAGTAACTCTACATTTTGTTTTAGTTTCAGTAGTGTTGCATTAAGTTACAGTGGCTTATTATGTGTCTGTGTGTTTCTATGAGTGGGTTATGTGTTTCTATGTGCGGGTCGCGCCAAGTGTCGAAGCTATAACAATGAAACAAGCATCAGGTTTTATGTGGAAGTTGCCGCGTGTTACCTTCTTTTTATGCGGAGTGTGCCATGTATTGGGTAACATCTTTTGTTACATTTTGTTTCAAAGTTGTGGAAGGCACCACGTGTTGCTAGCAGAAACACTCTCAAAAAGTTTCTTTTCTTGCTATATGCTTGTGGAAGTTGCCATGTGTCCTTTTGAGTTTTATGTGGATGATGTCGCGTGTCTTTTTTTAGAATTTATATTTTATATTAGCATATATATGGTGGGCCACAGTTCAAAGATAGTTTCAAGCTTGCGGGAGATGCCACGTGGCGATAGTGGAGAAAGGGTTACTTTATTCATAATATTGTTGCTAGCGGAAACATTTTGTTTCAATGCAGCAGAACGCGACAAGTGTCAGATTCTGAAGGATCCTTCAAAAGTTTCATAAGTTTCAACTGTGTCGTTGGAGGTTGCCACATGTCTAGCTTGAAAGCTGCGGAGAGTGCCATCTGTCCTAGTTCATTTTCTGTGTGGGTAATGAGTTATGAATGCAGTGGGTTCCATTATATTGTATCTTAGTTTCTAAGTGAAGCGGGTTATGACCGATGTCACAACGCTAAGGCGCCCAGGTATAAAGACACAGTTTTTAAGCACTTAGCGGGGTAGGACACGTATCATTTTCAAAGCTGTGGAATGCGACAAGCGAATGTTTCCTGTGAGTTTTTTATGAAGGTAAAGGAGTTTCTAAGTATATACAGACACTGCCATCTGTCATAATTTCTTTTGAGTATTGAGTGCGCGGGTGTCGCCATGTGTCTTAGTCTCGATACAGTTACTGTGCCACATAATATTATGCCCTAGCCAATGACCACGCGAGAAGGATGGCTATTACAGATTCAAAAGATCGTAACTGCCATGGACTTTCAGTAATCTTTAGTTCTGTTTGGCTATTGAAGATTCATGTATTTAAAGGCAATGTTAGGTTAAGTCTATTGTTATAAATATGTAGAATTTGTAATAGAAAAGACCTTTTTTGGAACAAGAGTTTCAATTTAGAAATTTGTAAAAGATCTAATAGAGGATTCAGAGACTTTGTTGTGACCAATTTATTTTGTTGTTCTTGATTAGAAAGTTGATATATCTGTGCATGTTTTTGTGCCTTTTATGTTGCTAGAAGATTAATAAGAAGAACTCTGCTATGTGTCTTGGTTGATATCATCTGTGTCTTTGCAAAGTTGTCTTGTTATAGCCTTTGATAATATTTATTATATCTATTTATGTTGATCATGCAGTAGCTGCTCTTTAATATAGCTGTATCTTGAGAATAGTTTCACTGTGCTTGAATTGAAGGAGTACTTTTTACTTAGGCGCATCTCCATAAATTAGATTTTGCTTATTGTATCTGTAATCTTGTTTAAATCTCTTTCCCTTTACTCAAAACCCAATTAAAATAAGAAGCCAGCTTCTTAAAAATCTAGAGGTTGTTTCAAGTAGCAAGTCTCACATTCTTGAAACTTCCCATGTTGGTGTTGGAACCTGTGCAATTTTATACATCAATAGTTTTTGGCACACCAGGTGGGACCTTTCTTGAAGTTCCTATCAAGATCATATGAGCCAAAGAGTGACAAGGAGCTAGAGCTATGGACCTATGACAAAAGATCAATCTGCTGCTAATCTAGGCATTCTTTTACCACCATTAGTTACTACTCCAAAAAGAAGAGTGAATCAAGTTGCAGTAGCACAAGGAATAAATATGGGAGCACCTGTACCTCCAAGGAACTATGCAAATTGGAATACTGGCAGTCCTCTCATTCTCCCAGTACCACCAACCACTTGGGACCCTATTCCATCCAACGCTTTGAAGGCTCTACCTAAGTTCAGTGGAGAAGATTTCGAGACACCTAGGGAGCATCGAAAGGATGTGTCTGATGTGTGTGTAGTACATGTTATTACTCAACAGAATGTAGCAATAAGACTAATGGTAGATTCTTTCAAAGGAAAGGCTCTGGACTGGTATAGATCTCTAACTCCAAACACAATATTTACATGGGATCAGCTTGGTGATGCTTTCTTTGCAATATTTAGTGAGAAGGGTGACAAGTCATCCCTACTACAACAATTAATCACTATCAAAAGGGCACCTCAAGAGGTCATGACTGATTTTAACTCAAGATTTCAAAAGACATGGGATAGAATTCCTGCTATAGCAAGACCATTATCAGGTATGGCTATTGTGTTCTACCTCAAAGCTTTTAATTCTGATATATCAGTAATGATCCAGTCCCCAGGAAGCCAGACACTACCAAAAGCATATGAGTTGGCTGTCAAGGCTGAAAACAACTTGATAGATGCTAGAAAATTGCCCCCAAGGCCTCCTATGCCCATGTTCCCAGAAATCTCCCTACCTTTACCACAAGAAGATCCAAATCTTGCAGTTCCACCTATGTCCATGTATTCACTCCTAGTACCTCAACAACCTACTATGGAAACTACCTCTGCTCAACCATCTAAAATGGATGATGTTAAGAATATTCTAAGGACTTTTTCAAATGAGATAATTAACCTAAAGAGAACAAAATCCATATTCAAAGCCTCCTTACCAAGGTTTCCAAGGAAATAGACCCCCTTACCAGCCAAATCAATATCAAGGCCCTTAGAGGCAAAATAATCCTTAGCCTTCAAACTAGTTGGTTTCAGTCCCTACACCTCTACAAAATGTTCCCCATAATCTCAATAGAGAAATAGTTCTAGGACAAAATAACTGAGTAGAAGACACAAATGCCTGGTGCTTTCCTTGCAACAATGCTCATATGCCCAGAGACTGTCCCAGAGGCAATTTATAGCAAAAGGTAGTAGAACAAAGAAGGGTAGAAGGACAATTCTCGGCATCCAATGCTCCACCATATCAGTCTCCTGGTGTATAGAACGCAATAATGGTTGCCCAGATGTAAGGGATGTCTATACAACAAGAAGAGGAAATAGCTCCTAAACATGCCTTATTTTCATGGATCGAAGAGGAAGATTCAGTGTTCTTGAATGAGGCATCCACTTCAAAAAAACCATTAGTGCAGTCAGATTATTATACCAGATCAAAGAGGAGAATGATGGAGCAACCTGAAGTCACAAATAATGAGATTATCAAAAATCCTTCATTTCAAAATCATCACAATCTAGTCCCTAGGCAAGAAGTACCACAGCCAATGCAGAATCAAGTAGCCTTGGGTCAGGTACTAGAGAAGACAAGGTACCCTTACTATCCAAAGACACAAGCATTAGGACCTGTGAACGTGGTGGACCAACTGAAAAGAACTCTAGTACATGTTTCAATTTGGGATATGTTGGTTATTGCCGAGCAAAAGGCACTATTACAAGAAGGTCTGCAAGGTCAGGTGGCCTCTAAATCCACTAGTACCAAAGAAGGAGCTACTGATAAAGGGAAAATCCAACATAAAGATACTACACCTCTACAAACAATAGCTCTATTGAACAATGCATCTGAGGTAGGTAAATCTAAACCAGATCCATTTTATTTGACTTTAATAGTTGGGAAAAAATTGCTGCATAATGCAATGATAGATTCTAGAGCCAGTACTACAGTAATGCCAAAGCAAATAGTAGATGCTTTAAAGATAAAATATGAGCCACTTACCAGAGGGGTCATGCAGTTGGATGGAAAATCTGATCAAACTATAGGAAAAATCAAACAACTTATGTTACAACTATATACTTGTCCCAATATAAATATCAATTAGGATGTGGTAGTCATAGACATTCCTCCTGTCTTTGGTTTATGCCTGTCTAGAGATTTCATAGCCAAAATAGGAGATTACATGTCACTAGATTATTCACACCTAATCTTAAGAACCAAGTATGGTACAAAGATGAAAGTATTGTCTGAGCCATTATCTAAGGACCATATCACTAATGAACCAACCCCCAAAATAGAAGCATCCCATGCCATGATGAATAAGGAGGAGAGATTCTTTATTTAAGAATTAGGTGATTGGACTAAACATGACCAACAACAAGAAGAAAATAACCAGTTGTTGCCCATGATGCGAAGTGATCCTTATGGAAACTATGACTCTACTGGTCTAGGCACTTATGTTATTTTTGAAGAAGACAAAGAAATCCTGAATATTATAAAGAAAGAAGTATTAGAAAGTGGAGGATTTGAAGGAAACTCTAAAATCTGCACCTTAAATTTTGATGGGGCTAGGAGCAAGAATGGTGTTGGAGCAGGTATTTCCCTTACTGCCCCAAATGGTGAGAAAATTTTAAGAGCCATTCGCTTTCAGTTTGCCTATACCAATAATGATGTTGAATATGAATCTTTGGTGCATGGGCTCATGTTGGCCAAGAAAAAGGGAATTAAGAATCTGATAGTGAGAGGAGACTCAGAACTAGTAGTGAAACAAATCAGAGAGAAAGTAATAGTCAAAAATGTAAGAATGAGGTCTTATCGACACAAGATTTGGGATCTGATAGATGGCTTTGACGCTTTCAATATTGAGGTAGTGCCTAGAGCCCAAAATTTAGAAGCAGATAGGATGGCACAATTTGACCCAGCAAGTGATCTATTAGTTAATAATAAGTCAGTTAAGGTTATAGTAAGACCAACAATTCTAGACAATGATCAAAAATGGCAAGTTTTTGATAGTGGTATCCAAGTACTTTCATTTTTACAGCAATCAGGGGAGTTTGCTGACCAATTGCACCCCAAAATTGAGGAAGCGTGTGGTGATCAAATTATTTAGCTAACGTCAAATAAACTCCCTAAGGACTGATTACTCTAGAGAATTTCTTTGACCCAGAAGATGTAAGCTTAGAGAAAAGGAGGTTTAAGGCAAATAAGGAGGATTATTCTAAAATTCAAGTTAGTGAAGGAAGAAGGTTAAAAATATGTAATGCTACAACCCAAGAGGAAAAAGAGAGGTTGATTGCTTCATGTGACAAATATGATAGGGTGATTGCTTGGACCTATGAGGACCTCTATGGTTATAATAGAGATATCATCTAGCACACCATAGAGCTTACTGAAGGATCCAAACCAGTTTGACAGAAGTAAAGGCCAGTGAATCCTAGAATTGAACCGCTAATGGTGGATGAGCTACAAAAGCTCCTGGAATCAAAGATTATTTTCCCAATTAAGCATTCAACCTGGGTGTCAAACCTAGTGCCTATAAGAAAGAAGAATGGTGACATAAGACTTTGTGTAGATTTTAGGGATCTGAATAAAGCATCTTTGAAAGATCATTATCCTCTGCCTTCTATGGAACAAATTTTACAAATTATGGCTGGGTCAGAAAGGTTTTCCTTGCTTGATGGTTTCTTAAGATATAACTAGACTTGGTTAGCAGATGAAAATCACCATAAGACAACATTCACTACAAAGTGGGGAACATTTGCATATGCTAAGATGCCCTTTGGCCTTTCGAATGCTAGGGCTACTTTTTAGTGTGCAATGGATGTAGCATTTGGGGAGCTTATTAATAAGATCATTCTAATCTATCTAGATGACCTGACTATTTTTTCTAAGAATGCCAGAGATCATTTTGACCATTTAGAGGTTGTTTTCAAGAAATGTCAAGAGTTTGGGATCTCTCTAAATCCTAAGAAATGTATCTTTGTTGTGCCTCAGGGTAAACTTCTAGGACACATAGTGTCAAAGGATGGGGTTTCCATTGATCTAGAGAGGGTCACAGCTATAATGAATCTATCTTTGCCAGTTAACAAGAAAGCAGTTCAATCCTTTTTAGAGAAAATTAACTTTGTCAGCTGATTTATATCTGATTTTGCAGGTCTAATTAGACCAATGACACTGTTGCTTAAGAAAGACTTGGTTTTTAAATGGACAACAGAAGGGAGGTAGGCTTTTGAAGAGGTCAAAAGAGCTATTTTAACAACCCCAGTACTAAGGAACCCAAATTTCTCTAAGTCTTTTATAATGTATGTGTATGGAGGTGAATATAGTGTGGCCATTGTCCTTACTCATAAAGATGACAAAGAAGAAGGGGAACATCCAATAGCTTTCTTCTCTAGAACTCTAAGAGAATATGAATCAAGATATAATTTCATGGAGAAACAAGCATATGCTATGGTAAAAGCCCTTAAAAAATTTAGACACTTAGTAATAGGGAATAAAATTTTGATACTGGTGGCCCACCCCAGTGTAAGAGAATATATTATGGAAGGTGAGATCACTGAGAAAAGAGCCAATTGGATAACAAAGATTTTAGAATATGATGTAGAAGTAAGACCCACCAAGTTGGTTAGAGGCAAAGGACTGTGCCAATATATGACCCAAGACATAGAAAGATCAATGTCTGAGGAAACAGAAAATGAAAATGTGTTGAAACTCCAAGAGATTGACCAAGACTCTTGGGTTAGAAATAGGATACAGTTTATGAATATGGGGTGTTCCCAAATGAACTCTCCACTGATAAGAAAAGGTACTATAGGCAACAAGGAATCCATTTTGTATTAATTGATCAGATCTTATTTAGAAGGAATATTGATGGTATACTCTTAAGATGTATAAAGAAAGATGAAGCTCAAAGAATATTACATGAATTGCATCATGGAGCCTCTAGAGGCCATTATTCAACAAGAACTACTACAATCAAAGTAACCCAAGACAGTTATTTCTCACCTACCCTATTTGCAGATTGCTATCAAATGGTCAAAGAATGTCAGGCTTGCCAGTTTTATACTAGAAAGAGGAGAAATGTAGCAATGCCTCTAAGTCCCATAGTTGTGGATGAACCCTTTGCTCAATGGGGTTTAGATTTTATTGGCATGATCAATCTAGTATCAAATATGAGACACAAGTAGATTCTTACAGCAACAGATTACTTTACCAAGTGGAGTGAAGCAGTACCACTCAAAGAGGCAATATAAAAGGTCATACTAGAATTTTTAGAAGGCATAACTTCTCGGTTTGGTCATCCTCATACCATCATATCAGATAATGGTAAAGCATTTTTGGGAACTAAATTATCTGAGTTTTTTTTAAGAAATGGGATATATTTGAAGACTTCTTCAAATTATTACCCACAAGGTAATGGTTTGGTAGAGTCCACTAACAAGAACCTTATCAAACTCATAAAAAGGATAGGAACTAATTATCAAAGAGTGGCATAAGTTACTTAATATAGCACTGTGGGCTGACAGGATCACACCAAAGCAAGTAACTAAAATGTCTCCCTATGAGTTGGTTTATGGTAAACCTACAGTAATGCCACTAAATTTAGAGATTCCTGCTTTACAGTTGGTGAAACAGATAGAAATTGAGGAAAATAGCTCAATGCAAGTCAGACTTGTTGAGCTGTTGGAAGTCCAAGAAAAGAGAGAAAAGGCACATGAATCAGTAATGAAACATCAGAAAATGGTTAAGAATGGGTTTGACAAGAAGACTTCTAATCCCATTTTTTAAGTTGGCTCTCTGGTATTGAAGTGGGATGAAAGAGTTGCCAAGCCGGGTCGACACAACAAATTTGAATCATTATGGACAAGCCCTTATAAGGTTCATTCTTGCAAGCAACAAAATTTATTTGAGCTAGAAACCATGAATGGAGAACCTGAAGAGATTCTAGTAAATGGGATCTTTCTGAAACATTTCACCTAAGCAGGGACCCATCATGTATCATAGTTAGTTAGTTATGTTTGTTTCCTTTTCCCGCTTTCCCTTTCAAATAAGTGTTCAATGAACACGTGTCAGCAGTGCAAAGCCCTTCTCTTTTAGCCCTTACATTTATTAAGGTTGTTCAACAATCCCCAAAATTCCAGGGAGGTACATGCTTTTTTAGAAAGATAGCCACTACCATAGCATATCTGACACTCCGTCCGATGCAGATTTTGAAAAGACACATTAATTGTCTCTCGGCATTAATGCCATTAATATGATGGGATATGTCATTTATTAATTCCATAAGGCCCAATAAGCTAGGTATTAAGTCCTTGAAAGTGTCATTTTCTTCTATCTTCCTGCCCTAAATCACTGTCACATCCGAGTTCTGTTCCTCACAAGCACTTTTTAGCTAAGTACAACTCTGCTCATAGTTTTGCTCTATTTTTTGTGTCAAAACTTTCTTAAATCTTCTCACAAAGATACAGATATGTCTGAGACACAGTCACCATGAGAGGGACTTAGAAATTTTGAGTCAACTGACAAATTGATGAACAACAAGTCATATGCTTTGACACCTGCGCAACCAAGGAAGCCATATCCAAGAACAAGGGTTCCTGAAGCAGGATTATCTATTGACCCAGATCAAGTAAAAGACTATGCAGATAATATATATGATACACCTCTTCAAAAGAACACCAAGAATCTCTAAGAGGAAGCACATCAGAGGTGCCTCATCTGAGCGAACAAGGGGCAGTATGAAACTTCTGGTATGAGAATATGTACTTCTCAATTGGCATAGTTCCTAGTTCCAAATGTACACCCTTGTCTCAAACTGATAGGATTATGTGCAGATCTATTTCACGCACCATCAAATTCTATTCAACAAGGTCCTTTTATAGTTCATATTACACCTAAGGCCATAAGGGACATGCTGGCCCTACAATATGATAAGATGGCAACATTTCCAACTATTGCCAAGATGCAAGGCACATGGGCAAATTTACATAGCACACTAAAATTCTTGAATACAGAGATGCGTCTAGGTGAAGATAATACTCAGTTACCTACACTACCCATCGATCGCGCATAATTTAACCTTGATGTCCAAGATGCTCTTTCAATGATAGCTTTAATCTTTGGAATGAAGGAGGACAACATAGTTCATGACTGGCAATTGGCAATCATTTTCAGAATGAAAACTATAGACAAATCTCAAGAGTATCAGCTGGATTTTTCAGAGCAGATTGCTACAACCATGATTGACTAGCTTGTCAATTTCCAAACAAAGAGAGTGTTCAAGTATTCCACATTCCTGTTTCAGCTTATGCTGTATCAAAATTTTGGTCTTTTCATGCAGCATATGTGCTTAAATATGTATGACTCAGATTCATATTGTAGTAGAACCATTCCTATGTCTGCATGGACACGTGTTATCTGATACCTTAGACCCCTACAAGTTTTACGAGTCTTTTGTCGCCCCTGCTTTTGGCCAGTTAAGTCTCGAGCTTGTGGAACATAGGATGACACAAAGCATTAGGGGTTTCCTAGCCAACTGTCCAATCCCCTATGACTACTTCTTTGGAGCCCACACTACCATAATCATAGTCCATGGTTTCACTAGAGAACCTATGCTATTGCCTAAAGTCTTGACCCCTAGGGTCATATTCTTAGATGTTACTCGTCAGGTATCTGCTTTAGATAATAATTTTAGCCACAAGAAAAGAAAGAAAAAGATGTATGATGTTCCATGGATCAGAGGAAACATGACAATTAATGTTAGAGGAACAAAGAGCCTCTTATTAAGGAAGTTAGCTTCCCTTGGTTTTCTTATTGTAGAGGATAAATGGAAGTTTGACCCAGATAGTTTCTTGGCTTCCTAGATAATAAATAATAAGGTTCATGCCAAGATGGTACATGAGGGATGCCCATTCTGGGATGACAGGAGGTCTCCAAAGGCAGATAGCCTAGTTTTCTATGTAGAACTAACTAATTTTCCTTATGAGGGGCCTAGGCCATGGGAAACCCTCTATGTCAAAGAGAAAGAATATGACCCTAAGATGAAAATGACCGTGGGTCTAAGGAAATCATTAAAAGAAAAAGAATGGAGAACAGAAAAGATTGAAGCCTATTGGAAATATAGGCAAGAGATCTCTGAGATTACACATTCATTTGGGAATGTTGAAAATGATGAGACATGGGAGTCAAGATGGGATGAGTGGCATCCATCCCTAGTCTCAAGTCTAGACACAAGCAAAATTTAGAAGAAGGGTGAAGAATCAGAGGAAGAAACAGAGGAGGCCCCAAGAATGCAAGAAACAGGACAAACATCATCTGTTGATCCTAGGTCTTCATGGTCTTAATCCCTTAGCACCTTGGAGAAGCAAAAAGGAGTTGTGTCATCACCATTTCTAAGAACTCATAGAGCTTCAGCATCTGGGGGTTCCAAAATGGTCCCTTTGCAACAACTAGTGGTTGTAAAATTAGAGGAAGAAGATCTAGAAGAAGCAAAAGCAAAGCCTTGAAAGAAAATAAGGAGATTGATGCTACCAAAGGAGGAAGAAGAAGAAGTAACAGCACCATAAGAACAACAAGTGCCAGTTATCTCTACTATGACTCAAGTAAGTACTTCTTCTCTCTTCTCTCTTGTGTCTCTTTCTTCTCATTTAGGAGTGGCAATCCCAAACACCCAGGTTTCCATGTCTCCTGCCACTTCTGTTGTGCTCACACAAACCTCTGCCCCAACTGCCAGTGCACCAGCCATGTCCTCATAGGCCATAACCTTGCCTTTGTTTTCACCATCTGTGCCTAAACAGACCCCACCTCAAGTTTCCCCTAGCCAACAATTATCTACTATTCCTTATGGCCTGCCTCAAGGTCACCCTTTTGCTGGAGGTTATATTGCATCTCCTCCAACCTTCCAAGCTCAAGCAGATATAGAAAAAAGGGTCAGAGAGGCCAGAATGGAAAAGAAGAGAAAGAAGGAAAAGAAAAGCCCAGTTGTGGCTCACATGAGATCACTCTTTGACCCTATTCAACAATCATTGTTAGTGACACATTTGTCCCCAAATATGGTAAAATCAAATGAGCAGATGCAACCACAAGATTATACTATGAATGCTGTGGCCATGGATATGTCTCTCTTTAGGCCATAAGACCAAGTTGAGCTAATGAATGAGACTGCAACTGATGTGGCTACAAACTACTTGAAAGTGTCTAAGAAGTTACAAAAGACAAAGAGTGATTTGGCTCAAGAGGAAGTGAATAGCAGCAATCTCACTTGGGAGATTAGTCTAAAATAAATGAAATTGATAATTTGAACAAACAATTGCATAACACTATTTCTTTATAGATACATCAGGTTGTATAGGCCCAGATTGTTTCTCTTAAAACTGAACTGGCACAAGAGAAGGCTACAGTGACTATTTTAAAGCAGGAAAAAGCCACTATAGAAAAGAAGTATCAGGATAAATTACAAGAGGCAACACAGTTGCAGCAAAAATTATTGAGTGAGCAAAATGTCAATAATGTAGCTCAGGCACAATTCATGGTTGAACAACAAAGAGAAAAACAACTAATAATTGAGTTGGCTAATAGACCACAGAATGCAGGAGTTCTGAATCTGGTAAAAGAGGTATATGTTTCAGTATGGAAGAGAATCTCTGAGGAGATTATTCAGCTAAAGCCATCTTTGACTTTTCTGTTAAATGCTCAGCAACTGTGTGAGAAGGTAGAGACTTCTGTGCAAGCCACTTTATCTACTATTTCATTAAGGGTTTCAGACTCTCAGCTTTTGTTGAAAAAGTTGTATGACACAACAGATGAGGTATTATTAGTAGCAGGTATTGATGATAGAATGATTGCTGCTAAGAAGGTCAATGAAGTTTTGAGTTGCAATTCTGTAGCTACAAATTATCAAGAGCTCCTAGATATAGTGAAGGAAGTAGTAAAGAATATGAAGAAACACATAGAAGATTTGGTACAACTAGGACTTCCTTCACCTTTCCTAGATAGTAACACAGTGTTGATGATAGATGACATCAAGGCCCTTCTTTTGACCAAACAAAACGATCAGAAAATTTTCCAAGGTCTGAGTGATTCATCAATAGTGAAGGAGGTTGAAACTGTGTTGATACATATGGCCCAATTGGAATTTCAATTAAAGGCTATGGTACAAATTTTGCAAACATTTTCCCATAAAGATATAATTAATCTTGATTTTGCTTTTCAAGATTTGCAAAGTAGATAGGGGTTCTCAGATTCAAAATGGTCTATATATCAGACAACATTGCAAAATCTATAATTCAAGTTTTATTTCAATACAATATCTTTTTGTCAGTTTTGGGTTCTTTCAGAGCAGGCTCAAAAGTCCTGATGATCGCCAAGAACTATAGAGTAACTCTACATTTTGTTTCAGTTTTAGTAGTGTTGCATTAAGTTATAGTGGCTTATTATATGTGTCTATGTTTTTCTATGAGTGGGTTGTGTGTTTCTGTGCACGGGTCGCGCCAAGTGTTGAAGCTATAACAATGAAACAAGCATCAGGTTTTATGTGGAGGTTGCCGCGTGTTACCTTCTTTTTATGCGGAGTGTGCCACGTATTGGGTAACATCTTTTGTTACATTTTATTTCAAAACTAGGGAAGGCGCCACGTGTTGCTAGCAGGAGCAGTCTCAAAAAGTTTATTTTCTTGCTATAAGCTTGCGGAAGTTGCCGTGTGTCCTTTTGAGTTTTATGCCAATGATGACACGTGTCTTTTTTTAGAATTTATATTGATATCAGCATATATATGGTGGGCCACAGTTCAAAGATAGTTTCAAGCTTGTAGGAGATGCCACATGGTGATAGCAGAGAAAGGGTTACTTTATTCATAATATTATTGCTAGCGGAAGCATTTTGTCTCAATGCAGTAGAACGTGACAAGTGTCAGCTTCCAAAGGATCCTTCAAAAGTTTCATGAGTTTCAACTGTGTCGTCGGAGGTTGCCGCTTGTCTAGCTTGAAAGCTGTGGAGAGTGCCATCTGTCCTAGTTCATTTTTTGTGTGGGCAATGAGTTATGAATGCAGTGGGTCCCATTATATTGTGTCTCAGTTTCTAAGTAAAGTGGGTTGTGAGAGATGTCACAACGCTAAGGCGCCCGGGTATAACAACACAATTTTTAAGCACTCAGCGGGGCAGGACACATATCATTTTCAAAGCTGCGGAGTGCGACAAGCAGTTGTTTCTTGTGAGTTTTCTGTGAAGGTAAAGGAGTTTCTAAGTATATGCAGACGCTGCCATCTATCATAATTTCTTTTGAGTATTGAGTGTGCGGGTGTCACCATGTGTCTTAGTCTCAATACAGTTAGTGTGCCACATAATATTATGCCCCAGCCAATGAGCGTGTGAGAAAGATGGCCGTTGCAGATTTAGAAGATCATAACTGCCATGGACTTTCGGTAATCTTCAGTTATGTGTGGCCGTTGAAGATTTAGGTTGTTACAAGCAATCTTAGGTTAAGTCTATTGTTATAAATATGTAGAATTTGTAATAGAAAAGACCTTTTTTGGAACAAGAGTTTCAAATTAGAAATTTGTAAAAGATCTAATAGAGGATTCGAAGACTTTGCTATGACCAGTTTATGTCATTTTGCCTTTATTTTGTTGTTCTTAATTAGAAATTTGATATATCTATGCATGTTTTTGTGCCTTTATGTTGTTGGAAGATTAATAAGAACTCTGTTCTGTCCCTTGGTTGATATGATTTGTGTCTTTGCAAAGTTGTCTGGTTATAAGCCTTTGATAATATTCATTATATATGTTTATGTTGATCATGCAGTATCTACTCTTTAAGATAACTATATCTTGAGAATAGTTTCACTGTGCTTGAATTGAAGGAGTACTTTTTACTTAGGCGCATCGCCATAAATTAGATTTGCTTATTCTATCTGTAATCCTGTTTAAATCTCTTTCCCTTTACTCAAAACCTGATTGAAATAGGAAGAGCCAACTTCTTAAAAATTTGGAAGTTGTTTCAAGTAGCAAGTCTCGCATTCTTGAAACTTCCCATGTTGGTGTTGGAACCTGTGCAATTTTATACATCAACACATTGCAAAGGAGAGGCTGATCCCATGCCTTTTGGGATGATCAACCCCCTCCCAAAGTTTGTGCCATAAAACAAAGTCTAAGGGGTGTGATCATACTAAATATCAACAAATTAATAAAAGGGTGGCAACTGTTAATAAAATAGCGAATCACTTTAGAAAAGGTATGACCATTGACCAACGGTCATACACTTTCAAAGAGATAAAAGGATCATAAGGAATTCCACGAACAACATGCAAGAAAGATATTTTCTGAAGAATATTTATGAGTTGAATACAATTCTGATATATAAATATAGTTACAAGAAGAAAATAAATAAATATGATATAGAGTTTAGAAATGGAAATATATTCATGGCAAATTCAAATCTGCAATATATAAGGAATATCATCTCTTTGGGAATATAAAGACAATGACTTAGAAATATTTATATTTCCTTGTGAGAGACAAGGACATACACAAGATATTAGTATAATAGCGATCATAGGATCACTTGTGCATCTTCAGTTCATCTAAGGAGAAGGATCACACATCGGTATGATCTCTCTAACCCATATAAATATCTTTAAATGATTATACTTACCTACCTCATGATATATGAGAGATGAGTGTGACTTTCCACGTCTTTAATCTTTCACCTTTGCCCCTATGAGGACGTTTGGGTTGTTAGGGAAGTGTGGTTTGTTATTAATTTCTCACACAGTAGGTGACTCCCAAATGGTGGTATCGACGAGCATTCATGAAACCTTTGGGCCAAGTGGTGGTGTATACCAGGGAAAAATCCATTGTTATATCACACCATGCAAATCAAGATTAAAAACCTAGATACCTTCAAGAAATCCAACCTAAGTGATTAAAACAACATGCAACACAAACGCGATCACCTAGATGCTTCGATTCCTTGGTTTAATTATGATTTGTTGATTGCTCGTGTCTTGCAGCACAATGGCGAAGATGACGATTGATAGATGAGATAAAGATAGGTAGAGGTTGATGGATGAGAGATTGGGAAGAAAATTTGGTAGAGTGATGATGCTTGAGAAGATTCATCATGCCAATGACATGAAAATTGGTCAATTTATAGGCAAGATGAGAAAAAGGAGGGATAAACCTTCCCATTTTGTGAGTGACAATTGAATTAGAAAGTTGCATTGTGCAACTTGGGAAAAGAAAAGGAAAGTGGATGAGTGATTAGAGAGATGAATTAGAAAGGTGTAAGAGAAATGAGTTGAGTGGAAATTGGAAGGTGGAAGAGATGAGTTGAGTCATCTCAAAAGATAGATATGGAAGGTGGGCCCAAATCATAATTAAATAATTAAATTATTTAATTTATGATGCATGTGGGGGTAAAATAAATAAATTAAATTATTTATTTATTTTAAGAGGAAAAGGATAAAGTGATAAATTTAAATAAAATAAAAAGATTTAGTTTATTTAATTTAAGAGGAAAGTGGGGTAAATAAAATATTTATTTATTTAATAATGCTAGGGGATGGGATAAATTAAATAAACGTTATATTTATTTAATTTATTAGAGGAACATACTAGGTTAAGCGATGACGAAGGGGTATCTAGGGCAAAGATGCTACAAGATGCCTAACTAATGTTATGTTGCAACAAGTGGACATTTTTGGGTGTCTACATTTTGCCCCTCTTTGAGATGATGTTCGAGATGATGAGATTTATGTCAAACAACATCATTTCAAAGAAGCTGAGGTACAGATAGAAGAAAAAGATACGATGAGGATGGAATGATAGAATGATGATGCCCTCTCGAGAGGATAGGCGGGTTGGATAAACATGGGTAGGCTCTCGAAATGCAATGGATTGGTCGAAAAAGATTAAGGAAATGGAGGAAAGAGATGAAGGATACATTATGCTGCGGTGAAAGTAAGCAACCATATGTTTGATATAGCACAAGACATTATGCACCAGGGTATAACGACCAAGGTGACGATGTGTCTCATGCCCTAGCGTAATACAACCTTCTCTAGATACAAGATATGAATATTAGCTGGGAAGATACAGATGCAAATGCAAGATAAAAAGATAACACACACAAGCATGCACAAATGATACTAAAACACACAAGGTATTGCCCCTGTCAAGCTATTAACCGATGATTGATTGCTGATTGATGATGATGATAGTGTTGTCATGGCGAGGAACGATATATCCCTAGACCAACACAAGGATGATTGATTGATTAGGTTGATTGGGTTTACAACAAGATTGGAATCAAGACCAAGGATGTGATTAGATAATTTGACAAGCTTGATTAACCTAATTGGTATGGATAAAGGATGACTTGCATTTGAATTTATTGCTTGGATGATGAGAAGAAGTGATAGATTGATGGTTTGAAGAAGTGATTTCTTGGAAGAAGGGATTGAAGAATTGATTGATGAAGAATTGTTCTGAGAGATTGATGAAGATAGATGATAGAAGAAGATGATGAGAGAAGAAAGAGGAATATCATCTTGTGCCTGAATCTAGGCACCTCCTTCATACTCCAGACTGCCTACATACTCGTATCCATAGGATCAAGGCACTTAACAATAGAAATGATATGTAGTTCTGATTGGTGTTTTATTGATGGTGATGATGATTGTTTTGATTTTCATTGATTGATTGAATTGATTTGCTTTGATTTGATAGGATTTGATGATTGGATTAGAAGAATTGATTTGATGGATTGATAGATTGACTTGATTCGATTTGATTTTGATGATTTGATTGATTGAATTGGATTTGGTGA
This sequence comes from Cunninghamia lanceolata, assembly GCA_027924645.1. Classification (NCBI taxonomy): domain Eukaryota; kingdom Viridiplantae; phylum Streptophyta; class Pinopsida; order Cupressales; family Cupressaceae; genus Cunninghamia; species Cunninghamia lanceolata. Next base: position 1,870,470 of record BSBN01001135.1, on the reverse strand, counting down.
TTGAATGATTTGATTGATTGAATGACTTGATTGATTTTGATGAATGACTTTGATGATTGTTTGGATTTTATGATTTTTTTGTATTTTTGGGAATATTTAATTTTTATGTATTTTTTCAAGGCATTTTATAATTTTTTGGTATTTTTTTAAGGACATTTTATGATTTTTTGGATTTTTTTAGGACATTTTATGATTTTTTAGATTTTTTAGGACGTTTTATGATTTTTTAAAAAAAATTTCAGGACATTTTTTATGGATTTTTTCAAGACTTATTATGGTTTTTTTAGATTTTTTAGGACTTTTTATGATTTTTTTGGATTTTTTCAGGACATTTTATAATTTTTAGGGCTTTTTGTGATTTTTTTGGATTTTTTGATATGTTTTAATTTTTTTTTTAGAGTTTCTTCAGGACATTTTATGGTTTTTTTGGAACTTTTAAGGACTTTTTATGATTTTTTTGGATTTTTTAACTTTTTGGGACGTCAATGGATTTACAATTGGGATAGCCTTTGTGCTAGATACTAGTGACAAGGGAAAACCAAGTCTAGGTGCAAGGATGAAGGTAGGATAGATTAGGATGAATGGATAAAAGGATGGGGAGATGGAGAGGAAGACTCATCAACAATGATTGGATAAGAGGATAGGCGACATTGGATGCATGCATAAGAGAGCTAGGATGTGATCTCAAAGACTATGTCGCATAGGAATAACATGCTCTATTCTAGATAATATGCTTAGGATTTTTATGACAATGCTTATGACAATATGATAACAAGATGGAAAAATGGATAATGACAAGTGGATAATGATAGGACGATAGGATGGATTGGAAGGAATGAGGTATATCAAGAGTTTTTTTCCAAAGGCATGTTTCAACATTTTGCCCCCAATCTTTATCAAGATCAAGATGAGGAAGGATGAATGGACTCAATAGGGAAGGTATATAAATGTAATGGATAAGGATAGTAAGAAAGGAAATGATAGGATTGGAAGTGATAGGTAGGAAAATGATAGGAGGATGAGACAAGGTGCCCCCAAGTATAGGTGACATAGAAGATCAATTTTACACATGACGCCTGTTTGCCAGGTTTTCATCATGGTACTTATCCAGGGCACCTGTTTACCAGGTTTTCACCGTTGGACGAAGGGATTTATCTTTACTCTTTTTCTTTCTTTTTTTTTAATTTTTTAATTTTTTAATTTTTTGATTTTTTGATTTTTTTGATTTTTTGACTTTTTTTTTGTTTGACTTTTTTAAATTTTTTTTGACCTTTTTGATTGGGATAGGTGGATATGGATGAAAAGGACTCTAGTGTCTAGTTTCATGATAGTCCTACTAGATGGATGTCATCACATGGACCATGTCAAAGTATGCTCAGAGATGTTGGTAAGGGATTACATGATGGATTAGGTAGATAGTGGATTATGAGACGGATTATGGATGGAAGGATAGTGGATTATGATGTGGATGATGGATGAAAGGCTTATGCAAAAGCATGAGACCATAGGGAAGTGAGGAGAAAAATATGTAGGATAATGGATGAAGGATGGGGAGATGGAGGTATGTGGAAGTGTTGTAGGATGGAAAGGAATCATGACCAACGGTTGCACACACTGTGATAAACATTGAAGCTTTTGATGGGATAGTGGGGTAGGAAGTAGTGGTGTTGTTTTCTTAGGAGATGGATGACGTAAGCATTTAGGGACCTGTCAGTTTTTTCCCTGACTGGATACTTATTCCCAGATTTCCCTACAAGGTAGCCATTAGTGATCAACAGGATCTCTGGGCTAGGGGTCAACAGTATAGGAGATAGACTCTATTTTTGTCTCCTCTTCTTCTTCAGGCTCTGCAAAACCTAGGGGGTATTCCCTATTCAACATCCATGAGAATATGCATACAAAGATTGGGATGCTGACACAAAGCAGATAAGTCCTCCTGTAAGTAGACCAAAACTGTGAGATAAGAGCAAAGGGGTTAGCTTTGGGCCTATGTTTAGTTGTAGACAGAGGACCTTGGATCCTAAAACTAATTCTACAGTCCTAATGGTTGTGGTTGAAGTTTGATTTTGATTTTGTATTTGGATGCAAACATGGACCTGGTATATAACCTCAACACAAAGCTAGATTGGTGCCTATCCAGGGCTTGGAGTCAATATACATACACATGTAAATGTTCAGCATAAACATACCAAGATTGGGTATCAAGGGGATTTCATCATATCTGCCTTACAGATATATCCCAGAACAGAGTGTTTAGTCATTCATGCTTAAAAGAATCCTAGCTGTAACATATTTCCTTAATGATCAATCTAAAACTTTTAATTTGTCCCTTGAACAAAGGTAGGAGATTAAACATTCAATACAGAAAACCCATATTCCTAAATCATAAACAACCCTTAGTTATTTAGACTCAAAAGAAAATATAGCTACAACTTGGAGACAAGTGATTAAACACATACAATCAATGCATTTCTCATATAAAACAGCATGAAACCAGTTAATTTATACATGAAACACAAAACATGAGACTCATAAACTCACAAGAGCCTCTGTACAGAGCAACCAAAACCAGTTGTATCTTTTTACAGAGCTAGATATGTCCAGTTTTCAACAAACCCCAAAAGAGTAACACAGTATACTTAAAACAACGAGAAAGTGTACCTTGAGCAATTAATTACATGGTAAATTCAAAATTTGCCAGATACATTACACATGAGAAGAATGGTGCTCATAAAAAATGAATGCAACTGGTAGGGGAAGAGACAGAGGAGGCCTTGAGCCTTGCACCACCACTTGGGTATCCACACTTCAAATGGGCAGTTTTACCATTCGTACCATTGCCCATACCCCTGCAATAGTCACCATTAAAGGCCTCAACCACCCACGGCCATCAAAAAATGCAGCGACAGTGCATAAGACATCTCCCACCAAAAAATCTTAAGCTGATAATTCAAAAATGCAAGAAACATTTTGTCCCACATGCACCCTGCGAAGATCTCCTTAGCATTTTAAAAGCATGGCCATGAGCAAACTAAGTGTCAAGTGCTTTTGCCCTGCTTGACCCATGAACCCTCTACCAATAGCCCGTTGCCCAGACCCCTCACCATCGGAGCAATAAAAAATTCTCTCGCCGACCTCTCGTGTCACATTAACGAAGCCTCCGCACTCCCCTGTCAGCCAAACACCAACGATCGATGAACCTCTCGCCAGCTGGGCCGATACACATTGTCACCCCGATGAACACAGCCTCGAAAACCTTCAAACCTCCCCATCGGCCAGAGTAACACCATCGGCCTAGCCCCTTTCCACCTTTGCTGACGCACCAACTCTCCCCGATGCATAACTGTCGGCATGACTAAAACCGTTGGGGTGACCAAAAGTTCCTTTGCCGATGCACCATGTTACGCCGATGGACAGCGTCCAACCCTCATCGGCCAGAGTATCCCTGTTGGCGTGACTCTCCACAATCTGCCCAATATGCCAAGTCACTCTGACGGCACAAATAAACAACACACACTGTCGGTGAGACCACTTCCCATCGGTGAACCACAAAACACCTCTGCCGATGACCAAACACACACCGATGGACATCCATCGGCTAGACCAAATGCATCAGTGGATCCAAAGTTTCCCTCACCGATAGACCATATCAACTAATGACAATCCCAGATAGAAAAATTTGATGACCCCCTGGGAAAGTGTCTGCATATTAGCATTTGAGACCTAATTGACTAAGCAGGCACCAACAGTGGCTCCAATTGGGGACGTGCAGGTGCAAAACTACAGCGAGAACCTCAGATCATCTCTAGGCAGACCAGCCAAAACCAAAAACTCAAAAATATGGATGACTATACAAGGCACCAACAATATATACATACTTTTACAAATGTGCACTGAGGTAGATCACTTATGCAAAATAAAACTTGAGGAATTGACCATGCACAGGCAATTCCAGCATCTCACCATCTAGGGTCTGGAGGAAGTAAGAATCCTCCCCATGAGTATTGTAAACCTGATATGGACCCATCCATAAGGGTTCAAACTTACCATGTTTGCCCTTGTCTTGACCTTTTGCATTCCAGATGAGCACCCAGTCATTTATCTGGAACTTCCTTTCTGCAGCTCTCTTGTCAAATAAATACTTCACACTTTGCTGTCTCTTGAGATTGATCTGGTGGGCTTTCCTTCTGCTTTCATCCAGTGCAACCAGCTGGTTTATTCTTCTTGTCATGGAGTCTTCAATCTCCTCATCATTCTCTTGGATAAATTTGTAGACTAGCAGGAGATTGTTTATAGGCAGCTTGGCTGATGCACCATACACCAGTTCAAAAGGTGACCTTCCAATAGCTTTTTTCACTGTCACCCTATCAGCCCATAATGCCAGCCTTAACTTTGAATCCCAAGCTCTCTTGTTCTTATCCGCTATCCTCTTGATGATTTTCATGAGGATTTTATTGCTTGACTCTGCTTGACCATTTCCTTATGGGTGGTATGGTGATGCATATGACAGGTTAATTCCATATTTGTTACAAAAATCAACAAATTCACCTGATCTGAAGCACATAGCATTATTTGTGACTCTTGAATGGCACTCCAAACCTGATGATAATATTTTCCAGTATGAAATCCATCACCACCTTACTTGTAGCTCTCTGAGTTGGAATGGCCTCAATCCATTTGGTGAAGTAATCAGTTGCTACCAAAATCCAACTGTGTCCCCCACTTGACTTTTCTGCAATTTCCCCTATGAAGTCAATTCTGCATTGCTAAAATGGAGCCTCCACGGTTATAGTTCTAAGGGGCAGTGCACCTGCATATCTTAACTTTCCTAAGAACCTTTAGCAAGGGTCACACTTCCTCACTAACCTTTGTGCATCTGAAAAGAGAGTGGACCACCAATATCCTGCCCTGAGAATCTTATGATCTATTGTTTGGGCAGTGTAATGTCCACCACATACTCCTTTATGCATGTCAATCAAAACATTGTTGGCTACATGTTCATCCACACATCTTAGCAGCACACCATTAGGGTTCTTCCAGTATAGCTCACCTTGAACAATAACATACCTGATTGCATGTAGTTTTAAAGTCCTCTTTTGACTGTCACTGAAATTGGAAGGACAATTCAGATTTTGCAAGTAATATATGATGTCCTTATACCATTCAGATTTAGATACATTGACAATCTCATTCTGGACTGCATTGACTTGGCATGCTTCCAAGTTTGACTGTGCCATCATTTTGGCTAATCCTTGTCCTCTTACCAGCTTGGTAATTTGTATCTCTATGTTAAATTCCTGCAGTTTGTTTATCCATCTGCACCTTCTTCCAGTTACCTCCTGCTGAGTGAAGATGTCTTTGACTGTGGCATGAGGCACATATGCAACTATCTGGGATCCTACGAGGTATGGCCTGAAACTCTTGATTGCTTTGACTAGTGCATATGCTTGTTTCTCCATGATATCATACTTTAACTCAGAAGCCTGCAAGGACATACTGAAGAAAGCTATGGGCTACTCAAAACCATCCTCATTTTTCTGTAACAAATGTGCAGCAACAGTGTGGAAAGAAGCAAATGAAAACAATTAAAATGGCCTAGAGAATCAAGAGATTTAAGAACAGGAGCCATCTTGATTGCTTCCTTGATGTCCTGAAAAGATCTGCTTGCTTCACCTTCCCAACTGACAATCTCACCTTTCTTCAACATTTTAGAAATGTTCCTTGTGGTTTCTGCAAAGTTGGGAACAAATCTCCTAACAAAATTTATTTTTCCAAAGAAGGACTAAATTCCTTTTACTATTTTTGGCATCTGAATCCTGTCAATGGTAGCTACTCTTTCAAGATCAATCCTAACTCCATCCTTGGAGACAATGTGCCCCAAGAGCTTTCCTTCAACCACCCCAAAAGCACACTTCTTTGGATTTAAAGAAATGCCATACTCTAGTGCTCTAATGAAAATCTGTTCCAAGTGCATACAATGCTGCTCCTCCTTCTTTGAATAGGCAGTCAAATCATCCTAATAAATAGCCAAGATTGAATCAATCAACCCTGCAAAAGCAACATCCATTACTCTTTGAAATGTTGCACCTGCATTTGTCAGTCCAAATGGCATTCTAACATATACATATGTTCCCCATGGAGTGGTGAAGGTAGTCTTGTATTGTTCTGATTCTTTTACCTTCACCTGATTGTAACCCGAGAATCCATCCATCATGGATAGGAGTTCACAACCAGTCACTTTTTGCAACATAGCTTCCATATTAGGCAATGGGTAATTATCCTTTAAGGAGGATACATTCAAATTTCTAAATTCAACACAAAACCTAATATCACCATTCTTTTTTTTGACTGGGACAAGGTTAGACACCCAAGTTGAATGTTTGATTGGCACAATTATTCCAGCCTCCCTAAGCTTTTTGAGTTCTTCTTGCATTTTTGGAGCAAAGGTAGGATTAATAGGCCTTTGCTTCTATCTAAATGGCTTAGTTCTAGGCTTCAAAGGGATCTCATGCTGGAATAGGTCATCTCTATAAGCTTTGAGGTCTTCATATGACCAGGCAAAAACATGCTTATATCTTTTCAGTAATGCAATCAGCATGCTCCTGATGTGTGGTTTGAGCTGTTTACCAATGTACACCTTCTTGGGGGCCTGAGATGTCCCCAAATTTATCTCTTCTAAATCATCTTTGTTTGTGGGAGATGTCTTTGTGACCAATTGGTCTCTACTGTCAAAAGCTCTTTCTAATGCTACTAACCCTCTAGGGATTTTGTTAGTCTTCAACTGAATTACTTCTTTCCCCATAAGAGTTTCTTTTCCATCTACAATTTCTACAAAAGCTTGAAAATCAATTTCTTGGTTCTCATATTCATCTATGCAATGCAAAAATTTTAACAAGTCCTTGTCATCATCAAACACTTGCCAACTGCATATGTTTTCTGGTGCTACAGGTCTAACTTTAACTTCAGCATTTGTAACATCTGATAGAGTGATATCATCTGGCCTTATTGCCACATTAGCTAAGAAATCAGCCATGACATTTTTTGATCTCTCTACCCAGCCTATTGAAAATGCATCAAATAATTCAACTGTATCCCAAACAACATGCTTGTATTGTTTTAATCTTTTATTCTTTGTGGCATACCTATCTCTAACTTGGGATACAATTAACTCAGAATCCCCAAATACCCTCAGCATCTTGATTCCATGTTTGAGAGCTATATTTAAGCCTAAGAGTAAGGCTTCATACTCTGCAATGTTGTTTGTACAAGCAAACCTTAGCAAGAAGGAGAATTTGAGGAGATTACCAATTGGAGACAGGAAAACAACTCGAGCTCTAGAACCTTCCTTTGCACAAGCTCCATCAAAATACATGGTCCATAAACCATGCTGGTCAAGCTCTTCAATGCAAACATTTTTCTCCTTATCCTCTTTATCATCTGAGACAACCTTGAAGTTATCACAGTCAGTGTTCACAAAGCATATATGTTCTTCTGATTCTTGATTCTCCACTGTCTCTGCTGATCTTTCTTCTCTGATCAGTTTAACATCCCTGCCATTCATTGGAATCATGGCATATGACAGGTCTAGTTGCATACTTCCACCAATCAGTGCTGCCCATCTTCTTGACAACAACATACCATACTATGGCTTGATGTCAACCACTGTTATATTCATTTTGTATGTCTTTTTAGGAAATGCCGCCAGTCTGAAATCCACATCCTTCATGATTCCAATAACAGGTACCTCTCTGGCATCCATAGCATAACATTTTCCACATGCCTTGTCTATTTTCAATCCAACTTGTTGCATGATGGCTAAAGGCATGACATTTGTAGATGCTCCAGAATCAAGCATACAATTTTTAATTACTTTTCCATTTATAACCAGGGATACATAAAATGGATCCACTTGTGAAGGGCATTTTGTCATGGTCACCCCTAAATACACCTTAGGAGCTTCATCTTCTTCATTACATAAGACATGCTTCTCACCTTGGATCTGAACATTTTGCTTAGCTTGACAAGGTACTCCTGAAATTAGGGATACTGTCCTATTCCTGATTTCTTCAACCATTAGTTCCATCAATGGGACATAAACCTTTACCTGAGACAAGACTTGAGCTATATCAAATGGAACATAATTTTGTATGACAGTTGTAGCTTGCTCCATGGTTTTATTCTTATCTTGAACTGATCTGGCCTTAGTCTTTATGGCTGCTTGGCAGTCATTCTTGTTTTGGGAACTTTTGCTTTGATCCTCAACTTGGGGGATTCTATTTTCTGGTCCTTGACATTCATGACTTGTTCTTTGCTTAAAATTTTGCTTATTATTACTCCACTGCCTTTTTTGTGGTTCAATCCCCTTATGACCATGCACTAGCTGACTTGTAGAAATGCCTTCTGGCTGATGTGGGCTGCTTATCTGAGCTTTTCCTCTAAGGTTATAATTGCTTTTGACATGGGCCACTGCTGCAGCTGTGAGGGCCCTAATTTCCTCATCAGAAGGTCTCTGTAGGTTACTCAAAAAACTGTGTGAGCCCTGAGCATACACATAACTATCTTCATTATCCTCATCATAAAAAATCTGTTGACAGGCCTAAGTCCCATCATCTGTACTCTCATCAACATCATGAGGAGGGTATCCACTACTTATGGACAGCATATTAACATCATCATCTTGTACATAATGTGGCTCATTGCATTCATTATAGGACACAACATTATCATACAAAGACTGAGCAATCATGCATTGTGACTGTGAATGTGGCATATAACATATTATGCACCATGGAGTATCATCAGCAATATTTACAGCTTTCTTCAAAGGATCAGGAGTTTCCTTGGCATGTGGAGTTCTCTGATTTGTGTTGTTATGTTGAAATACAGGCTTACCATTATGCCAATTGGTATTATATGGCATATCATGCAATGATGGTCTCTTTTCCTACCTTTGGTAAACTTGCCTATCAGGACCTATCCCTTTTTCACTTCTAGCCAGTCTATAGCTTAAGTCCTTAACAACATTTGCCAATTTGTCTATTTTATCTTTAGGGGCAGATGTATTACCTTGAGTGTTTTGAGGCTTGTTTGGATTCTACAGAATTTTCACATCATCCCTCCTGTTTGTCTTGCCTGATGCTTTCCTATTATTCTTAATATTCACTACAATTTTGAAAGCATCCCTGAGAGTAGCAGGACCTTTATCTCTTAACCCATATGCAGTTTTGGCATCAAAAGCATTGATATACAATATTATGCACATTGGTTCATTTGGCCTTATGTGATGTGGCAATTTGTTCAACACTTCAGTAAATCTTGCATTAAAATTTGCAACCTACTCATTTGACCCTTTGGTGATATTGGTGAACTCATTCACAAAAAAGCTAGGTCAGTTTTGTCACCATATTGCTCCTTAAACATCCTTTTGAAATCATCCCATGATGAAATGCTTCGATCAAGTAGATTTTTGTACCATTCTCTAGCCTCATCTACTAAAGACTGCATGAATGACTTCATGAAAACATCCTCATGCTCAACCTCAAAGTTGTCCATGACATTTTGAAAATCTTTCAGATGATCTTCACCTGACACAGTGTTATTTCTTGAAAATTTTGGCACTTGCAGCCTTACATGCTTGTCAATGGGGTTAGGATAACCAGGGATACCATCAAACACCAGCTGTCTGAATCTATCCAACTGCATGTGTTGTCTATCAAACTGATTAGCATTAATATTTCTGTTTGCATTCTAATTTCTTACATTGTTTAATGGTATTCTGGCATCATTTATATTCTATCTTTGATCATTATGCTGTTGTTGCACTTCATTTCTTTACTGATGTCTCTGCACATTTGCATTTTCAAGAGTAGGAACTGCATCCTGGTGAGCAGTCCTTAAAGCTTGCACTTTCTGTCTCATGTCATCTCTGACTTTCATTGCTTGTAAGTACTCTAATTCTACCCTCAGGCTTTTGATTTCTTTAGCTAACTATTCTTCTTTAGGCATGGAGGTAGATGGTCTCATACCATTTTGGTCATCATCTTCATCATCCCTCAGAGATTCTACCTCTTCAAACCTTTCACCAGGGTCTAAGAAAGGACATTCTTGGAACACCTCTGACCTCATTCTTAAACTACCACCCTGTTGCCTCTCATATGCACCCTGAATATCAGCTTCTGCATTTGAAAAGTAAGGCACATGCTATCCTGATGGCCTAGGGTTATCCTGAATATCATCATTATTACTGGGGGAACCCTCACGACTGGCTGAGATGGTTCCCATTCTTCTGTACATCATCCTTCTTTCTACTGGTAACTCTTCTAATAAAGGATTACGTTGGGATCTCCTCCCCTACATATAAATTTCACTTTGACCAGTGGGGAGATTACTTCGGAGTCGCCACCTATAACTAGGAACTATTTTTTACCAGGGATGAAAAGATAATTTCTTTACTGCATTATCCCCAGCGGAGTCGCCAATTTCTATTGGTTTTTTCCCTGACTGGATACTTATTCCCAGATTTCCCTACAAGGTAGCCATCAGTGATCAACAAGATCTCTGGGCCAGCGGCCAACAATATAGGAGATAGACTCTATTTCTATCTCCTCTTCTTCTTTAGGCTCTGCAAAACCTAGGGGGCTATTCCCTATTCAACATCCACGAGAATATGCATACAAATACTGGGATGCTGACATAAAGCCAATAAGTCCTCCTGTAAGTAGATCAAAACAGTGAGATAAGAGCAAAGGGGCTAGCTTTGGGCCTATGTTCAGTTGTAGACAAAGGACCTTAGATCCTAAAACTAATTCTACAATTCTAATGGTTGTGGTTGAAGTTTGATTTTGATTTTGTATTTGGATGCAAACATGGACCTGGTATATAACCTCAACACAGAGCTAGATTGGTGCCTATCCAAGGCTTGGAGTCAGTAGACATACACATGTAAATGTTCAGCATAAACATACCAAGACTGGGTATCAAGGGGATTTCATCATATCTGCCTTACAGATATATCCCAAAATAGAGTGTTTAGTCATTCATGCTTAAAAGAATCCTAGCTGTAACATATTTCCTTAACGATCAATCTGAAACTTTTAATTTGTCCCTTGAACAAAGGTAGGAGATTAAACATTCAATACAGAAAACTCATATTCCTAAATCATAAACAACCCTTAGTTATTTAGACTCAAAAGAAAATACAGTTACAGCTTGGAGACAAGTGATTAAACACATGCAATCAATGCATTTCTCATATAAAACAACATGAAACCGGTTAATTTATACATGAAACACAAAACATGAGACTCATCAACTCACAAAAGCCTCTGTACAGAGCAACCAAAACCAGTTGTATCCTTTTACAGAGCCAGATATGTCCAGTTTTCAACAACCCCCAAAAGAGTAACACAGTCTGCTTAAAATAGCGAGAAAGTGTACCTTGAGCAATTAATTACATGGTAAATTCAAAATTCACCAGATACATTACACATGAGAAGAATGGCGCTCATAAAAAATGAATGCAACTGGCAGGGGAAGAGACAAAGGAGGCCTCGAGCCTTGCACCACCACCTTGGTATCCACACTTCAAATGGGTAGTTTTACCATTCATACCATTGCCCATACCCCCTGCAATAGTCACCATTAAAGGCCTCAACCACCCACGGTCACCAAAAAATGCAACGATAATGCATAAGACATCTCCCACCAAAAAATGTTAAGCTGATAATTCAAAAATGCAGGAAACATTTTGTCCCACATGCACCCCGTGGAGATCTCCTTAGCATTTTAAAAGCATGGCCGTGAGCAAACTAAGTATCAAGCACTTTTGCCCTGCCTGACCCACAAACCCTCCACCAATAGCTCGTCGCCCAAACCCCTCACCATCGGAGCAATCAAAAATCCTCTTGCCGACCTCCCATGTCACACCGACGAAGCCTCCACACTCCCCTGTCGGCCAGACACCAACGATTGGCGAACCTCTCGCCAATTGGGCCGATACACATTGTCACCCCAATGAACACAACCTTGAAAACCTTCAAACCTCTCCATCGACCAGAGTAACACCGTTGGCCTAGCCCCTTTCCACCTTCGCTAATGCACCAACTCTCCCTGATGCATAACTGTCGACATGACTAAAACCATAGGGGCAACCAAAAGTTCCTTCACTGATCCACCATGTTATGCCAATGGACATTGTCCAACCCTCATCGGCCAGAGTTTCCCTATCGGCGTGACTCTCCACAATCTGTCCGATACGCCAAGTCACTCTGATGGCACAAACAAACAACACACACTATCAGCGAGACCACTTCCCATCGACGAACCACAAAATGCCTCTGCCGATGACCAAACACACGCCGATGGACATCCATCAGCCAGACCAAATGCATCAGTGGATGCAAAGTTTCCCTTACCGATAGACCATATCACACCGATGACAATCCAAGATAGAAAAGTTCAATGACCCCTTGGGAAAGTGTCTGCATATTAGCATTTGAGACCTAATTGACTAAGAAGGCACCAACAGGACCCACATAGTCTTATTATTTTCATGACTTTTACTTTTCATGTGGGATAGAGGATTTTGTTGTTTTTGGATGGAATGGATGGAAGGAGATGGTTGGGATTCACGAGAGGTGGATACCTCATTTGACTTGATGGATTGTTGCTTAGGGACCTGTTGGTCATGATGTTAGTCACAAACAAGCATAGAATAAAAGTACACATTAACCCTTATTCATCTTGAAAGATACGATGAATTCAGAGAATTCATGATCCCAAGTCTCCATTGATTAGGTCTTAATCTACTGACGTTACTCAGTGGTTGATGTGTGTTGTTGTTTCCATTTTGGGGCCTTACATAGATCTCATCATCATGACACTGTTTCTGCAAAGATTCTTCATAGAGAGGTCATTTTATATAGTTGTTTGATCAAGTGATACAGTTATACTCAAATATTTGAATGACATTCATTAATTATACATGTTTTGTCTCTAAATATGCTAAAGATATACAATTATCTACGAGATATCTGCATATTTGTATTATTTTCTTGAGATTATCAATTATTTACAATTATGATGGTGAAGTGCTCTGAAATTTAAATGAAATTGAAAGAAATGCTTCAAATTAATGTTGAACCTTCAGCTATTGAACCACATGTACATTAGATACAATCATGAAGAGAAGAAAACCAAACCATATGTTCACCAGGACATTCCACAGCTAGATACAGTTGATGCTAACTTCAAAGGATTTGTATGAAAACAACATATGCAAGTAGACATGCACTCCAAGGGACGCAACAAATCACATCATATATCTAGAATTCACACACTGATTACTCAAGATTTACTATGAATTGTAATCACAACAGTCTTCTCATTCATTAAGTATGCAAGGATATAAATGTATACAAAAATCTTTGAAATGAGCCCTAAATATTTCAGCAGACAGATTTCAATTAAGTTTCGAATGTTTGAAAAGAGGCATTCCTGCACCTTTTATAGAACAAGGTGAGGAATCCATTACAAAAAGATCTACGATCTTGATTCATCTATGAATATCTACGGTCAGTATTTCCTTTCACTTTGTCAACTTTATCAAAATGGCACAAGTTGCTAGCTGGCAACTATCTGAAATACTTATTTTCACTAAGTATGAGATGCTGATATTTACTTTATGATGCATCATCATCTACCTTATCTAACTCATGCGCTCCATCATCAAGTGCATCACTTTCTGTCCCTTCATCATCCTAATGATGCTGACCTTGTATATGAGGTTGCATGATGACCCTGACCTGTTCATACAACTACACTATTTTATCTATTTCTCCGCCATCCTAGGTCTTTGCTTTAATAATGGCATGTTTATGTGCCTGGTATTTATTTTTGATGCTATCCAATTTATTTCTTCTATTGTGTAGTGTCTCATTATAATTTTCTATTTTCACCTTGGTCCTCACCATTTTATCCATGATTTCTTCTGTCATTTGGCCTAATGGATCATCAGCAACAAATTGGAAGTTACTATGCAGAGCTTGGATTGCAAACTCTTCACCTTGATTTTCTATCTTCCCTTCCACTTTTCCATCCAACGTCTCCAAAATTTCTGCCTCAAAAGACATCATGTCATGTAATTTTATGCTGATCTCTCTTAGCTTATTGTTACATATTTTGAGGACATCACATTCAAATTGAATGTGCTTACACCATATATCTATTAATAATGCATTGTTATTATTTAGCACCCCTTTGTTGATGAGCAGTTGGGGATTTATCCTCCTTATTTCTCCCAAGATATCCAATATCTTCATCAATTGGAAGGATCTTTTACCTATCTCCATCTGCAGCTTGTCTACCTTTTTTCTAGAGCCATTGAGAGAACTCCACCTCTTCAAAGAGGGCTTTACCACTTCCTCAGCTTCATCAAATGTGGAATACATCCACTTTCTCAATATGGATGAATCATGTTTCATGAGATCCAACTTATTCACCTCTTGTTGGGAAATAGTAGTCAATGGGACTGCATGATCAGTGGAACTATCTTCAGGATTAGTTAACCTGCCTATATATGCATGCAACTGAGCAATGTGCTCTTTGTGTTGCTTATTTTTCTCTTTTTCTCTTTTAACCTTTTGAATCAAAGAATCAATGATGTCTTTACCTTCTTGACCCTCCTGGTCTTCATTTGCAAACCCCAAGTCAACTGTATTAATCTGGAATTCTTCCAGAGTAATTTTACCTTTTTCTTTATCTACAGTGGGAATTGCTATCTGTGCAGTCCTTCTTCCAGTTGTTGGGTCTCTCTTAATGGCCGAAGTCATTCTGGCCTTCCTCTTTGGTTTTATTAGATTTTCTGAAAACAAAGTGGATACATCAAATTCTTGAATCTCAAAATCTGCCTCTGTGTTAACCTCCCTTTCTAACCATTGAGGTACCTGATCATGTTTCTCTGCATCATCATGATGTTCACCTTGATCTCCTGTATCCGTCAGCATATGTGATGGAGAAGGTGATTTTCTGGTTTCTTCTTCATGATGCTCACTCTGAGGGTGATCTTGTGGTACATCTTCTTATTGAGGAACTTCCTTTTCTGGAGGAGCATCATCTTGAGGTGGAGGATCTTGTGATGTGTCTATATGATGATCATGATGATCATGATCCTTCTCCGTTATTACCTCATCCACTTTTGACTTTTCCTCTTGTTGAGGCACATTCACAGCAGTGGATATTGTAGAATCCTCCTCAGGTGCTGGTATTTGTTCTGAAACTATTATTTGTTCTGCACCTGCATTACTTACTTCTTGAACTTTAGAAGCAGGATCTTCTATTAAATCCTTCTCATCAGCTTTCTTTTCCTGAACTTCTACTATAATAGGTTTAACTGTTGTGTCCTATTGGCTGATTTCTAAAGCATGGCCCTCTGGTTCTGCCATTTTCACTTCTTCTATATGTCCTCCTTTATCAGGTGTACCTGCTAGATTTTCAGGACTTACATCCTATCTAGTTGTCAAATCCACTACTACAGGATTTGTCACCTGTGCAATTAATGTATCCAGCCCCATTTCTTGGGCTATCTTCTCTGGAGTCTTCTCCTTTTCGGATTCCACTTGCTTTATCTCCTCCAATATTGTTTGAATTGATGGAGTCCTCTGAGGAGTCATGTGCGTACCTACAACAAGGGTTTCCATCCTCTGTGAAGCTACTTCCTTCACAACCTCATCATTAGATAGATTCACTGTTTCATCCAATGAGATAACGCCTCCTTCAAATATTTTGGAGGTTTCTTTTCTCTACTCTTCTGCTTGTTCAGTCTTGAACTTCACAATGGTAGGAAGTGGAACATTGTGCTGAAATTCCTTATGGAATACTTCACTACCTGCCCCTTTCAACAGTATAGGAGATTGCTTTATCTCACCCCTCATGGAGGTTCTTGGTTTCTTAGGTGGAGTAGCTACCACCACCTGTGGGGCTTTTCTTTTCCTTTTGAACAATAAAGGGGCCTCCTCTTCCTCAAGCTCCTCCTCCATAGGGATATCCTCTTCTATTGGCTTTTGTGAGGATTAACCCTCTTCTTGGGTCTCAGTAACTACTGCCTCTGCTGTCTAATCTTTCTTAGACTTTTGTTTACCTGCCCGTGGAGGTGATGCTGATCCTGATCCTGATGTTGTTGCCTCCTCAGCTGGAAACACTGCCCTTTCAATAATCACCCCTTTGGGTTCATTATCAACTTTCTTACTCCTAGGGGGTCTTTTGCTTTGTTGTTGTGGAGGCAACCTTTCTCCTTTAGATTTTCTTTTTTTAGTTATAAAATCATCATATTCCTCATCAGGAATAATCTGTCCTTTCTTTTTATTATCCACAGTTAGGGCAACACCTTTCTTCTTCAATGCCTCAATTTGTTCATCAACCCAAGCATGGGTTAGGTGTACTGTCCTGGCAATGAAAGGATCTAAAGATATATCCTCCTGCATGGTTAGATCAGGTGCAGATATTGTATCATTATATATTTTCTTTTCTTCATACTCATCTGCTATTATCCTGCCATCATATTTTTTCAACTGTGCAGGAATGGGGATGCAATCAAAGGTTTGATTTGATTAAATGTTAACCTTTGGTATCTTCTTCTTCTGGCTTCTGCTTCATCTTCA
Organism: Cunninghamia lanceolata; assembly: GCA_027924645.1. NCBI lineage: Eukaryota > Viridiplantae > Streptophyta > Pinopsida > Cupressales > Cupressaceae > Cunninghamia > Cunninghamia lanceolata. The sequence goes on along the minus strand of BSBN01001135.1, from coordinate 1,853,815 downwards.
CAATCTGCACATAAGTCCTCTAGGTGCCTCTTATGAATAGGTTTTCCTGTTATTTTCTATATCCTTCCATAAGGATCATATGGCCTTACCGGTGGGAGTGGCTGCAATTGCATTTTATTCAAAGTAACCATGACCCTCTTGATACTTTCTGAATCTGGGCACATGTACCAGCCAATGGTTACTAGAAACAAAATGGGTGGTATTTTCTGAGCATCCTTGTATCTTTTTAGTATGGTGGAGCTCTGCCTTATAAATTCCATTAATACCACTGCATCAGTGGGGTATCTTGGCAGCATGAGGGGATGTCCTTCAAAACCCTCAATTCTTATGTATGAAAATGTTGCAAATTGAATATACCAGGCTCCATGCCTATAGATTATTTCTTGAGCTTCCATGCTCAATCTTTTTGTCATGTCTTCCTCCATAGTTCTCACCAGATGCATAGAGAATGCATCATTTACCAATTTGTAATCTTGGAGGTAATTAATTCTCTGCAACTGGGGATGATGATCCCAAATATGAGCATTATTGGTGGTTCCACCAATCTTTCCAACTGTTGTTAATGCATCAAATGTGCCTTTGTAAGCACAAGAGTAGACAATGTATGATGTCATGTAAAAGGAACAATTTGAACCTCCCAGGTTCGTCAGCTGCTCATGTAGAGCATCACTTATCAACTGGCCCCATAGTGGCTTAGTGTCTGCATATATGCACATCATGATGACACCGTACATCCAGTCTTTAAAACTACCAGCATCAGGCTGGCCTGTCACCTTGCTAAGCAATGCAATCATATATTGATACTCTTCATCAAAATCATATTTGTACATGTGCACAGGAAGTTTGGCTGCTACAGGATATGTATTGTTCTTGGCCCTCCACTGATACATGGTCTTTCTTTCTTTCTTCTTATTGTTCTCATATTCACGTTTAGATTTCTTCAAATCAATGCTGTTAACCTTTCTGCCCAATGGCAGTCCAAATGTCTTGGAAAGACCCTTGATGGATAGGTCTGCATATATTCTCCCATGCTTTACCACCTGCCTTGTTTCTAGATTGTAATTCCGTACACATTCAATGACTAGCTCTGGAGACTCCATGGAGTATGGAAAACTAGCCGCATTCCACATTCCAGACACGAACACTGCATCTAGTAAGGTGCTTCTATTCTTTTCATCGTTCATTTTGGCAGACCAGGCCTCCAAATCGGTACTTCCTTGATGTGTATCCATTATGGCACCATATTTGAACAGGACCCCTCTAGGAGATGCGGACATGGGCCTGCTGAACTCAGCTTCACACTTAGCTAACCTCTTGTCAGCCACGGATATCTGCAATTAACAAGATTTTTCTTACAATGGATACTCACATGCATGCATATAACAATTTATCTCTACTATCATCATGCATACTATACTTATTTAGCATTTTCTTATCATGGGATGCATAAACTAGAACCTGCAACATCATACCTAATTATGCTGAAGCAACAGGATGAGGGTTTGAATTACTTACCTAATTATGCAGATCCCTTGGATTATACAAGTGGTTTTTTGAAAATGCTCCTGATTCTGGTGATAATCCCGCACTTCTTCTTGCCTATAAGCTCTGTTCATTGAAGTGTCACCTGTATGAGGGTTTGGAAGCTAGCGCTCTGTAAAAAATGATTTTATCACAAGGTAAGTGTGAAAATTACAATTGAATTTACCTTTTAACTTTGTAATTAGGGCGAAATTAGGGCAAACCCTGATGCAATAGATTTTAATCATTGATTTTCTACGGGAACTCAGGATTTCACCAGGTGTTTCATCGAGTTTTGTGGTCAGCGGGAACTACCTACCACCTCTGCGCGCATTAAATGTCAATGGCGGCAACGGGAGTGGGGTGATATCCATATGAAAGGATATATTTGAATATCAGGGTGATATTATCAAATATCATCCCGAGTGTAATGTGGTCATCCTCCTCGAGAGGAAAAACTTATCTTTAGAAGATCAGGTGGTGAGCGCACCCTTAGGTCATGTTTTATACATCAAGATGATATTTCAATATATCGAGTGATGCTGCAAAAATGATGATGACTGGATAAACTATTACCTCTCTTTTGGAATATCAGGATGACGTCATCTGGATGTTGGCTCAGTATATCACTATGACACCATGACGTCATTGTCATGTTATGCAAGAAGGATCATGTTTAGGAAATATGCCCTTGAGAGGTAAAAGATGATGATGTCATCGTCATGTTTGTTTCTTTGTTTATCGGACTTGAATGACATCACTAGGATAATGGCTTGGGGGGATATTTCAGGGTAGGAGGATATTGAGAAATATCGGGTTACATTGAGAAATATGATCCTCGCGAAATACATAAGGCTGCTGACGGTTAAAGGTCCCTATCACCTAAAATTGACGTCTGGACATTTAGACCGCATGATTTATCGGGTGATAAATTAGATCAGGATGACCTTCTGTAATATGATTGATGTTAAGAAATATGATCCCCCCCTGTGAATATCAGGTTTGACCAGGATTTTGACCATTCATAACTTTCACATCCTAATGAATATCAGAGTGATGTAAAAGGCAAACCTGCATGAAATTTGATGCTCTTTCTAAGTATGAGGTTACTGGAATGAAATATAAATTTTGACAAACTAACCTCATGATGATGACCTACCCAGCTTTTCCATGCATGATGATCCACATGACTTACTTTTACCAGACCGCCAGGAAGCAGAAAACACAAGCCAAGCAAAAGTTGGGTCCTTGTTTTGTCAAGTCAAAATGGGGCGTGTTGTGTAACCACACAACAACTTGCCACCAAAGAAAACAAACAAATTCCAATGATTCAAGTGATGTGATCACATTCATCCATAGTATTCTAATTCTTTCTAAGCACAAGCATCATGATCTTCTGAATGATAAAAGTTCATCATGGTAACAATGCTAACAAAGGATCATGTGTGTGCAAATGATTAATTATCTTCATCTTAAAAGCAAGTTGAAAACATAAGTAACTGGTGTTAAACTACATAGTTGGAGATCATCCCTCATAGCCAACCTGGATAGAGCCTTGCTGCCAGCAGGCGTCTATAACCCCGGCAAGGTTATCTATACAATCTCCCTAAATAGAGCCCCACTGCCAGCAGGTGTTCATAGCCCCGGTAGAGTTACTTAGATGGCCTAATTTTATTTCTTTTCTAATTTTTCTTATAAATTTGTATCTGATATCATCATGTCAGCTCATTTATACAAGGTATAGTCACTTGCAGCTTTAGGTTGGAGATTGCATTGGTAGCAAGGGAGTCCCTTTAGATTTTTCACTTAACACCTATACTTGTGTGTTCGACAAACCCAAGGCTGTTAGGTGTTTCATTGTGATGGATTCACTTTGATCAAGAAAAGGCACCCTGATGAAAGGACATCATAGACTTGATCATGAATACTTCTTAGAATGACTCATAACCTATGTCTAAATTTGATCCCATCACTTGAATCCTAACAATTTAGTTATTTTCTGTGGTGATGAAGTGCATCATCTTGACTAGCCAAAACAAAACTCAACAAGCAAACCACAAAACAACAAACAAAACAACTGCACAAGCAATTATACAAATGTACATTATGATACACATGACTGTCATGAAGTCACTTAGGCTTGAAAATAATGTTTGAGGAATTGTCCATTGACTAGCAATGGAACATTCTCACCTGTCAGATTCTTAAGCCTATAAGTGTTGTCTCCTAGTATCTCAGAAATTTGAAAGGGACCTATCCATAATCTGTCAAACTTACCATGGTCTCCTTTCCTCTCATGGGCTTTATCCCACATCAGGACTAAATCAAATATCCTGAAGGCTTTAAATTTGACTCTCTTGTCAAACCAGTGTTTGACAACAGCCTGATGTTTTGCAAATTGGTCAATTGCTTGACTTCTTTTCTCTTCCAGGTACAGTAGCTGAAGCAACCTGACTTCTTTTCTGTTGTTTATGCCTAGGTACTCTTGGGCAAACTGTAAGGTAGGAATTTTCAAGTTAACAGGGAGAATAGGATCCACCCCATATACTAGTTGGAAGGGTGAGTTTCCTAATGCAAGTTTCATTCTAGTTCTGTCTACCCATAAGGCATATTCAGAAATGAATTCCATTCCCTAGGGTTTTTCTCTATTAATTTTCTTATGATATTCAGCAAATTTTTATTGGTAGATTCTGCTAATCCATTCCCTTGGGGATAATAGTTGGATGAGAATTTGAGTATGATCCCATGATCAAAAGCCCAACTTGACAATTTGGTTGAAGTGAAGGCAGAACCATTATCACTTACCAGAGCATAATGAGTTCCATACCTGGTAACAATGTTGCTTTCCAGAAATTTAATAACATCATCTGTAGTACAAGTCTTGCTGCTGATAGCTTCAGTCAATCTGGTACAATAATCAGTAATTGTTAAGACATACTTATGGCCTGAAGAAGATGGAGGATTGATTGGTCCTATGAAGTCCATGCCCCATTGTGCAAATGGGCACTCTTCCATCGCTGGTTGCAAGGGTTGTGCAGCATATTTCTCTCTGTTGGCAGCAACATGACATACATGACAACATTTAACATGATCAGTTGTGTCTTTAAAAACTGTGGGCCAATAATATCCTGCTCTGAGGATTGCATGTGTTGTGGCCAGGGCTGATCCATGTGCTGTTCTGAACTTGTCATGTAATTCTGATAAAACTTTATTTGCTTCTAGCTTTTCTAAGCATCTTAGGTATATTCCTTCATAATTCTTCTTGAATAGGGTTCCTCCCTTCATCATATATTTTTGTGACCTTATCTTCAAGGCTCTTCTCTGTGAAGCTTGCATTCTTGGAGGACACCTTCCAGTGATCAGGATGTGCCTGATATCTAAATACCACTCTTTATTGTCCTTGGCATTGATAACGTACTGCCGGCTTGTGATGTTTGGATCAATTTCAGATATCATTTGACTCAGAGCCTGTCCTCTTACCAATTTCATTGGTGTAATCTCCATGTCATACTCTTGTAATACAGTGATCCACTTGGCTCTTTTTTCACCAGGTTCACTCTGCATTAGCAGCATCTTCACTGCTGCATCAGGCACTACTGCAATCACTTTGCTTCTTAGTATATAATGCCTAAATTTCTTTACTGCCCTGACCAATGCAAGTGCTTGTCTTTCAACATCCACATTTCTTAGTTCAGCATCTTTGAAGGGACAGCTCATGAAGGCAATTGGTTTTCTTCTTTCTCTTCATTCCTTTGAGTCAATACTGTTGCAGAGGTATGTTCTGAGGCAAATGAATAAATGTAAAAATCTCTTGTGTAATCAGGACTGATGAGGATAGGAGCATCTGATATGGCTTTCTTTATGTCCTCAAAAGCAGCTTTGGCCTCTACTATCCACTCAATCTTGGCATCTTTCTTCAACATAGCATTTAGTGGTCTGACTATCTTTGCAAAAGCAGTGATGAATTTTCTTACAAAGTTAATCTTACCAAAGTAAGACTTAAGTTCCTTTTTGCTTCCAGGGAGTTGTATTTTCATAATAGACTCCACTCTAGCAGGATCAATGATGATTCCATCTTCAGTTATCAAATAACCTAATAATTTGCATGTTGTTACCCCGAATATGCATTTCTTGGGATTCAAGGATATTCCATATTCTTCACATTTCTTCAGCACACTTCTGAGATCTGCTACATGGTTCCCCCTTTCTTTGGAGAAAACTGTCAAGTCATCCATGTATATGACTATACATTTTCCTACTCGTTGGAATGTAGCTCCAGCATTTATAAGTCCAAATGGCATACGTCTATATGTAAATATCCCCCACTTGGTGGTGAAGGCAGTTTTCAATCTGTCAATCTTATCAACCATCACTTGGTTGTATCCTGAGAAACCATCCAAGAAAGACATCATTTTGGCTCCATTTACAATCTATAAAACTTCATCTAATGATGGTAAGGGATAATTATCCTTCTCTGATGCTCTGTTCAGGTTCCTAAAATCTACGCATAGCCTGATGTCTCCATTCTTCTTTCTAACTGGGACTAGATTAGCCACCCAAGTGGAGTGTCTTACAGGAAAGATTATCCTAGCATTTAACAACTTCTTGACTTCTTCAAAAATTATTGGTTCAAGCAAAGCATTGACTGGCCTTTGCTTTTGTCTGAAAGGTTTAGCATCTAGCTTAAGGGGTATAGTGTGAGTTATGACTGATGTGTCATATGTTTTTAACTCATCATATGTCCAGGCAATAACATGCATGTAATCTTTGAGAGCCTGAGTTATTCCTTTTAATTCTTCTAGTGTGCAAACCTTACCTATCAGGACATTTCTTTTGTCTTCATTTTGTCCAATATTCACTTGTGAATATTGACCTCCATCAGCTTTGGTAAGATCCTTCTATTTCAGCATATTACCCAAATCAAAGGCTCTTTCTAATTCAATCATACCTTTGGGAATCCTGTTGCTAGGCAACTCTAATATTTCATCTTCTTCCCAAACTTGATCTTCCATACTATTCTCATCTATAATCTAAGCATCAAATATATCCCTGTTAGAGATGAAATCAAGGATATGATGATCATCATCAAAGACCTGAAGATTAGTAACATTATTAGGTACTGATGGCACAGATACCAATTCTACTGAAAATTTCTTTAAACCTGATATAGATAGTGGCTCCAATGTACTGGCAGCCTGGGCAAGTGCATCTGCCCTATGGTTCTATTCTCTGGGAACATGGGTGATGTTAAATGCATCAAAGTCTTCAATCAAATCCCACACTCTGTGTCTATAATTTGACAATCTCTTATAGTTGCAAGAGTAGATTCCTCTTACCTGTCTGACAACTAATTCTGAGTCTCCAAAGACATGCAGAATTATTACCTTCTTCTTGAGAGAAAACAGTATCCCATGAAGTAGAGCTTCATACTCTGTCACATTATTAGTGCAGGGGAACTGTAACCTGTATGTAGCTAAGTAGGATTTTCCTGATGGGTCAATGAGATCAATCCCTACTCCAACTCCTTGTTTGGATTTGGATCCATCAAACCTTAGAGTCTAGGATTTATCTTCAACCAAAGGCTTGGCTGAACCTTCTCTCTTCTTTGCAGCTCTGGCAGCTGCTCCACCTGATATCCATTTTATTTTAGGAATTTTAGGATCCTTGGACTTCACTTTTTCTTTCTTTTGTGAAGCTGACTCCTTTTTCTCTCCAACATCAGGAGGATGATCCTCTGGATCTGGTACCATATGTCTTTTTAAAATATGTAAACATAGTGAGCAAGCGGTCTCTAAATGAGGTGCCTCGTGCAACCTACACCAACCTTTAATCAAGACTTCCTGGGGAAGTCTGTGCTGCTGTGTCATCTTTTCTATCTCTTTTGCTAAAAAATCCTCAAACTTCATCAGGTCACTACCTCTGTCTTCATTAGACAATTCATAGTCTAGCTCCATAAAATAATCACTCCCAGGGGTGATCTTTTCTTTCTTCTTAACATTTATCTGGTTGCTCACCAGTATCTCCTCTGTTATCTAAACATGACCTTTACATTTGTATTTGTCTTCTTCTGTTCCTACAAGAAACAAGAATAAATAAGAATCACTTTCATTATCACTATCTGATGAACTTACCTCTGATGATGATGATGCATCACTGTATGTCTGTTCTAACTCCATCATGTCCTTGCATGCCTCGCAAGTCTTTTCTGAATGAGGCTCACTATGTAACCTGCACCATCCATCAATCAAAATATCATTAGTGGCTATATTCAGTACTTTACATTGCTTTATCTGCTTGGATAAGTGCCTTTCAAAATTTCTGAAACAATCCCCTTCATTCCCACTTTCAAAATTATTATCAGGCCCCATAAAAGGTATATCCTCCTGATGATCATCATCATGATGATGAAAATCTAACATCAGGATCTCCTCTATCCTGACCGTCTGTGGCCTAATAGAATAGACTCTAGGTTCCACATCTACATACATTGTCTCGTTCGTTTTGTTGTATTCAGTTATCATGTGCTTCATCCTGGGTTCAACATCTATTCTTATCTGGTTAGGAATACCTTTCCAAGACAACCACATGTGACTGAAGTTAGTAGACATATATTCATTCAAAGTTTTTGACCAGTCTCTGCTAAGAAGCATCCCATATGTATCAGGTATGTCAACTACCTGGATGTCAATGTAATATTGGATCCTGGGGTCAGATGCTAGCTGCATGTGTATATGAGTCAATTCCCCTATTACACTCACTTCTGTCTTATCTAGCTGTGTCACCTTCTTTAGGGATTTAGCAGGATGTAGTCCTAAAGCATTGCATATAGACAAGGGCATCACATTTGTAGATGCACCTGAATCCACTAAACAATTGTGTAAATTCTTGCTAAACATCCTTATGGTAAGGAGGAAAGGTGGTGACTTGCTCTTATCTTGGTATAATGTCATATGTGAGGTTTCTACAGTTTGGACAGTAGCCGACAATTTAGGCTTGATATTATTATCTCTAGCAGCATGATCTTTACTACTAGATTGGCTTGGAGAATGAATATCCTCTTTAGGAGTAGGATCATCTAGTGATTTCATGAATGCCTTCTTAATTGTAGGGGTTTTCAATAACTCTGATAAAGACAGGCTGATCTTTATCTTTTTCATCTCATCTACCAAGTATGTAACAAGTTTATCAGACTCATGAGGTAGGCTAACCGCCCTTGATGCTACATTCTGAGGTGACAGATATTGGGTATTCACCTTGGGAAATCCTGGATTATTGCTAGCTTTGGGATCAGGGGGTGTGTTGAAATTATTTAGAGGTAGAGAAGATGTCAATGGGGTAGTAAGTCTGTTGGAGCTACTTCTCAAATTATAATTATGCTTACGAGGATATTGCTGCTGGTATGCATGTACATCCTCATGTTTAGTGGAAGGCTCATTCTCATCTTCAAATGGAAAGATATAATTTGACTCAAAGGCTAAAGCAGATTCTTCACATGCTTGTGAACAACTCTGATGATCAGTATAACTTTCTAATACTAGAGCTGAATCATATCCACTAGGAACAAGTTCATTTCCTTCCACTTGAGGTGAACTCCCTGCAATATTAGACACTTTTGTTTGAAAAATACTGGTAGCATTTTGAAATTGTGGACAATCTAGCTTTGCATGAGCATTTGTATTGTGGATCCTGCACCAATTAGTGAGGGTTGCCTTAACAAGATTGACTCTAGTAGTTTGTTTGGTTTCACCAGGTGATTGATTATCTAAGGGTGATGGTAATGAACCATTATTTGGCCTGGAGTTCCATACTCTAGGCTGTCTCTGAGGATTATTGTTATTTCCACCAGCATTATTAAAATTACTATTATTGTACCCTCTATCAGGATAATTTGGTCTGTCATTGGAATAACTTCTATTCTGATTTGATTGGGAATAGAAGTTTTGATTCCTCAAATGAGTCACTTCTATAGTGAGTTTTCTTAGCTGAGTGGATATTTCTTTGATTTCCTCCTCTTCTTGAGCTTTGGCTACTACATTTTTCAATTTGAGGCTTGAAGAAAGAGGATCCATGGTTATTGTTCTGATCTACACCCTGAGGTGTTTGAGTTTGTGCAGGATATTGTGGCGGTTGGCCATTCCCATTAGGAGGCGGCATGATACTCAATGGAGACAATTGCAAAGGTGCAGGCATGACTGTTGGAGGTATCATAGCTCCATTAGGATATTGTGTAGGATATGATGCAGGATATGTTGGAGGATATGTTGGATACATGCCAGGCAGTGTGGGAAAGGCAATATTTGGAGTAGGAGCAGATATCAGCTACTGACTGACCTTTATAGCTTCCAAAAAAGCTAAGGCTAAAGTTGTGATCTGAGGATGTGCTCTTCTTATGAACATGGAGGTCAAAGGATCCAAGGCTGAGTAATAAATGCTCCTTGCAGCCTCGTCAGACACAATATAAGGGGTGACCACTTTGGACAACATTTTCTGAAACCTAGCATTGAAGTTTGCAATTGGTTCACCTTCAAATCATTTGATTGTCACAAATAGGTGATAATTCACGGAAGGATCAATCGGAACTTTAAATCTATCTATGAAAGCCTTCTCCAGGACATCCCATGATCCAATAGAACCATGACCAAGACTAGTATACCAATTATAAGCCTCCTCCCCTAAGGAAAAAGGAAATAATTTGCATACAACATCCTGATGTTCTATTCGGGCCCTATAGCAAGCCTCTTTAAAGGTTCAGATATGATCTTCTGCATCTTGATAAGAATGATACTTCCGACAGATTTTGTCTGGGGTCTTTGGTAACTCATGATATGCTGTGAAGGTCAATGGTGAATCTGCTGCAAAGAAAGACATTGCAACCGGAGGAGGTTGAGCCTGTGGTATGGTTGGCTGAGGTTAGACCTGGGGTTGTGGTTGTACAGGAGGTGTCATAGATAACCCTGAAGGTACTTGTAAACCAATAGGAGTTACAGGAGGAGGTTCTGGTGAAGTTCCTAATGCACTAGATCCTGGAGTGTGATGGATATCCACAGTTCTAGGTCTGAACCCTCTAACATGTAATTCTTCAAAGATTCCACTAGGTCTAGACCTGGTATTTATCTTGTGAGCCAAGATTTCTCAATTGTGAGGCAAATTGGTTGGATGATTGCAAATATAGGTTGGATTTCACCAGCTCAAGTGATATTTGCGGTTGGATGACTGATCTGACTGGATATTTACGAAATATTTGCAAAGATAGTGCAAATATGAGGTGATATTTGGTCTAGCAACACCTTGCAGGTTGATATCGGATTTCTAAAGTAGGATACCTCAAAGTTTTGACAATTTTACCTGAAATAAGGCCAATCTTTGCAAATACATGATGATTCACTATAAAGATTGCAATATTTATGATTGATTTCAAAAACTTTACACAGGATTAGCATATATCAACACGGAACAACAAATATTTACGTCTAGCTTAAGAATTTAGTGGTGGCTGAGTGTTACCTTACGATCTTTACCATCACCTGAAAGTAATGATGATGATCCTTGTCTTAGCCCTCCTTCTACTGCCGATTTATGTTGGTCATGATGTTAGTCACAAACAAGCATAGAATAAAAGTACACATTAACCCTTATTCATCTTGAAAGATACAATGAATTTAGAGAATTCATGATCCCAAGTCTCCGTTGATTAGGTCTTAATCTACTGACGTTACTCAGTGGTTGATGTGTGTTGCTATTTCCATTTTGGGGCCTTACATAGATCTCATCATCATGACACTATTTCTGCAAAGATTCTTCACAGAGAGGTCATTTTATACAGTTGTTTGATCAAGTGATATAGTTATACTCAAATATTTGCATGACATTCATTAATTATACATGCTTTGTCTCTAAATATGCTAAATATATATAATTATCTACAAGATATCTGAATATTTGTATTATTTGCTTGAGATTATCAATTATTTGCAATTATGATGGTGAAGTGCTCTGAAATTTAAATGAAATTGAAAGAAATGCTTCAAATTAATGTTGAACCTTTAGCTATTGAACCACATGTACATCAAATACAGTCATGAAGAGAAGAAAACCAAACCATATGTTCACCAGGACATTCCACAGCTAGATACAGTTGATGCTAACTTCAAAGGATTTGTATGAAAACAACATATGCAAGTAGACATGCACTCTAAGGGACACAGTAAATCACAGCATATATCCAGAATTCACACACTGATTACTCAAGATTTACTATGAATTGTAATCACAACAGTCTTCTCATTCATTAAGTATGCAAGGATATAAATGTATACAAAAATCTTTGAAATGAGCCCTGAATATTTCAGCAGATGGATTTCAATTAAGTTTTGAATGTTTGAAAAGAGGCATTCCTACACCTTTTGTAGAACAAGGTGAGGAATCTATTACAAAAAGATCTACGATCTTGATTCATCTATGAATATCTACAGTCAGTATTTCCTTTGACTTTGTCAACTTTATCAAAATGGCACAAGTTGCTAGCTGGCAACTATCTGAAATACTTATTTTCACTAAGTATGAGATGATGATATTTACTTTATGATGCATCATCATTTACCTTATCTGACACATGCGCTCCATCATCAAGTGCATCACTTTCTGTCCCTTCATCATCCTAATGATGCTGACCTTGTATATGAGGTTGCATGATGACCCTGACCTATTCATACAACTGCACTATTTTATCTATTTCTCCGCCATCCTAGGTCTTTGCTTTAATAATGGCATGTTTATGTGCCTGGTATTAATTTTTGATGCTATCCAGTTTATTTCTTCTATTGTGCAACGTCTCATTATAATTTTCTATTTTCACCTTGGTCCTCACCATTTTATCCATGATTTCTTCTGTCATTTGGCCTAATGGATCATCAACAACAAATTGGAAGTTACTATGCAGAGCTTGGATTGCAAACTCTTCATCTTGATTTTCTATCTTCCCTTCCACTTTTCCTTCCAACGTCTCCAAAATTTGTACCTCAAAAGACATCATGTCATGTAATTTTATGCTGATCTCTCTCAGCTTATTGTTACATCTTTTGAGGACATCACATTCAAATTGAATGTCCTTATACTATATATCTATTAATAATGCATTGTTATTATTTAGCACCCCTTTGTTGATGAGAAGTCGGGTATTTATCCTCCTTATTTCTCCCAAGATATCCAATATCTTCTCCAATTGGAAGGAGCTTTTACCTGTCTCCATCTGCAGCTTGTCTACATTTTTCCTAGAGCCACTGAGGGAACTCCACCTCTTCAAAGAGGCCTTTACCACTTCTTCAGCTTCATCAAATGTAGAATACATCCACTTTCTCAATATGGATGACTCATGTTTCATGAGATCCAACTTATTCACCTCCTCTTGGGAAATAGCAGTCAATGGGACTGCATGATCAGTGGAACTATCTTCAGGATTAGTTAACCTACCTATATATGCATGCAACTGAGCAATGTGCTCTTTGTGTTGCTTATTTTTCTCTTTTTCTCTTTTAACCTTTTGAATCAAAGAATCAATGATGTCTTTACCTTCTTGACCCTCCTGGTCTTCATTTGCAAACCCCAAGTCAACTGTATTAATCTGGAATTCTTCTAGAGTAATTTTACCTTTTTCTTTATCTACAGTGGGAGTTGCTATATGTGTAGTCCTTCTTCCAATTGTTGGGTCTCTCTTAATGGCCGAAGTCATTCTGGCCTTCCTCTTTGGTTTTATTAGATTTTATGAAAACAGAGTGGATACATCAAATTCTTGAATCTCAAAATCTGCCTCTATGTTAACCTCCCTTTCTAACCATCGAGGTACCTGATCATGTTTCTCTGCATCATCATGATGTTCACCTTGATCTCCTGTATCTGTCAGCATATGTGATGGAGAAGGTGATTTTCTCATTTCTTCTTCATGATGCTCACTCCGAGGGTGATCCTGTGGTACATCTTCTTTTTGAGGAACTTCCTTTTCTGGAGGAGCATCATCTTGAGGTGGAGGATCTTGTGATGTGTCTATATGATGATCATGATGATCATGATCCTTCTCCGTTATTACCTCATCCAATTTTGACTTTTCCTTTCGTTGAGGCACATTCACAATAGTGGATATTGTAGAATTCTCCTCAGGTGTTGGTATTTGTTCTAAAACTATTATTTGTTCTGTACCTACATTACTTACTTCTTGAACTTTAGAAGCAAGATCTTCTATTACATCCTTCTCATCAACTTTCTTTTCCTAAACTTCTACTATAATAGGCTTAACTGATGTGTCCTGTTGGCTGATTTCTGAAGCATGGCCCTCTGGTTCTGCCATTTTCACTTCTTCTATATGTCCTCCTTTATCAGGTGTACCTGCTGGATATTTAGGACTTACATCCTATCTAGTTGTCAAATCCACTACTGCGAGATTTGTCACCTGTGCAATTAATGTATCCAGCCCCATTTCTTGGGCTATCTTCTCTGCAGTCTTCTCCTTTTCAGATTCCAGTTTCTTTATCTCCTCCAATATTGTTTGAACTAATGGAGTCCTCTAAGGAGTCATGTGCGTACCTGTAGCAAGGGTTTCCATCCTCTGTGAAGCTACTTCCTTCACAACCTCATCATCAGATAGATTCACTATTTCATCCAATGAGATAACGCCTCCTTCAAATATTTTGGAGGTTTCTTTTCTCTGCTCTTCTGCTTGTTCAGTCTTGAACTTCACAATGGTAGGAAGTGGAACATTGTGCTGAAATTCCTTATGGAATACTTCACTACCTGCCCCTTTCAACAGTATAGGAGATTGCTTTATCTCACCCCTCATGGAGGTTTTTGGTTTGTTAGGTGGGGTAGCTACCACCACCTGTGGGGCTTTTCTTTTCCTTTTGAATAATAAAGGGGCCTCCTCTTCCTCAGGCTCCTCCATATGTATATCCTCTTCTATTGGCTTTTGTGAGGATTGAACCTCTTCTTGGGTCTCAGTAACTACTACCTCTGCTATCTGATCTTTCTTAGACTTTTGTTTACCTGCCCGTGGAGGTGATGCTGATCCTGATCCTGATCCTGATGTTGTTGCCTCCTCAGTAGGAAACACTGCCCTTTCAATAATCACCCCTTTGGGTTCATTATCAACTTTCTTACCCCTAGCGGGTCTTTTGCTTTGTTGTTGTTGTGGAGGCAACCTTTCTCCTTTAGATTTTCTTTTTTCAGTTATAAAATCATCATATTCCTCATCAGGAATAATCTGTCCTTTCTTTTTATTATCCACAGTTAGGGCAACACATTTCTTCTTCAATGCCTCAATTTATTCATCAACCCAAGCTTGGGTTAGGTGTACTGTCCTGGCAATGAAAGGATCTAAAGATATATCCTCCTGCATGGTCAGATCAGGTGCAGATATTGTATCATTATATATTTTCTTTTCTTCATACTCATCTGCTATTATCCTGCCATCATCTTTTTTCAACTGTGCAGGAATGGGGATGCAGTCAAAGGTTTTGATTTGATTCAATGTTAACCTTTGGTATCTTCTTCTTCTGGCTTCTGCTTCATCTTCACAATCCGCCCATAAGTCCTCTAGGTGCCTCTTATGAATAGGTTTTCCTATTATTTTTTGGATCCTTCCATAAGGATCATATGGCCTTACCAGTGGGAATGGCTGCAATTGCATTTTATTCAAAGTAACCATGACCCTCTTGATACTTTCTGAATCTGGGCACATGTACCAGCCAATGGTTACTAGAAACAAAATGGGTGGTATTTTCTGAGCATCCTTGTATCTTTTTAGTATGGTGGAGCTCTGCCTTATAAATTCCATTAATACCACTGCATCAGTGGGGTATCTTGGCAGCATGAGGGGATGTCCTTCAAAACCCTCAATTCTTATGTATGAAAATGTTGCAAATTGAATATACCAGGCTCCATGTCTATAGATTATTTCTTGAGCTTCCATGCTCAATCTTTTTGTCATGTCTTCCTCCATAGTTCTCACCAGATGCATAGAGAATGCATCATTTACCAATTTGTAATCTTGGAGGTAATTAACTCTCTACAACTGGGGATGATGATCCCAAATATGAGCATCATTGGTGGTTCCACCAATCTTTCCAACTATGTTTAATGCATCAAATGTGCCTTTGTAAGCACAGGAGTAGACAATGTATGATGTCATGTAAAAAGAACAATTTGAACCTCCCAGGTTCATCAACTGCTCATGTAGAGCATCACTTATCAACTGGCCCCATAGTGGCTTAGTGTCTGCATATATGCACATCATGATGACACCGTACATCCAGTCTTTAAAACTACCAGCATCAGGCTGGCCTATCACCTTGCTAAGCAATGCAATCATATATTGATACTCTTCATCAAAATCATACTTGTACATGTGCACAGAAAGTTTGGCTGCTGCAGGATATGTACTGTTCTTGGCCCTCCACTGATACATGGTCTTTCTTGCTTTCTTCTTATTGTTCTCATATTCACGTTTAGATTTCTTCAGATGAATGCTGTTAACCTTTCTGCCCAATGGCAGTCCAAATGTCTTGGAAAGACCCTTGATGGACAGGTCTACATATATTCTCCCATGCTTTACCACCTGCCTTGTTTCTAGATTGTAATTCCGTGCACATTCAATGACTAGCTCTAGAGACTCCATGGAGTATGGAAAACCAGCCGCATTCCACATTCTAGACACGAACACTACATCCAGCAAGGTGCTTCTATTCTTTTCATCATTCATTTTGGTGGACTAGGCCTCCAAATCGGTACTTCCTTGATGTGTATCCGTTATGGCACCATATTTGAACAGGACCCCTCTAGGAGATGCGAACATGGGCCTACTGAACTTAGCTTCACACTTAGCTAACCTCTTGTCAGCCATGGATATCTGCAATTAACAAGATTTGTCTTACAATGGATACTCACATGCATGCATATAGCAATTTATCTCTACTATCATCATGCATACTATACTTATTTAGCATTTTCTTATCATGGGATGCATAAACTAGAACTTGCAACATCATACCTGATTATGCCGAAGCAACAGGATGAGGGTTTGAATTACTTACCTGATTATGCAGATCCCTTGTATTATACCAGTGGTTTTCTTAAAATGCTCCTGATTCTGGTGATAATCCCGCACTTCTTCTTGCATGTAAGCTCTGTTCGTTGAAGTGTCACCTATATGAGGGTTTGGAAGCTAGCGCTCTGTAAAAAATGATTTTATCGCAAGGTAAGTGTGAAAATGACAATTGAATTTACCCTTTAACTTTGCAATTAGGGCGAAATTAGGGCAAAACTTGAGGCAATAGATTTTAATCGTTGATTTTCTATGGGAACTCAGGATTTCGCCAGGTGTTTCATCGGGTTTTGTTGTCGGCGGGAACTACCTACCACCTCTGCGTGCATTAAATGTTAATGGCAGCAATGGGAGCGGGGTAATATCCGTATGATAGGATATATTTGAATATCGGGGTGATATTTGGATATCGGGGTGATATTATCAAATATCATCCCGAGTGCAATGTGATCATCCTCCTCGAGAGGAAAAACTTATCTTGAGAGGTTCGGGTGGTGAGCGCACCCTTAGGTCATGTTTTTTACATCAAGAGGATATTTCAATATATCAAGTGATGCTACAAAAATGATGATGACTAGATAAACTATAACCTCTCTTTCGGAATATCGGGATGACATCATCCAGATGTTGGCTTAGTATATCGCTATGACACCATGACATCATCATCATGTTATGCGAGAAGGGTCATGTTTAGGAAATATGTCCCCGAGAGGTAAAAGATGATGATGTCATCATCATGTTTGTTTCTTTGTTTATTGGACTTGAATGACATCATCAAGATAATTGCTTGGGGGGATATTTCACAGTAGGAGACTATTGAGAAATATCAGCTTACATTGAGAAATATGATCCTTGCGAAATACATAAGGCTGCTGACGGTTAAAGGTCCCTATCACCTAAAATTGACATCCGGACATTTGGACCGCATGATTTATTGGGTTGACTGATGTTAAGAAATATGATCCCCCCTATGAATATCAGGTTTGACCAAGATTTTGACCATTCATAACTTTCACATCCTAATGAATATCAGGGTGATGTAAAAGGCAAACCTGCATGAAATTTAATGCTCTTTCTAAGTATGAGGTTATTGGAATGAAATATAAATTTTGACAAACTAACCTCATGATGATGATAGCTTTTCCATGCATGATGATCCACATGACTTACTTTTACCAGACCGCCAGGAAGCAGAAAACACAAGCCAAGCAAAAGTTGGGTCCCTATTTTGTCAAGTCAAAATGGGCGTGTTGTATAACCACACAACAGGACCCATACCATTTTCGTTTGTGACTTTGCTTGTGAAAGTATGGGTTTGCATACGTGCGGCTTTTCTGCAACTTTTGAGGTAATTGCTTGTTTCTTGGGGACCCACACCTTTTTCATTTTTTCTTTCAGGTGGGTGGGGGTATGCAGCTTTTGAGATGGGTTTTGCTTTGATTCTTTGGTAAAGGCATCCAATTTTTTGATTTTGAATCCCATGGGGTGGATGGAAGTGGGGTTGGTGGAAGCTCCTTGTTTAGACAATGTGTGCATTTGTTGGTCATGATTAGGGTTTTTAGAAGATTTATGGGTGGATGGATAATGTGTTGGATGTAATGAGGTAAGTTCGATGGAGGAATGTTAGGAGTTAGAAGAAGCGGAGGCAAAGTGGATGGTGGAAGGTGAATGGTCACATACTTTTGACATTTGTAAGAAGATGGAGGTGGAATGGTGACATATGATTTAGAGGTATGATGGGATGTGCAATGGAAAGTGGACTTAGGATGTGTGGAGGAAGTGCCAACATCATTAGATTGTTGACCTTGGGGAGTGTATCCAAGGCCAAATGAGTATGAAGGAGGGACTTTGACATGGATGGGCTCTAAAATACCTTGTTCAAGAGGGCCTAAACCCCTACCTTGATAGTTCATGTTTTGGAGGATGCGATTGACAATGGGACTAGGTGCGGGTGGAACACTAGACACGAGTCCTTTATTGGATGGAGAAGGTAAAATAGAGGACAATGGTTGGTGGTGTTTTAAGGAGGAACACTCATGGATGAGTGTGGTAAGACTAAGAGGACATGATGGTGGAGTTGCGATAGGGTCGATAGTGGATGTGGGAGGATCATTAAGATCTTGCTTAAGTACATTATGATCCGAGGTGACAGTTTGATCTTCTATGCTTATGTGGGAGGCACATGTCTCATTATGAGAAGCAGATGGTGTATCATTAGGGTTAAATGGAGGATGGATAGGAGCAATTTGGATGTCTTTCTTAGGGATGGATACGGGATCATAGATAAGATCAAGGTGATCATGGATAGCTTCTTCATTGGTAGTATATCTTGATCATGCAAGAGATAAATGTTATGAATAGGGTGACTAGGAAGGATTTGATCTTGATTTGAATGAAGGCTTGATGTTTCCATATGCTTAAGATTATGCTCTTGATATACCTCTTGGATTACTTGGATGGGAGGGGATGACTCTTGGATAGGCTTTTGGTCAACAACATGAGGGTATGATAGGTCTTGATGTGGGCTTATGGGAGAAGTCTGTTCAATAAGCTCAATGGTTTGCAGGCCACATGGTGGAGTTGGAGGAATAAGCAAGGCATTGTGAGATTCTTTGATAGGTTCATGAATGGGACTTTGATAACATGGCAATGATTTATTCCTCACTAATAGCCAATGGATTGCATCCTTTGCAAGGGTATGGGTAAATGGACAATATAAGGGATGAATGGTAATGGTGGAAGTTGAAGGCTTAGGGTTAGGACTTGTGGGATGGATAATGGGATTAGATGGGCTAGGACTTGGGCTAGATGGAAGGATAAGGGGATTAGACTAATTGGTTTTATCTAACCCAATCTTACCACATCTTTTAGGTTCTTGATCAATCTTTTAAATTGTTTACAAGTGGATATGAGATGGCCCTTACACCTATGGTATGCACAATATTCATCATCTTTATACCAATAGGGTTTAAAGTAGATTTCTTCAAAGGATATTATCAGTGGAAGCTCAATCAAATTTTCTTGGACTAATTGTTGTAGGGTCATCTCTAAGGGATCTTTTAGTGGAGGGCTTGATGGATTAGAAGGTTGACATGAAGGTGTTGGGAGAGGACTAGTTGACTCATGTGTTGGCATGTGCTCAGACGATGATGGAGGATGCTCATAAGATGCCTGCTCTAGGTTGGTGTCCCCCTTGTCAAAGGCTATTAAGTCTTGTAGCATAGGCAGACTTAAGGATACTTGGTTTATGTACAAAGGGTCACTTAGACTTGAGTCAAAGGTTATTAAGTCTTGTTGCATAGGTGGACTTAAGTCTATTAGGTCATGTTGCAAAAGTAGACTTGGGTTCACTTGATTTATGTACAAAATGCCACTCAGATTTACATGTTCATGTTGTGGGGGCCATTGATAGACTTGTGAATGTGTTTGATGAAGAGATGACATGGTAGGATGTGTAGGTTGAATGTGTTGGAAGTTGTGATGGTGTTGTGGTGTAGGGATCACATAGGATAATGGTTGTTGAGGGGTGGAGTAATATGGATAAGGGTTGATTTTAGAAGAAATGGGATAGGTTGGTGGTGGGGTAATATGATAGATGGATGGATAGGGTTGATGTGATGATTGGATTTGGGATTGTTGGAATTGGCTTATATCTTGATGTTGTGGGAATTGTTGGTGTTTTTGGTGGTGTAGGGATTGGTTTCTTTCTATATAGCCACTCAAGGGTATCAAGCATTCTTAAGGTGCCATAAGGATCATTCTCATAGGTCTTGTTTAGGAATGTCATGTCCATGTTTAGAAGTGGTAGATTATGGTATGAGGATATGGGATGAATAAGATGTGATTTGGATAAGAAAAGGATGAAGGTGATTGGTTAATGACTAGGATGAAGTGATTAGGCTGAAATTAGAATGATAACTTGGCTAGGATGATTAGGATTAGAGGATGTGGATGATGTGGCTTAGCATATGTGTTACGATGAAATCGTATGAGATTGTTTTGTGATAAGGATTTTGGTTTTGATAACTTTTTTTTGGCAATTTTATGGCAAGCAAACAAGATGGAAGACACTCATACACAAGCCACGCTCAATCATTACATCCTAAGGCTAGGTAAAGGCTATATTTGTTGGATCCCCTAGCTATGCTTATTCAAAGCAGGTAGCTCTAGGATCTTGGTAGCATCGGCTCCCCCTTACATTACACTCGCTTCTGACGCATACCAAGATCCAGGTTTCCCAAGGCTCATCCCCCCACCTAACCTTAGGATTGTCCCTACTACCTCAGCTAAGAACTGCATGAATCGGGGCGGCTTCAAAGGTCCCACCTTCTACACCAAAAAATATGAGTTTTTTGACCACTAAGACATGGTTTTTAGTCCAAGTTTCTGTTTGGGTAGCTATACGTGTGGCAATGCTACTCTCCCTTATGGAGTCTCCCAGCCCAAAGAGGTTACGCTCTATGGGGTTTTGGGGGAGGTTGGCTATTGGTATAGCATATCAACACCCATCACTTGTGACTTTCAGCGCAAACGCATTATTTATAAAGTGGATTGGAATGGTCTGGCTTTGACCTATTTTTGCTTGGGTTGTCTCCTTCTCACAATGGGAAGGTAGGCTCGCCTAAAAGTTAGCAACATGTTCTCATACACCCTAGATCCATTGGTTAGGTAGGTGGAGAGGATACTTGTATTGCTACCTTGGGTGACAAACAAACTCAGACAAGCAAACAAATAAAATAAAAAATAGGCATGATGAAAACAAAGTTCATTTTAATACCCAAAATCAAATGTGCCTTTTTTAGTGATAAGAAAATTCTTTGACCACTCATATCTGCATAAAACATGTCAGTAGTTTGCTTGCTCCATTCTTGGACACACATTTTTAGTCAAGCTACACCAAGAAATGATCATATCCCCAAAAAAAAACCTTATTCTATGCAGCAGAAACTAGAAGCGTATATGAAAACCAAAGGTGATTCAGAAACAACTAGATGTGACTTAGAAACAACTAGATGTGACTCAAATCTTACCATAGGTGATTACCTTCTATGCATATGTGACCCCTTGTTGACCAGAGGTGACCTTTCATTCAAAGGCGTTCAAAAACTAACCTCATGCGCTTGGATGCCCAAAAACCAAAGGCGACCAGTTGCTAACCAAAGGCAACTTGTTGCTTACCAAATGCATTTGGCTTCTACCCAAATGTAACTAGCTGCTTACCAAATGCAACTGGTTGCTTACCAAATACGACTGGCTACTATGCAAAGGTAGTTTTCTGTGGACCGAATGTTATTTTCTTCGCCAAATGCACATTTTTTCACAAAAAATAGGCAAATTTATACTCATTTTTCATAGAAATGGACCCCCAGATGCA
Organism: Cunninghamia lanceolata; assembly: GCA_027924645.1. Lineage (NCBI taxonomy): Eukaryota > Viridiplantae > Streptophyta > Pinopsida > Cupressales > Cupressaceae > Cunninghamia > Cunninghamia lanceolata. The sequence continues at coordinate 1,831,832 of BSBN01001135.1, read as the reverse complement.
ATGGTGAGGTTGGTTTGAGCCTAGGAGGTCATCGTTAATAGATAAAATGTAAAACTTGCAATATGAGGGTTAGATAGCATAGATTTTTATAACCAAAAATCTTACAAAAAACTACTAATTCAGTCCCACTGAGCAAGCCAAAATGTATACTAGGGAAAAATCCATTGTTAGAACACACCATGCAAATCAAGATTAAAAACCTAGATACCTTCAAGAAATCCAACCTAAGTGATTAAAACAACATGCAACACAAATGAGATCACCTAGATGCTTCGATTCCTTGGTTTAATTATGATTTGTTGATTGCTCGTGTCTTGCAGCACAACGACGAAGATGAAGATTAATAGATGAGAGAAAGATACGTTGAGGTTGATGGATGAGAGATTGGGAAGAAAATTTGGCAGAGTGACGATGCATGAGAAGATTCATCCATGCCAATGGCATGAAAATTGGTCAATTTATAGGCAAGATAAGAAAAAAGAGGGATAAACCTTCCCATTTTGCGAGTGACAATTGAATTGGAAAGTTGCATTGTGCAACTTGGGAAGAGAAAATGAAAGTGGATGAGTGATTAGAGAGATGAATTAGAAAGGTGTAAGAAAAATGAGTTGAGTGGAAATTGGAACGTGGAAGAGATGAGTTGAGTCATCTCAAAAGATAGATATGGAAGGTGGGCCCAAATCATAATTAAATTATTTAATTTATGATGCATGTGGGGGTAAAATAAATAAATAAAATTATTTATTTATTTTAAGAGGAAAAGGATAAAGTGATAAATTTAAATAAAATAAAAAGATTTATTTTATTTAATTTAAGAGGAAAGTGGGGTAAATAAATAAATAAATAAAGTTTATTTATTTAATAATGCTAGGGGATGGGATAAATTAAATAAACATTATATTTATCTAATTTATTAGAGGAACATGTTAGGTTAAGTGATGACAAAGGGTATCTAGGGCAATGATGCTACAAGATGCGTAACTAATGTGACATTGTGACAAGTGGACATTTTAGGGTGTCTACAGTGGTATTGTCAGGCGAGCATGAAACTCTTGGGCCTATGGTAGTGGAGATTAGTTTGTTATTAATGTCTCACATAGTGGGTGACTCCCAAATGGTGGTATCGATGGGCGTTCCTGACACCTTTGGGCCAAGTGGTGGTATTGAAGGGCATTCATGAAACCCTTGGGCCCATGGAAATGGGGAATAGTTATCCAGCACTTTAACGTAATGTTTTCCCCTCCTCCACTAGGGTAGATGATTGGGCTAGATTAATGACCAGGCTCAACGTCGCCATTCCCAAAGTATATCATGAGGCAAAACATGGTTAAAGTATAAGTATGAGGAAATACAATTAGATATATGTACTTATTCATTATTATTGATTATGATTATAATATTGCTAACCCTAATGATTATAAATGGATATATGTATGTGTATGTGTTTTTAATGTCTTTGATTACAGGAATTGAGTATATGGACACACAAGTAACATTACATCCTTGTTCATTGTTATTGATCATGATTATGATGTATTGATTTTATTACTATATTCTAATTTTATTGATCTTTAATATTGCTAATGTCCCTTTCTAGTAGTTATTCTTGTGTGTAGGTTAAGAAATCAAGAATATCCTAAAAGGGGACATTACAAGTGGTATCAGAGCAGTCATCCTACCATCCTATGAATGATAGTTGATGAGAAGTATATTTTAAGTGTTTACTTCATAACTTACGTGTATTCGACTATAAATTTCATAACTTACAAAATTGATCTAGTAAATTTATGAACCAACTTCATTTCTAGAATTTATACCCATCAAGTTATGACAAAGTAGTTACATAAGCCTATGCTTATATTGTGGGCCCATAACCCACAAATCTTAGGATCAATCTCCACGTTATCTTATCATCGTTCATTAATTATTCTATAACTTGCTCAACAATTGAAGTCTTACTTGAATTTATCTTCTCTACAAGATCATTAGATTCATCTCTCTGAATTTTCAAGATGACTTCATCATTCATGTCTTTCATCAATATTACTTCATCTTGTAATATTGTGCAATCTTGGAATCTCAAAATCTTTTTTAGCATTAAAATGTTTTTATTTGATTAAAACTACATCCTCACCTATGATACTTATATTATCTTAATCACACCATTGTTATTCAAAACATCAAACAAATGCTTACCTATACATTTATCTTTCATTAAAAGTATTATTTGGTCACAAATTCTCTTTCATGGGATCACAATCATTTTCTCTTCACTAAAGCATGTTCATTCCAAATCAAAACCATGACTTCGTCTCAACACATCAGAAGGTAAACATTAAAAGTGCAAGGTAATGAAAGAACTCATTGTGATTGCTTGAGGACAAGCAATCTTGAGTGGGGAGAGTTGTCATGTGCCTAAACTAATAATTTCTAATTGAATCGATTATGCATTATTCATTCAAATTGAAGATATGAATAACATTAAATATTGTAAATCGATTAAATAATATAGATTAAATATGTTTGAATAATATAAATCCTTAAATCAATATTATAAATTAATATAAATATAATATATAATATATTTGTTTAAAATATAGTATTAAATATAAATAACAGTTATAATTATTAATATAAATATAAATATTAAAATAAGATATTACAATAACAATATATTATTACTTACAATTTAGATATATTTAAATTGAATTATATAAATTAAATATTATAAATTAAATAATATATATTATATATTAATATTTTAAAGTAAATATATTATAATATACATTGCAAAGGAGGGGCCAATCACCCTCCCAAAGGAAGTGCCATAAAACAAAGTCTAAGGGGTGCAATCATAATAAACATCAACAAATTAATAAAAGGGTGATAACTATTAATAAAATAGTGAATCACTTCAGAAAAGGTATGACCATTGACAAATGGTCATACATTTTGAAATAGATAAAAGGATCATAAGGAATTCCATGAACAACAGGCAAGCAAGATATTTTTTGAAGAATATTTATGAGTTGAATACAATTCTAATATATAAATATAGCAGCAAGAAGAAAATAAATAAATATGATATAGAGTTTGGAAATGGAAATATATTCATGGCAAATTCAAATCTGTAATATATGAGGAATATCAGCTCTTTGGGAATATAAAGACAATGACAAAGAAATATTTATATTGCCTTGTGAGAGACAAGGACATGCACAAGTTATGAGTATAATAGTGATTATAGGATCACTTGTGCATTCTCGATTCATCTAAGGAGAAGGATCATGCATCGATATGATCTCTCTAACCCATATAAATATCTTTAAATCATTATACTTACCTAACTCATTATATACGAGGGATGAGTGCGACTTGCCAAGTCTTTAATCTTTCACCTTTGCCCCTATGAGGACATTTGGGTTGTTAGGGAAGTGTGGTTTGTTATTAATGTCTCACACGGTAGGTGACTCCCAAATGGTGGTATTGACGGGCGTTCGTGACACCTTTGGGCCAAGTGGTGGTATTGTTGGGCAAGCATGAAACCCTTGGGCCTATAGCAGTGGAGATTAATTTGTTATTAATGTCTCACATGGTGGGTGACTCCCAAATGGTAGTATCGATGGGCGTTCGTGACACCTTTGGGCCAAGTGGTGGAATTGACTGGCATTCATGAAACCCTTGGGCCTATGGCTGTGGTGAATAGTTATCCAGCACCTTAACATAATGTTTTCCCCTCCTCCTCTAGGGTAGATGATTAGGCTAGATTAACGACCAGGCTTGACATCGCCGTTCCCAAAGTATATCATGAGGCAAAACATGATTAAAGTATAAGTATGAGGAAATACAATTAGATATATGTACTTATTCATTATTATTGATTATGATTATAATATTGCTAACCCTAATGATTATAAATGGATATATGTATTTGTATATGTTGTTAATGTCTTTGATTGTAGGAATTGAGTATATGGATGCACAAGTAGCATTACAACCTTGTTCATTGTTATTGATCATGATTATGATGTATTGATTTCATTACCATATTCTAATTTATTGATCTTTAATATTGCTAATGTCCCTTTCTAGTAGTTATTCTTGTGTGCAGGTTAAGAAATCAAGAATATCCTAAAAGGGGACATTACAAAATCAACATTGTCTACTACTCCATCCACTTCTTTGTATTGAGAAAAGTTGTTACAAATTGTGAAAATATAAAAATATCTAATATCACCCCATAATGTCTTGATAGATAGAACATAGAGTTAAACAATTGTTAAAATAGTCAAAAAATTATACACACAGACTATGCCATCATTCTTTAATGATAGGTGTGGGAGGATCCACACAAAGCTTGAAGGACATTTGTCACATGGAATGGTGCATGGTTTGAATACAATAGAACATACTCATAGTGATCTTGCATTGATCATGCAACTCAAAACTAGTAGCTTTAATGTTGGAGGAACTGGAAGTAGTAATGGACATAAGACATTTGGTTATCTCTTCCTAATTAGAAACATGTTGAGTAATGTGTTCTTGAATCTTGTTGGCAAGTTTAGCTAGTTGTTGATTTGACTTCAATGCATCTTGCATGAGATTGGAAAGAGAAGGAAAATTTAATGTTAGTGTAAATCACTTGAATAAAAACTTCTAGAGGAAGAATTACTTATTAAAGACTATATTACATATTTATTTACATATATGATTGATAATAACTTGTCAAAAAGATTTTTAAAAAACATTCTCAAAAGTATCAATTCCCAGTAAAGTAAATTTCTGGTTAATGTGGAAGAACAAACATATCTAGAGTATCACTAAGAAAAACTTTTTTACTGAAGGAGTGTAAATTGACAATCCTAGAAAGTATGTTTAACATGTTCAAGTAGCAATTAGTATGGATAGATAAAGGTTGAAATTGAATGGATCTTAAACTCTCTCCAACAAATAATTTGTAATGTTGGAGTTTCAAGGCCAAATTTGAGAGTTGGCTTCTACCTTTGATCTCCATAACCAAAAATTAAGCTTGGCCTAGAACTTATGCATTAATTTTTAATGCTACTTGATATTGATAAAGGGCACAAGGAGGAAGGTGGAAAGAAATTATAGGTATATTTCTTTAACATGGAAAAGTGGAAAGTGTTGAGAAGATCATCAATGTCAATCCTTAAGAAAATTGTATTCAATGAAAGTGGAGAGCTTGATGCACAACTCAAGAGGAACAAGAGATATAGCCAAGTCAACCAAATGCTCATCCTTGATAAAAAGCTTGAAGAAAGAATGAATATGTTCTCATGGATAGTGATCTAACATTTAGTAGTTATAAAAATCACTAAAGTGGCATATTCTTTTCTAAGACAGGTGATAAGATTACTACTAAAAATTATGAGCCAAGGGTTTGTTATCCACTTCAATTAACTTATTCCACCAAATGGATGATTTTGGAAAACCTTTTCCTTCAAACAAATTCTATGATGAACTTAATAAATTGATTATTCTTTGATCAAAATGAAATTATACAATAGGATTTCAAGCCACCTGTTGACTACATTGCATTCAACCTAAATATAGAGGTTCTCTTCATATAGTTGACCCCAAAATTTAAGGTATATGTTTGAAATACAAATAGATATATGGTACAATCAGAGGTGGTGAAACCTAAAAGGTCCCCATTCATTACAAGTTTTTACATGCTTTAATGAAAGGAAAATGGCTCAATTATATTGTTTTAATTACATGAATTCACCCATTGAAAAACTAATAAGATCATATAATGGAAAAAGAGTGTAATGGATTGTAATATAATAACTAATACTTTACATTTGTAATAGTGAACATTACATGCCTTTCACATTTCCCCTTAATTTTGGGCTCACTTTGGCCTAATTATCATTTATGTAATGGAAAGTGTACAAGTGGTACAATTTCTATAGAAAGATGACACATAAACTGAATCCTACTTGATTCCATCTTAACTCATTTGTAAGAACTATCTTTGATCCTCAATTTTTCCATTTCCTACCTAGGTTCAAATCCATAATTTATGGGATTGGCCTAGGTCAATCGTGCAATTTTTGCAAATGAATTGCACTTTCAAATTTTATATTAAAATTTGGGCCCACTTCTTTCCCTCCATTTTAGTCATTATGTGCTAAATCAAAGTGCAAAAATGGTTCACTTTCCACCTTTGGAATTGTTTTTAAAGGACTAACCCTATTTCATTTCAACATCTAGAATATAATACATATTAAACATTGAAAGAACACCTATTGTACATTTCAAGGAAAATCAAAATATTATCATGTAACATCATCACTACATCAACATTTTAAGATATATTTCATGACCACCTAATATCTTCAATCTTGGTTCAAATTTGTTAAATTGGTATCATGTGGGTTGACCAATAGATAATATTCTAGCCTAACAAACATCTCCATCCACATTGACATTTTTATACATGTTACAAAAATCAAGGTGACTAGGTTACATACCTAAAATTTAGTAGAATTTAGATTCATACAAAAATGGTTAGATACATAGACACACAATCAATTATGTAGATGTGTAGGGAAATTCTACACTCGTGAAAGTGACTAAAATAGTCAAACATAAAATTTATTATTTCATATTCAACCATTTGTTGTGTCCTAATTTTATAGTGCAAGGGTGAATCAATTTGAAAGATTTGGTAGAGTCAAATTAGCATAAACTAGGATCTAATTACCCTTCTTTATTATTTAAATTCCAAGCATCTATTTTAGTGACATAATTTTTGGAAAAGTTGTCATAAACCTTTCATCCTAATGTTCATATTATTAATTTATTAAATTGTTACCCTCATGGAAAAAGGGGCATCCCAATTTGAATTGGCCAATAATATTGTGTAATGTAATGTATGATGTGTGTAATTTGTAAGAGCATCTTATGAGATTTTAATGTGTAAGAGATCTTACATGAGAGCATGTAAGAGGGGAGTTACATTTATGACTTGACTAATTGAACAATTTATGGTGCATGTTATGAGGTGTAATAGATAATCTTTGAATGAAGATAATGGAGCCAAAATAGAGTTCCCAAGTTGGGGAGTGGGTTATGATAGTTGCTTATGAAAATGTAATTGTTAAGTTTCATTACATGTGTAATTGCAGAGAATTTCTTCACAATTACACTCCTGGTCTTGCACGATCGGCATTTATTACCATTAATGTCAAGTTTATATATCTTTAAACCCACATTAATCTTTATTTTTAACTTTAATTTTTATGTTTTTTCTCGTCGCTTTCATGCTCCCTGTCACCTTATTGCCGTGTGATCGATTTCCTGCACAAGATTTGACTTGTAGATCTTTGATTATTATTCTCATCACATGTATGTCAATCTTTTTTCTTATTGTCTATTCTTTGTGAATTCATTTATGATTTTAAATGTTATTTTCATATATCCTCTAAAACCCTAGGTCTTAGTCATTGTAGCAAATGTTTCAATAGATTCATGGTCATTTTCAAAACTTTAATTATGAATGATGTAGCTCAGAGAGTAATCTTCGAGCCACATCATTTATTGTTTATTTTATCCTAAGTTTTTGTTTTGTTTAGAATCCTTTGTGTCATCTTGAGATTCAACACCGTCAAGGTGTTGTTCAGATATGTTTTTTCGTACAACACCACTAATCATTTTTTACTAGGTGTTGTTCAGAGAAAAATCTCTAAACAACACCATTTAAACATTCAAGTGTTGTTCAGGGAATTTTCCCCGAACAACACCCTTATTCATAAGGTGTTGTTTAAAGAAAATTCCCTAGACAACACCCGATCCTATATCACCAAAACACTCAAGTTAATAACACATACATGTTATAACCCATGCACTTTAGAGAAAATTATCTGAAGTGCACCAAAGACATTTACCTCTTATGCACCTCAAAGAATTTTCTCCGAAGTACATATTATTTGCGCTTAATCCAAAGATGTAAGTCAGAGAATTTTCTCTGACTTGCATCAATTTGACCTACCTTTGAAATATGCAAATCAGAGAAAATTCTCCAACTTGCATCTGTTTCAATTTGACTTATCCTAAGTGTAGCTCATATAATTTTCTCTGAACTAAAGTTAAAATCATACCCCCATGTAAATGCGGAAAATTTTTCTGACATTACACCAAAAAGAGAAATTCCCAATGTAGTTCAGATAATTTTTTCCAAACTACACCAAACATAGTTTTGAAATGTAAAAATGCAATTTTTCTCCACAATTGTATGGATATTGACACTTGAAATTTTTCTAACTCTAGAGGGTTTTTGAAACTCATTTTGTAGTCTCCCGCCAAATGATTGATCCTTCTCCCAAGAAGAAAAATATGAAGTACAAATATCAAAGCATGATCTCGATGTCCTCTATGAAGTCTAATGTGGACAATATCAGAGACATAGAAATCGAGCACATGGATATGTTAGAATTTTTGGAGAGAGTGAATAAACAACCTATCACCTCAAACATGTAAATTATTCTTGACAGTAGCATCCATTTGGTTTTTGCCTTCCTAGTGTTAGCTTAGAATCCAGAGTTCGTGTTGGCAACAACTACTAATTTCAATAAAGAGAGCAAGAGCATAACAAATGCAAATGGTAAAGTGGTGATAAAGTTGGATGAGAAATTCTTTGATAAGATTTTCATGTTCCCTGACATTGATGATTATGCTAATATCACCATGGAATTAGCACAAGATCACTATGACAAGAATATAGAGAAGTGTAAGAAAATCATTAACACTCGGTAGCTCAAGACTCTCAGGCCTACAATTGCAAGGTAGGCAAAGAACACCTTCCAGAGTGAGTTCATCAAAGAGGTAGGTGATCTGATTAATCTCTTAAGCAGAGTCAAAGGGCTTGCAACCTCTAATAGTTTCAAGAATGGATGTATCAGTGGTGTAATCACAGTTAGGAGGGTCCACAAAGTGAACAGTCTAGGTCATGCATCAAGAGTAAACACAGCGAAAGAAACTCAATTGTAGAATGCAAATGCAGATTCAGTCATTCAGTATAGGTTCAAAATAGAAACATGTTGGAAACATGTGGGCTTATAGATTAGGGATCAGAGGCCTATTTCTCCAGTACAATACATGCGTAAGATATGGCTTTAAAGCACCTTATAGAAGAAAATCTAACTTATGAAAATCTATCTATTACTAATTAACTATCTTCCTATTCATCAATTATATGAATATATATCATCTCTGGATCACAAGAATCCTCCATGTCGGCCAGAAAGATTACAAATTCTAATGAAAGAGATGTAACATGTTTACTGTTGATAATTGAGAGGGGGGGGTGAATCAATTATCTTAATTCTTCTACCTTTCTGATCTTCCTTAATAGTTAATGCACTGTTAAATCAAATGAGCATACATAATAATGAAATGGAAGGAACATCAATACACATGACACAATATTTTTGACGTGGAAAAACCACGGGGTGATTAACCCAAGATATTATTCTCTATTAGAAGAATAGAAATAACAATATGGCACTTGCCAATTAGGGCTCACTGCCTGAGCACACTGCTCACAAGAGGCTCACTGCCTACAGGAGATACACTATCTACAATAAAGGAAGATAACACAAAGTTTGAACTGATGAGGAGTATCCACACATGCTGAGGTTCAGTTCTGGTTAAGCTCAATAGATTGATCTGATGCACTTCATTCTTACTCTCTCTTGATGCAGCTGTACTTTCACATTCCGAACCTCTTCTACTATCTTCACTCTACTCTTCTACTTTTCTTTGCACCACACAACACACCACACACACATTCACATCTAAGTCAATCCTATATATATATCCACATAAGTGATTTCATCACCTTTCTAGTCGGCATCCGAAAAAGTCAATAATTTCCTCAACTTTGATCTATCGGTTGAATCCTTGCACACCAAGTAATGCGGATCAAGCATATACTTGTAGAGGTCATCAATCATGTCAGCCAAACATAACTTATGCCTTAAAAACCTTTTCCATCATCAATAACATATCCGGAATAATGTCTGATGTTCTGCCAGTCAGTTCTTCCTCTGTTCACACTGTCACTTGGGAACCCGACACTCAAGTATTCATATCTCTTTATCCTTTCCACACTGGAGGCTCAAACCTTGGAATCTATCAGTCAAGATACTCCTCTTGACATCCCCAAATCCATACTTCACTAAGATACTTCTACTGAGAGATTCAGACCTGTCTGTTGGACCTTACTGACTGCTCTATTCTTGCTTATCGGACCTTAACACTTCTTCAATCTGACTTCCGGTGAGTACCTATCATGTCTTACGGATGTGTGGGATAACCTTTGTTGCCATCAATGACAACAATCATGAGTCCATATAGTGTCTCTTGCCAACAATCTCCCCCTTTGGCATTGATGGCAACACTTAGTGAAAAATGACTAAGTGTCACACTATACTCCCCCTTGGCTGATGCTCTATCTCTATGTATATTTTCCAAAGCTCCCCCTTAGCTAGATTCCTCATTTTTCACTACTCCTCACTCCCCCTTTGATATCAATGGCAAAGGGTAGGTTTCGCACGCCAAAATTTTCAAAATTTTAACTATACTTGTCTGCATAAGTATATACATATGGCATACTTACATATACTGAAGTATGTCTGCAAAAGTTGTTTTCAATTGAATGAATTATGTAGCCCAACTTTGCTTCATTCTGTCCAAAATTGATATATGACCGCTAAATAGGAATGTAAATGCATCTGCCCTTTTTAGATCTATTGGATCATTGGTCCGAGCTGTGATTTGAGCTTCTTTTATGGCCTCCTGCATGGCCTCTAACTTAGGGACAATTATCCCTCTAAGCTCACTCAACCTACTGATTCTATTTTTCTTCTCTTTTTCAAGCTTCTTAATTTGATTCAGAACTGCAACCATTTGACATTCTTGATTTATTATGGATGTCGTAAGTGGATCAAAATTTTGAGAAAGTTTTATCAGTTTATCCTCCTGTTCTTTCATTTTCTTCTCAATCTCCACTGTTGTTTTAGACCAGGATATACAAAATTTGTATACATCACCTCCATCCTTAAGGGCATTTTCCAAACTTTTTATCCCAATACCCATAACTCTTCTGGCATTTGATATTATCCCTTGCAGCTCTGAGAATCTCTTATCCAAAAATTCTTTCCTGACCTTCTCCTCAGCTGATTTCTCTAGAGAATCAAAATGTTTGCTAACACTATTGACTAGAGTTTTGAGATTACCAGAGGAAGAGGCTGTGGGATCCTTCTAAAAAGATGGCATGATCTTTTCCAACACTCTAGATGCTACCTCTATAAGCTCACAGTCTACCATGTGAGATTTCAATAGTTTCTCTTTAGCCTTCGCATTTGCAAATGAAGCTATCTTCATTGTTTGTACCAGAGATAGAGAGTCAAAATCTAATGGCCCTTTTAAAAATTTTGGTTCATCCATCTCATTAGTTTCTTTTGTCAAGAAGTCCTTGATAGATTCTGCAATGTATCTTTCTAGAGACATATTCTTCTTCTCTTCTGCAGTGTCACTTATGTTCTTTTTAGCTTGACTTCCTTCATTACTTTTCACCTCTTTTTCTTTCTCCTTTATTATTTCTTCTTCTTTAAATCTGGGGTCAACAGGGGAATCCAGAGGAGAAATGTTAGTATGTTCATGGGCCACCTCTTCCGGAGAAAAGGATTCCAAGTCCTTAGCTATTTCTGCACCGGTATTCATCACCTCTTCTCTCATTTTCTCAGTAGATTCTTCTGCAACACTTGTGGTCAAGGGATCAGTACCCAAGTCCTCTATAATTGGAATGTTGAATCTTTTGAATGCATTCTGGAGGATCTCTTTTGTCTCTTTTGCAACTTTGTCAGTCTCTCTAAGCATAAGTTGATTCATCCTTGCTTTGCTTCTGAACTCATCCTTACAATCTTTGAAGATCATATTCATTTTCTTGGGATCGATTGAAGGATATAGCTGAATTGCTATCTGTTCTCAGATTTCTAGGTCTTTGGCTTGGGCATTATTCTTTCTTATTTCTAGTTCCTTCTCCAAGCTTTTAGGGACTAGAGATATAATTTCAATAAATGCTTTATTGTAGATATTTAAGTACCTAACTATGGCATCTTGCAATATTTTCTGATCTACTTCACCATAATCATCATAGAACTCAACCATTGGTTGAAGATTTCCGTCCATTGTGACTGATTTGATTATGTCGTCAATGTGAAGAATGGGTTTTTCAACATATTCCTCTGTCTTTTCTTCTTCCTCTTGACCGGTAGAGGGTTCACCGGATGTTTTCTTCTTTTTCTTCATTTTCCTGATTTCTTCATCAGATTCAGTCTCCTCTTCATCCCTTTGACTAGCATAAGCCCTTGTGGCTTTTGTCTTTGTTCTTTTCTCTACTTTGCCGAATGATTGTGCTTCTGGTTTTGATGGCCTTGAGCTTTTGGCAGTGGTAGATGTAGATTTCTTTGATGATCTGGTCCAGGTGGAAGATTTTGTTGGAACACTTTCCTCACTTTTCTTTTCTGCCTTTTTCTTCTCTTCCTCGGCCCTTTCCATATTTTCCCTATTGGCATCAAGTGCCTCCTTTGAGATGCCAAAGCCTTTGGCAACATCTTCAACTTCTTTTCTAACTTTCCTCTTGATCTCTAGTTGTCTGAGTTCCACATGAATCTTTACACTTAGCTCCTCAAAGGTTCCAAACCTTTCTGCCTTAGGATCTTTTGGCTGACTTAGCATGTGTTCAACATGCAGCTCAACAATTTTCTCATCAACTTCATACCCCATTGGCATTATCCATACTATTCTTGGTTCCGCTGCCTCCATAAGACACTAATCAGTTTCTACCATGAAGCAAACATTATCCTTGTACTTTTCAACTAAAGATTTGGGGATTCTCTCTCATGCTTGCATCATGCTTTGAAAATTCTTGAAATAGCCCCAGAGAGCTATATTCTGTGCCTTGGCATCACCAAGCGTATGTATATAATCTCAGATTTGAATAGCTACTGGTCTATCATTCTGCCATACCCAGCCACTGGATCCGGGAAGCTCATTCATGTAATAAAAGAATAGGCAGATTATTAAACCACCATACTTGAAGGAGTTTTTCTTGTCCTTCTTTATCTTTTGCAGATTCTCAAACAGTTGGGTTAGAAGAAGTTCACATAGATCATAGTCAGCATTTTCTTTTAGCATCTGATAGGCTGTATAAATTGCAGTTCCCAGTACTGAGTTTTCCCTGCTGGAGTGATAAATCTTATAACCAATTATCATGGATGCAAACTTGACATCCAGATCAGTGATATCTTCAATTGTCATAGCTCTCTTGTCAAATTTTGATCCGATTACATCACTTACTATCTGATTCTTAATAGATTTGAGAACAGGTATTCCACCGGATGAGTGCAAACCGGTTGCTGCCCTAATTGCATCTTTGGTGATTTTAAACGGTCTATTTAACCATAAGAAATTGTCATGCACTCTGCTTAACACATACCAGACCCATTCATCTTCTTCAAAACAGGGGAAATGAATGCATTGTGCAAAATGCTTTTCCCAAATGGCTTTATACTGAGGTTTGATCTCAAAGGAATCATCTATTAACTACTTATGATAGATATCCATTAACTTTGAATCACCAAATTCTTCAATGTTTGTATGAATGTAAACCCTAACATCTTCAACATGCAGAACCCCATGTGGAATGCTTGAAAAGATGCCTAGGGGATCAACTTCTAGATATTTATATGGATGCTTCTTAAATCTAGGACGAGGTCTATCAGAGATCTTCACAACATTCAGAGTACCCATTTCCAAAAAGATTTTACAGCGAGATATTCAGCAATGAAAAATACCTTTTTCGTTTGAAGGGTTCACTGAAGGAGCCGGATTTGATTAGCTGTAAGAAACAATTTCAATGACTGATCTTTGGAAGTTGAGATGAGTGCAAATGTGCAAATGATGAACAAATGAACTCTTTTATTTCTGAGAAGCCCTAATTTTTACCCTGTAATAAATGCGCAACCTAATTCATTCCAGTTTGCCTTGTTTATCTTATTTGGAGACATAACCTTTCTGGATCACTGAGACAAACTTTGAAGTTATTCTTGGAGAGTAGTGATAATTCATCTTCCTTTCACTAGTCATTTGATCTATTTGTAGATCTAGACTCCATAGTTTGAATCATACCAGACCAAACTTGTGAAGAACTTGTTTTTACCGGAAGACTGTTTTATCAGATCAATTCTGGAAGGATTAGACTTTTCAAATCTTTTTGCGGATGTCTCAAATCTTCACCATGCCTTGTTTGGATGTTTCTCTAGGAACCCATTGATCCGCAGCTTCCTATATGCCAATTTCAAGCACCAATTGACTGGCTGGGGGAATTGGCTTATCTTTTGTTGCTCCCCCTGAGCCAGAGCTCACTTTTTAGTTTCTAGAAGGAATATCAGCACCATAATCTGGTGCGGATCCATTTCCAACATTTTATCTACTTTTCTTCACCCAAATCTTGTTCATCTCACTCTGAACTTCATCCGCATTCATTTTTCTTTTGCCTTTGTCTTGATTCTGATTATGATGCACCGGACCCCTTTTGTCCTGATTCTTGCTTCTACAGTATTTGGCAATATGACCGGATCTATTGCAATTATAGAAAATAACATTTCTTTGCATATTTGATTGATATCCTCTTGATCTGCACTGACTAGCCATATGTCCCATTCTATTGCATTCAAAGCATCTACCATTGAATGATTTGTTTATTTGCATATATCTACATTCATGAGATTTGTGACCATACCTTTTGTAGTTGAAACATTATCCAGAGAAGGATGTAATATTTTGATTCATTCTTCTTCTACACTGATTTTCTTTATGACCAAAGTTATTGCAGTTGTGGCAGTATCCATTGAAGGATGGATATCTTTAAGCATTTGGTTGCCTTACCGGAGGTCTTCTAGGTCTGTTTCTTGGAGTGGAGTTCCTCTGACTGGATTTAGAGCTTTCCCCTTTTTCATACCCCAAGCCATGCTTGTCATCTATCCTCTTTTGGCTTTCAAGAACTTCAAGTTGGGCAAAGCTTACCTTGAATTTCTCTTTATATTCATTTGCTGTTTGAAGATCCCTTTTGAGAGTGTCAATCTAATTTTCAAGTTGTTCTTCCTTTTCTTTAGCTTCTTCAAGATCAAATTCTAGGTGTCTGATTATTCTATCCATATTGTGGCAGTCTTCAGATTTCTCCTTGAGAGATTGACTTAGGTTATATTCAATTTTTCTTTTCTCTTCAATTTCTTGAGTGAACTTCATGACTCCTAATTCCATTTCATGTCTTACCTTATTGACTTCTTTTGATAACTTTTCACATAACTTGTTCTTCTCATTCAGATCATCATTAGTGTTATTGGCTTCACTTTGATCTGCTAATTGTTGAAGTAGTCCTTTTATCTTTTTCAAAGAGATACTCAGTGTTTCTCTTAGTTCTTTGATGAAGTCATCGGCTTGTCTAAGTCTCTCCTTTAGTTCATTGACTTCAGAATTAGATTGTTCAAGATCATCTAGGGCAGACTAAAGTTGTTGCCTCATTCCATACATATCCATTTGAATTTCTAGATCTTCCTCAAGCTGTTAGGCTCTATTTGGAGGAACCAGGCTCTGATACCAATTGTTGATAACTAAGAGGGGGGGTGAATCAGTTATCTTAATTCTTCTACCTTTCTGATCTTCCTTAATAGTTAATGCACTGTTAAATCAAATGAGCATACATAATAATGAAATGGAAGGAACATCAATACACATGACACAATATTTTTAACGTGGAAAACCTGGTTAAGGGAAAAACCACCGGTTGATTAACCCAAGATATTATTCTCTGTTAGAAGAATAGAAATAACAATATGGCACTTGCCAATTAGGGCTCACTGCCCGAGCACACTGCTCACAAGAGGCTCACTACCTACAGGAGACACACTGCCTACAAGAAAGGAAGATAACATAATGTTTGAACTGATGAGGAGCATCCACACATGCTGAGGTTCAGTTCCGGTTAAGCTCAATAGACTGATCTGCTGCACTTCATTCTTACTCTCTCTTGATGTAGCTATACTTTCACATTCCAGACCTCTTCCACTATCTTCACTCTGCTCTTCTACTTTTCTTTGCACCACATGACACACCACACACACATTCACATCTAAGTCAATCTCATATATACATCTGCACAAGTGATTTCATCACCTTTCTAGTCGGCATCCAGAACAGTCAATAATTTCCTCAACTCTGATCTGTCGGCTGAATCCTTGCACACCAAGTAATGCAGATCAAGCATATACTTGTAGAGGTCATCAATCATGTCAGAAAAACATAACTTATTCCTTAAAAACCTTTTCCATCATCAGTAACATAGCTAGAATAATGTCAGATGTTCTGCCAGTTAGTTCTTCCTCTGTTCACACTGTCACTTGGGAACCTGACACTCAAGTATTCATATCTCTTTATCCTTTCCACACCGGAGGCTCAAACCTTGGAATCTATCAGTCCGGATACTCCTCTTGACTTCCCCAAATCTGTACTTCACTGAGATACTTCTACTGAGAGATTTGGACCTGTCTGTCAGACCTTACTGACTGCTCTATTCTTGCTTACCGGACCTTAACACTTCTTCAATCTGACTTCCTGTGAGGACCTATCATGTCTTGTGGATGTGTGGGATAACCTTTGTTTCCATCAATGACAACAATCATGAGTCCATATAGTGTCTCTTGCCAACAGTTTACATGGATAGGTCAGCCCTAAACATCTTATATTACTCCGTAGGTGAATGAAACAAGGTGTGGATCTTAGGGAAGGTTGTCCATGTTCCAAAGTACCATGAATGATGTGTCTTTTATCTCCACAAGTCATGGAAGTGATCCACAAGTCTTGTCCTTTAGTTGATTGTCTGAGACTGTCTGAATACACTGCTCTAAGAAAACAATCAATCTTCTGATAGAGATATCTTTCTGGAAACTGATCCAAATGATCTAAATTTTTGATATGCTGTGAATGAAGATGTCTAGATGCTAAGTCCAGCTCTGCAAGGTCTAAAATGATACTATGGTAGAATGCGGACCAAAATATAGAAACTTCTATTGACTAAACTAATTGTACTGAACTGGGAAAATGAAAGAAAATAAAATGAAATGCAAATATTTTTGGTTGATGTAGAATTGCTCTTGAACCAGGGATGCTCCTACATCAGACACCCGGGGTTGTTGAAAAAGTGAGTCCCTCACTTTGTTGGGGATAGAGGAAAACCAAGATGGTCCACCTCAGCCTGGGAAATCCAAGATGAGTCTTCTTCTAGTCTACCTTTCCACTTTGCCAAATATTCCTTGTATTGCCTTCCTCTGGTGTTGCATCCAATTCTGCTATCCAAGATGTCTTCAATCTATTTTGGTGCTTGTTTTGGTAACTGCTTCTTCAATTCTTCTTCAATGTTGTCATTGAACTCTGCTTCATGATACTGATATAGGTCTGCAATGTTGAAAATAGGTGATATACCCAATGTCTCTGGTACCTCCACTTCATATTCATTTCCTGAATCAAACATTCTGAGTATCCTACATGATCCAAACTTCTTCATCTTCAACTTGTTGTACTGGAAATCTTTCTCTTCTCAGATATACCATTACCTCCTCTCCCATTGAAAATTCTTTATGTCTTCTCTACTCATCCACGTGCTCCTTATACTTACTATTCATCTCCTCCAAATGCTTCTTAACCTAATTATGCACCATCTCCATGTGTCCTACGAATTCTTCTGCTTCTGCACTCCTCTTGTCCTCCATGCTGATATCTCTCAATTATGCTACTCCTCTAGGATTAGTTCCTATCACAATCTCAAATGGTGTTCTTCTGGTGCTCCTCTTCATTGAATTATTATATGAAAACTTTGCTTGTGATAGAATCAAATCCCAATTTCTCACCTTCTCTCCAACCAAGCATCTCTACAAGTTGCCCAAACTCGTATTTACTACATCTGTATATCCATTAGTCTTTGGATCAAATGTTGAACTAAATTTCAATTCTATCTTCATCTTCTTCCAAAGTGTCCTCCAAAAATATCCAATGAATCTTGTATCTCTGTCTAAAATTATGTTCTTAGGTAATCCATGCAATCTCACAATCTCCTTGAAAAATAGGTCAGCCACATGAACTGCATCAGTTGTCTTCTTACAAGGTATGAAATATGCCATCTTTGAAAATTTATCCACCACTACAAATATAGAATCATGTCCTCTCTGTGTCTTCAACAATCCCAATATGAAATCTATACTAATGTCTTTCCAAGGTCTCTCTGATACTATCAAAGATTTGTACAATATGGTATTCTGACTACTTCCTTTTGCAACTTGACATACTCTACAACTCTGCACAAACTTCCTAACATCCTTATATATCTAAGTCCAAAAGTAATGTTCACTTACCAAAGCCACTATCTTATCAATTCCAAAATGTCCTACCAATCCAACACTGTGCTTCTCTTTTATTAGATTATCTCTCATTGAACTCCTAAGTATGCATAATGGATTTTCTTTGACCAACATGTCCTCTTGAATAAAATAGTCCAACCACTTACTTCTATATGTCACAATAGGTTCCTTACATGCTTTCCAAGGTTCTGCAAAATCAAGATCTCACTCATACATGTTCTTCAATTCTTCAAATCTTAACACTTCAACTCTCATCTATGTTAGCAAGTTCCTTCTTCTACTCAATGCATCTGCAACCTTATTTGATTTTCCACTCCTATGCTTTAGTGCAAAAGTATAACTCTGCATAAACTCTATCCATCTCATATGTCTCTAATTCAACTTTCCTTGATTGTTCAGGTACTGCAAAGCTTGATGATCTGTATACAACACAAACTCCTTAGGCAACAAATAATTTCTCCACTTCTTCAAGGCTTGAATTATGGCATAGAACTCCTAGTCATAAACTAAATATCTTTTCCTTGCACCATTCAACTTCTCACTGAAATATGCTATAGGTCTACCTTCTTGACTTAACACTACTCCTATTGCATTTCCGCTTGCATCACAATCTACTTGAAATACTTTGTTGAAATCCAGTAATGCCAATATTGGTTGCTCTGTCCCTTTCTACTTCAACAATTCAAAACTTTTATCTACTCTCGATGTCCAATTAAAGTCCTTTTTATCACCTCTCATTGTCTCTGTCATAGGGTTACATATTGAACTAAAATTGCTGATGAACTTCTAGTAGAAACTAGCTAATCCATGAAATGATCTGACTTCTCCAATGCTCTTAGGTGTAGGCCACTCAACAATTGCTCTAACTTTCTTAGGGTCCATCTTCAATCATTCCATAGAAATTACAAATCCCAAGTATACCAATTCTTCCTTCATGAAACTACACTTCTTAATGTTTATTAGCAATTTCTCTTCTCTCAGTCTCTATAATTCTTGTCTCAGGTGCCACAAATGTTCTTCTTTTTTCTTACTAAAAATCACAAAATCATCCAAATATACAATAACAAACTTACCCAAGAATTTCTTCAAAACTTTGTTCATCAATCTCATGAAAGTACTTGGTGCATTAGTCAATCCAAAAGGAATTACTAACCACTCATACAATCCTTCATTTGTCTTAAAAGTAGTCTTCTATTTGTCTCCTTCTCTGATTCTAATCTAATGGTATCCACTCTTCAAGTCTATCTTTGTAAAATACTTTGCTCCACTCAAACAATCCATAATGTCATCCATCCTAGGCAATGGAAATCTATACTTAACTATGATCTTGTTGATTACTCTAGAGTCTGTACACATCCTCCATTCTCCATTATTCTTTGGTGCTAGCACTGAAGGTACTATATAAGGACTCAAGCTTTCTCTGACCAAACCTTTCCTCAACAACTCTTGTATCTATCTATTCAATTCTTCATTCTTTGCTGGCATTAGTTTGTATGTTGCTTTATTAGGCAAACTAACTCCAGGTATAAGATCCATATGATGACTAATACTCCTGATTGGTGGTAATCCTTTAGGTACATTATTTGATATGATGTCTTCATACTCTGTTAATAATTCAGTTAT
This sequence comes from Cunninghamia lanceolata, assembly GCA_027924645.1. Lineage (NCBI taxonomy): Eukaryota > Viridiplantae > Streptophyta > Pinopsida > Cupressales > Cupressaceae > Cunninghamia > Cunninghamia lanceolata. The sequence continues at coordinate 1,811,706 of BSBN01001135.1, read as the reverse complement.
CTCCTTAGGTTGTGATTCTTCTGTCTCTGTCTTTAGGTTTTCAGGATTCTTAGGAATCAAATCATAACACATATTCTCATGTCTCAAACCATCCAAAAATTTCCTTCCATCAACCAAATAGATTCTAGCATTCCCACATGCTCCACTCTTAGGTTCATCTTCCAAAGGAATCAAAGTAATTCTCTTTCCATTTGATTTTATAGTATAGGTATTCTTTCTCCCATCATGTATAGATTTTCTATCATACTGCCATGGTCTACCAAATAATATATGACATACATCCATAGGCATAATATCACACAATACTTCATCTTGATAAGATCTAATATGCAATTTTACCAAACATTGTTCACTCACCAGTACCTTAGTATCATCCTGAATCCATGCTATCTGATATGGCTTAGGGTACTTCAATGTTTCCAACTTTAGCTTAGTCACCATCTCCTCTGAAACCAAATTATTAGAACTACCATTATCAATTACAACCTTACAACATTTACCTCCTAATTTGCATCTGGTCTAGAACAAACTTTTCCTCTATGGTGGTTCCTCATTTTTCTCTGCTTGAAATAATTCTCTCCTCATGACAAGTGATTCTCCTTTCTTAGGTTTACTAACTAAATTTGGATCACCTAATCCAACAGGTTCTTCTTTCACATAAGTTGTTCTTCCACTGTGCTCTGTCTTCTTACTTATACTTCCTTAATGACATTCAAATGCTCTATGTCATTCACCTCCACACTTAAAATAGGTTCCTCTAAATGTTCTCTTATCAAATCCTCTTCCATCTCTTTTGTATCCTTCACTCTAATAAGAATTAGGGTTTCCTTTGTGGTAGAAATTTTTGTCATCTCTTCAGTATGAACTGCTATCTCTATCTTCCTTCTTGAATGTGTTATCTTGTCTTCTTTACTCTACAAATGATCTCTAGATACTTCAGAAAATGTTCTATTTCTCTGAAAGTTACCTCCTCTACTTCTTTGGCTCTGCTCATGCTTCTTGTTCAACTTTTCTTCAACTTTCAAGGAAAACTGGTATGCTTCTTCCAATGTTGTCATCCTTACCAAACTCAGTTCTTCTTGAATGTTCAATCTCAGTCCATTGATGTATCTTGCCACTTTCTCTTTTCTTGCTTCACTATGTCTTGTCCTTATAATCATCTTATGAAATTCTTCAATATACTCCTTCACAAATTTCTCCTCTTGTATCAATTTTTGCAATCTTTTCAACAGTTCCAATGCATAGTCAACAGGTATGAACTGATTCTTCAATTTTGTCACCATTCTATCCCATTTTGTAATATTTTTTTCCTCTTCTATTTCTATCCAACTATACTTCTTTCCACCAAATAGAAGCATGTCTTTTCAACTTAGTCTTTGTAAATTCCACCTTCTTCGGATCTTCAATTTCTTCATATTCAAAGTATTCTTCTAGGTCATTTATCTAATCAATCAACTCCTCTGGATTCAAATTGCCAGTATAGTTTAGTACATCCACTCTAGGTTTTTTTCCAATCTTCAAAATAGCTCACAACATCTTGACTTGATCTGATTCTTCTTCTTCTCATAGGGTTTCTTCATTTTGATCAATGAATTGAAATTCTTCATCATTAGCACTTTCAACATTAGGTCTAGGTGTAAGTCCTCTTCTTTGATCTTCTTCAACAACATCCAAGTGAACTCACATTGTTTTTATCATTTCCATCATCTCATCCATTCTTCCAGCCATAGTACCAATAGCAGGTATTCTACTCAATGACATCTCTTCCTAGGATAAAGTGTAACTGCCTCAAATTTGGTGATTAGGCTACAAGGTGACAACTGCCTCACAATCAGCAATTGGTTGACAACACAAGTAGTCTACCTCAGATTTGGTGATCTATTCAGAACAAGATCTTATGAAATGTCTTCACAAACTTTGCTCAACTTCACTTTCCATGGTTCAAACTTCACTCTACTTTGCTCCCAAAGGATTCTAACTTCACTCTAATACCACTTGGTGTAGTCACGGTTAGGAGGGTCCACAAAGTGAATAGTTCAGGTCATGCAACAAGAATAAACACAGTGAAAGAAACTTAGTTTTTGAATGCAAATGTAGATTCAATCATTCAGTATAGGTTCAAAATACAAACATGCTGGCAACATGTGAGCTTACATATTAGGACTCGCAAGCCTGATTCTCCAGTACAATATGTGCACAAGATATGGCCTTAAAGTGCCTTACAGAAGAAAATATAACTTATGATCTATCTATTACTAATTAACTATCTTCCTATGCATCTATTATATGAATATATCATCTCCAAATCAAAAGAATCCTTTGCATCAGCTGGATAGATTACAAATTTCAATAAAAGAGATGTAACGTGTGTACACGGATAGGTCAGCCCTAAACAACTTGTATTCCTCTGTAGGTGAATGAAACAAGGTATGCATCTCAAGGAAGGTCAGTCACATTCCAAAGTACCTTAAATGATGTGTCTTTTATCTCTACAAGTTGTGGAACTACTTTGCAAGTCTTATCCTTCAGATGATTGTCTGCGACTGTCTGAATGCTTTGCTTTGAGAAAAAAGTTTATCTTCTGATAGCGATATCTTTCTTGAAACTAATCCAAATGATCTAAATTTTTTATATGATGTGAATGAATATGTCTAGATGCTAAGTCTAGCTCTGCTGTGAACCAAAATATAGAAATTGCTACTGGCTGAACTGACTGTACTAAATTGGGAAAATGAAAGAAAACAAAATGAAATGCAAATATTTTTGGTTGATGCAAGATTGCTCTTGAACTAGGAATGCTTCTGCATCAACCAATGTATATATGTCATAAAGAAGGGTAATCATAAGATATTTTGGGGTAAGAAAATTAGTGACTCAATTTTTCAACAACTCTCAAAAGTGTCAACTTCTTTGAAGTCCTATATGACTTCATATTTAGTATATGTTGTTGCTTTTGTGAGGTACTTTCCTGGCTTAACTTCAGAAGGTGATAGAAGGCATATTCTAGTGTATGAGTACTACCTTCAATTGACATTGAAACAAAGCATCAAGCACTTCAAAAGAGTCAATGATGCCTTCTTTTACAGTTACATTTGTATGTTTGAGAAAGAGCTTGAAAAGATAAGAGTTTCTGATGCAGCTTGGGAGCAGGTGAAAAGGTTTGGTTGTATATTTCTACAGTTTCCTACTTTTACATATATCAGAGTTGGTTGTTTCAATGAGCAACCCTACATGTTGCCAAGATATCCAGGAGACAAGTTGATATTGATGTAATTATGTAGACAGATAATGAATGTACATAGCAAACAAGTAGAAGCTCATAGAGCTAGTTTCAATTAAGTAGAAGCCCATAGAGCTAGTTAAGAATTGCATACAGAAGATATCAATTAAATGCAAATAAAGATTAATCATAGGAATGAAAAATACATAGAAATTATCCACCAACAGAGAGTCTAATATTATTATCCAGTAAATCAAATTGATTACAACTAGCAATCCTTGCAACTCAATACCACTGCAAATGCTACAATACAATATCCATAGAAACCCTAAATAATTTGGGGGGAAACCATGCTGATAAAAATGGGGAAATTTAACCTCTGAGTCTGATTAGGCTCCATATAACAACAATCTCCCACTTGGAGACTGATCAGACTCCACAACATATCATCTCCCACTTGGAGATTGATCATAACACTGTTGACCTTGTAGCTCCAACTCGAAATAAACACCCTGGACCCTATTTTTCTAATTTTATTGTTTTCAGTCTTGAAGACCAACCAAAGTTGAAGAAGAGCTCAGCTTTTCCCTTTTCACTATCTTCGTAAACATATCTACTAGATTTTCATCTGTATATATCTTTTCTAGCCATAACTATCCATTATCCAACACCGACTGGATGAAGTGATACCTTAGTTGTCTGTATCTGGTCTTTGAATGCAAGGAAGAATTATTTGCAAGATGTATGGAACTCTGACTGTTTGTAAACAAATAACTATAAGCCTATTATTTTCCCTATTCTTCCATGAAAGGTTGCATCCATATCATCTCCTTGCTTGCCTCTGTTGCAGCTACATGCTCTTCCTCCGTGGTGGATAAAGCAACCACTTTTTGCAACTTGGAGATCCAACTCACCGCTGTCCCACCTATAGTAAAGACATAACCTATAGTACTCCACCTAGTATCAATATTCCCTACCAAATTTGAGTCCACATAGCCTGCTAAATCAGTATTAGAGACCCCAAAACATAGATATTTATTGGATATACCTCTCAAATATCTAAGAATCCATTTTACCACATTCCAATGCTCCAATCTGGGATTACTCATATACCTACTTATGACTCCTACAACATGTGCAATATCTGGTCTCATGCATACCATTTCATACATTAAACTTCCTATAGCTGAAGCATATGGTACCTTGGACATTTTTTCTTACTCCTCTTGTGTCTTAGGACACATCTTCTTAGTCAATTTCAAATGACTAGGCAAAGGTGTGCTGACAACTTTTGCATTCTCCATATGGAATCTCTGCAACACCTTTTCAAGATAATAAGCTTGAGATAGAGTCAATTTTATGTTCTTCCTATCTCTACAAATTTTCATACCAAGGATTTGTTTTGTTGCCCCCAAATCCTTCATAGAAAAAGATTGTGCTAACTGTTGTTTTAACTCTCTTATGTGATCTATGTTAGACCCTTTGACCTCAAATCCCTGTGGTTGTTCCATATATATCTTCTCCTCCAAATCACCATGGAGAAAGGTAGTTTTCACATCTAGTTGTTCCAAATGCAAATCTTCAATAGCCACAATACCTAAAACCGTATGAATAGAAGTCATCTTAACAACCGGAGAAAAAATCTCATCAAAATCAATACCTTTTTTCTATGCAAATCCTTTTACAACTAACTTGGCTTTAAATATTTTCTTACCTCCATCTTCCTCTTTTAGCCTATAAACCCATTTGTTTGGTAAAGCCTTTTTATCTGTAGGCAACTTACATAATTCCCAAGTCTAATTTTTTAGCAAGAAGTCCATTTCTTCTTTCATTGCAAGCTCCCACTAAACCTTTATATCCACCTGCATGGCTACATCATACCCTTCCAGTTCACCAGCATCTATTAACAAAATAGAATACAAAGAGGGAGAAAACCTTTCAAGAGGTCTACTTAGCCTTATTGACCATCTAACATTCACTAGAGTTTGTGGTATTTCTTGTTGCTTTTGCAAAGCATGACAAACCATTGGAACATCATTATCTGGAGTATCATCCAGCACCACATAATCCTTTTCTTTCTTCTCAAGCTGCTGCAACTGATCTTTATACACCATCTTCTCATTGAATACAACATCCCTGCTTCTCACAATTTTTATATTTTTAACATTTCAAAGCCTATAACCAAATTCATCAATGCCATATCCAACGAAGATACACTTTTTTGATTTTGCATCCATCTTGGTTCTATTTTCAGAATCTACATGTGCAAATGCTTCACATCTAAAAGTTTTGAGAAAAGAATAACTCACCTTCTTACATGTCCATGCTTCCTCTAGAATACCACAGCCCAAAGGAACTGAAGTACCTCAATTAAATATACAATGGTATTGACAGCCTCTGCCCACATGTTTCAAGGGAGCCCAACATGCAATCTCATGCTCCTTACACACTCCATTTTCTACCTACAAATTCCATTAAAGGAACAATAATCCTCAAATTCTTTGCTACAATACTCACCACCATTATCAGATCTAAGACATTTTAATCTTTTACCTGTCTCATTCTCAACCAAGCTTCTTCATTTCTTAAATGTTTCAAATACATCAGATTTCTACCTAAGGAAAAAAATCCAAATCTTCCTAGTTGCATCATCTATGAATGGAACATAATACCTAGAGCCACCAAGAGAAGATACCTAAGCCGATTCCCATACATCTGTACGCACAGGCTCTAACTTTTCATCTTTCTTTTGCTTCCCATCCTTGAGAAAACTAACTCTCTTTTGTTTTCCATACACACAACTTTCATAGAAATCTATATTAATACATTTCAGACCTGGTAAAACTTTCTTAGAATGAAGTACCTTCATACCTTTTTTATTCATACGCCCAAGTCTGTTATGCCACAATGTTGTCTCAAAAACTACAGCAACTATTTTAGTCTCTTCCTGTGAACCCGCAGCAACTGTTCCTTAACCTATTTATTTTCTCTTTGCAACAACTAAAGTAGAAGGAACAGTATGACCTATACAAAGATATAAGATGCCTACTTTCACACCTTTTGCTAATGTTAAGGCACCTCTTGAAACCTTCCAATTTTTATCATTAAAAGTAATTGTGCAACCTTCATCACCTAGCTACCCTGCTGAAATTAAATTCTTACTTAGCCTTGGAATGTGCCTTACCTCTTGTAGTAGCCAATGATTCCCATTCTGTAACTTAATCTTAATTCTTCCCTTCCCAACAATCTAACAGGGTTCATTATCTCCCAAATAAACTAGCCCAAAATCCCCTTGGACATAGTCAAGAAAATAACTTCTATGGGGCGTAGCATGAAATAAGGCCCCTGAATCTAAAACCCATGAATCAACAACATTATCTAGGGAAAGAATCAAAGCATCAACTTCAGATTTATTACTTACCACATTTGCCTTCTTATTGCCTTCTTATTTGTCTCCTTTATTCTTCTGAGTCGAGCAATCTTTCTTCAGATGACATGGTTTCTCATAGTACCAGCAATCCTTTTGTACTCTAGATTGGGACCTCTTGTCCTTTAATTTTCCTCATGACTTCCCATGACCTCCAGAACCTTTTCCTCTCTCCTTTGATATGCCCCTACTTTCTACATTCAAAACACTACCTGATGTGGACCCTCTTGAGTTTTTCTGTTGCATTTCCTCACTAAGGATAACACCAACAACATCATCAAATTTTAAAGTATTTGAACCAGAGATAGAGTTACTTACAACCATTACCAAGCTATTCTAGCTTTCTAGCAAAGAACATAAAACCAAGAGAGCCCTCACCTCTTCATCAAATTTCACTTTTACAGAAGTTAATTGACTAGTAATCATATTAATCTCATTTAAATGATCTGTCACAGATCCACCTTCAATCATTTTCAAATTAAACAAACTCTTCATAAGAAATACCTTATTTCAGGCTGAGGGTTTTTCATACAATTTAGCCAAAAATTTCATTAGCTCATTTGTTATCTTCACTTCTGTTATATTGAATGCCACAGATGGTGCCAGGCACAACCGAATGGTTCCCAGTGCCTTTCTGTCCAGAAGTTCCCAATCCTCATCAATCATTATTGTCAGTTTCTTGGCTATTCCTTCCAATGTCCTCCATAAATCCTTCTGATAGAGATAATCCTCCATCTGCATCTTCCATAATTGATATTTCTACCCATTGAATTTATCTACCTTCAATTTACCTTCATTTGCCATTGCTATCACTTAACTGTGAGACTCCCACTCAACCGTGAGACCTTCCTGCAGACAATAATTAAACACAACCCACTCTGATAACACTTGTTAGGAATTACATGCAGAAGATATTAATTAAATGCAAATAAAGATTAAACAGATGAATGAAAAATACATAGAAATAATAAGAGTGAAAGATAATTTTTAACATGGTTCACCCAAACTCGAGCTACATCCATCAACAGAGAGTCTAATATTATTATCCAATAAATCAAACTGATTACAACCAGTAATCCTTACGACTCAATACTGCTGCAAATGCTATAATACAATATCAATGGAAACCCTAACCCTTAGCCATTTTTATCAAAACTTACGTTGGTTACAAAATAAGGGTTTATTATGTCAGCTAATGGAAAAATAGTTTGGGGGGAATTTGCGCCAATAAAAATGGGGAAAATTTAACCTCTGAGTCTAATTAGGCTCCATATAACAACACCCTACATGTTGCTAAGATATACAAGAGACAAGTTGATACTAATGGAATTATGTAGACAAATAATGAATGTACATAGCAAACAAGTAGAAGCTCATAGAGCTAGTTTCAAGTTCCCAGTTACCATTGGCCAGTATTCAATATCCACAACTCCAAGAGCCAAAGTAATGGAAACTAAAATGCAGTGGGTAACTATGAAGAGGTATAAGAAAAGGAGTGATTTTGATTACTGGGGTATGAAAGAAAAGCTCAAGGGGAACTATACTCACATGCATAAAATTGAAGATATATGGGCTAAGTGCAAAACTGATGAAGGGGTAAGGAAGCTAGACTTCAGTCAGCTTACCTTAGAACAAATCAAAAAATTTGAGCTTATTGATATTCCTGAGGACGTGTAAGAAGACGGTGATATAGTGGGTTCAACATATGTGGGAAATAAAATTGCTGACACTCCTCTTCCACCAATTGAATGGGTACAAAAGGAGATGACTTCAATAACAGAGAGATTTTAGTTGGTTCTTATAAACACCAATGTTTGGTTGGAGAAGAAAGGAATAAAGATAAAACTTTTTAAAACATGATCAAAAGAAGAAAATGTCAAAGGTGCTTCTAGAAATAGAGTGGAACTAAGAACTAAGAACAAAGAGGATACTATTAGTTTTGACAAGAAACTAAAATTTGTTTTTAAGAACAATGGGGGTAAAGGGAAAAGAAAAGAGAAAGAAGGAACATATATACAAGTAGAGGAAGAAGAAGATCCTTCCCTTGTAGATGAAGAGAATCCATCAATTCTTGAAGAACAAGTTCCTTCCGAGTCACCTGTTGTTTCAACAACTCTTACTGCCACTTCACAAGTTACAACCCCTACTCCTGTTATTTCAAGTGCACAACCTTTGCCTACTTTTTCTATTATTTTTTCTATTCCTATAATGTCTGTTCGTTCATCTCCTTCCTCACCCACAAATGAGTCATTGTTTCAAAGTCCTCATGGCAACATAGAGAATGTGTTTGGCTTACTCTCCTCTTTGCCTAGTCTATCAGATGTATCATCACCAATTATTGACACATTCATTACTAGTCAATTAGACTTTGATAAATTCATATCTACATATACATCTAAAGTATAATGTGTTGAGAGTCCTACTATAGTATTAACTTAAACCCTGCCAATAGTTACCACCACTTTCATTTCACCTAATATCCCATCCTCTTCATAGTCCATAGTTCCTACCTCGTCATCACAAACCTTGGTGACAAAAATAGGAGATGATTCCTCCATCCTTTCCCCTTGGCTAATATCACATAAGCCAAAGAGAAAGAAGCTAGTTGTATCCCTGGATGACTTTGACTTTGGCCAATTAGTCCCAACAAAGCCCAAATCAACTAAGAAGGCCAAAACCTTATCGAGGGTACTTGTTGATCAATCAGGGAACAAATATGCTGAGGTAGTTGTGCCTCCACCAGACAAGAATCTTAGTGAAGTGCAAGTCTCTGATTATACTATTTCAAGGATAGAACTTGGAAAATAAACACATGAAAGTGTCAAGGAGGATTTACAAGCAACATTAGTTGCATTGCTTGAGAGATATGACATGGACAAGTTGATCAAGGATCAACTTAAAGCATAGGTAAAACAGTTGACATTTGTGCTACTCAAATTAGCCCAATCATCAGAGCAGGTACAACCTGTTGATACATGTGTTGATGATGAAGCCATTCAAAAGGTTGAAGAGATTAGAGCTCAAGGTCGATAAGTTAGTGCCTAGATTGAGAAGATATTGGCCCAAGGTACACAGTTGATAAAGTCTTCCATTGAACTTTATAACAATTTGGGAGAGGTAAAGAATGAAGTTGACCAGACACTTGAGATATTATCTGAAGAAATGCAACTGATAGAACAAGATCTTGAAACATGGAACAAGCTGCGAGTGTTCAAAATATAAGTACTAGTTGAACATGGGGTGATCCCCAACAAAAAAATGTATGTTGAATACAAGGAGGCGATGATAAACAAGGACATTATCAAGAACCTAATCAAAGACCTAAAGGATGACTTGGAGAGGGGCATAGATAAAGGTCTAGATATTTCAGACAAGATTGTTAAGCTTCCTTGTCAAATGTTAGACGACAGTCAACAAACCCTCCCTATTGATACAATTGTCCAAGAATTCACCACACTGATACATACAGAGATAGAGACATAAGCTTTCTCGTTGGCTTCTATTTATAAGTTGGTGGAGTTTTAGGTAATTCTGGATAAACTGCAAAAGATTCTGAACAACCACAAGAGTGGGCATATCACCATAATAGACTCCATGACCAGAGTGCTCACTACCTCCTGATATACATAGGTACCTAATAATAATAAAGTCTAGGCCACCTTGAAGAGATACGAAGATTTTCTGGAGAAGGACAAAAGAGGAAGAAATTCATGTGTCTTCGGACACTTAATTAATTTTTCTATGCTTTCATTATGTTGTTTGTAATATGTAAATGACATCCTACATGTCTTTTTGTAATATGCAATTACATGAAGGAGAAGTATAGAGTCCAAAATAAAATTGGACTCTATCTTGAATAAGTCAAAGTAGCTGTAGATTTCCTACTTTTACTCATAGGTTCCCTCTATAAATAAGAGGGAGATCTTTTGTAAATATTATCTTTTAGCTATTGAAGTAAAATGTTACCGCATTGAGGAGCATATTGAAACTTTGTGTTCAAAGTGTAAATCTTATTCAATCAATATAAGTGAAGCAAGTTGGTGTTAAATCTTTGTCTTGAATCAAGCTTGTGGTGCATTGGAATTGTTCTTAAGTCTTTTCTATTGCATTCTCTTATGTATGTGATTGAATTGTGGTGTGGAATTAAACATTTTAGAAGGTGTTCTAAATCTGATTTTGTAGTCTTTGAGTTGCGATATCATCTTTGGATTTGTGTCTTATGTTCATGATTGGAGGTGACTTGAAGTCTTTGAGCTGCAAGTTATCATCTAAGATTGTTAGATCTTATTTTGGCATATGGTGAAGACTTTGGGCTGTATCATATTCCATACATTTTCCTTTTCCAATTGGCGTAGGAAGCAACAAACGACTTTGTTCTGTTGTGGGTTTCTTGGTGTTGAGACATTTTGGTATCATTTTAGTTACTCTTTCATTTAGCTAAATTGGATATTAGTTATTATTGCTCCAATTAGTAGTTTGTGGTTCATTGCATGTTGTAAGCATCATAGGATTGTTATTGTAAATTTATAAACATTTATTTTGAAATAAGAGAAATAGATGATATGGAAACACCCCCATGGATAGTTTTAGTGTAAATAAACATAGTTAATTACTAGTTGATCATAGTTAGCAATAAGAAGGGAGCCTCCCCTTTCTGAAAGGAGAGATTTATCTCATCATACTATGGTTGATATAACAATTTTGTCATTAGTTATTTGATAACAAAATATTCACCCAATAGTTTTTGGTGACTCCATTGGGGAATTGGATACACAAGCAAGAGCCTCATACATTTGGTTGAAGTACACTAGCACCTTATTATTTGTAATTGTTTATGTTGTTACTAATCTCCATTCCTTGTCAAGTTTGCAATCTGGTAGAACAAAGTTATACCCATGGCAAAAGGGCACAAGTACTCATAGATCCTATGTTTGAGTTGTTGCAAAAGCATAATTTTGATCTTTTGCCTACACATCCAAGGACACCTCTTCAGCATACAAGAAGTTTCCCTCCTACCAATGCAAGGTCTCCTATACCAAACAAAGCTTCCAATGCTTGTAGGGTCTAGCCTATCACACCACTTCAAAGGTTTTCTATTCCTCTATTCAAACCCAGTAGAATAGCTGCTCAGGGTCCATGGGGAAATGCTTTTGGGCTATTGAATTTGGAACCACCATCGCATGAACTACCTCGTGGTTCTTGAAAGAACTTTCCAAAGTTCTACAGGGATACAAAACAACATCTAGATGAGCATGTTGGCAAGAGACACTTCTCTAGAATTGACTTGTATGTTGTCATTGATGGAAACAAGGCTCAGCAATCCTATCACCATGAGTGGAAGAGATATCTCTGGAAGAACATATTAGATTCCAGGTCTGGTTGATAGAAAATGGCTATGGAAAGTATGCAGAGTAGGGGATATTAAGCTTGATAGTATGCCTCCACAGATGGTGATCAGTTAATGTGGTTCAGGTATGATGTTCTTAGTTGTCTAATAGTTTTATGCTTTAGAGGTTAAGTCATGATCTCCTCCGAAAGTCACCTTGAAGAATTGTCTAAGTCTGGGTAAGCAAAGGTATAGCAGGAACAGTGAACATGGCATAGTACAATGGTCTGCATTCCTCCACAGGTGAGTGTTTTGCTATGCAGTTTTGAGGTATTGTAAACACTTATATGGAGTGTCTTATTCTAGAGTTAGGAGATCTGAAGTCCACCGAAAGGTTAACTGCAAGATGCTAAGTATTGGCATAGTGTTTGACAGAGTTTGATAGAGACAGAGTCTAAGTTCTAATTGTCCGTATTTCTCCACAAGATGATATAATGCCTTGCGATTCTAAGGGTAAGATTGGGAATGTGTAAAGACTCCTTGATATGATTTGTAAGGTGTTTTGAGATCCTCAGTAAAAGTTGTAAGTTAGCAGATGAAGTTGTTAAGCATGCTCTTGAGGAACAGGCTGACTAGTGAGATAAATCATGATGCAGACAAAGGATAATGTGTGAAAGATCTATGTAAGTAATTGAACGAATAGAGCCAACCTATATGAACACATTTGGGAGAAGATTTGGGTCCACACGACACATAGTGTATTGGATTGAGTGACAAGGTACATCTTTCTATGAACACATTTCACTTCTTGGATGCTAACCTAATTATAGATTAAATCATGATGTGGATATATATAAGAACGATGATCTTTGGTTGAGTGGTGTGCATGAATAGAGGTGTGTGTGTGTGTGTTATGTGAGCATGCGACTAGAAGAGCAAAATTAGAAGAGAAGTAGCGATGAAGACTTGGGATTTTGAATTTAGTTACTAAATGACTACACCCTAGCATAGCAGCAGATGCTTAAGAAGTATTTAATTATCATGTGTGATCTGATTGGAAGCAAGTTTTTGTCATCAAGGCAGTAAGCCAGTAGTGAGCCTCTAGTAGGGTTTAATAGTTGGCGCAGGGGCACCAAGGAGATTCTACTTGTTTTTGCTTTGTTCATGCTTTTTTTGTGATGAAAAAGGTTTTGTAAAACCATTTCCCATGTTTGTAATAAGGAATATGTCCAAAATATGTCATGTTGATGTCATGTTTGCAAGAGGCAGTCATAAGATGTGTAGAAATAGTCTTAGCATTTAGGAAAATTATGGCAGTCTTGTGAACAATCATAGTATGAGGATGTGTTGTAGGCCTTGTCAAAGGTTCTTTCTCTTGTAACAGGGAGTTTGAACATTTGATTACACTCCTTAATCATGTAAACACACATGTAGTTGCAGATAGAAACAAAAGAAGGCAGTTCGGTGGTTGCAAGGTAGTTTGTGGCCTCCCACTAATCCAAACTACCTCTCCATTCAGTTGTGAGGTCGATCATATGTTGAATAGGACCTTGCACATGTTGATAGCATTGTATAACAAAGTTTGAAAGAGAAATAAACAAGAAATCTCAGTTTTCTGTTCATTTTCCTGTGTAGTTCGTTGTGCTAAGCCATACCCTCTTCATGTACGGATGAGTTATAGAAAGACATGGTGTTGGCAAGTTGGTAGGGTGAGTTAAGATTCTAATGCACCTTGTTTGAGTTCTTGAAACATTTGTATAGCATAGATATTTGCATCTTTCTGAAAACGGTCTGATAAACCCTACTTTAGGGTTTTGACAACAAATTGTGTATTTCTTCCCATTCCACTAATGTAAAACCATCTAGATCAGTGGAATGGACTGCCTTGAGTTTGTTTCAATGTATTATGTCATATTCTTGGGCAGAGCAGTGGATTTGATGAAGTTTATTTGAAGAGACCTAGCAAACCCATGTGCTAGGTCCATCTTAAGGGGAACAACATAGTCTAGTTTTGCCACAATCAACTACGAGGCCATAAAAACCTTGAAATCTATAGTTTTTCCACCCATGTGAAGTGTCCAGATGGTTTAGAAAATTTGGTGGTTCCATTTAAGAGTACTTGCTTTGTATTTTAGGGCTAATTAGGGATCTTTGTAGTAAGACAGTCTTATTGAAAGTGGCACATGTTGCAAAACAATCCATAGTGAGTCTATGACATGTTGTAGGGCATCCAAAAGGGTATCTTAAACAATGATGATCTTGTCTTGAAAGTGTCTAAATTACAAGTAATCTTCTGACAGACCAAGGAATATGGCTAGAAGGAGTTGGGACAGCCAAAGAAGAAGTGTCATGTGTGAAGCCCCAAGACCCTATGGAAAGGTTTGTCTAGTGTATCCAAGGTGTCAATGAACCCTTCAAATGTCTGCCTCCAATAAATTTGTTGGTTTGTGTCAAATATCAAGTAAGCCTTTGGCCTAGGACTGTTAAACTTCATTAAAACTGTCTATTTTCTCCTTGTCCTCTACATCAACAACCCTTAGGGTTTAACATCCCCATTGTAATCTTGCAAGGTTTAGGGTTGAGGTAGTGAGCCTACTAAATCTAGTTATACTTCATGGCAGTAAGCCAACATGTTCTAGGCTCGTGGAGTGATCAAGCCTGAACATCATTTTTGTAAAGATTGCAATATATATCTGTGGTTTTTCCCTCTGGGTTTTCCACGTAAAATCTTTTTGTTGTGTCATGTTTTTGTGGATGTTGTTCAATTGTATATTTTTCTTCTATTGGATTATTCTTTTGAAATGGTTAAAAGTAAAAGTACAAGAAAAGATTTATAGAACACTGATTCACCCCGCCTATCAATGTTCATGACAATCAACAATTGGTATCAGAGCAAGGTTCCTTGGAAAAAGTTTAACATCTTAAGGAAGATCTAAGATAGTGTGATCATGGAAGCAAGAAGGTATGGAAATTATCAGAGATACAACCAACTAGAAGTAGCTCTTATGGATCTTATAAATTTTGAAGCAGAGGTCAATGATCTGAAAGAAAACTTGCAACAAGCTGATGGATACATCTTAAATCTGAAAGAACAAGTCAAGAAATTCAAAAACAAATACAAAGAAGTTAGTGACCAATTGTTATCAACAACTGAAGCCCTAAATGACTTGGAAGCAGAAGTTACAGAAAGAACACAAGAGTAGAAGATGATCTAAATTTGATTGTGAAGAACAGATCAAAAGATTGTGCAAAACTTGAAAAAGAAATTATAAGTTTGAAAATAGATCTAGATAAGGCCAAAATTTTTGAAGAGAAATTCAAGATAAGTACTGCAAAGCTTGATGAAATGATTGCTAGCTAGAACAATGCTAATGACAAACATGGCTTAGGATTTGAAAGAGGATAAAGTTCAAACTTTGGTCAAATGAACATAGAGTCAAGGCAAAACAAAGGATCCCAGTTCAAAAATCAAAGAAGAAGATCCATAAGATCTCCCATCAAACAACCAAATGCTCAAAGGTACCCATCTTTCAATGGTTATTGTAATTCATGCAATAAGTATGGTCATAAGGCTACTTAGTGTAGGAGTAGAATAAATCAAAAAACTCCATTTTCTGGTCAGTGTTTCAGTTGTAAGAAAATTAGTCATAAAGCAAATGAATGTAGAAATCATATCAGGAAAAGTTTCAATAATGGAAGGAATGTACAATCATTCAAAGGTAAATGCTTCACCTGCAATAGGGTTGGTCATAGAGTTGTTGTATGCAGAAGTAAGGTAAGTCAGAATTCTATTAGGTGCAATGTATGCTATAAAATGGGACACAGATAAATTGAATGAAGAAGTTTGGTAAGAAATAATTTTCAAAATATCAGGAATAGTCAATCATTCAATGGAAAGTGTTTTGCATGCAATAGATTTGGACACATGGCTAATCAATGCAGATCAAATTCAATCAATGGAAGGAATCAAGGTCAAAAGAATGTGGTATGTTTCAAATGTAACAAATCTAGACATATTGCAAGGTTTTGCAGAAGTAGGAATGTGAAGAGAGATTGCTGATCTAAAGAAAGGAAAATAGAGCATAAAAATGAGAAGAGAAAAGAAAAGGTTGATCTGATTGAAACCAAGAAAGAAATGAACAAGGTATGGATCAAGAAAGAAGTAATTGAAGTCAAGGATCAATTCGTACCAATATCTGGTGCAGATACTTCCTTTGAGAAGTAAATTGAGATCTCTAGCTCAGGGGAGCAGTGTGGAAAATCCAAATCCCCCAGCCAGAAAGTGGGTGCCAGAATTCAGCATGAAAGTGTATGATGAAATCTGATGTGACACAGCTCTTAGAAGAGAAACCAGAAGGAAAGGGGTCAATGCGGCATATTACAGAGCAATCCTAATCAACCATTTACTATAGTGAGGGGTTTCAACAGCCTTCTTGGAATGAGCATTTAATGGCAAATAAGTCAAATCACGCAGAGCGTAAAAAGGGACTTGTTTTTGGCACAACAATAAGCCCTTAGAAGGTTGTATTTGTAGTAGTTGTAAATCAAGCAAGGACTATGGTGGATTTTGAGGATTCACTGCTAGAGGCAGCTGGTCAGATTAATGCCCATGATGGAAAGCATAAAGAATCAAGTTCCAACAAAGAGGAAGCAATCTGATTCTTTTTTAGATGATGGTAGTAATTCCAATTCTAATAATGGGGATGATTCTGATGATAGAAAGACATATGGGACAAGGATGCCTTTGAAGAAGAGATTTCTTTTTGGTGAAAAAGATAATAATGATGAGGGCCAGAGAGATGATTCAGACAGTGATGGATTATCGTTTGGGAGTGATTTGTACAAAGATGATGAAGACAGGGAATGACTTTAAAAAATGTCTGAACTAGACAGGGAGATGTTTTTGGCAGAGAGAGCAAAGCCAAGGGATACATTTTTGGTATGGAAGAGGGTTGAAAATTGACAAAATGAGACTAAAAATCAGAGGGAAAAGATGTAGGGCCATCATCTTCATAGATGCGCTCCTCTGTGAATTCTACCAGGACAATGAAAGAAAATGCCTTAAATGAATTAGTTGCAAGGAGACAGAAGGTACAGGTTTCATACGTGCAGAAGGGACACTGTTGGGTCATCTAGAGGATAGGATTCTTCACCTGGTAGATGAAAGTCTCATGATAGTTCTAGTGTTAGTCCATCATCCTCCAGTAATAGGGATCAGAAGTCCAGGTAGTCATGGAAATCCATATGATAGAAATGGAGAAGGCAAAAATTTTGATGCTCCTTCTTTTGAAGATATTAAGAGTATAACAATCTGTAGATCAAAGCTTGCCAAGAGGTTCATGTAGTCATTCTTTGAAAAGATCATTGTGGGTTGTTTTGTGAGAATTGGGATTGGTATGTCAAGGTCAGGACATCATCTTTACCGTCTTTTCATGGTCAGAAATGTAAACACAACCAATGTTGGCAAACATTACAAATTTGAGAATAGCATTATCCACAAGTACTTGGATTGTGATTGAGGCAGTGATGTTAGTGCAGCTATGGTGGATGGAGAGGGTGTCCAATTTGTTTCCTCTTGAGAAAGAGTTTAAGAGTGCACTGAGGGCCAAATTTTTGGTAGAGCTGATGTGGAAGTGAAGAAAAATACATTGAAGGAAATAAATAATTTTACCTATTCTACAGAAACTGTAAAGTAGATGTTGCAGGAGAAGAAAATGGCTTCTTCAAGGCCATCAAATCTAGCTAATGAGAGGGATAGGTTGAGGAAGGAGATGAAGCTTGCAGAGAGCAAACATGATTATTTAGAAGTAGAGAGGATCAAAACAAGGTTGAATGAATTAGAATTCCTTTCACTTCAGAGAAGAGACAAGGATGCAAAAACCATAATGTGTGTAGAGATGAATAAGAAAAACATATTAAAAACTTTAAGAATGCTTTCATGATCAAATAGGTGAGACTGGGTATGATCCTTTCTCTCGTCACTAGACTAGATCACAATATTATTACAATGCAAAGAGTGGTGCTACAGAAGCAAACCTAGAGGCAATATAGGTAGAACTGAAACAAATCTATCTCTTGAGTATCAAGCTGAGGATGTAGAAAATAGGGAATAGTTAAGCAACCCTACACCGGAACAAAGCATAGAACAACAAGAGAATATGGACATAAATCCTTCAGAATGAAGTTGAGAAGAAAGATCTGAGAGAGCAAGAGACACTGCAGACATCTTAGTTGGTGCTGGAAGGGAATAAGTTGCAAGTAAAGCTATGGAATCACTTGCACTAATTGACACACCATCAGATGTATAGAGGGAAGAAAAGTTTTTTTTAATGGCCACATCCATATCCTAGAAAGTGCAAGGAATAGATGGAATGGAGAAATAGCTCTGATAAAGACTATCTATAGTGACAGTTTACCTTTTGTCACAAATTGAGATGAAGATTGTGTTTGTAAATATGTGATCGGTACACAATTTTTATGTTTTTGAAATTTTTTCTATTATGAGCTACACCCTTTCCCATTGATGTCAAAGGGGGAGAAGTAGATCAGTGAAAAATGGATAATCATCTCAGGGGAGCAAGAAAGTACAATGTATATAGTAAGGAGGAGTAGTCAAGCATTTTTCACTAAGTGTTGCCATCAATGGCAAAGGGGGAGATTGTTGGCAAGAGACACTACTCTAGTATTGACTTTTATGTTATCATTGATGGAAACAAGGCTCAGAGATCCTATCACCATGACAGGAAGAGATATCTCTAGAAGAACATATTATATTCCAAGTCCGGTTGATAGAAAATGGCTAAGTATGAAAAGTATACAAAGTAGAGGATAATAAGTTGGACAGTATGCCTCTGGAGATGATGATCAATTAATGTGGTTTAGGTATGATGTTCTCAGTTGTCTAATAGTGTTATGCTTCAGAGGTTAAGTCATGATCTCCTCTGGAAGTTGCCTTGAAGAATTATCGAAGTCTGGGTAAGCAAAGGTATAGCAGGAATAGTGAACGGGGCATAGTACAGTGGTCCACATTCATCCACAGGTGAGTGTTTTTCTATGCAGTTTTGAGGTATTGTAAACACTTATATTGAGTGTCTTATTCCAAAGTTAGGAGATTGAAAGTCCACCGAAAGGTTAGCTGCAAGCTGCTAAGTATCATTATAGTGTTTGACAGAGTTTGACAGAGACATAGTCTGAGTTCTGATGGTCCGCATTTCTCTGCAAGATGATATAATGCCTTGTGGTTCTAAGGGTAAGATTGGGAATGTGTAAAGAGTCCTTGATATGATTTGTAAGGTGTTTTGAGATCCTCAGTAAAATTTGTAAGTCAGTAGATGAATTTGTTAAGCATGCTCTTGAGGAACAAGTCAATTGCTGAGATAAATCATGATGCAGAGAAAGGATAATGTGTGAAAGATCTATGTAAGTAATTGAATGATTAGAGCTGACCTATATGAACATGTTTGGGAGAAGATTTGGGTCCATGCGACCAATAGTGCATTGGATTGAGTGACAAGGTACATCTTTCTATGAACACGTTTCACTTCTTGGATGCCGATCATGATGTGGATATATATAAGAGCGATGATCTTTGGTTGAGTGGTTTGCATGAGTAGAGGTGTATTAGTGTGTGATGCAAGCATGTGAATAGAAGAGCAGAGTTAGAAGAGAAGTGATGAAGACTTGGGATTTAGAATACAATTGCTAAATGACTGCACCCTAGCATAACAACGGATGCTTAAGTAGTATTCAGTTATCATGTGTGATCTGATTGGAAGCAAGTTTTTGTCATCAAGGCAATAAGCCAGTAGTGAGCCTCCAGTAGTTTTTAATAGCCCTCAGGGTTTAACAACCCTCATTGTAATCTTGCTAGGTTTAGGGTTGAGGCAGTGAGCCTACTAAATCTAGTTATACTTCATAGCAGTAAGCCAGCATGTTTTAGGCCCGTGGAGCGACTAAGCCTGAACATCATTTTTGTAAAGATTGCAATATATATATGAGAGCTAATCCTCTCTGTGGTTTTTCCCTCTTTAGTTTTTCCACGTAAAATCTTGGTGTTATGTGTCATGCTTTTGTGGATGTTGTTCAATTGTATATTTTGCTTCTATTGGATTATTCTTTTGAAATGGTTAAAAGTAAAAGTACAAGAAAAGATTTATAGAACATTGATTCACCCCCCCTCTTAGTGTTCCTGACAATCAACAAAGCACATTGCCGCATTTTACATTACATGTGGAGTTCTTGGAGTAGAGCATGAAGATGTGTCTCTGAGGTTATTTGTAGAAACACTTCAATGAGTGGCCACTGAATGGTTTTATCATCTCACAGCTGGAAGTATTACTAGTTGGGCTACACTTCAAACCAAGTTTGAAGAGAGGTTCAAACCAACAAAGGATGCTCGTGATTTGTTGGCCCATCTCACTCAAATGAAAAAGTAACCACATGAGCCCATGTGTGAGTTTGTGGCCAAGTTCAATAAGCTAAAGAACAGAATCCCAATTGTTATTGAATCCACAACTGAGAATTTGAAGTGTTTCTTTATCAACACTCAATTGCATGAGGTAAGTTTTCTTCTATAAAGAGCATCCCCAGATGATCTTACAGCTACTCAAAGTAGAGGATGATTTAATCCTTGTGAGAAAATTAAGGAAAGATTCAATAAGGCCTAGCAAGTAGCCCTCTTCGGCCTCACCTTCTACTAGCACCACAGATCCTATAGTGCAGAAGCTAGCTAATGAGTTTCTAGCTCTCAAGAAGTAGATGTCTCAAGGTTTGTCTATTCCCTCCTACAAGGACATTCCAAGGACGACCAAATGCTTCTAACTATCCCAACAATGCTACAAGGAATCAAAACTAGAATAGACTTCCTCCACCACAAGGAAGGCTCGTGCTAGAGGTGCCAATTGTAAATGGAACATTGGGTTTTTACGATCTGAACAAGATAATCTTCCACAATCAGAAGATGTCCTAGAAGATGGTGCTAATCTCTTCACGAAGGATGAAGCAAAGATAGCTAGCTGTAGGAATACAATCAACACTGAGAGGGGGGGTGAATCAGTGTTGTTAACAATTTTAATGCTTTTTACTCCTTTTCTTAATTTAAATTCACAAATGTAGAATTCTTCAGATAGAACAAAGAAACATATGCAGAGTATCAAAAACAAAAACTTGACACAAGAAATTTCCCGAGTGGAAAACCCTCCTGGGGTATAAAAACCACTCAACTGCCTCACTGGCTTAACTCAAAATTTCTGATTACAATTGTCTCACTGACATTACAATTTTGCCTCACTGGCATATTGTATCACTCTGCATGTCTTACTGACATTTCAACATTTGAAAATTCAATGACCATTACAACACAGGGATTTTCCTGTTTCAATAAAATCAATACCTTATTTCTCCTTTTCAAAAACAATCAAATGTATATTTTCTGTAATTAACCTTCAACTGTTATCATATCATCTTTACAACAATCAATCAAATTTGATCTTTAAGATATTTCATACCTCTGTCTCTGCAAATCAATCTAAAACAAATCAATTCATACTCTACAAATTCATAGATTCTATCACTGCAATATTGAAAAACTTTTAACCTTCTCCAAAATCATTTTTCAAAGCTTTATTCTTCTGTGAGAAAACATTGTTCAATTTTGATCAAAAAATCTCCATCCTTGATTTCACCAACACATCTCCAAAAACTGAGCAAATTTCTCTATCAAAAATGTCTCTTCATGTAACAAAAATTTCTCTGCAAAAAGATTATCTTGCTTCAAACCATACTTCTTCACCTTCAAAAATTCTCAAAAAAAATCTTCACTCATCTGCAACACTTTATATCTGTCATACCAAAAATCTCTATTTGCAAAAATGATTTCAATCAAAAAACAAAAAATCTTCAATAACCGGTTCAACTTCAACTTTGTTTTTCTTCTCAAACTTATCATCTTCTCACATGAAAATCAAACAACAAAACTAAAAAAAATGAACCCTCTTCGAACAACACTGCCTTTTCATATTCTTCATAATTGGAAACCTTCTAAAATTTTACTCTTTCCTTCACAAAAAAAAAACAACTTCAGTGACCCTTGAAATTCGGTGAGATAGGTCCAAAAAAATAGCTTTATTGCCTTTTTAACAAAGGAGGACGTCAACTTTAATAGCACAGACTGACCGTTTGACAAAACTTTCCATTTAAAAACTGACCTTTCGATCTTCGGTGCCCGCCAACTGAGGATTCAAAGATAATTGTTGATTTTGTGTTTCCCGCGGACCATACAATGCATTGACTGGTTACCAGGCACCCTAGGCAATGGGGCCGGTAAGACTGACGACTTTCATACCCTTACATTGCAACTTAAGACCCCGATGACCTCCTGGACCGGTCAGTTTGAGTTTATAACATAAAGTGCATAGAGTTATGACGGGCAATAAGGCAATGAAGAATAAGTGTTGAACACAAAGTTTATGACTTATTAAGTGTTAAGAAAAACATATTTACCACTTCCATTTTTCTAAACCTCAGCATATGTAAACACCTCAACACATATTTAAACCTCAACATATGTAAACCAAACTTCAACTGATCTGCCACTGTCATGAAGTTAATATGATGCAAGTTAACTTTTATCAAATGACACAAGCCCTTGCCCTGATAATATGCAATGAATGTCATCCACTTAAATGACTAAGTCACAGAACAACTTCACACAAGATCAACATTGATGTCATTACCATGAAGGACCATTGAAAGATCAAAACTGAGAGATCTAACAACCATTGTCACTGATGCAGACCATATCACTGAACTGAAAACCATTGCCATTGATGAAGACCATGTCACTGATGAAGACCATTCATAAAGCCAACCTTATGAAAAATCCTTCACAACACTGATTGCAACTTCACAACACTGTTTACATACTTCACAACACTGATTGCAACTTCACAACACTGATTGCATAACCTGTCAACTGCATCTTTTGAAAACTGTGAAATGCAACATCCTGATATCCTGTTATTTTGACATCAATGAAAAGACAACATCCTGAACTGTGAAATGTGCTACAAAACTCCCCCTTTGTCTTTGACATTGATGGCAAAACCATAACTAATTTCTCCCCCTTTTGACATAAAAATGTCAAAGGCAAAAAAAATAACACCACAATCAATTGATTCCTGTTCTTGTAAATACAATCCTCTGAAAAAATTTGTCAAAACCAACACTTTACTTCAAACTGATCAAATGTACAATACTATAACACTACCAACCACAAAAATATGTACAAAAACTATATACAATCTATGTACAAATGAGATTCAGGACATTAAAATAATCTAGAAAACAACTCCCCCTGAATCTAATATCTCTGTAACTTACTGAAGAGAGACAAGAGACAGAACTCCCAGTCTCTGTCTCAGAGTTTCAAATGTCTCCTTTGGCAAAGGCTTTGTGAAGATGTCAGCCAACTGATCACTTGTATGCACATATTCCAAAGCAACTTCATTTTCAATCACCTTTTCCCTTAGAAAATGATATCTAATAGCAATATGTTTAGTTCTTGAATACATTATAGGATTCTTTGACATATTGATAGAACTTGTGTTATCACAAAGAATAGACACAGGCTTTTTAATCTCAACCTTATTATCAAGAAGTGATTGTACCATCCAAAGTACCTGTGTACAACATGATGAAGCAGCAATGTACTTAGCTTCAGCTGTAGATAGAGAAACACAATCTTGTTTCTTACTATGCCATGCAACCAATCTGCCACCCAGAAAGAAAGCTGCCCCACTTGTGCTTTTTCTGTCATCAGGACACCCTGCCCAATCTGCATCTGTATAGGCAAGAAGTGTAAAATCATTGTGTCTAGGATACCATAAACCAAAATCAAGTGTACCCTTAATATATCTAAAGATTCTTTTAACAGCATTCAAATGTGATTGTTTAGGACAAGCTTGAAATCTTGCAACCAAACAAACAGCCTGCATAATATCAGGCCTAGAAGCAGTGAGATATAAAAGACTCCCAATCATAGATCTATACAGAGATTGTTCTACTTCAGGTGATTCATCATTTTTACTTAGCTTATGCCCTGTCTCCATAGGAGTACCCAAAGGTTTGCAATCATCCATTTGAAATCTCTTTAACATCTCTTTGGCATATTTATTTTGTGAGATGAATATTCCCTTTTCAAGCTGAGATACCTGAAGACCAAGAAAGAAAGACAATTCTCCCAACATAGACATTTCAAATTCTGATTTCATGATGTTAGGAAATGAATGACTCATATCATCATTGTTACTACCAAAAATGATATCATCTACATAAACTTCAACAACCAGAATATCCTCACCTTTGATTAAATAGTACAAATTACTATCCACACCTCCTTTTGTGAATCCCTGTTCCTGCAGAAATTTATCCAGTCTATAATACCAAGCCCTTGGAGCTTGCTTTAAACCATATAAAGCCTTTTTCAACCTGTAAACATGATCTGAATTATCTTTATTCACAAAACCTTCTGGTTGTTCCATGTAGACTTCTTGTTCCATGTAGACTTCTTCTTCAAGATCTCCATTTAGAAATGCTGATTTTACATCCATTTGGTAAACTTTGAAATTTTTATAAACTGAAAAAGCTAAAAACATCCTTATAGCTTCTAATCTAGCAATAGGAGCAAATGTTTCTTCAAAGTCAATACCTTCAATTTGTGAATACCCTTTGCAAACCAGTCTAGCTTTGTTTCTAATAACTTTACCTTTATCATCAAGCTTATTCCTAAACACCCATTTTGATCCAATGACATTCTTACCTTCTGGTCTTGGAACAAGTTCCCATGTTTTGTTCTTTTCTATTTGGCTTAACTCCTCTTCCATGGCATTAACCCATGCTTCATCTTTGCTGGCCTCAACATAATTCTTTGGTTCCATTTCAGATATCAAACACACATGTGCTTGATTATGTGCAGCAACTTGCTTTCCTCTTCTTGTTAACACACCACTGTTCTTATCCCCAATGATCAACTCATGAGGATGATCTCTTTGAAATGCCTTTGAAAGAGTCTTTGTCTTAACATCAACAGATTTTTCAGGATCTTCTTCCTCTTCCTGAATTTCTTCTTCCATTTGTGAATGATGATCAACTTCAATGTCATGAATCAACTGCATACAGGGCTGCAAATCCTCATCCACCTTAACATTAGTACTTTCAATTATTCTTTTGAGCCTATTGTTAAAACATTTATATGCCTTGCTATGTGTAGAATAACCAAGAAAAATGCCTTCATCACATCTAGACTCAAAACCACATAAGCTATCATTATCTTTCTTGATGTAACACTTACTTCCAAAAATTTTGAAAAACCCAACATTAGCTGACTTACCATACCATAGTTCATAAGGAGTATAATTTGACTTTACCCTTAATTGAACTCTGTTTAGAGTATATACAGCTGTATGAACAGCTTCTCTCCAATAGACATTAGGCAGATTTGCATCATGTAGTAAAGTTCTTGCCATTTCTTTTACAGTCCTGTTTTTCCTTTCAGCTACTCCATTTTGCTGTGGAGTTCTAGGAGTGGAGAATTGCCTTCTTATCCCATGTTTTTCACAATACTCCTCAAATTCCTTTGAAGTGTACTCTCCTCCATTGTCTGACCTTAGACATTTTAGCTTGAAATCAGATTCCTTTTCAACCATCTTCTTGAAGATTTTGAATCTATCAAATGCCTCTGATTTATGCCTTAAGAATGTTACCCATGTCATTCTTGAAAAATCATCAATGAAAAGCATAAAATATTTTTCTCCTCCCAGAGCTTTTGTCCTTGTAGGACCACACAAATCTGAATGTACCAGCTGCAGAGGTTTTGAAGTAAAATACTCCTTAGGCTTGAAACTGACTTTGGTTTGCTTACCCAGCTGACACTCTTTGCATATAGTATTACTTGGTTTTGAAATATGAGGCATATTTCTGACATTGTGATTCCTGCTGATTCTCACAAGATTGTCAAAATTCACATGACCAAGTCTTCTATGCCACAACCAGCTTTCCTCAATTTGACCCATGAAACAGATATGGCTATCAACACTTTTAGTTTCTGAATTATGAAGATTGTAGATGTTACCACTAGTCCTTAGACCTGCTGCAATAACTTTACCTGATTTCTTTTTGATCTCACATCCATGTGCATCAAAAACCACATTAAAACCATTGTCACATATTTGACTGACACTTAACAGGTTGTGCTTCAGTCCTTCTACAAAATACACATCATTTAGTGGTGTTTCATCATCAAGAAGAATTGTACCTTTGCCTCTGATCATAATACAATCATTATTTCCAAACATAACAAAGCCTTCATTAATGTCTTCAAACTTAACAAACTTATCTTTGTCCCCTGTCATGTGGTTGGAGCAACCACTGTCAATCACCCACTATTCCTTCTTTTTGGCATGAAAAGCAGCTTGTGCAATCATAACATCTAAGCTCTTATTGATTACCTTAGGTTTCCAAACAAGCAATTTCTTTTCAGAACCCAAAGAAGACAAACCTGAGACAATATTTCTTGTTGTTTGCTGCATTTGCAATGAAGGTCTACAGAATTTTGCAATATGTCCAAAATTTTTACAATTGTGACACTTCAAACTTCTTAAGAACATGAATGGATGCATTTCTCTTCTGATTCCAAATCTGCATTCACTGGCTTTGTGTCCAAACCTGTTGCAACAAAAACAATATCCAGTAAAGTGAGCATTATACCTGAAAGTATCACTTCTGTTGTAGTTTGTTGTCCTTATGATTGATTTGGCTTTTATACTAGCCTTTTGAGAACATTGTCCCTCTTCAAATCCAAGACCTGATTTATCTTTGAATCCTTTTTGTCTATCAAGAAGATCATCTAATTTATCACTGCTTCTGCACATATCAAGTCTTCTTCTTAGACCAACAATCTCAGCTTCAAGTGTATGACATTCCTTGTCCTTGTTATTCAATTCTTTGTCTTTATCATCAATAATTTTCTTACTTTCTTCAAGAGAAAGAATTAGATCAGTAATCTGTTTCTCATAACAAGTTAACTTGTTATTCATGATATCATTTTCTTTTTGAAACTGACTTCTTTGAGCAATGATTTCCTTCTTAAGTTTCTTGACTTGACTTAATGCACATATCAATTCTCCTTCAAAGTCAATAACAGCTTCACAACTGTTTGATTGTTCTTCACATTTTTCATTTTGATCTTCATTTAGAATAGCCATAAACAAAGTCTGTGCATTTTCATCAAGAAAATCATCTGAATCACTTTCAGTCATATCAACATTTTTTATGAACAGACTTCTTTTCTTTCTGAAATTATTTTTCCTTCTAGAAACAAACTGTTTCTTTTTGAATTGCTTCTTGTTTTCATCTTCATCACTGTCTGGATCTTTGTAAGGACACTGAGCTGCATAGTGTCCAATCTTTCCACACTCAAAACATTTGAATGGAAGCTTACCTTTGTACTTACCAACAGATCCCTTCTTTAACTTGCTTGCAAGAGATATTTCTTGTTCATCATCCAATTCATCTGAATCAGAAATCTCCTTTTCTTTTCTGACTGATTTGAAAGCAGCTTCTTTGCTTGAAGGTATGTCATTACTAATCCTCATCTCATAAGCTGTGAAAGTGCCATGAAGTTCATCAAAGGTAACTTTGCTTAAATCTCTTTCTTCAACAGCAGACACTTTGGATTCATATTTTGGATTTAAGGTCCTTAAGATTTTTGTAACAACTGTCTTCTCTTCCAGTGTATCACCAAGTCCTCTGATAGCATTTACAATTTCTTGAACCCTTAGAAGATATTCTGCCACTTTCTCATCATCACTCATTCTGAGACTTTCAAATTTTGCTCTGTAGGATTGCAGTTTTGCTTCTTTGATTTTATCATCTCCTTGATAGATATTAGACAATTTGTCCCATATTTCCTTGGCTGTTTTACACTCCATGATTTTTACAAGTATGTCATTGGTAAGACCACAACATAATGCATTTTTAGCCTTAGCATTATTTTCATATGCCCTTTTCTCATCAGCTGTGCTAGGAGGATTTGTAGCAGTATATCCAGTAACAATAGCATCATACACATCATAGCCCAGAGATGACAAATATGACTCCATCCTGAATTTCCAAAAAGCATAGTTAGAGCCATCAAACATAGGTGCCTTATAATTTGAGTAACCTTCTTGACTTGCCATGATAAGTATTCCAGAAATATGATCTACCCAAGCTGATTAAGCTTTGACAGGGTACCAGGCTCTGATACCAATTGTAGGAATACAATCAACACTGAGAGGGGGGATGAATCAGTGTTGTTAACAATTTTAATGCTTTTTACTCCTTTTCTTAATTTAAATTCACAAATGTAGAATTCTTCAGATAGAACAAAGAAACATATGCAGAGTATCAAAAATAAAAACTTGACACAAGAAATTTCCCGAGTGGAAAACCCTCCTGGGGTATAAAAACCACTCAACTGCCTCACTGGCTTAACTCAAAATTTCTAATTACAATTGTCTCACTGACATTACAATTTTGCCTCACTGGCATATTGTATCACTCTGCATGTCTTACTGACATTTCAACATCTGAAAATTCAATGACCATTACAACACAGGGATTTTCCTGTTTCAATAAAATCAATACCTTATTTCTCCTTTTCAAAAACAATCAAATGTATATTTTCTGTAATTAACCTTCAACTGTTATCATATCATCTTTACAACAATCAATCAAATTTGATCTTTAAGATATTTCATACCTCTGTCTCTGCAAATCAATCTAAAACAAATCAATTCATACTCTGCAAATTCATAGATTCTATCACTGCAATATTGAAAAACTTTTAACCTTCTCCAAAATCATTTTTCAAAGCTTTATTCTTATCTGAGAAAACATTGTTCAGTTTTGATCAAAAAATCTCCATCCTTGATTTCACCAACACATCTCCAAAAACTGAGCAAATTTCTCTATCAAAAATGTCTCTTCATGTAACAAAAATTTCTCTGCAAAAAGATTATCTTGCTTCAAACCATACTTCTTCACCTTCAAAAATTCTCAAAAAAATCTTCACTCATCTGCAACACTTTATATCTGTCATACCAAAAATCTCTATTTGCAAAAATGATTTCAATCAAAAAACAAAAAATCTTCAATAACCGGTTCAACTTCAACTTTGTTTTTCTTCTCAAACTTATCATCTTCTCACATGAAAATCAAACAACAAAACTAAAAAAAATGAACCCTCTTCGAACAACACTGCCTTTTCATATTCTTCATAATTGGAAACCTTCTAAAATTTTACTCTTTCCTTCACAAAAAAAAAAACAACTTCAGTGACCCTTGAAATTCGGTGAGATAGGTCCAAAAAAAATAGCTTTATTGCCTTTTTAACAAAGGAGGACGTCAACTTTAACAGCACAGACTGACCGTTTGACAAAACTTTCCATTTAAAAATTGACCTTTCGATCTTCGGTGCCCGCCAACTAAGGATTCAAAGATAATCGTTGATTTTGTGTTTCCCGCGGACCATACAATGCATTGACTGGTTACCGGGCACCCTAGGCAATGGGGCCGGTAAGACTGACGACTTTCATACCCTTACATTGCAACTTAAGACCCCGATGACCTCCTGGACCGGTCAGTTTGAGTTTATAACATAAAGTGCATAGAGTTATGACGGGCAATAAGGCAATGAAGAATAAGTGTTGAACACAAAGTTTATGACTTATTAAGTGTTAAGAAAAACATATTTACCACTTCCATTTTTCTAAACCTCAGCATATGTAAACACCTCAACACATATTTAAACCTTAACATATGTAAACCAAACTTCAACTGATCTGCCACTGTCATGAAGTTAATATGATGCAAGTTAACTTTTATCAAATGACACAAGCCCTTGCCCTGATAATATGCAATGAATGTCATCCACTAAAATGACTAAGTCACAGAACAACTTCACACAAGATCAACATTGATGTCATTACCATGAAGGACCACTGAAAGATCAAAACTGAGAGATCTAACAACCATTGTCACTGATGCAGACCATATCACTGAACTGAAAACCATTGCCATTGATGAAGACCATGTCACTGATGAAGACCATTCATAAAGCCAACCTTATGAAAAATCCTTCACAACACTGATTGCAACTTCACAACACTGTTTACATACTTCACAACACTAATTGCAACTTCACAACACTGATTGCATAACCTGTCAACTGCATCTTGTGAAAACTGTGAAATGCAACATCCTGATATCCTGTTATTTTGACATCAATGAAAAGACAACATCCTGAACTGTGAAATGTGCTACACTAGCAACTCTAACATCAAGTTTTTGAATTATGAAGAAGATGCTAAACAAGAAGAAGATACATATGGTGAGTCCTATGTTGTTTTCACTTGCTCTCAAAATTAGCTGAATCATCAATAGGAGGTTGATAGAGTTAAGTCAAAGGATGAACCACGTCTGGTGATCACAATTGCTAAAAGGGGGACCCCTTTACCAATTTAGCCAAAGGACATAGTGGGAAACAAACAAGTAAGTGCACCCTATCCTCCTACTTCTTCTTTTGTATCTAGACCCAGTGCACCGAATCTGAAACCCCAAAGTGAAAATCCATCATCTTCTTTAGTAAATCCTTACCAAGCTTTTCATATTATAGATCATGCTATGAAGACTAAAATCCAAATGTATGAGGTTAAGAATCTCCAAGCTAATCCCGAGAAATTTGAGAGACTAGCCAAGTTTGTCATAAACAAAGGAGCCCATTCTGCTCAAGACTCTTCTAAAAATGCACTTGTTTCTCCTAAACCAAGGCCTGCACAAAGCAACCTCATTGCAACTCCTTCATCTGATCCTAGGAAAATAGAACCTTTCTATATTTCCTTACTTTTCAATGGTCATAAACTTAGTAACTGCGTCATTGATTCAGGTGCTTCTGATAACATGATGCCAGCCAAAGTAGCTAATGCTTTGGGATTAACTTTGACAAAGACTTTTGGCCATTGCCTTTCCATGGAAATCAAGCAAGTGCCCCTCAT
Organism: Cunninghamia lanceolata; assembly: GCA_027924645.1. Classification (NCBI taxonomy): domain Eukaryota; kingdom Viridiplantae; phylum Streptophyta; class Pinopsida; order Cupressales; family Cupressaceae; genus Cunninghamia; species Cunninghamia lanceolata. The sequence continues at coordinate 1,780,642 of BSBN01001135.1, read as the reverse complement.
AGGGCAAATCAAAGATGCTTAGTTTGCATTTGTTGCTTTTCTTGAAAAGCAGCTAAAGATGACAGTTCTTGTAGTTGATGTTCCAGCTTCATATGGAATATTATTGGGATGAAATTTTTGCAAGGATGTTTGTTGGTGGTGAGATCAAAATGGATTGGTCTGAGGCTAGAATACATGTCAAAGGTGTTATGCAAAAACTTCTTCCAGAAAGGGAAGCTAAGTACACCATGACAAAATCTGAGGATCCAAAAGCTTAGATTCTTTTTCAGTCCTCTAGAAGTTCCCAAGTCATCATATGATGTTCCAAATGAAGTCCAAGTAACTAATGAATCATCATCTTCAAATGAAGAGATTCTAGATTTTGAAATTGCCAAAGTAGGGAGTTCAAATGATGTTTGGAGCGAGGATAGTTCTTATATCCCCAAAAGGAAAGATTTTCCCCTTTTCTTTCAAGTTACAGTTTGATAACACTAAAAACACTATTGAGTATGAAGCTTTATTGTTAGGAATGGATGTTGCATAGAAGAAAGGAATCAAAAATCTTTATGTGCAAGGTGATGTTGAACTAATTATTTGTCAGGTGAGAAATTTATATCAAACAAAGAATGAGAGGTTGCGGCATTACCATGATCATGTTTGGGATTGTATTGAATATTTTGATGCTTTTGACATATCCATGGTTCCAAGGGAATAAATGATAGGGCAGATTCTTTAGTTGTATCAGCTACCCTCATGGTTCCTCATAAAGATTTCCAAGGAACCAAGTATACCATTGAGTTGGTATTTCAACCCAGCATTCTTGATAACTCCAGCCATTGGAAAATCTTCAACAATGATGATCAAATCATCACCTTTATAGAAAATGTAGAAAATTTCAGTGATCTATACTTTGAAGGGAGTGACTCTACTCCTCAAGAATCAATCTCTGAGGTAGATAAGGAAACTGGTGAGGAAATCTTATAGTTGAAAGGGAATAAGATTCCCAAAGGATTGGTCTCTCTATAGAAAATTTTTGATAAGCATGATCACTATATCAAATGGCAACAACAATCTGGATCAGATTCATTGACAAAGGTTGAACAAATAAATCTAGGTACAGAAGGTGGTCCCAAAATGGTGAATATTGGGAAATGTTGCTCACTAGAGGAAAGAAAGAAGTTTGTAGCACTTCTGTGGAAATACATTGATGTGCTAGCCTATTCATATGCTGACTTGAAGTCTTTCCATCCAAAGGAAGTTCAACATTAGATTCCTCTCAAGTCTAGGTCTTTACCTCAAAAGTAGAAACAAATCAGTACAACCCAAAAATCTCAAGTACCATTCTTATTGAGATCTAAAAAATGCTAAATGCTAGAATTATTTTTCCTATCCATCATTCAACATGGATAGCTAACATTGTTCCAGTTAGAAAGAAGAATGGAGAAATCCACATTTGTGTGGATTTCCATAATCTAAACTAATCGTTACTAAAAGATAATTACCCCTTGTCGTGTTGTCCTCAAAATCAGCTGTGCTCATTTTATAGGATGACCCCTACGGAATTTGTCTATATCATAGTCCACACATTCTAAGTTCATTTTTCAAGGTTAGTCTCCTTGAAATCGTGCGTTGTCCTCTAACCCTTAAGAATGTCTTGTAACATGTTTTAGATTGGCTCCTTGAAGTTCATGAAAATCTGTTTATGTTAAAGGCTTGTCAAATATCGATTTAGTCCTTTTTAGGGAGTTAGAGATTTTTCTGTGTTTACATGCATAGGCGATCAATTTGACCACCAATGCATGTTTCTTATGTTTTTCTCCTTTTAGATGCAAGGGCTGTCGAAATGACTACCCAAACATGTCGGTTGCCCTTTTAAACTATAAGGGCAGTCATATTGACAGCCCCTACATCTTTCTTCATTTCATATTGGCAACGTTTTTGGCTGACAATGCATCTTCGTCTTCATATTTATGAGACTCGTGTGTATTTATTACATTTTTAGTTTCTAGATTTGGAGAATCTTTAATTTATTTTAAATCTTTTTTGATTTGTGTTTGGCTTTGTTTTTTTTGCCTACCTTAGCTGAGTGTTGAAGAATTGAAGCAGATTCCAAACATTTTGCCTTACCCAAAGTTTCATTTTTTTTTTCATATTTCTACAGGTAAGTTCATTTTTACTCCTCTATGTCATGTTATTCTTAAGATTTTTGTTTTAGTTCTTCACGTTTTGTTTTGGTTTGTGTTTTTCATTTTTGGTCTTTATTTCTCTGAGTTTTTGATGCTATAAGATTTACCTTGTCTTTTTAAACCATATGCATGGTCACTTGAAATACCTGCCATTGCATATGTATGAGGTTTATTAATTTGCCCAACCCTGCATATAACTTACCCATTGCAAAAGGCATGCAAGATCAGTGGATTTGATCGACCATGTGTGTTAAATATATTTTACCTTGTTTAACTTCCCATGTGTAAGGGCGGTTAAATCAACCGCCTATACATTTAAGATACAATTTTACCTTAAGTGATTTCCAAACATGTAAGGGCAAGTATAACCACCGCCCGTGCATATGATAACATGCTTTGCCTTTTAACATGTAAAAGCAGTCATTTTGACCAACTTTTCAACCTTCGCCTAAGTTTATCTTCCTACATGCAAAAGCGGCCATTCTAGTTAACCTTACACCTAAAAAACTCCCATATGTAGAGGCGGCTATTTTAGCTGCTCATACACCAAAATGTAATAAACTCACATGTAGGAGTGGTCAAAATGACCGCCCGTGCATGTATTCCTCTAAAAAATTTCCTAACACTGAGAATTTTCGCCTTTTGATACCTTTGGCCCATTTTCTCCCATTTTATCGACTTGTGCGCTCTCTAGCCCTTTCAAGCTCATCTCGTTGAACATGATCATCAATTCGCAGTGTCCCTAATTTGCCAATTTTTCCCCTAACTGCAAGATCATGACTTCTTTGTAGTTTCTGCAAGCAACAAAGGAAAACCACAAGTTTCTCCCTGCAGAAGAGATGGTCAACGCCTTTGAAAAGATGATCTAGAAGAACTTTGAAGATGAAGCATTTTCAATTGCTTCAATGGATAAACTCCAAGATTATCAATCAACCCTTGATAATTTGAAAGACAATCTTGAGAAGTATGAAAAAAGCGATAAAGATGGTGAAAGATACAATCGTCGAAACTCATGTTGTTTCAGACAATACACTTTGACCGGACATTAATGAGATGGAAGCAGTAAAGGACATGTACCATAATTCCCTAAAGAAGAATGATGGTGGCAGCTGATATTTTTCTTCATGCCTTAGTTTATTTTCATTTGTGTATATGCAATTTGTTTTTAGTTTTGGACATATTCACATGTATTTTTCCAAAATGTAATTACATGTGAGACAAAGGAAGTCTTAAGTCAAATAGGACTCTTTTGTTGAATAAGTCAAAGTAGTTAGATTTTCCTATTTTTGCTCCAGATCTCTCCCTAAAAATAAAGAGGGCCCCTATTGTAATTAGTATCTTTTTCTTATGCAATGAAGTGCTGCCTAAGTTGATACTCAACTTTGAGACTTTGTGTTCAAATTGTATGATCAATTCCAACCAATAAAGAAGACAAGTTTTGATATCAAACTTTGTGTTGAATCAAATTTGTATTAGTAAAGATGTACATATGGCATTTTTGCTGATTTCTCTTGTTGATTGATTGGATAAAGTTGTGTTTGGTTATCATGATTGGAGGACGTTCAAGATAAATTATATAAACTTTGTGTTATATTATTTCCTTGAATCTATGTGTGTTGAAAGTGTTTCTTGGTGGAGGATTATAAAGACTTTGAGCTTGTAGTTGTTCACTTTGTATATGAATCATGTTGAGAACTTGTAGACTTTGTGCTATGCTTTTCAATTACATTCATGTGGATCAGTGTTATTGTTAGTTGACAGACTTTGTGCTCCAATTGGTGATATAGTTACTTTTAAAATCTTTATGGGGATAATTTGAAGACTTTGTGCTTGAGATTATTCACTTGGTTTGTGAATCTTTTTGTGAAGTGAGTTGAAAGACATTGTGCTTCAACTCACAAGAATATTGGTAATTATTCTTTAGGTTAATGTTAGAAGTGTAGAAGCATTATTGAATATTACCGTGAAACATTGTAAACATCTTTTCTGAAAGAAGAGAAAAGGATGAATGTAACACACCCCCAAAGCTAGTATTTAGTGTAAATAAGTTTGTAATAGTTATAAGGGAACCTCCCCTTGCTGAGAGGAGAGATTTATCTCATCACACTGTGGTTGATATAACCATTTTGCCGTTAGTTAGCTAAATGGCAAAATTCACCCAATAGTTTTTGGTGACTCTATTGGGGATCGAACGCGCAACCAAGAACCTCTCGCCTTTGGTTGAAGCATACCAACCTCATCTTTGTAAAATATATTTTTGTTATATCTTCTCTATTGTTTGTTAAGAGTATGGTTGTCCCAGGTCCATGGGGAAATACATTTGGTCCGTTGAATTTGACTCAGCCTCTACATGAACTACCTCAGGGTTCACGCAAGAACTTTCCCAAGTTCTATGGAGATAGCAAACAACATCTAGATGAGCACAATGCATGTGGTGTTCTCGGAGTGGAGTATGAAGATGTTTCTATGAGACTATTTGTAGAAACACTCCAAGGTGTTGCAGCTGATTGGTTCTTTCACCTTGCACCTAGAACTATCACTGGATGGAATACACTTCGAACTCAGTTTGAAGCAAGATTTAAGCTCATAGAAGATGCTTATGCCTTGTTGGCTTAACTTACACAAATGAAAAAGGAACCACATGAGCCCATGCGTGAGTTCATGGCAAAGTTCAATAAGCTAAAGAATAGGATCCCAACAGTTGCTCAACCTACAGCTGAGAACCTAAAATACTTCTTCATCAATTCATAGTTGTAGCACCAGTTGATCTTGCAATTGCTCAAAGTTTGGAAGTTGAAATGGAGGATGATTTGATCTTGGTAGGAAAATTGAAGAAGGATTCTATTAGGCCTAGTGGGCAGCCCCCTTTGGCTTTACCTTCTACTAGCACCATGGATCCTATGGTGCAAATGTTGGTTGATGAGCTATTAGCTCTGAAAAAATAGTTGTCACGGAGTTTTTACATTCCCCTCTACAAGGACATTTCGAGGAAGACATTCCCAAATACTCTGAATTACCTAGGCAATGCTTCAATGGATCAGAATCAAAATAGGTTTCCTCCACAACAAGGAATACTTGCTTTGGAAGCACCACCTGTGAATGCAGCAATCTTCTATTATGAATCAGAGCAAGACAGTCTACTTCAATCAAAATATGATCAAGGAGAAGATGATGCTAAACTTTTCACGGAAGTTGAAGAGCAATTAGCTAGTGACTCTACCATCAGGTTCCTAAACTTGGAAGATGAGATAGGGCAAGAATAAGTTACTTTTGATGAATCCTATGTTGTTCTCGCATGATCATAGAATCAATTTGATCATCAATGTGGTAGGTGACAACCAAGTAAGTACACCAGATCTTCATCCTTCATCCCTTGTTCCTAAGACTAGTACCCCTAATGTAAAACCTCAAGATTTGAATATTCCATCATCTATAGCAAGTCCATATCAACTTGTTGGTATCATAGATCATGTTGAGGAGACAAAGATTCAAATGCCTAAGGCAAGAATACCTGTTAAGGGTATTATGCAGGAGGTTCATCCTGAAAGGGAGGCCAAGTACACAATGATAAAATCTAAGGATCCGAAGGCTCATATTCTCTTTGAATTTTCTGATATGGGTACTTACTTCTTGATCTCTAATGAAGATCCTGAGTTATTAGATAGTGTTTCAAATGAAGGTCTAGAAACAGATGGATCATTTTCTTCAAGCGAAGAGATTTTGCAGTTGAAAGGAAATAGCATTTCCAAAGGATTAGTTTCTCTAGAGAAACTTTTTGATAAGCATGATCTCTTTGTCAAACAACAACAACAGTTACGACTGAATTCATCAGCAAGAGTGGGAAAATCCAATCTGGATGTAGAAGAAGATCCCAGAATGGCAAACACTAGGAAGTGTTACTCTTTCAATAGTAAAAGAAAAAGAAGTGGAATATCTTTTTTGCTACCTCACAGCAGACAAAACCTTAATATTTTCTCAAAGTAAAGTGACATATTAGTTCATGTATTTTTGTTCAGTTTTAGTGTTTTTGCGTCTTTTTTGTTTTAGTCTTTTTGTGTTTTTGTGTCTTTTATTTTTGCCTGACTCTATAGCCCAATGGAATGGATGAAGGCAGAGACTAGATTCTTCTCCCTTCAATCATTTCAAAGAACAATCGAAGGTAGTTCCTGAGTTAGAGCAAGTTGTCCCTAAAATTAGTTGCACTCATTTTATAGGATGATCCCTATGAAACTTGTCAGTATCATAGTCCACACATTCTAAGTTCATTTTTCAAGGTTAATCTCCTTGAAATCATGTGTTGTCCTCTAACACTTAAGAACATTTTGTAACATATTTTAGATTGGCTCCTTGAAGTTTGTGAAAATCTGATTACGTTACAGGCTTGTCAAATATCAATTTTGACCTTTTTAGGGAGTTAGAGATTTTTCTGTGTTTACATGCATGGGGGGTCAATTTGACCACCAATGCATGTTTCTTATGTTTTTCTCCTTTTAGATGCAAGGGTGGTCGAAATGACCACCCAAACATATCGGTTGCCCTTTTAAAGCGTAAGGGCGGTCATATTGACCACCCCTAAATCTTCCTTCATTTCTTATGCTAAGGTGGTGTTTTTGGCCGACAATGCATTTTTGTCTTCGTATTTATGAGACTCGTGTGTATTTATTACATTTTTAGTTTCTAGATTTGGAAAATCTTTAAGTTATTTTAAATCTTTTTCGCTTTGTGTTTTGCTTTGTTTTTGTTCTGTCTGCATTACCTAAGCATTGACGAATTGAAGTGGATTTCAAAGATTTCGCCTTACCCAAAGTTTCATTTTCTTCTTCATGTTTCTATAGGTAAGTTCATTTTTACTCCTTTGTGTTGTGTTATTCTTAAGATTTTCATTTTAGTTTTTCGCGTTTTGTTTTGGTTTGTGTTTTTCATTTTTGGTCTTTGTTTCTCTGAGTTTTCGATGCTATAAGATTTACCTTGTCTTTTTAAACTATGTGCATGGTAGGTGAATTTTCCCGACCTTGTATATAACTTACCCATTGCAAAAGGCATGCAAGATCGGTGGATTTGACTAAACCTACGTGTTAAATATGTTTTACCTTGTTTAACTTCCCATGTGTAAGGGCGGTTAAATCAACCACCTATACATTTAAGATGTATAATTTTACCTTAAGTGATTTCCAAACATGTAAGGGCGGGTATAACCACCACCCGTGCATATGATAACATGCTTTGCCTTTTAACATGCAAAAGCAGTCATTTTGACCAACTTTTCAACCTTTGCCTAAGTTTATATTCTTACATGCAAAAGTCAGCCATTTTGGCTGACCTTACACCTGAAAACAAACTCCCATATGCAGAGGTGGCTATTTTGGCTGATCATACACCAAAATGCAATAAACTCACATGCAGGAGTGGTCAAAATGACCGCCCATTCATGTCTTCCTCTGAGAATTTTCGTAACACTGAGAATTTTCACCTTTTGATACCTTTGGCCCACTTTCTCCCAATTTCTCAACTTGTGTGCTCTCTAGCCCTTTCAAGCTCATCTCGCTGAACATGATCATCAATTTGTAGTGTCCCTAATTTGCTAATTTTTCCCCTAACTGTGAGATCATGACTTCTTTGTAGTTTTTGCAAGCAACAAAGGAAAATCACAAGTTTCTCCCTACAAAAGAGATGGTCGATGCCTTTGAAAAGATGATCTAGAAGAACTTTGAAGATGAAGCATTTTCAATTGCTTCAATGGATAAACTCCAAGATTATCAGTCAACCCGTGATAATTTGAAAGACAATCTTGAGAAGCATGAAAAAGGCGATAAAGATGGTGAAAGATACAATCGTCAAAACTCATGTTGTTTCAGACAATACACTTGGACCAGACATTTATGAGATGGAAGCAGTAAAGGACATGTACCATAATTCCCTAAAGAAGAATCATGGTGGCAGCTGATATTCTTCTTCGTGCCTTAGTTTATTTTCATTTTTTTATATGAGATTTGCTTTTAATTTTGGACATATTCACATGTTTTTTTCCAAAATGTAATTACATGTGAGACAAAGGAAGTCTTAAGTCAAATAGGACTCTTTTGTTGAATAAGTCAAAGTAGTTAGATTTTCCTATTTTTGCTCCAGGCCTCTCCCTATAAATAAAGAGGGCCCCTATTGTAATTAGTATCATTTTCTTATGCAACGAAGTGCTGCCTAAGTTGATACTCAACTTTGATACTTTGTGTTCAAATTGTATGATCAATTCCAACCAATAAAGAAGACAAGTTTTGATATCAAACTTTGTGTTGAATTGAATTTGTATTAGTGAAGATGTACATATGGCATTTTTGTTGATTTCTCTTGTTGATTGATTGGATAAAGTGGTGTTTGGTTATCATGATTGGAGGACATTCAAGATAAATTATATAAACTTTGTGTTATATTATTTCCTTGAATCTATGTGTGTTGTAAGTGTTTCTTAGTGGAGGATTATAAAGACTTTGAGCTTGTAGTTGTTCACTTTGTATATGAATCATGTTGAGAACTTGTAGACTTTGTGCTATGATTTTCAATTACATTCATGTGGATCAGTGGTATTATTAGTTGACAGACTTTGTCCTCCAACTGGTGATACGGTTACTTTTAAAATCTTTCTGCGGATAATTTGAAGACTTTGTGCTTGAGATTATTCACTTGGTTTGTGAATCTTTTTGTGAAGTGAGTTGAAAGACTTTGTGCTTCAACTCACAAGAATATTGGTAATTACTGTTTAGGTTAATGTTAGAAGTGTAGAAGTATTATTGAATATTACCATGAAATATTGTAAACATCTTTTCTGAAAGAAGAGAAAAGGATGAATGTAACACACCCCCAAAGCTAGTATTTAGTGTAAATAAGTTTGTAATAGTTAAAAGGGAACCTCCCCTTGCTTAGAGGAGAGATTTATCACATCACACTGTGGTTGATATAACCATTTTATCGTTAGTTAGCTAAATGACAAAATATTCAACCAACATGTCGGTAATGGATCAAGTTCTACAAAAGGTGACAGGTTCAGAGATGTTGTCTATGTTAGATGATTTTTTAGGATGCAACCAAGTGGAAGTAAGTGAAGAAGATCTTCACAAATCCAACTTCACTACTCCATGGGGCACTTTTGCATATTGCAAGATGCCCTTTGGATTGATCAAATCCAGTGCCACTTTTTAAAGGGTGATGGACCTGGCTTTCCACGATGAGATGGGTAAGTTTATTGTATTTTACCTTGAGTATTTGACTATCTTCTCCAAGAATCACCAAGATCATTGTTATCACTTACAGCAAGTGCTTGAAAGGTGCCACCAACATGATATCTCACTTACTCCCAAGAAATGCATTTTTGGGGTTACAAAAGGTAAGCTTCTTGGGCACATCATGTCTAAGGAAGGTACCAAGATTGATCCTGAGTGGGTCAAATCCATCCATAGTCTTACCCTGCCTTCCAATAAGATAGCGGTACATTCTTTCTTTGGGAAGGTATGTTGGCAAGAGACACTATATGGATTCATGGTTGTTGTCATTGATGGCAACAAAGGTCATCCCACATATTCGCAAGTCATGGTGTGTCTCTACCGGAAGTTAGAATGAAGATTGTTGTGGTCCGGTGAACAAGAACAGAGCATGTGGCAAGGTCCGACAGATTGGTCCGGATCTCTCAGAGGAAGTGTCTTGGTGCAGTGCAGATTTGGGGAAGTCAAAAGGACTACCTTGAGTAGTATATTCCAAGGATTTAGCCTCCGGTGATGGACAAGAAAGAAGATATGAATAGTTGAGTACTAGATTCCTAAAAGATAGTGAGAACAAAGGAAGAGCTGACTGACAGAGTATCAGACTATTTTCTGGATGTGTTACTATTGATGGTAAAGGTTGTGAAGGCATGAATCATGTTTGGCTGACATGATTAATGATATCTACAAGTATATGCTTGATCCGCATTACTTGATATGCAAGGATTCGGCCGACAGAACAAAGTTTGTGAGAAGATAGACTATTCCGAGTGCCAACTAGAAAGATAATGAAATCACTAGTGTGGATATAAATAGAGGATGGATTTTCTTGTGAGCAGTGTAGTTGAGTTATGTGTTATGCGAATAAGTGCAGAGCAGAGCAGAAGTAGTAAGAAAGATCCGGTATGTGAAAGGAAAGTAGAATAAAGAACAGAGGAAAGATGAAGTGTAGCAGATCAGTGTACTGAGTCTAACCGGAATTGAACTCCAGCATATGTAGATGCTTCCAATCAGTTCAAGTATTGTATAACATTCTTTTGTAGACAGTGTGTCTCTTTGTAGGCAGTGTGCCTCTTTGTGAGCAATGTGCTCGGCCAGTGAGCCCTAATTGGCAAGTGCCATTTTTGTAACTCCTTATTCTTCTAACAGAGAATAATCTTTGGGTTAATCACCCCGTGGTTTTCTCCCTTAACAGGGCTTCCATGTCAAAAATACTATGTCATGTGTTTCTCATTTCATGGTAATATTTTTATGTTGATTCAATGCTGCATTAATTAATAAGAAAGTTCAAAAGAAGAAATAATTAGGATAATTGATTCACCCCCCCTCTCAGTTATCAACAATTGGTATCAGAGCTAAGTTCCTCCTAATAGAGCCTAACAGCTTGAGGAAGATCTGGGAGTTCAAATGGATGCATATGGTTTAAGGGAGCAACTCAAGACTGCCCTTGAGGATCTTGAACAGTCAAACTCTGAAGTCAATGAATTAAAGGAAAGACTAAAACAGGCTGATGAATTCATGAGAGAACTAAAGGACAAATTAAGTCTCTCTATGAAAAAGAGAAAGGAGCTGCTCCAACAATTAGCAAGACAAAGTGAAGAAAGCAATACAAATGAAGAATTGACTGAGAAAACTAAGTTATGTGAAAAGTTATCAAAAGAAGTCATTATGTTAAGACATGAAATGGAATCAGGAACTATAAAGTTTACTCAAGAGATTGAAGAAAAAAGAAAAGCTGAAGACAATCTAAGACAATCTCTTAAAGAGAAATCAGAAGAATGCCACCAGATGGACAGGATTATCAGACATCTTGAATATGATCTTGAAGATGGCAAAGATAATGAAGAAAAACTTGAGGATCAAATTGTCTCTCTCAAAAGAGATCTTCAAACAGCAAATGAATATAAAGAAAAATTCAAGATAAGTTCTACCCAACTTGAAGTACTTCTTGGAAGTCAAAAGAGGACAGATGACAAGTATGGTTTGGGATATGAGAAAGGAGAAAGCTCCAGATCCGGTCAAAAGAATTTTAGATCAGAAAATCCAAGGAATAGGCCTAGAAGACCTCTAGTAAGGCAGCCCAATGCTCAAAGATATCCATCCTTCAATGGATACTGCCACAGCTGCAATCACTTTGGTCACAAAGCTAATCAGTGCAGAAAGAGAATGAATCAGACTAATCCATCCTTCTCCGGAGAGTGCTTTAACTGCAAAAGGTATGGACACAAGTCTCATGAATGCAGAAATATGCAAGTAAACAAATCATTCAATGGTAGATGCTTTGCATGCAATAGAGTAGGTCATATGGCTAATCAATGCAGATCAAGAGGTTATCAGTCAAATATGCAAAGAAATGTTATTTGCCAAATCTATAATAGGTCCGGTCATAATGCTAAAGTCTGCAGAAACAAGAATCAGGACAAAAGAGGTCCGGTGTATAATCAGAATCAAGACAAGGGTAAACAAAAGATGAATGCGGATGAAGTTAGGAATCAGATGAGCAAGATTTGGGTAAAGAAAAGTTTAGAGAATATAGAAGTTGGATCTGCACCAGACTCTGGTGCTGATATTCCTTTTGAAAATTAAAAAGTGAGCTCTGGCTCAGGGGGAGACTCAAAGAAAATCCTGTTCCCCAGCCAATCAAGTGGTGCCGGATGTGGCACAAGATGCGGAGTAAAGGGTTTGAAGATATAAGTCTTGAGATGATCTAGATAAGATTTCAGAGGTCTGCATGGAGATGTAAAGAAGTTGTGATCGATCAAATAAGACCTGTTCTGGGAGATGCTTCGGAATGACAGAGGATTACAAAAAGGATCCGGAGAGATCCGGAAATGCATTGTCTTATTCTGTGGATTGGACAGAGTGTTTGGGATGTCCTTGTGATGTGTCATCTTGATTTATTCATAGTTGGAAGATTTGCATGATGTTCATAGATCAGGACTGATCCGGTATTCCAAGTTATCCGAATAAGGCAAACCGGAACAATGTAGGTCGAACATTTATTGCAAACAGATATTAGGGTTTGCGAAACAATATAAGGGATTTCTCAATAATCACTTGATCATTCCACACCTAAGAAGAAGCAAAAAGTGGAGCTCTGCAACAAAATTCATCAAGTTCACCGAAGATCACTTGCAGAAGTTACTACATATAGAAATCAATCCAACCACTCCGTATATCCGAAGGCGCATAAGGTATTTTACGTTTTCAATATCTCACTGCAAATCTTTGAAAAATGGCTACTCCGAATATAGTTAAGATCTCTGATAGACCTCGCCCCACATTCAAGAAACATCCATACAAATCTTTGGAAGTAGATCCACTAGGAGCCTTCTCCAGTGTTCCGCATGGTGTATTGCATACGGAGGACATTAGGGTTTACATTCATGCAAATTTTGAAGACTTTGGAGAATCAAAACTGATGGATATCTATCACAAATAGTTGATAGATGACTCCTTTGAGATTAAACCTCAGTACAAAGCCATCCGAGACAAACACTTTGCACAGTGCATCCATTTCCCCTGTTTTGAAGAAGATGAATGGGTCCGGTATGTACTAAGTAGAGTGCATGACAACTTCCTATGGTTGAACAAGCCCTTCAAGATCACCAAAGATGCAATTAGGGCTGTAACCAGTCTGCACTCATCTGGTGGATTACCTATTCTCAAGTCTGTCAAAAATTAGACAGTTAGTGATGCAACCGGATCTAAGTTTGACAAGAGAGCTATGACAGTTGAAGACATCACTGAACCGGATGTCAAATTTGCATCTATGATAATTGGTTACAAAATCTATCACTCCAGTAGGGAAAATTTAGTACCGGGAACTGCAATCTACACAGCTTATCAAATGTTAAAGGAGAATGCAGACTATGACTTGTGTGAGCTTCTTGTAAACCAACTTTTTGAAAATCTGCAGAAGATCAAGAAGGACAAGAAAAACTCCTTCAAGTATGGCAATTTGATCCTTTGTCTCTTCTTTTATTACATGAATGAGCTTCCCGGATCCAGTGGATGGATATGGCAGAATGACAGACAGTTGCCATCCAAATTAGAGATTATTTGCACGGACTTGGGGATGCTAAAGCAAGAAAAACAGCTCTATGGGGATATTTCAAGAACTTCCAGAGCATGATGCATGCAAGAGAAAGAATACCCCAATCCCTTGTTGAAAAGTACAAAGACATAGTATGCTTTATGGTAGAAACAGATCAGTGTCTAATGGAGGCAGTAGAACCAAGAACTGTGTGGATCATGCCCATGGGGTATGAAGTGGATGAACAGATAGTGGAGCTGCATGTTCAACACATGCTAAGTCAGCCTAAAGATCCAAAGGCAGAAAGGTTCGGAACATTTGAGGAACTAAGTATAAAAATTCATGTTGAACTCAGAGAACCGGAGATCAAGAGGAAAGTTAGAAAAGAAGTAGAACACATAGCACAAGGCCTTAGAATCTCCATGGAAGCACTTGATGCTCACCGGAAGAAGGAAGGGGATGAGAAAGAGAAGAAGAGGGTAGAAAAGAAAAGTGAAGAAAGTGTTCCGGTTGAAACTTCCACCCGGACCAGATCATCAAAAAGATCTGCACCTCCCACAACCAAAAGCTCAAAACCGGAAGTCCAGGCATCCGGTAAAAGATCTAAGACAAAAGCCACAAGGGCTTATGAAAGCCAAAAGGATGAAGAGGAAACTGAGTCAGATGAGGGAGTAAAAGAAATAAAGAAGCAGAAGAAGAAAGGATCTGGTAAACCCTCCACAGGCCAAGACAAGGAAGAAATGATAGAGGAATTTGTTGAAAAGCCCACCCTGTCTCTAGACAGTGTAGTCAAATTAGTCACTGTGGATGGGAACCTTCAACCAGTGGCTGAATTCTATGATGACTACAATGAGGCAGATCAAAAGATCCTGCAGGAAGCTACAATCAGGTACCTGAACATTTACAATAAAGCTTTTATTGAGATTATCTCCGAAATTCCTAAGAGTCTAGAGAAGGAATTAGAAATAAGAAAGAACAATGCCATGGCAAAAGACCTTGAGATCAGGGAACAGATAGCTATTCAGCTATATCCTTCAATTGATCACAAAACAATGAACATGGTATTCAAAGACTGCAAGGATGAATTCAGAAGCAAAGCAAGGATGAATCAATTTATGCTTGGTGAGACCGACAAAGTAGCCAAGGACACTGAAGAGATCCTCCAGAATACATTCAAAAGGTTCAACATTCCTATTGTAGAGGACTTAGGTGTAGAAACAACTGTGGACTTGGAATCATCTGCTCCGGAAGAAGTGGCCCTTGAACAGAGTAACATCTCTCCTCCGGTTTCCCCTACAGTCTTTGGATCCCAAGAGAAATTACAGGAGAAAGAAGCAACAGTAAAAGAAAAAGAGGTTGACTGCACCAAGGATGCAGAGAAAAAGAAGATTCCAACAGAGAAAACCACAACTGAAAGTGGTAAGAATGTGGAAGGAGAAAAGACTCCAAAGGACAAAACTGCAGAAGAAAAGAAACATCTGTCTCCGGCAAGAGACACTGCACAAACTGTTCAAAAATTTCTGAGCCAAGAAATAATAGGGATTGATGAACCGGAGCTTCTAAAAGGCCCATTCAACTTTGACTCTCTCTCTCCGGTACAGATGATGAAGATAGCTTCATTTGCAAATGCTAAGGCAAATGAAAAACTCCTAAAGTCTCATATGGAAGACTGTGAGTTGATAGAGGCTGCTTCCGGAGTGCTTGAAAAGATTATGCCATTAGTCCAGATAGATCCGACAGCCTCCTCTTCCGGTAATCTCAAAACCTTAGTCAGCAGTGTTGATACACATTTTGATTCTCTAGAAAAATCAGCTGAAGAAAAGGTCCGGAAGGAATTTTTGGACAAGAGATTTTCAGAAGTACTAGGATTAATCTCTAATGATAGAAGAAATATGAGTATTGGAATAAAGAGCTTAGAAAATGCTCTTAAGGATGGCGGTGACATCTACAAATTTTGTATCTCCTGGTCAAAGGCAACAGTAGAAATTGATAAGAAAATAAAAGAGGAACAGGACAAACTACAAAGTTTATCTCAAAGTTTTGATCCTCTCTCTTCCTCCATAGTGAATCAAGAATGTCAAACTATTGCAATCACAAATGCAATAAAGAACTTTGAGAAGGAAAGGAAGAATATAACTAACCGGATGGGAGAACTTAGAAGGATTATAATCCCTAAGTTAGAAACTATGCATGAAGCCATCAGTGATGCTCAGACTACCGCCCAAACAAATGATCCGACAGATCTCAAAAGGGCAGAAGCTTTTGCATTTTTGTTAAGTGGTCACATTTCAATTTTGGACAGAATGAAGCAAAGTTGGGCTACAGAAATGGTCCAATTGAAGACATCCTTTGCAGACATTCTTCAGTTTATGTGAGTATGTAAATATGCGGCTATGTATAGTAAATCTTTGAAAATTTTGGTGTGCGGACCCTACCCTTTGCCATTGATGTCAAAGGGGGAGTGAGGAGCAGTGAAAAATGAGGAATCTAACTAAGGGGGAGTTCCAGAAATTGTATATAAAGATAGAGCATCAGCCAAGGGGGAGCATAGTGTAAACACTTAGTCATTTTTCACTAAGTGTTGCCATCAATGCCAAAGGGGGAGATTGTTGGCAAGAGACACTATATGGATTCATGGTTGTTGTCATTGATGGCAACAAAGGTCATCCCACATATCCGCAAGTCATGGTGTGTCTCTACCGGAAGTCAGAATGAAGATTGTTGTGGTCCGGTGAACAAGAACAGAGCATGTGGCAAGGTCCGACAGATTGGTCCGGATCTCTCAGAGAAGTGTCTTGGTGCAGTGCGGATTTGGGGAAGTCAAAAGGACTACCTTGAGTAGTATATTCCAAGGATTTAGCCTCTGGTGATGGACAAGAAAGAAGATATGAATAGTTGAGTACCAGATTCCTGAAAGACAGTGAGAACAGAGGAAGAACTGACTGACAGAGTATCAGACTATTTTCCGGATGTGTTACTGTTGATGGTAAAGGTTGTGAAGGCATGAATCATGTTTGGCTGACATGATTAATGATATCTACAAGTATATTCTTGATCCACATTACTTGATATGCAAGGATTCAGCCGACAGAACAAAGTTTGTGAGAAGATAGACTATTCCAGGTGCCGACTAGAAAGATAATGAAATCACTAGTGCGGATATAAATAGAGGATGGATTTTGTTGTGAGCAGTGTAGTTGAGTTATGTGTTATGAGAATAAGTGCAGAGCAGAGCAGAAGTAGTAAGAAAGATCCGGTATGTGAAAGGAAAGCAGAATAAAGAACAGAGGAAAGATGAAGTGCAGCAGATCAGTGTACTGAGTCTAACCGGAACTAAACTCCAGCATATGTAGATGCTTCCAATCAGTTCAAGTATTGTATAACATTCTTTTGTAGACAGTGTGTCTCTTTGTAGGCAGTGTGCCTCTTTGTGAGCAGTGTGCTCGGGCAGTGAGCCCTAATTGGCAAGTGCAATTTTTGTAACTCCTTATTCTTCTAATAGAGAATAATCTTTGGGTTAATCACCCCGTGGTTTTCTCCCTTAACAGGGTTTCCACTTCAAAAATACTGTGTCATGTGTTTCTCATTTCATGGTAATGTTTTTATGTTGATTCAATGCTGCATTAATTAATAAGAAAGTTCAAAAGAAGAAATAATTAGGATAACTGATTCACCCCCCCCTCTCAATTATCAACAAGGTAAACTTCCTATGAAGATTTTTTCTAGAATTTGCTACGAAGACACGTCATATCATGGATATGATGAAAGGAAAATCCACCTTTCATTGGAGTGCAGAAGGGAAAGTTACATTTCATGACATGTTCCAATCTCATTCTACTCAGAATATACCAAAAACTTCATCATGTATAGTTATTCTTCAGAGCATACTCCATCCACCATCTTGGTGCAGAAGAACACATAAGGAATTGAATCTCCAATAGCTTTCATGAGTTGTCCTCTAAAGACTCGTGAGCGCAAGTACTCACCAATGGAGAAACATACTTACACCATGGTAAAAGCATTTAAACACTTTAGGTATTACATTCTCAATTCCCATACTATTGCATTGGTGCCTGATTCAGCGGTCAAGTCCATCTTGACTCAACAAGAATTTGGTCTAGTAAGAGAGATAATTAGATTTCCAAGATCCAAGAGTATGAAATGGAAATTAGGCCCACAAATCTAGTACATGCGAAAGGTTTATGCCAGCTTATTGCTAACAACAAACTAGAAGATAGTATTTGATGTTGAGGAAGTGAATATTGAAGGACTTCCCATAGTCTTGTTTGCGACCACAACAAATGAGTGGTATTCCAACATTGCACACTTCCTCACATATGGAGAGTGTCACAAGTATTTGTCATACAAAGAGAAAAGGACAATCAAGCTTAAGGCCAAAAACTTTGTTCTTTGGGACAATGGTTTGCACAAAAGAAGCATTGACAAAAATTTTCTACGATGTGTAGACAAAGCACAACAAGGCAATTAGTTGGAGTCTTTTCATAGCTTAGCATGTGGAGGGCATTTCTCAGCTCTAGTTACAACTCACAAAATTTTGAAAGAAAGGTACTACTAGCCCACACTTTTTTAGGATGCATACAACTGGGTGCGTAAGTGTGAATTGTGCTAGCAGTTTGTGGGGAAACCCAAGTTAGCAGCCTTACCCCTCAAGCCAGTGGTGATTGTTATGGGAAAATGTTCATGAATATCAATAATACCCAATAACTCAATGAAATAAGAAACAAAGAACTCAAACCTTGCAAACCTCCTTACTTCATGGCGTCCATTGATCGCCTATCTCAAATGATCTTGTGTATGAATATGGCCCTCAGAAGGTGCACTTCCTTGCTATTTTCCAAGATGTCAAGTGGGAATGGCTATGATAGGTTTACAATCAAGAGATTCTTCAACACAATTGCAATGATAAAAGGGTGATCGCAAGCTATGGAATGATTTGGTGCCAAAGGCGCGCCGTAATTCATGCAGAGTAAGTTTACTAAAATCTTGGATGATAGAAATAGAGGAATAGGGTTTTACTTATAGACTTGTGAGAGAGAAGATCAATGGTATAGAATGAATAAAAAGATCAACAGTAAAGGATACTTGAGAGGATGTGTGTAAATAGGAAGAGGACATGTGTCCTGCTCTATTTTGCATGAGAGGAATTAATAAAATAGAAGAAAGAGTTAACTAAAGAGATTAATCAATTAATAAAATAGATTAACTAGTTAATTGATTAGAACTGGAGGATAAATATTTCATGAAGATGAGAAGATATTTTAGCTCAATTAAATATTTGGAATATTCAATTGCATGTGCACAAGGATTGAATTATATTTAGAGATAACTTAATTTTTAGAAGAAATGGACAATTTAAATAAATAATTAGATTTATTTAAATTTAGAGAAGATATTTTGGAAGAAACAATTAAATAATTGGTTTTATTTAATTTAGAATGATTTTGGAAGAACTAATTAAATAATTGGTATTATTTAATTTGTCGGAGGATTTGGAGGAATTTAATTAAATAAATGATTTTATTTAATTGTTGGAAGAATATGAATCAAATAAATAAATTTGTTTATTTATTTATTGATAGAGGAATTTAGATGAAATAAATATTATAATAATTTATTTAGATAGAGTCGTGTAAATTTTAGGTGTATACATTTTACCCCTTTTTGATACAATGTGTTTCATCACGTTGTTTCAAAGAATAATTTTTTCTGATAATGATACATGTCTCAGTTTACCCCTGGTATAGGTTTAACGACGGTAGGATGCCCCCTCAAGAGATTGGATGAGAAGGAAGGTTTGAGGGCATGAGATAGACAATCTTACGATGAAAAGGGTGAAAAAAAATAGGTTAGGATGAAGAAAATGGGCTACGGTTTGAAGAAACGGGAGGAAAAGGTCTTTGGGAAGTAGCCACGGTTGCCACACAGCGAGTTATGGTTCACTTGCTATATATAGAAGTCGGGTCCACAATCCTAGTCATTTGCACACTTGGCTTTTGTTGATTGGTCCCTCAGAGCTTAGGAGAGCACAAGAGCTAAAGCAGTAGCATAGATATGGATATTCCATGTGAGGAACATCAATTTCAGCACATTCAATGGTTTGGGTGGCCAGCTGAGGTAGGACCACTGATACGTACTTCGATAAAACTTGCCTAGGGTCATTTAGTAGCCTTGCTAGGGAGAAGTTGCTTGAATGAATGCACCAAATTATGTTTGAGTGCATATGATGCCCAAAATAGCACATAAGCTACTTCCGTGCATCTGTTATGCGAAGTTGTGCTTTTGTTAAGAAACTGTGCGTGCATGTGATTTGGCTACACTTTTGTTTATTCGACGCATCTACTAGTTAGAGTTGCACATGAGTTGTAATGTGACGCATTTGTTGTGTTTTGTTGCACGTTTGTGCAGAGTTGCACATCTACTCAAAAAGTTAGCACATTTGCCTGGATTGGCGCATTTGTCTTGATACTACCCATTTGCAGCCTGGTTCGGCAAATTTGCATTTTGATACTCAGTTACTTAGCGAAATTGACTCAATTGGCATCTTGATCGATGCCTCAATTGATAAGCAATCTCTGAGATTTGATAGAATCTAGACAAGAGATGATATGCTTGTTTTGATCAATTTGATATGTTAAGTGATAGGATAGTTTGATAGTTGAGCAGGTTTGCTTTGATACAGTTATAGTTGATGCACTATTTTGTTGATTGCAGGAGAATATATCAAATGTTTTGATGTCATGGGAGTAGTTTCCCTTGCCATTGTTGCAGCGCTATATGCTTTCAGAGATTGACCAGTTGGCGCTTGGTGCTATGGGTCTAGATTATGTTTGCTTCATGCCCGAAGTTCATACAAACCTCAGTTTACTGACTACTATGGTGGAGCACTTCCATAGCGAGGATGGGATGTTCCATCTTCCTACTGGTGAGATCACTATTATGTTAGAGGATGTCTACACAATATTACACTTTCCTATAGCAGGTGTGCTTGTAGAGTACAAGTCACAGCGTGATACTGGACAAGAGGAGTGTCGGCGGGTCTTTGATGATCTTCAGCTTCGAGGTCAAGTAATCTCTTGGCATGATATGTATGATTACTATGACTACTTCCCAGGGATTGTGGTGGGATTGATCAGGGGTGTGGTATGCCCCGATTGAAGGTCGCATGGGTTCTCCATTGGCTGGGGCAGGACACTGGAGAGGATGGAAGAGGAGGAGAGGAGGCAGAGGAGACGAGGGTGGTAGAGGAGATGGGGGTGGTAGAGGAGATGATGGAGGGGATGATGGAGTGGATGGTGGAGGGGGAGGTAGGTAGAGATAGAGGTAGAGAGTTGGGGAGGGTCCTTCCTAGTAGGTAGTACAACAGCAGGCTCTGCAGGTGCAACAGTAGGTGCCACAGCAGGCACAGGTACAGGTATAGGCACAACAGGTGCCTTAGGTTCAACAGGTGGTAGCCCCATAGGGGCCACAGGTGTAGGCATAGCCTGACCCATAGTAGCAGGCACATGGAGATGCAATTAATATGCTACGAGGCCAGCTAAGGTAGGTTAGAGCACTGTTGAGAGCTGCAGAGGTAGGGGTGATATATGGTCTTACTGTGGAGTGAGACACAACATTGGCAAGGGTACGAGCCTTGATGGCAAAGAGAGACACGACCATAGCTACCTTGGCTACTAATGGGGCTGCAGGATTTTTGGTGACACAAGTGACTCAGGGCCATGCCCAGGTACATCAGTTGCAAACATAGATTGTACAAATATAGGGTGAGCTTGCTATAGCGCAGGCTCAAACACAATATTACAGGGGGTTATATCATAGGCCAGTGCCGATAAACTAGAGGGCACCTAGCTACAGGAGTCAATCAGTGGCTTTGTAGAGGGCTGGTGGGGCTCATGCTCAGGAGCATTAGTTATGGGCCCACATCAGTCTGGGTTAGGTAGAGAGGGAGGTGGAGAGAGCAGTGTTGGGAGCTATAGTCGATCATAATTGTGGTCAGCCGTAGTCGGGCAACTAAATAATAATGAATTAATTAATGTTGTGCACAGTTAAGTTTAGGAGTGTTATTAGGTTAACCCCAACGGTTGGATAATTGTGGAGTCATTGCCAACAGTTGGTATTGTTGGTTTTTTCCCTGACTGGATACTTTCTCCCAGATTTCCCTACAAGGTAGCCATCAGTGATCAACAGGATCTCTGGGCCAGGGGCCAACAGTATAGGAGATAGACTCTATTTTTATCTCCTCTTCTTCTTCAGGCTCTGCAAAACCTAGGGGGGTATTCCCTATTCAACACCCATGAGAATATGCTTATGGATTGGCTTGGGATGTTAACACAATGCAGATAAGTCCTCCTATAAGTAGACCAAAACTGTGAGATAAGAGCAAAGGGGCTAGCCTTGGGCCTATGTTCAGTTGTGAATCAGAGGACTTTGGGTCCTAAAACTACTTCTACAGTCCTAATGGTTGTGGAGTTGAAGTTTGAGTTTGATTTGCATACGGATGTGAAACTTGGACTTTGGGTTACAACAGAGATACCAAGCCAGATCGGTGCCTATCTAGGGCTCGGAGTCAGTAGACATATATATGTGAATGTTTACCATAGAGATAAAACATTAGATTTCAAGGGGGTTCTGAACTGTCTGCCTTACAGACAATACCCAAGAAAGAGTATTAGGTCATTTCTTCTTACAAACATCCTTTCTGCAATGTATTTTCCTCAACACATAGTCCAAAACATTCAATCCACTCCTTGAGCAGAGGTAAGAGACTAAGCATTCAATATAGAAAACCTATATTCTAGAATCTATAACACCCCTTAGATGTCCAGAATCAGAAGAAAAACACATTCAGTCTGGAGACAAATAACAAAACACATGCTATGAAACATTATTCATTTAAGTCAACATGAAATCAATAATTCTATGCATAATACATACAACATACAACTCATAAACTACCAGAGAAACCTAAAATTAGGATCACTAGAAAGTTGTACTCCTATTGCACCACCAAAATTTGTCCAAGTTTCCAACCAACCGAAATGAGTAACAGAGTCCCTCTAATACCATAGGGAACTGTACCTAGCAATTAATTACATGGCCATTTAAAATTCACTAGATACAGTACATGAGAACAATGGCGCTTATCAAAAGTAAATGCAGCGCTTATCAAAAGTAAATGCAGCAGGTATGGGAAGAGACAGGGGAGGCCTCGAGCCTTGCGCCGCCACCTGGAAATCCTCATCCACGATCAGGTAGTTTGATCATCCACGCCATCTCCCACACCTCTGCACAACTGTCATTAAAGGCCTCAACCACCCATAGCCATCAGAAAATGTAGCAACTGGGCCTTTGAAAACTTCCCACCAAAATGTATTATGCTTATATTTCAAAAATGCAGGAAGCATTAGTCCCACATGCACCCCGCGAAGACTTTCCTAACACTTTATAAGCATGGCCGTGAGCATACTAAGTGTCAAGCATTTTGCCCCACTCGACCCACGAACCCACCGCTAGTGGTCACCACTCCATCTCCCATCTCCGTCGATGTGACCTACACCATCGGTACCACAAAAAACCCTCCTGCCGACAACACTAATCTCACCGATGAACATCCCTTGCTAGGTCCTTGGCGAGACATTAACCATCGAAGCGACAAAAAGCTCCTTCGCCGATATCACCTGTCACACCGATGACCACTCCATACTCCCTTGTCGGCTAGACATCAACCATTGGCCAAACTCAAGCATATATCTCTGATCCCACAACTCCTGCCGATATACAAATACCCATCAGCCAGATACAAGCTGTCGAAATGACCTCCAACGGCTAGCCTGATACGCAATGTTAAGCCGATGGACACCTTCAAAATTGCACACCGCCCTCTGTTGGTGAGACCAAACACATCGACAGGGCCAAACACTCCTCCGCCGATAACACATATTACCCCGATGCAAACCCTAAGCCACATTTTGTCAGCCAGACCAGCTCCGTCGGAAAGACATCAACCCTGGTCATGATATACCATATCACACTGACACCACCTTCATCAGCTGAACACCAATGCATTCCTTGTCGCCAAGACAATCTCCATTGTCACCCTGACATGTCGAACGTCAACTCCACCGTCAACCAGACCTCCAACTGTCGACCCAACATGAAACTCCTTCGCCAATAGCCATCACTACACCAATGATACCATCGGGCAAACCAAACGCATTGGATCAACCTTCCCCAGTCTGCCCGATAGACCATGTCGTGCCGATGGCACAATACAAATTACACATTGTCGGTAAGACCCTTAGCATCGGTGAACCCTCCGACTGCTTGGCCGATAGTCTTCATTACGCCGATGGCACTCCCATCGGCCAGACACCTCACATCGGTGGCCCATAAAATTCCTCTGCCAATAGACCAAGCTCTCGCTGACCACACACACACACCCTTATCAGCCAGACCAAACTGTCGGAGTGACCAAAAAAATTGTTGCACTGATAATGTAAGTCATCCCGATAGCATCTTCCGTCAGGGTAACCCCCTCCCGTCAGTGGAACCAAAAATAAATCGGTCGATAGCACTACTCTCGCCGATGGATAGGAAGACTTAGGGTTGAAAAGAAAGACCTGCAAACACCAAAAGCCTGAACCCTAGACCAAAAAGATTACCAACACTGGCTCCAATTGGGGACGTGTAGGTGCAAAACTACAGCGAGAACTAGATCTCCGGGCAAACCAGGCAAAACACAAAAACAAGCACCAATTGTACAAGATATTCACAATGTAGACATACTTTTACAAATGTGCACTGAGGTAGATCACTTATGCAAAATAAAACTTGAGGAATTGACCATGCACAGGTAATTCCAGCATCTCACCATCTAGGGCTTGGAGGACATAAGAATCCTCCCCATGAGTATTGCAAATCTGATATGGGCCCATCCATAAGGGTTCAAACTTACCATGTTTGCCTTTGTCCTGACCTTTTGCATTCCAGATGAGCACCCAGTCATTTATCTGGAACTTCCTTTCTGCAGCTCTCTTGTCAAACAGATACTTCACACTTTGTTGTCTCTTGAGATTGATCTGGTGGGCTTTCCTTCTGCTTTCATCCAGTGCAACCAGCTGGTTTATCCTTTCTGTCATGGAGTCTTCACTCTCCTCATCATTCTCTTGGATGAATCTATAAACTGGTAAGAGATTGTTTATAGGCAGCCCGACTGATGCACCATATACCAGCTCAAAAGGGGACCTTACAATTGCCTTCTTTACTGTCACCCTATCAGCCCATAATGCCAACTTCAACTTTGAATCTTAAGCTCTCTTGTTCTTATCCACTATCCTGTTGATGATTTTCATGAGGCTTTTATTGCTTGATTCTGCCTAACCATTTCCTTGTGGGTGGTATGGTGATGCATATGATAAATTTATCCCATATTTGTTGCAAAAATCAACAAATTCACCAGATCTAAAGCACATAGCATTATCAATGACTATCTTGAATGGTACTCCAAACCTGATAATAATATTTTCCAGTATGAAATCCATCACCACCTTACTTGTAGCCCTCTTAGTTGGAATGGCCTCAATCCATTTAGTGAAGTAATCAGTTGCTACCAAAATCCAACTGTGTCCCCCACTTGACTTTTCTGCAATTTCCCCTATGAAGTCAATTCCCCATTGCTGAAATGGAGCATCCATAGTTACAGTTCTAAGGGGCAATGCACCTTCATATCTTAACTTTCCTGAGAACCTTTGGCAAGGGTCACATTTCCTTACTAGCCTTTGTGCATCTGAAAAGAGAGTGGGCCACCAATATCCTGCCCTAAGGATCTTATGAGCTATTGTTTGGGTAGTATAATGTCCACCACACAATCCTTTATGCATGTCATTCAAAACATTGTTAGCTTCATCTTCATCCACACATCTTAGCAGCACACCATCAGGGTTCTTCCAGTACAGCTCACCTTGAACAATAACATACCTGATTGCATGTAATTTTAAGGTCCTCTTTTGACTGTCATTGAAATGAGAAGGACAATTCAGATTTTGCAAGTAATATATGATGTCCTTATACCATTCAGATTTTGATACATTAACATTCTCATTCTGGACTGCATTGACTTGGCATGCTTCCAAGTTTGACTGTGCCATCATTTTGGCTAATCCTTGTCCTCCTACCAACTTGGTAATTTGTATTTCTATGTTAAACTTCTGCAGTTTGTTTATCCATCTGCACCTTCTTCCTGTTACCTCCTGCTGAGTGAAGATGTCCTTGACTACTGCATGAGGCACATATGCAACTATCTGGGATCCTACCAGGTATGGCCTGAAACTCTTGATTGATCTGACTAGTGCATATGCTTGTTTCTCCATGATATCATATTTTAACTCGGAAGCCTGCAAGGACATACTGAAGAAAGCTATGGGTTGCTCAAAACCATCCTCATTTTTCTGTAACAAACATGCAGCAACAGTGTGGAAAGAAGCAAATGAAAACAATTGAAATGGCCTAGAGAAATTAGGAGATTTAAGAACAGGGGCCATCTTGATTGCTTCCTTGATGTCCTGAAAAGATCTGCTTGCTTCACCTTCCCAATTGACAGTCTCACCTTTCTTCAACATTTTAGAAATGTTCCTTGTGGTTTCTGCAAAGTTGGGAACAAATCTCCTAACAAAATTTATTTGTGCAAAGAAGGACTGGATTCCTTTTACTATCTTTGGCATCTGAATCCTATCAATTGCATCTACTCTTTCAGGATCAATCCTAACTCCATCTTTGGAAACAATGTACCCTAGGAGCTTTCCTTCAACCACCCGAAAAGCACACTTCTTTGGATTTAGAGAAATTCCATACTCTAGTGCTCTAATGAAAATCTATTCTAAATGCATACAATGCTGCTCTTCCTTCTTTGAATAGGCAGTCAGATCATCCTGATAAACAACCAAGATTGAATCAATCAACCCTACAAAAGCAACATCCATTGCTCTTTGAAATGTAGCACCTACATTCGTTAGCCCAAATGGCATTCTAACATATACATATGTTCCCCATGGAGTGGTGAAGGCAGTCTTGTATTGTTCTGATTCCTTTACCTTCACCTGATTGTAACCCGAGAATCCATCCATCATGGATAGGAGTTCACAACTAGTCACTTTCTACAACATAGCTTCCATATTAGGCAATGGGTAATTATCCTTTAAGGAGGATACATTCAAATTTCTAAAGTCAACACAAAGCCTAATATCACCATTCTTTTTTCTGACTGGGACAAGGTTAGACACCCAAGTTGAATGTTTGATTGGCACAATTATTCCAACCTCCCTAAGCTTTTTGAGTTCTTGCATTTTTGGAGCCAAGGTAGGATTAATAGGCCTTTGCTTCTATCTAAATGGCTTAGCTCCAGGCTTCAAAGGGATCTCATGCTGGAATAGGTCTTCTCTATAAGCTTTGAGGTCTTCATATGACCAGGCAAAAACATGCTTATATCTTTTCAGTAATGCAATCAGCATGCTCCTAATGTGTGGTTTGAGCTGTTTACCAATGTACACCTTCTTGGGGGCTTAAAATGTCCCCAAATTTATCTCTTCTAAATCATCTTTGTTTGTGGGAGATATCTTTGTGACCAATTGGTCTCTACTGTCAAAATCTCTTTCAAAAGCTACTAACCCTCTAGGGATTTTGTTAGTCTTCAACTGAATTATTTATTTCCCCATAAGAGTTTCTTTTCCATCTACAATTTCTACAAAAGCTTAAAAATCAATTTCTTGGTTCTCATATTCATCTATGCAGTGCAAAAATTTTAACAAGTCCTTATCATCATTGAACACTTGCCAACTGCATATGTTTTCTGGTACTGCAGGTCTGATTTTAACTTCAACATTTGTAACATCTGATAGAGTAATATCATCTGGTCTTATTGCTACATTGGCTAAGAAATCAGCCATAACATTTTTTGATCTCTCTACCCAACCTATTGAAAATGCATCAAATAATTCAACTGTATCCCAAACAGCATGCTTGTATTGTTTTAATCTTTTGTTCTTTGAGGCATACCTATCTCTAACTTGGGATACAATTAACTCAG
Source organism: Cunninghamia lanceolata (assembly GCA_027924645.1). NCBI lineage: Eukaryota > Viridiplantae > Streptophyta > Pinopsida > Cupressales > Cupressaceae > Cunninghamia > Cunninghamia lanceolata. The sequence continues at coordinate 1,753,096 of BSBN01001135.1, read as the reverse complement.
AATCCCCAAATACCCTTAGCATCTTGATTCCATGTTTGAGAGCTATATTTAAGCCTAAGAGTAAGGCTTCATATTTTGCAATGTTATTTGTACAAGCAAATCTTAGCAAGAAGGAGAATTTGAGGAGCTTACCATTTGGAGATAGGAAAACAACTCCAGGTCCAAAACTTTTCTTTGCACAAGCTCCATCAAAATACATGGTCCATAAACCTTGTTGGTCCAGCTCTTCAATGCAAACTTGTTTCTCCTTATCCTCTTTATCATCTGAGACAACTTTGAAGTTATCATAGTCAGTGTTCACAAAGCATATCTATTCTTCTGATTCTCGATTCTCCACTGTCTCTGATGATCTTTCTTCTCTGATCAGTTTAACATCCCTTCCATTCATTGGAATCATAGCAAATGACAAGTCCAACTGCATACTTCTACCAATCAGTGCTGCCCATCTTCTTGACAATAGCATACCATACTGTGGCTTGATGTCAACCACTGTTATATTCATTTTGTAGCTCTTTTCAGGAAATGCTGCCAGTCTAAAATCCACATCCTTCATGATTCCAATAACTGGTACCTCTCTGGCATCCATAGCATAACATTCTCCACATGCCTTGTCTATTTTCAATCCAGCTTGTTGCATCATGGCTAAAGGCATGATATTTGTAGATGCTCTAGAATCAAGCATACAATTTCTATTTACTTTTCCATTTATAACCAGGGATACATAAAATGGCTCCACTTGTGAAGGGCATTTTTTCATGGTCACCCCTAAATACACCTCAGGAGCTTCATCTTCTTCATTACATAAGACATGCTTCTCACCTTGGATCTGAACATTTTGCTTAGCTTGACAAGGTACTCCTGAAATTAGGGATACTGTCCTATTCCTGATTTCTTCAACCTTCATTAGTTCCATCAGTGGGATAGAAACCTTTACTTGAGACAAGACTTGAGCTATATCAAATGGAGCATAATTTTGTATGACATTTGTAGCCTGCTCCATGGTTTTATTCTTATCTTGAACTGATCCGGCCTTAGTCTTTATGGCTGCTTGACTGTCATTCTTGTTTTGGGAACTTTTGCTTTGATCCTCAACTTGGGGGATTCTATTTTCTGGTCCTTGAGATTCATGACTTGTTTTTTGCTTAAAATTTTTCTTGTTATTACCCCACTGCCTTTTTTGCGGTTCAACCCCTTTATGACCATGCACTGGCTGACTTGCAGAAATGCCTTCTAGCTGATGTGGGCTGCTTATCTGAGCTTTACCTCTGAGGTTATAATTGCTTTTGACTTGAGCCACTACTACAGCTGTGAGGGCCCTAATTTCATCATCAGAAGGTCTCTGTAGGTTACTCAAAAAACTGTGTGAGCCCTGAGCATACACATAACTATCTTCATTATCCTCATCATAAAAAACCTGTTGACAGGCCTGAGTCCCATCATCTATACTCTCATCAGCATCATGAGGAGGGTGTCCACTGCTTATGGATAGCATATTAACATCATCATCCTGTACATAATGTGGCTCATAGCATTCATTACAGGATACAGCATTATCATACAAAGACTGAGCAATCATGCATTATGACTGTGAATGTGGCATCTGGCAGATTATGCACCACGGAGTATCATCAATAATATTTATAGCTTTCTTCAAAGGATCAGGAGTTTCCTTGGTATATTGAGCTCTTTGATTTGTGTTGTTATGTGGAAATACAGGCTTACCATTATGCCAATTGGTATTATATGGCATATCATGCAATGATGGTCTCTTTTCCTGTCTTTGGTAAACTTGTCTTTCAGGACCTATCCCTTTTTCACTTCTAGCCAATTTATAGCTTAGGTCCTTAACAACATTTGCCAATTTGTCTATATTATCTTCAAGGGCAGATGTATTACCTTGAGTGTTTTGAGGCTTGTTTGGATTCTGTAGAATTTTCACATCATCCCTCCTGTTTGTCTTGCCTGATGCTTTCCTGTTGTTCTCAATGTTTATTGCTATTTTGAAAGCATCCCTGAGAGTAGCAGGACCTTTATCTCTTAACCCATATGCAGTTTTGGCATCAAAAGCATGGATATACAATATTATGGACATTGGTTCATTTGGTCTCATGTGATGTGGCAATTTGTCTAATACTTTAGTAAATCTTGCATTAAAATCTGCAACCTGCTCATTTGACCCCTTGGTGATACTAGTGAACTCATTTACAAAAAAGCTAGGGTCAGTTTTGTCACCATACTGCTCCTTAAACATCCTTTTGAAATCATCCCATGATGAAATGCTCTGATCAGGCAGATTTTTATACCATTCTCTAGCGTCATCTACTAAAGACTGCATGAATGACTTCATGAAAACATCCTCATGCTCAACCTCAAAGTTGTCCATGACATTTTGAAAAGCTTTCAGATGATCTTCCCCTAACACAGTGTTATTTCCTGGAAATTTTGGCACTTGTAGCCTTACATGCTTGTCAATGGGGTTTGGATACCCAAGAATACCATCAAACACCAGCTGTCTGAATCTATCCAACTACATGGGTTGTCTATCAAACTGATTAGTATTAATATTTCTATTTGCATTCTAATTTCTTACATTGTTTAATGGTTTTTTGGCATCATTTATATTATGTCCTTGATCATTATGCTGATGTTGCACTTCATTTTTGCACTGGTTTCTCTACACATTTGCATTTTCCAGGGTAGGAACTGAATCATTCTGAGCAACTCTCAGAGCTTGTACTCTCTGTCTCATGTCATCTCTAACTTTCATTACTTGTAAGTACTCTAATTCTGCTCTTAGGCTTTTGATTTCTTCAGCTAACTATTCTTCTTTAGGCCTGGAGGTAGATGGTCTCATACCATTCTGGTCATCATCTTCATCATCCCTCAGAGATTCTGCCTCTTGAAATCTTTCACCAGGGTCTAAGAAAGGGCATTCTTGGAACACCTCTGACCTCATTCTTAAACTACCACCCTGTTCCCTCTCATATGCACCCTAAATATCAGCTTCTGCATTTGAAAAATATGGCACATGCTACCCTGATGGCCTAGGGTTATCCTGAATATCATCATTATTCCTGGGGGAACCCTCATGACTGGCTGAGATGGTTCCCTTTCTTCTGTACATCATCCTTCTTTCTACTAGTAACTCTTCAAATAGAGGATTACATTTGGATCTTCTCCCCTACATATAAATTTCACTTTGACTGGTTGGGAGATTACTTCGGAGTCGCCACCTATAACTAGGAACTGTTTTCTTTTAAAAATTAGGGTTCTTTCACAAAGTCCCCAACGGAGTCGCCAATTTCTGTTGGTTTTTTCCCTGACTAGATACTTTCTCTCAGATTTCACTACAAGGTAGCCATTAGTGATCAACAGGATCTCTGGGCCAGGGGCCAACAGTATAGGAGATAGACTCTATTTTTTATCTCCTCTTCTTCTTCAGGCTTTGTAAAACCTAGGGGGTATTCCCTATTCAACACCCATGAGAATATGCTTATGGATTGGCTTGGGATGTTGACACAAAGCAGATAAGTCCTCTTGTAAGTAGACCAAAACTGCGAGATAAGAGCAAAGGGGCTAGCTTCAGGCCTATGTTCAGTTGTGAATCAGAGGACTTTGGGTCCTAAAACTACTTCTACAATCCTAATGGTTGTGGAGTTGAAGTTTGAGTTTGATTTGCATACGGATGTGAAACTTGGACTTTGGGTTACAACAGAGATACCAAGCCAAATCGGTGCCTATCTAGGGCTCGGAGTCAGTAGAAATATATATGTGAATGTTTACCACAGAGATAAAACATCAGATTTCAAGGGGCTTCTGAACTGTCTGCCTTATAGACAATACCCAAGAAAGAGTATTAGGTCATTTCTTCTTACAAACATCCTTTCTGCAATGTATTTTCCTCAACACATAGTCCAAAACATTCAATCCACTCCTTGAGCAGAGGTAAGAGACTAAGCATTCAATATAGAAAACCTATATTCTAGAATCTATAACACCCCTTAGATGTCTAGAATTAGAAGAAAAACACATTCAGTCTAGAGACAAATAACAAAACACATGCTATGAAACATTATTCATTTAAGTCAACATGAAATCGATAATTCTGTGCATAATACATACAACATACAACTCATAAACTACCAGAGAAACCTGAAATTAGGATCACCAGAAAGTTGTACTCCTATTGCACCACCAAAATTTGTCCAAGTTTCCAACCAACCGAAATGAGTAACAGAGTCCCTCTAATACCACAGGGAACTGTACCCAGCAATTAATTACATGGGCATTTAAAATTTGCTAGATACAGTACATGAGAACAATGGTGCTTATCAAAAGTAAATGCAGTAGGTATTGGAAGAGACAAGGGAGGCCTCAAGCCTTGCACCGCCACCTAGAAATCCTCATCCACAATTGGGTAGTTTGATCATTCATGCCATCGCCCACACCTCTGCACAACCGTCATTAAAGACCTCAACCACCCACAGCCATCAGAAAATGCAGCAACTAGGCCTTTGAAAACTCCCCGCCAAAATGTATTATGCTTATATTTCAAAAATACAAGAAGCATTAGTCCCACATGCACCCCACAAAGACTTTCCTAACACTTTATAAGCATGGCCATGAGCATACTAAGTGTCGAGCATTTTGCCCCACTTGACCCACGAACCCACCGCTAGCGGTCACCACTCCATCTCCCATCTCCGTCGATGTGACCTACACCATCGGCACCACAAAAAACCCTCCTGCTGACAACACTAATCTCACTGATGAACATCCCTTGCTAGGTCCTCGGTGAGACACTAACCATCGGAGTGACACAAAGCTCCTTCACCGATATCACCTATCACACTGATGACCACTCCATACTCCCTTGTCGGCCAAACATCAACCATTGGCCAAACTCAAACATATATCTCCAATCCCACAACTCCTGCCGATATACAAATACCCATCGACCAGATACAAACCGTCGAAACAACCTCCAACGGCTAGCCTGATATGCAATGTTATGCCGATGGACACCTTCAAAACTGCACACCGCCCTCTGTCGATGAGACCAAACACATCAGCGGGGCCAAACACTCCTCCGCCGATATCACATGTTACCCCGATGTACGCCCTAAGCCACATTCCGTCGACCAGACCAGCTCTGTCGGAAAGACATCAACCCCGGTCGCCGATATACCATATCACACCGACACCACCTTCATCGGCCGAACACCGATGCATTCCTTGTCACCAAGACAATCTCCATTGTCACCTTGACATGTCGAACGTCAACTCCACCGTCGGCCAGACCTCCAACTATCGGCCCAACATGAAACTCCTTCGCGGATAGCCATCACTACACCAATGACACCATCGGTCAGACCAAACGCATCAGATCAACCTTCCCTGGTCTGCCCGATAGACCATGTCGTGCCGATGGCACAATACAAATTGCACACCGTCAGTAAGACCCTTAGCATCGACGAACCCTCCGACTGCTTGGCCGATAGTCTTCATTACGCCGATGGCACTCCCATTGGCCAGACACCTCACATCGGCGACCCATAAAATTCCTCTGCCCATAGACCAAGCTCTCGCCGACCACACACACACGCCCTCATCGGCCAGACCAAACTGTCGGAGCGACCAAAAAAACTGCTGCACTGATAATGTAAGTCATCCCGATAGCATCTTCCGTCGGGGTAACCCCCTCCCGTCGGCGGAACCAAAAACAACTCGGCCGATAACACTACTCTCGCCAATGGACAGGAAGACTTAGGGTTCAAAAGAAAGACCTGCAAACACCAAAAGCCCAAACCCTAGACCAAAAAGATTACCAACTGGTATCTCAACCAACCTTGGCATAAGTTACATATTGAGTCGATACTTGTAATTGAAAGGCAGCATTGTGACATTGTAGTGTAATATTGATATATTTAATGAATGGAAACAATGCTTTATTCTATACAATTCTGGTATGAATCATACGCTTTATAGTTATTGCTGTATATTTCTGTTTACTCCAAGTTTTGTGTGAAACATCATAATATTGCGGGTAAACATTTGGCGTCGTTGCCTAAGTGAATTCAGCAATCACCCAAATAGATAATGGTGTCATGATTGGGTTGGCTAACCAAAGAGCTGGTACAAGCAAATGAGGATCGTGAAGACACTATGACTGAAGACCTCTATAGTTTGTGGGAAACCTCACTAAAGGACCACGTACGGAGGGAGGCTCTCACATAAGAGATCCCTCAGTCAGTCATCTAGGATTGATTGCACGTCAACCAAGAGGTTGACCATCTCCTCACCGAACTAACAAGCTGAGATACAAGCTGAAGATGTACGTTTGGCAACTAAGGCCCATACGAGTAGCAATTAATGCCCATACAATTCAACAAGGATAAGAACCGAGCACCAAGTGGGTAAGAAACACCAAAGGAAAGAACACAAAGATCATTGAGATTAAAGGAACAAGAAGAATGAAGGAATAGACTGAGACACATTGCCAAATAAGCCAATGAACATCATCATGAAATAAATCAAGATACCGAGTTACACCAAAATCTTGTCGACGAAACTGAGGAAGTAATTTTCAAGACACCGCTGACAAATAAATAAAAAGGGTAAGAAAATGAATTGACAAAAGAAATTGAAAATAGCATATGCCGTATTGGAGAGTTATCCATATCAGATGAAAAAGGGCCGAGAGTTGGAAGATCTAAGCCTAAGACCCCAGGGAAGAGGGAGTATCAGAACGAACCCAAGGAGACTCAAGGTGTAGAGGATATTGATAGAGGATGCGGAGAAGACTCAAACGTGGCTAAGAGTGCAAGTGACGCGCTAGGACATTGTGAGAGAACCAGTCCAATCAGGTCCAATGCACAAGGAGGGCATTGGGGAAGGAGGGTGACTCCGCCAGCTGAGAGGTAGAAGCTGCCAAAATTTATGGGTAATGGGTTAGAAGATCCAGTACGACACTGCAAGACATGTGAGATGATTTGGATAGCCAATGGGAAAGATGATATGGACTACTGGTTGAAAGCATTTCCAACGACATTGAGAGATAGTGTCATAGACCGGTACACAGATTTGGAAGTAGCACAGAAAGCCTCATGGCAAGAACTAAAGAAGGCATTCCAGAATGAATTCAAACTTTTGAGAGATGACAATGAAATTGTAGCAAAGATATACAACACTAAACAAGGAAAACATGAGAACGTGAGAGCATATAATCGTTGACTCAAGGAGTTGTTGGGGAAACTAGAGACTCAACCAGTCGATTGATTGAAGAAGAGATGGTTCACTGAAGGACTATTCCCGTCATTAAGGAAGAAAATGAAAGTCATACCTCTGTCACTGTACACTGAAGCGTACAATCAGGTGATGGACATAGAAAGTGAAAATAAGACATCCTCCCAAGGAAAGAAGAAGACCGACGATGAGGAGAGTACCGACGACAGTAGCAATGGGGAAGCAAAAAATTTTCAAGAATTAAGAAGAGATATGTTATGCATGATGAAAGAATTCAAGGCTGATAAAGAAACAGCGAAAGAGGGTTGAGAGTTGTGGTGCAATGACTATAAAGGAGGACATATAAAAGCAAACTGTCTGAAGAAATTGTTTTGCGATATCTGCCAAGTAATGGAACATTCCATCAAGGAATGCCCATACAATCTGAACGCAAGGGGTACGCAAGTACTCTTCACTCAAGGAGAACCATTAACACTGCTGAACACACCACCAAAGCCCCAGTACAATAGCCATGCATTCCCTGGAGCTTACCAAAGCAATAGAAGTTTGAGAAATAGAATACAGTATGACAGTAAAGGGAGGCCCATGATATAATGTAGAAAGTGTAATGAATGGGGCCACTTCACCTGAGAATGTCAAAATAGCCAATACCCTAGGGGAAGACTGTGCAAATGGTGTGGACCAGGTGATCATGAAGACAATGACTGCCCAAAGTAGAAAGGCATCAACATGTTGAATGTGGAAGAACAAACCAAGAGGTACTGGCAGTCACCATGAGAGCCCAGGCAAAGAAGGTTGTCTACCCAGATCCACGTATAGAAAAGCAAAGAATGAAAGAAGAAAAAGAAGTGGAGTGGGCGATGATGAAGGAAGAGAAGACCACTTTGGATATTCCAAGTACCTCTTGGTGATCAGAGGTGGAGAATAATATTGTTCAGCAAATACTTTAAACCACCATACCTATCAAGGTGACGGACCTTCTCCAAACTATGTCACAACTCAGAATGGCAATCACAAATGTAGTCGATAATGACTAATGACAGCGACATGAAGGTCGATGGAAGGAATTAATAGTAGAGCCTCCACCACAAGGTGAACAAGTCATCAACCTAATGTTACTGTCAGTTAATATTGGGAAAAAGCTAGCAATCATATAAATGGAGATTGGAGGGAAAATCCTAAACATGATCATCGACGGAGGAGCAGCAGTCAACGTACTACCTGAAGACACATGGAAGAGTCTCAGGAAACCTACACTCTAGCCATCGGCAATCCAATTGGTGGGCACCGACTAGCATGGCATCAAGTCGTTGGAAACATTGATGGTGCAGAAGGTGATGATCGGGACACAACTATTCTTGCTAAACTTCATAGTCATCCCGGTGTAGAAGAGAGGGTATGACGCATCGCTTAGAAGAGGATGGCTGGTGGCAACCAGAGCGGATCATAATTGGAAAAGAAACACACTCTCCATAGAAAGCAATAAAAGAAAGTATGTGATTGATTTGATAAATCAAATAGTGAGCAAAGAATTGGCATCATCAAATTCAGAATGTGAGGAAGGATGCAGAATGGAGGGAGAAAGAGGAACTATAGAGCCAAATGAGGAAGGCATTCTCGACCTCCATGAATGCTCGAAGGATGAGACAAATTCAATGAATGGGTTATTTCATTGGCAGATGGAAGACTATGAATTCTTCCAACCAAAGTGTAACATGATTTCAATAAGAGCAAGTGGTGAATACTCTCGGGCGGCTAGTGAAACACTCGGCAACATTGGACCGAGTGAAACATTGTTGACGAATGAAGCACTTGATGGATTAACAAACACTCGACCACTTGGCAAGAGAGAACTAGTAACGAGTGACAAAAGGGAGGAAGGTAATGATCAATAGGAAGTAATTAACGCTTTTTCAGAAGCATATGATGAGTATAAGGAAGGAGAGGCTAGAATAGACAATACACCAGAGAAAATAGTGGTAGAGACAAGTCATCTAAAATAGACAAGTCAACCAAAAGAGGCACATAAAGAATATATAGAGGGTGAAGCCAAAATAGATGATACACTTGCACATAAATTTGAACCAGACAAAGTGATCAGGTATGAGGAGCCATTGGCAAGCAAGGCGAATCAGGGTGATGGAACTAATGAAGGGAACCTAGCATTAAAAGCAGCAGCTAGAAAGAGACTTTATGGAAGGAATATGGACTATAGAGTATTTATGTCAGCTTGTAACTTTATGGCGATTGGTGAAAAGCAACAAAGAAAAATGATGGTAAAAAGTTAGATAGTTTATTTTTGCTGAAGATAATAGTTACGGCCCCAAGAAAGGTACCTGACTCCATCAACGATTACAAAATCACTAAAGGTACATCTCTGAATAATAAAGTTAAAAAATTTAAATTAGAGGATATGGCTACTTGTTGGACTGCAAATCTCCCCCACAGCAAAATTCTGGAAAAGGGAAAAATGTTATGAGATAGATGCCACAAGAAACTATTACAGTCAGAGAGGTAGATAAAATGTGGACCCCATTGGACAAGAATAGAAAAATTTGATTCAGTTTTCTTTGGATAGAAGATTGGAAAAAATGGAAAAAAGAGAGAAAAAGAGAGAGTGAAAAAAAATTGAAAAAAAAAGAAAGAAGAAAAAGTAGTAGTGAGTCGTACGACCCAAGCCGTACAACTTGAGTCATACAACTTGGGGGTCGTACGAACATGGTCGTACAACTCACCTCACCCCTGCCCCTTCACATTTTAAAAATAGAAATTTATATTGCAAAATAAATCATTTTTTACAAGTCTTGGTAGTACAACAAAAGAGAAGGTATGAAAGAAGGTATGAAGGCGAAATTACAGGGTAACAGCAAATTGCAGGCCATACAAACCAGGAGGAATTGTAGCCAGATCGTACGAAGTGAGAAGAAAGTAGCAGACCATACAAGGCAAAGAATTGAGGATGTCATACAATTCCAGCGTAGTGAGACCGTATGTTTGGACAAGGAAGTTGCATCTGTCAACGAGTTCAATTTGGCCGTCGTACAAAGAGAATTTGGACCCCGCGAGGGGCACTGCCCCTCAACCCCACTGGGGGTGCTGCCCCCAAACCCCCACGAGGGGCGCTGTCCCTTGACCCCATTGGGGGTGTTGCCGTGAAATCCCCATCAAATCAATACTATCTTGATTTAGTGAGCAATGGGGTGCAACATTTGCAGCATTCAGTGTGATATCAGATTAGGTCCCTTGGTTGGTTGGTCTCCTAGCAGGTGTTCCAAATGTGTTGGTTCTACTTTTACATAGCTCCTACTTCAGCATTGTCGTCAGTTTGGTATAGCTTACTTAACATCACTTGATACTTCATGGTTTTCTATCATCTGAAAGATGACTAATTTTGTGGGAGGATGATGTAGTCAGTCATAAATAGTCGGCCGTAGTCAGCTGTAGTCAGCTAAGTAAATAATAATGAATTAATTAATGTTGTGCACAATTAAGTTTAGGAGTGTTATTGGGTTAACCCCGACGGTTGGATAGTTGTGGAGTCATTGCCAACGGTTGGTATCTCAACCAACCTTGGCATAAGTTATATATTAATTTGATACTTGTAATCAAAAGGCAACATTGTGACATTGTAGTGTAATACTGATATATTCAATGAATGGAAACAATGCTTTATTCTATACAATTCTAGTATGAATCATACGCTTTATATTATTGCTGTATATTTCTGTTTACTCCAAGTTTTATCTGGAACATCATATTGTGGGTAAACAGGAACAGCGTCCTACGCCAATAGGGCTAGCTAATACTTGTACCGAGTTTTGCCTATGTATACACATTTTTTATGGCTCATGGATAGTCTGATATGTATATATATCTCCTTTTGTATAGTTATCGAGACATGTATCATTATTTTTGTGATGTATACATACACCTCCTATAATTTGACTCAGACGACAGACTTTGATATTGTATGCTTGGACATATTTATGTTATATTTATATATGATGATGCAACTTATTGATGGTCTATATGCATTATGTGATGTTTAATGGATGCACCTTACTTTTGATGTCTATATGGATGCACACTTTGTTGTTGATGTCTATATGATGATGCAGTTTATGGGATATGATGCTTATGTTGATTTATGTCTCTGATGTTACGATGATCTAAAGCAAACTTAGGTGATTTCTGATAATCTAATATGCAAATGTGAATGTGATCTATACGATTATGCAGTTTATGAGATGATCTACATGTATTTGTCTATGTTTTTGACTTTTCTATTGGTGCTATGTTATGCTGATGCAAATGTATATGGATGATCTAATGCACTATTATGTATGCAAATGATTTAAACATGTTTAATGACTATCTCATGTACTATGATATGCAAATTATGTCATATTTTTTGTTATGTCCAAGTGTACGCAATCGACGTAGAAATGACACAATGATAGATAGAAGACTGATTAATAGAGGAAATGTGAATGAAAGGATCACAAGCTTTTATTTGTAAACATTGACACTCTGCATAGAATTTTTTATTGCATGGGATATGGATACTTGCATAGAATTTTGTCATCTTGATAGTATTTTGATTTTGATTTTTGTCATTTGGATAGTATTTTGAAGTACTTATTTTATCATTGGGCTTTTTTTTTTTGAAATGTTGTAAGAAAGTACAAGCATCTAGGTATAATTAAACCATGATGATCTGACTATCGCTTACATGGATTTTGATTTAGCAAGTTAATACAAGCATCTAGGTATAATTGAACCAAGATGACCTGAGTATTTCTTGTGTATCAACAAACAAGGATTATACCCATTTTATGTTAGTCCTCTGATGTCCTCGATGATCATTTGAGTTGATCATGTCCATAGACAAGGCTTCACATTACTAAAGATAAACCCACAAGTAACAATCAAAGAAAATAATTGTGCCCCCATCATCGCATCTCTAGTTTTTTAGACATCCTTGAGTAGCATAGGAAACATGATAACAAAAAAGAAGACTTTAAGATGCAACTAATTGAAACAAAACATTCTTGTATTAGATGTATCTTTCTTGCCATAATTTAGATGCTTGTGTCTGGTGAAAGGTACCACAATCCTTATTTGGCGAAACAGACCCTAAGGGACTGACCTAGTGCCTTGGAGATGCAGTGACAATGGCCTTGCCTACGTGATGAGATAGAGGCAATGTAGTTTGAGACTTTGGACCACGTGGACCTAAGACCTATGTGAAGGGAGACTGTGTGGATGTAGATGGACTAGAGGATAGATGACAAGAAACAGGACAGATGGGAAGCCTTAGGGGCGCATTGATAATGGCCTTGCCTATGTGATGACGCAGAGGTAGCATAGTTCAAGGTGACCCTATGATACTGACAATGGATGCTATGATAGGCTGACACTATGGATAGGATATTGGATAAGACCTTAGTTAATAAGGTGACAAAAAGAGATAGAGTACCAAGCCATGATAGGTTATCATTAGGTTTCATTGTGAACTAGATATGGATCAGATGAGAAATGATGGTAGGAGGAATGGACACAAGGTTATTGGTTTCCCAAAGATGGAGGAAATGGTTTGCATTGCAGAGAGTGCCTATTTGCCAGGTTTTCACTACTTTGCTTTTATTGCAATGCTCTTTTTTGTCTTTTCTTTTTTTTTCTGATATTTTTGCTTTTTTTTGTTCTCCTTACATTGGGGTTCTCTCAAGTATAGAACTAGAAAAGATGCATACTATTGATTGGGTCATCAAACACCTTGCCTTCTGATGTTGCTAACTGATACGCTCCTGATCCATAGGCAGCAATGATTGCATAGGGACCAAGCTGGTTGGGTTCAAACTTACCTTTCTTTTCTCAATCCTACTCATTACGGGGGTTTTCTTTAAGTACTAGATCACCAACATTGAAGACCCTTGGACGAACCCTGTGATTGTAGCTTTCTGATATTCTCTGTTGATAGGCTTTGAGATGATTGAAAGTGTTATGTCTCTTCTCCTCCAATAGCTCTAACTCTTACAGTTTGGTAACTCTGTAGTCTTCATCAGTGAGAAGACCTTTTAACAACACCCTTAAAGATGGTAACTCAACCTCGATGGGCAAAATGGCTTCTGATCCATAAACAAGGGCATAAGGGGTAGCACCTGTGGGAGTGTGTATACTAGTTTTATAGGCCCACAGAGCGGGATTCAGTTGTATGTGCCAATCACGACCAGCATCGTTGACAGTTTTCTTGAGGATTTTCAAGATTGTTTTGTTGGATGCCTCTGCCTGGCCGTTGCCTTGTGGGTAGTAGGGGGTGGAGAAATGGTGTTGGATTTTGAATTTGTCATAAAGCTCTTGTACATCCTAGTTCTTGAAAGGTCTTTCATTATGCATGATTATGGATGAGGGAATTTTGTATCTGTAAATGAGGTAATTAAGGATGAAGGAGGCAACCTATTTGCCTATGACATTGGTGAGTGGAATGACTTCAATCCACCTGGTAAAATATTTAGTGGCAGTTATTATGAACTTGTGGGCATTGGATGATGGAGGGTGGATTTTTCCCACAAGGTCGAGTCCCCATTGACAAAAAGGCCAAGGTGTCATTAAAGGTTGTAGCTCCTGAGCTGGTGCATGGATGAGGTTACCATGTATCTGGGATTGCGTACATTTCTTCACAAACTGATATGAATTGGTTTCCATGTTTGGCCAATAGTATCCCAAACACATGAGTTTCTTAGCTAAAGAAGGACCGCTAGAGTGTGTTCTGCAAATTCCTTCGTGCATGTTTCATAAGGAAGTTTGAGATTCTTCATGTTCTAAACTTCAGAGTAAAGTATCATCCAGACCTCTTCAATATAGGGTGTCAGCGATAATAGTTTAATGGGAGGTTAGGTGAATGAAGGTTCGGCGTTGGTTGGTAGACAAGTCAGGTGGTAGGGTGTTATCCTTGAGGTAAGTGTAAATCTTACCATACAAGGGCAAATCAGATCTGACTAAGAGGCAAATGGAGTGTGTATCAGGGATATCATAAGCTGGTTGCCTAACTGACTCCACCAAGAACTCATATTGTGACTCATTCTCAAGGATCTCAAGAAGTGAGGTAATGGTTGCCATGGCATCTGCTACTTTATTTTCAATGTGAGGTATCTTCTCAAAGGAGATGATCACAAAGTACTCTTTAAAGTCATCTACCATATGCTTGTATGGTATTAGATTATCATCTTTGGTCTAATAGTCATCATTGACCTGATTGATTACCAGTTGGGAGTTGCCATAGACATATAGCTCCTTTACTTTCCACTCTGCTGCCATTTTGAGACCAATGACCAAGGCTTCATACTTTGCTATATTGTTTGTGCATGGGAATAGAAAATGATAAGACTTGGGTATGGTGTCGCCTTGAGGAGTGACCAGCAAGATTCCTACCCTTGATCCATGATTTGTATAGGATCCATCAAAGTAGAGTTTACATGACTGTGTTGTGACACTGAATATGGATTCATCTAGAAATTTGAATGTCATTGGTGTGGTATCCTGCAATGGTACTTCTGCTAACTGATCAACAATGATTTGACCTTTGATAGCCTTCCTTTCTACATACTCGATGTCATATTCACTTAACAACATTACCCACATGGCTAGGTGGACTGTTAGAGCTGCTTTGCTTAATAGGTATTTTAGTGGATCTATCTTTGCAATAAGCTTGATTGAATGTGCTAGCATGCAATGTCATAGTTTTGGGGAAGCAAAAACCACAACAAGACATGATCTTTCTATTTAAGAATATTGCATTTCATAGCCCACCAATGTGCGACTGATGTAGTAGATAGCCCTTTATTTGCCTTCATAATCATGTTGGGCTAATAGGGCTCCGAGAGCTATTGCTGTAGTAGATATATATAGATACAGTGGCTTACCCTGGATAGGTGGCATTAGAATAGGCGAGTTCATGAGGTATTCTTTTAGTTTGAGAAATCCTTCCTCACACTTTTCATCCCATCCGAATGGTATGTTTTTATGCAATAGGTGAGTAAAAGGTTGACACTTGTCTACCAGTTGTGAGATGAACCGACGAATTACTTGTAACTTGCCTTGTAGAGACCTCATTTGAGTGATGTTTTTTGGTGGTGGCATTTCCATGATAGCTTTGACTTTTGCAAGATCCACTTCGATCCCATTTGCTGATACAATGAAGCCCAAGAGCTTGCCAGAGGTGACTCCAAACACACATTTTTTTGGATTCAACTTGACTTTGAAGTGTTCCAGTCTCTGAAAGACCTTCTCTAGTATATCTAGGTGGGATTCTCTTGTTAGTGAGTTTGCAAGGATGTCATCTACATAGTCCTCCATTGTGATGTGCATCATATCATGGAAGATAGTGGTCATAGCATGTTGGTATGTTGCCCCTACGTTCTTTAACCCAAATGGCATGACATTCCAGTAGAAGATTCCCCATGGACAAGTGAAATTTGTTTTATGTTGGTCTTCTAGTGCTATCTTGATTTGATTGTACCCAGAGAAGCCATCCATCAGAGAAAGCATGGTGTGTCTTGTTATCAAGTCGACTATGATGTCAATGTTAGGTAATCGGAAATCATCCTTGCGACAAGCCTTGTTTAGATCTTAGAAATCATTGCACAATTTGACTCTGCCATTAGGTTTTGATACTGGCACTATGTTGGATACCCACTCTGGATAGTCGATTGTCCTGATGAACCCTACATCCAATAGCTTCTTGAGTTCCTCTTTTACTAGTAATGCAATGTGGGGATGCATCTTCCTGATCTTTTGTTTGACTGGTTTAACTCCTAGATCTAGTGGAAGATGATGTAGAATCAAATCTGGATCTAAACCGAGCATATCTGCATATGACCAAGGAATGTTGACTTGCTTCTTCTTGAAGAAAGGTACAAATTTTGTCTTTTCCGGTGGAGATAGAGACTTTGTAAAGTGAATGATCTTAGGATTACCCTCCATTCCGATGTCAATAGGTTCTGTAGGTTCCACCACAATTTGAGACTTCTCTTGGTACATTTTTTTGGGGAAAGTGTCAAGCCTTCCATCATTTGGCACCTCAGAGAGGTTTTCACCATTCGATGCATCATTTCTTTTTACTATTTTGGGATCTGACATTGCCGCAAAGCCGTTTTCACCATCAGATCCATTTTTATTTTTTTTGACTGGAAGACTTGGTACCCTCTCCAAAATAAGCCACAGTGTTGAGTTCAATGGCAAAGCCAGCTTTATGATCTCTTGTAGGTAGGTGGTCCCTAAGTTCCATGTAGTTAATATATGCATCGTCATTTTGGAAAATGTCTAGTTGTGGGGTTCCTCGTAAATCCCAGTCGATAACTTCAGGATGCACAAGGGGGAGGGGATCGGAAGGTAGATCTGATTCATTGGGTGTGATGGTTTGAATGGATACATGGTTAGGATTCAAATTGATAGGGATAGGATCTAGAATGATACTTTCCTCTAGATTGTTTATTGCGTTGGAACTTCAACCTTCCTCGTAAGTCATACTTTCAGGAGTGGGTGAATCACACTCTAATGGTCTATGCATTAGGATTTGTTCCTCACGGTAGGGGCTATAGGTTTGAACTGTGTCAATTCCTTTGTCTTCATAGGAGTGCTCTGAGAGTTCATCCCACTCATACTCATTAGAGTCAATGTCATTGTCTTCTTGTAGGTTATGGATATGTTCCACAAAACAAGAATTAGTCTTAGCTTCGCCTTTGTCCTTGTATCCTAGCCCTCTTATATTTCTTTCCAATGAGGATGAAGAGGGTTGGATGGGTTCTATTATTCCTTTTCTTCTTAGTCCAATGGGACCTTGTCCTTCATAACCCATTCTGTGTAAGATAGACTCACCACGCCCATAGATTTCTATTGGGAGCTTAGGTGGTTCTTGTTGCGTGTTATCTTCCTCTATGTAGAGCCATTGCAAGACATCTCTTTCCTCACTCTCATATGATAGGGTCCCCCATTTGACAAAGGGTACTTTAGGAGGTTGAAGAGGAGCAGACGGTTTTGGAATGTACTTAGGTTGCCCAAAGGTCTTTGGGGATAAAGGCATCTTGGCTAAGTTGAAGGAGTGCTCAATGGAGTATTCTCCTACCCCTGTTTCTTTGATTTTGACTTTCTTCTCTTTGGGTTTGGATGAGGAAGCTTGGGAGCTAGAATCATGCTGGGGGTTTGGAGATGTAGAATCTCTATTGTTGGGAATGATGCAGTCAGGTTTTAAACAAATAGAGTTACAATTCTGAAAAGGGTCAAGATCACCTTGGATGGTGATCTGTCAGCCATTATGGGGGAATTTAATGCATTGATGGTAGGTAGAAGGTACAGCTTTCATGGCATGAATCCAAGGTCTACCTAGGAGGATGTTATAGGCTAGCTCCCTGTCTAGGACTTGACAAACAATGTCCTTCACTACTGGTCCAATTTGTATTGGTAACACCACTATTTCTTTAGCAGTCCTTTCTTCTTCATCACAGGCCTTTATAGTGATCTTTTTTCTTTGATCCATTGCATTTTCTGAGAACCCCAATGTAAGGACTAGCTTGAGCGTGCAAATATTTAAACTTGCTCCTCCATCAATGAGAACTCTTTTGATACGATGATTATGAATGAAGGCTACATTATGCAAGGGTGTGTTATGGGGCTAAGACATTGAAAGGTCATCCTGTTCAGTGAATGAAAGGGTGTTAGTGGAGGTTAGATGACCTACCATGGCTTGGAACTTCTCTTGGGCCAACTTTGTTTACACAATTGTTTCCACTAGGGCTTTATTGAGAATCTCCTTGTGGGAGGGAGACAGACGCAACAACTCTAAGATAGATATATGGGCAGGAGTTTTTCAAAGTTGGTCTATGACACTGTACTGAGGGGAAGCAAATGGAGGAG
Source organism: Cunninghamia lanceolata (assembly GCA_027924645.1). Taxonomy (NCBI): domain Eukaryota; kingdom Viridiplantae; phylum Streptophyta; class Pinopsida; order Cupressales; family Cupressaceae; genus Cunninghamia; species Cunninghamia lanceolata. The sequence goes on along the minus strand of BSBN01001135.1, from coordinate 1,734,940 downwards.
GTGACAACCTTGGAGGAATTGTGTGTAATGTGACCTTACCACTGCAGTGGTGATGTTGCAATCAGATTTGTTGGGTTCTAATTGTTGGTTGAATGTGACTACATTGATTTGTGGGATGTGTTCCTCTATGCAGTTAATGGTATAATCGAATGGCACGTTTGCATAGTTAGAATTGTTGTTCCCATTATTTTGGTTCTACCTATTGTTATTGTTGTTATTGTATGTCCTGTCATGGTTGAGAAGTGGATCCTTGTATGCCACATGTGACTCATTGGAGGTATGCTCTTTTGTACCTATACAATTTTGGTCGAGTAGGTCTTGAATGACATTTTTCAGATGAATATAGTCATTAGTCTTATGTCCTTTTCCTCTATGATACTCATAGAAATTGGTCTCTTTCCAACAAGGAGGTTTTACTTGGGGTTCATAGTCGCTTGTAATGGGAAGAGTGATCTCATTGTTGGATATTAGCTTTCTCAACGCGGACTCATAGGAGTCCACTAGTTGTGTGAATTTTTGTCTAGGTGCAGAGTTGTACCATTGTCTTGGTGTGCTAAATGAAGGTTTGCTTGGCATAGCATTGTTTAATGCTCCTTGAAAAGTAAAGATTGGTTGTTGTTGTTGTTGTTTAGGGGTTGCTACTTTGGCATCAACTACTCCATCATTGACGATATTTTTGTTCTTTGTCCAAAATTTTGACTTGTCTGTGGTATAGTTAGAGTTAGGGGTGTCCTTGAACAACTTTATTTGCCCCTTGGTGATCATAGCTTTCTCAATAAATAATCCCATCTCAATGACTTTCGTAAATGAGGTAGGGCATTGAATTTGGATTTGGTAGCTTAGATCGGGGTTAAGGTTGTGGACAAACATCTCCGTCATTTGCTTCTCAGGCACGTGATATGAGCATTTGCTTGTGAGTTGTCTCCACCTTTGTAAGAAAGTAGCAAAGGATTCGCCACTCTTTTGCTTTGTATTGCATAGGTCAAGCATGGAAACTTCATGCTCAATGTTATATGAGAAGTGTGTGACAAACTTGTTTACTAACTCATCAAAAGTTTTGATATCGGGGGAAGTTGTGAGAACCATTCCATGGCTTGTCCACCTAGAGATATAGTGAATAGTCTCATTAGGAAGGTGTCGTTGTGAGCCACTTCTAGACATGCGGCACTAAATTCCGTAATATGATCCCTTGGATCACCTTTTCCTCTATACTTGTCAAATTTTGGTACTTCAAATATAAAGGGGAAGGGGATCATTTTTAAGCTCTTATCAAAGGGATATGGTGAGATCTCCTCCAAGGAATAATGTTTAATGGATGTCCCTGTTTGGAGATCCACAAATTTCTCTGTTAGGCTCTTGACTTGTTTCGTTAATGCATCTAGGGTGCATTTGAGTCGTTGGCTTGTTTACCTTTATCTAGGCCAATAGTTTTATCTTCACTTGTGCGGTTCTCATGAGTTTTTCCCTCTATAGATTCTCTTAATTTGTTTTTGCTTATGTAAGTTGGCAAAAACCAGGGGCCGAACCCTTACAGCAACAGAACAAAAAGAGATAGCAAAGGCTCATGAACAAAAAGACCCGCCCAAACACTACAACATATACAACTGATAAACAACAGAAAGTATATATCAATAGATAAATAGCCTAAAAACATAAAGAGAAACAATACTAAGGAGAGACATCCTACCAAACTTTAACCAGAAATTCCATGATTTTATCAAGATTCTTGAATTTCTCCTCATCCTCACCATTAGCCAGAGTCCCATGTTCCTGCAGCAAAGTTAGGTTGAGCATTGCCAAGAGACAAAGCATACTTCTTATAAAGGCTCCCATAGATCAAACCTTCTGCTCCAGATAATCCACATGAGTCCTAAGAATAGCGGTATCATTCCCCTAGCCATCTCCCTTCTCCTTAGTCTCCTCTTCAACCTCCTCCCCTATCATCCTCTCCCCTTCACCAACATTGTCCACAAGACCACCACCCTCACCACTAGAGTCCTCCTTCTACTACTCTTCTCCCTCACCTTCATCCTCTTCAAATATCTTTTGGACCTCAATGTCTTCATCTTTCGACTGATCATGCCCCTGAGTGGAAGCTTCTAAATCACTTTCAGAATAATCAATTACTATGGCCTGCAGGGCTGGTTTACCAGCAATTCTCCTCAACCTTCTCACCCCAGAAGAGAAACCCTCATTCTTACATTTAGCTACCATTTTGGTTTTGTGCTTTTTCACAGGGCCTTCATAGTCATTGTCCAGATTCTTATGAGTCCCCACTTTTTCCTCCGTAACCTCCCCAATAGAATTCATCTCCCTAGAATTTCTTTTCTTACTTTTCACACTCCCTTTAGAGACATGAATATGCATATCCTTCATCGTGGTCTCCTTAAGGGTGTCAAAAAAGGAAACCCCTTTCATTTTTTGGAAATTAGGAGTAGGGTAAGGTTCCTCATAAACAGTGGTAGTAATGGGGGAAGTGTTAGTAGGGACCTCAACAATGGAAGGCTGGATTGGCTTTAGTGGGTCCAAGGCAAGGTGAAAATTATACAATTGATAAATGAGACCTTGATGCAGAGGAATAGGGCATATAGAGGGTTTCTTGTCAAATTTAGCTTTAACCCATAAAACAGAGTGTTCAAGGGAAGACATCAAATAAAAAGGAAAACTTATCAAAGCATTACACCTAAAATGATTGAGTAGGGGGAGGTGATAATTGTAAAACCTGGTGAAACATCCTTCCAGGGTGAAATATTTCATCAGGAGAAAACACATCTCATCCCACGGCTCTAGCAGCTTAGCACGTTCAAACCCTCCTTGGTAGGGGACTAATTCCTCTCCTTCACCTAGAAAAAATTTTTGGTTCTGATGGTTAGTCACCTTAGCCTTCCTTTCCAACTTAGTACCCTTAGTGGAAAGGCCAATCGCCATGGCTATAACCTTAGCAGAGATTTCAAACCCAATTCTTCCAATGCTAACGCTATGATTCTGCCATGAAAAGGCACACTGCACAAACAAGTTTTCATCATATCCATTGAGACATTCCAAAAAAGGACTTATGTCACCTTCCTTGCAATAATACCACACAATTGCATTGTCCTTAAATTTGTAGCAAGAAATTGGCTCAGTGTGAATTCTGTCTCCCCCCATTATCGCCTTACCCTTGAAAACATAGAGAACATAGAGCTAAAGATACTAAAAATAGAGGCAGCTTTCCACAAAGTGTCTTTGTGAGTTTATTCTAGTTACATTGAAGGGTATGATGAAACAATAAATGAAGAAATAAACCGACATGCATGAGTCATCATTTCAAACTCCAATCGTTGTCAATTCTTCCCTTGCTTAGAAATGATATTTTTAAAATTAATATCAACATCACACATCCAACTCCTCTTAACACAAGTGATCAAAGATGCCAAAATGGCATTAGTTAGAAAGGTACAATATATCATAATAACCCCATACTTAAGCATCCACATTATCTTCGTACAAAAAATCTGTCCAGCTAGGATGACACTGTCAATGTGATGAGTCATCCTTGACAAGTCATCTCTTTTTGAATTAGTTCCCTTATGTTAACGGGAATATTGTTATATTGGTGCCAACATCGCCAATTCACAAGTTGTTGACCATAATCTATGAGAGCATTAGCAACTTCATTCCCCTCTCTATAGATATGAGAGAATTCTGCTCTGGAAATTCTCTGAATAAGAATCTGGCTATCCACAATGATATCCTTAAGCCTCCAACCGCAGACTGAAGCATTGGTAACAACATCAAGGACAAGTTTAGAGTCCCTTGTCTATGCAAATGTGGAATGCCCAAAGAAATAGCCAATTTAAGTCCCCATAAGAGAGCAGAGGCCTCAATATAGTTATTACTTTGAATACCTAAACCACCAGCATAGGTAACAATAAGTTCCCCTCTATCATCCCTGATAATCCCACCACCACTAGCCTTACCATTGGACTTTGAAGCCCCATCAAAATTAAGTTTGAGCCAATCAGACCTTGGCGGAGTCCACCTTGCATTTAATCTCAGAATCTATTTTGAATTGTCATAAGCAAGAATCTAGTTAAGAACTCTCCAATTGACAGCAATGCTTTCCTCTTCTTGAGTGAGGGGTTTATCAACAATTTTGATATGAGAACTAGTAACACTTTCAATGAGGAGCTTAGAAAAAGACTGATAAACTTGGGAAGAGTCTTTGACAACTTCCCTAAAGATTCTATTATTCCGTTCTTTCCACAATGTCCAACCAATGAGGGGAAGAGTTTGGTTCCAGAGCTCCACAAGCTAGGGATGAGAAAAGGTAGGAGGCCAATTAGTAATAACTTCCCTAATATCTTTGTTGCAAACCCACTGTATGCCAACGTTCTACAGAATTATACTCCAAACTTCCCTGGTGAAGTCACAATGAAGAATTAGATGAGGAACAGTTTCATCTTTCGAAAGGCATAGAACACATCTATTAACCAGAGAGAAACCCCTTCTTTGCAAATCATCTTGGGTTAAGATCTTATTATGAACCACAGCCCACCAAAACATATTAACTTTGGGAATAAGTTTATGGTTCCAAACTTTCCTCCAAAGCTCATTTATGTGAACATCAGGAATCAGCAAATGGTAAGTAGAGTTAACAAAGAAGTGACCTCGTTTGTTAGGTGACCAATGTAACTCATCTTCTCTAGGAAAGAGAGGAATTCTAGTACCCACCAATAGTTGTTGAATAGATCTCATTCTTGGAATAAGCTGAGGATGATTATTACAACACTCAAGAAGATTTTTCCAAAGTCTAATACCATTCTCATGATGTATATAATAACAAACTTTTGACCCAAAAAACTGTTTGGCTATATTAGAAATAACCTCATTTCCCTCTTGAGTAGCAAGGGCCTTGTCAGCAACCCAAGGATCCTCCCAAAATTTTATAAGATTAACATTCCCTAGTTTCCACTTAAGCCCCTATTTAATTAAGCTTCTAGAATTGAGCATTTTGTTCCAAATCATCAAATCCTAAGAGAGCCCCTCCTGATAAAAGAAACTTAGATTGTTAGCACCCTATAAGTACTTAGCCTACATAATGGTTCCCCATTCTTTATTACTGTTAATCAGATTCCAATTGATTTTGGAAAGAAGGGCTTTATTCATATTTCTTATAGATTTGATATTGAGACCACCATGAGTTTTAGGAAGGCAAACCTTCTCCCATTTGACCAGAGACATTCTCTTTTTTTCTTCCAAACCTGTCCATAAGAAATTTCTTTAGATCTATCCTAGTATTTTACCTATATACTTGGGTATTTTAAATAGAGAGAGGAAGTAAGTTGGAATACCTTGAAGAGAGGCCCGTAGAAGCTGTAATTTTCCAGCACTACTCAGGAGCTTACCCTTCTAGCCAATCAACTTCTTTTGAGTTCTTTCCAAAATTACATTCCAAAATCTCAGAGTAACTTCTTTGATAGTTAAAGGAAGGCCAAGGTAGATTGCAGGAAGATCAGCCGCAGCACAGCCAAGGATGTTGATGATTTTTCTCTAGAGATCTCCCTGAGTGTTGAAGAAATATACGTTACTTTTCTGGAAATTGATGTGTTGACCAGAAGCTTTGGCATAGTCATTGAGTATATTCCTCCAACTACGGGCTTCTAAAACTAAAGAGATACCAAAGATGATGGTATCATCCACAAAATGCTGAATAGACATGGGTTGCAGAACAGAAGTTGGTTTGATCCCCACAATTTCCTTAGAAAGGACCTTAGAGTAAACATATCTCCCAAGGGCTTCATCCATCATGATAAAAAGATAGGGGGAAAGAGGATCACCCTGTCTAATCCCTCTCGTGGGAGAGAAAAAATCCCTAGGAATCCCATTAACTAGGACTGAGAATTTAGTAGTGGTAACAGCTTCCTAGATAAGCAGGAAGACTTTATCATTAAAACCAAACTTTTGGATAACCTTGAAAAGAAACTACCAGGAAACTCTATCATAGGCCTTAGAAATATCGAGCTTTAGAACCATACCAGGGATCCTGCTCTTCACCATTCAGTGGATAGTTTCATGAGTAGCTATAAAAACATCTAAAACTTGCCTTCCAGGAACAAAGCCTTTCTGCGAAGAGGAAATAATTTTATCAAGGGTTGAAATCTCAAAACAAGAAGTTTGGTGCATAACTTGTAAATGGTATTACACAAACTTATAGGTCTAAAATCATCAAGCAGCTCAGGATTTGGATTCTTGGGAACAAGAACAATAAAAGTATTGTTGATCTGCTTTAGAAATTTCCCAGTTCTAAAAAAATCTCTAACAGTAGTAGTAACATCATAGCTCAAAATATCCCAATATTCCTAGAAAAATATAGAAGGAAAGCCATCAGAGCCAGGGGATTTAAAGGGTCCCATGGAGAATAAAACACCATGAACCTCTTCTTCAGAGATAGGTTTCAACATTTCAATATTATCCTCCTTAGTAATCAAAGAGGGAATATTGTTAAGGAACTGATTCATTATCTGCCCATTAGCAGCACTGCCAGCTTGTTCCGTCAACAAATTTTGGAAGAACAAAGCTGCTTGATTACCAATCTTATTATCATTAGTGATAGTGTTTCCATCCTCCAAAAAAAATTTAGAAATAGTATTGGCTTTGTGTTTCATAGATGAGAGATGAAAGAAACCAGTATTACGATCCCCTTCTTTAAGCCACTAAACTCTAGATTTCTATTTCTAGAAAAGTTCTTCTTTATTCATAACATTCTTCCAATCATTAATTAAATTATTTTCATCTTGAGTAGTATCCTCAGTAGAATCTCCTTAAACTATTCTAGTTTGAAGGTCATCTAATTTTCCAGAAATAATCTTCATCTGAACAAACACATTCCCAAAGCTATACTTGTTCCAACCACGGACCTCTTCTTTAATGTGTAAAAGCTTCTTAACCGATCTAAACATAGGAGTACCTTAGACAGGGAGCTGCCACCATTTAGTCAGAAGACTCCTAAAATCCTTGTGTTTAATCCACATAGCTTCAAATCTGAAAGGGAAGGGACCCCGATTATGATGGACAATCCAATTGAGGAGAATAGGATTATGATCAGAAACAGTTCTAGGAATACTCAAAAGACTAAGATTAGAATGGTTGTCCTAGTTATTTGAGATGATAAATCTATCCATTTTGACTTGAATCATTTGATCACCTCTTCTTCTGTTGGACCAAGTAAAATTTTGATTCTACAGCTCCACATCCATCAGCCCAAAACTATTGATAAAATTAGCTAAATCAAACATGCTATCAGAGTAGTCAAGAATACCCCCAGATTTCTTAGAGGGATATAAAGGAGTATTGAAGTCTCCCACCAACATCCAAAGAGAATGAGGGGAAGTGGAGAGGAGAGTAGACAGATCCATCCATAGAGTTTTCTACAGAATCCTCATGTTCGGGGCATAAATATTGATTAAAGACCAATGAAAAGAAGGCATAGAAAAATTAACAATCAAATAGTGCTTATTGAAAACAGTAAGAGTACCTCTGATTCTAGCTCTATTCCACATTGTAATAATCCCCCGAGAAGCACCTATTACCTAAATTTCACTGCGGCTCATTCAGGTAGATTTTTTATTCAAAACTTAAAAGGGTACATTTCATCTAATCCTTCATACATTACATTCAAGTGCATAAATGCATTGATTCAAGAGATTATGTTTATTAGATTACTACATTTATCCAAGTGCATGTAACATAAGAAAGATTTATCCAAAATCTTTTCCGAAGAATAAATAATCTTTATTGAATATAAAATGTACATTATCTCACACAAGCCGTGAGGTTGACTTTCTTATTCAACGAAATAGAAGAACAATCTATACATGACTAAGTAAATGTAAATAAATGTGCATGTAAGGTTAGAGACCAGTCATTGCCTGAGAATGACTAGGTCTAGTTCTGGTGTGTCGTCTTGTCGCCCTAAGTTGTCTTTGTCCTTCCTAGTTTCATGTCGTCACTGGTTCTTGCATCTAGCAAAAGCAGTGGTGTTAGAGCAATGCTCTAAGAAATGAATGGTCCCAAACCATACATGAACAAGATACCATACGTGTATAAACTAATCCTCAATTGCATTAAACAAGAAATGTATACCTTGGATGTCCTAGAGAACAATCAAGTCATCAAACATCCAAAATATGCATTTATTTTCTAACAAGTTTGCTTCATGTGCAGATACAGGTGTAATTATGTTTCATTTTGATTCATCAAGTTACATTATGAGTGGAGGAAATGTGGGTCCCACAAGGGTTGAACCCAGCTCATAGTCCTTACAAAACATTTAATATACAATATACAAATGCAAGACAGACTGCTAGGGAGATAGGGATAGTCATCTCATTGACTGTAGCATCAAATAGTTTAGAATAGTTAGATAATTGTCCAAGAAATCCATCTGTCAGAGGTAAACTAGAAACAACATCTTGTGCTCAGAATGATTGTATGCCAACAATAGTCAACTACCAAGAGAGAGCAGTAAATGAAAGAATGTTAAAAGAAACAGTCACTAGACTTAAAAGAAAAAACAACATTTCAATCTCAAACAAAGAAGACACAGTGATCCACATAAGAGTTGAGTGGATGAACATCATGTTAGACCAACCTTAGATGTCATAAGAAATGCATTAGATGCATTAGGAGCAGTTTTATAACAGCAATGAATAATAGAATAGCAAAGGAACAGCAGATTGGTGTGCCACATCATGGGTGAAATCATGGATCAACAAGTGAAAGGTACAGCCATATCAGTGTTATGTCATACTACAGCTACAAGAGCTATATCAACATCATGTAGTGCCACTATACTGTCACAATTGCTTCCTGAAGCATAAAAAGTGTATAATTTATCAAATGTCAAAGTGTCATATGACTACTCAAGTGCCATAACAACAGCTTATTAAAAGGAACAGTCATACATAAGATTTCTTCAATACACAGTCATGATCTAACCATGAAAGGAAGAACAAAGGCCTTATGCATTGTCCAGGCATGATAGAAGCAACATCAAATGTTACAGCCATGATGAAAGATAGTCCAAACTAAAGAGTAACAGTCTTGGCATATCATGCAACCATATTTGTTGGCAACAAACACAGTCATGACCATCCAAACATGAAGACATATGATGCATAACCAAAAAACCAAGGTATACAGTATAATGTAGTCACTAACACATGCCAAGTCTATAGCACATTAGGGTAGTCAAGCATAAATGACTAGTTCAAGGAGACTATGGGAGCATGAGATTGAATAGTTTCACCATGGAGCAAACAATCACCAAGCACCAAATGGACAAGGCATCCACTAGTCATGGGACAACAACAATCCACTAGAAGATAAGAAATTCAGTCAAAATCACTGAGAAAATAGTTATGAAAACAATCATCTTGACTGATTATAAAAATAGCCAAATATTTTTTACAAAGAAAACAGTCATATGGAGTGGAATGATTGTTAAAGAGTCACCATGGATAGAGCAGTTAGTAAGAAGATAGGTGTCTTGGCAGCATAATAGAAGGTATGTATCATTGTCTTAAAAAAGCCAAAGAGACTGCTAGTGCACCAAGAGGCAGTTTGAAGACCATGGAGGGTTTAGGACTACTCTAGGTCTTCATGAGGATTTATCAAGTTTGTATCCTCTATGCATTCTTTAAGTCTGCTTTAAACCCCTGTCCGGCTATATATAAGCACAATATCAAGGGACATGGTCTTTTGGGTAAAGAATAGTCCCACAAGATGAGGAAAAGGTTGCAGTAGCCATCATAATGTCAAGATTGGAAGGATACAATGTTAGCTATCATATAGAACAACAATCATTTCTATTTAAGAAGATAGTCCAACCTAACAGCAAAGACTATCATGAGAGATGCAGTCATATGCATGAAAAGGTGGTCATAGTATGACTATAACCAATCATAACAGTAGGGATAAGTTGGTAAGGAGAAGATGATATGAGAGATAGTCAAGGTATGTGAGGGCATTAGTAGTATTATATGCATAACAAAAGTAGGAAGACTAAGATGTTTTTGTTCTCATAGAGGCACTAGAGTTTTCTTGTAAAATGATTGTCAAGAGTAAAGGAAACACGGTCTTAAATAAAAAAGCCAACTCTTTCAAATAGTAGTAGTCATCCCTTCAAAAGAATAGGCATCTCTAATGAAGAGCTATAGGATTGATGTGAAGTGAGTTGCTTCAGGAGATATAAGCACAATACATGTAGTGATATGAGAATACAAGATGCATACGAAGACAAGTGAAAATCAAGTAGCACAGATATCTTGCATAAAGAGGGTTATTATTCATTACGAGTTCTTATGTCTCTGCAGAGACAAATTTAAGGATGAAGATCCATGATCCAGGAGTATCAGAGGAAGCCAAGAACAATGAGAATAAACAGTTTGAGCTCATGAGAGTTATATTTTGTATTTCCAGATTTGATGTTACTATCTTCTATATGTATGAAAAAGAAAACCCAATTCGAGCCATGAAAGCATGCAACATAAAAATATAATTTTTTTCCATACAAAGTCAAAACCCACTTGGTATTACATAGAGACCAAATGTAGAGAAGTGAGGAGTTTTTGAAGCTTATAGGAGGTTTGTATTTTGAAAAAAACTCAGAAATGAAAAACAATATTTTTGTATTATATTCAATGCCAGAAAATTCTCATGTTATGCAATTGACAAGGCATGCCAACTTAACTTCTCGAGGTGAATGTGTGAAGACAGCTGAAAACTTATTGTTTATCATCAAAGATGTTGCAAATACAGCAAATGAGATTTTCAAATGGAACCAAAAGGTTAACTGTTGACAGAGATAAAAGAGAAATACATTGGAAGGAGACAATGCAAATACAAAGGGAGAGAGTAAAGTTTTTGACTCATTTCAAACAAAGATACTTAGATTTTCATAAAATTGCACCTCTGTTAGGGCAAAATGCAAGGTAAGAATCAGAAAAAATGAAGGAATGTCTACAATAGAGTGATTACCTTTTTCTGTGTCATTTGTTTTGCCAAAACCATGAAAGACTCTTAGAATCAACCTCCATTTTAGCCTCAGCATAGTCAAAACGTTGTCATACTGGTCAGCCATGAAAAAATGAGGAAAAATACATCAAAACCAATTAGAAATTGCGTCCAGAGAGGCCCAGATCGGCCCAAAATCAACTTCAAAAGGTCAAAACCTCAGCTAAATACAACTCTCCTTGCATTTTGCTCTAAAAATTGGCAGGAAGACATTCAAGAATCGATGGAAACTATGCATTTTGGCCCACAAACCCTATAGAGGCCACGGCTAGAGAGAAATGGATCTTCTCTCCAAAAAGTTGACAAGGGCAAAATGATGTTTAGGGTTTTCAAGCCCTTTCTTTTGCTAGAGCTCAAATGAGCTTTTTTTCACCTTTTTTGACTTTGTTTTTAAAACTAAATCATTCCTATCCATTTTGGGGACATGGTCAACACTTGTAAATGTCTTAAAACCAAATCATGATGCGTAGGGGGCCGTGAGATATGTTTTTCGACCTTTAGTTATTTTTTAAAGTCAAATAAACATTATAAAAGCATAGGGTCGAATGCTTATCTTGCTAGGCATGTCTTGTTTTTTAGATGCATATGGAGGGATAAGGTGATGCCTAAATGCATAATATTGTAATTACATATGCATGGAAGTATAAGACATGGTGATGTGTATAGGGAGGCATAAGGGTCACTTTGAAATGTATTGCATAGGACCTTGAAATCGTGATGATGTATATTATGAAATGTATGAATGGCTAGGGGTTATAAGGTGATTTGATGTAGCCATGAGACACATGATATGATGCAAGTGTATGGAGTCGTGTTGTTTTTGCCTAGGGATTACAAGCTATTTTTTTATGTTGTTTTTGCATAATCTAGAGATAGATTAAATATTGTAAATGAATGATAAAGTAATGAATTATGAATTACTTTATCATTTGTAATAAAAATGCAAACAAACAATATTAGGCAGATTTATCACGCATGGCAAAGTAAGTCTCGTCAATTACTTTGTCATTCTTTCACGACATTTAATTTGTCCCCAAACTATGCAAAATCGAGAAATTAAATGTTATGTCCTAAATGCCATTATTTTCTGCATATGTTTGTGATAGATTTGGAATGTAAAACATTAACTAAGTGGTGTAATTATAAACCTCTTAGTCAATGTTAATTATGATGCTACAGGGTGAGGTTGACAAACAAGTTGAGGAGTTATTGAGAGGTTTGATTTGTTTTTAGTGGCCTTAAAGAGCATTTAAAGGCATTTTCAAGTGCTTTTATGATTAGTGATGGCATGCCTTGACTATTTTTGCATTGGAAACCCATTTTGGAGGACTTTAGCTAGATATTTTGGGGACATTTATGAGATGCACAAAAATGGAGTTTTCTCATCCTTATCTCATTACAACTGCTTGGAGTGTATATAGTCCTTCATTTGACTCTTTGTAAGGAGTTCTTTTTCATGCAATTTCTGGAGTTAGTGATTTTTCTGCAATCCTTACTCAATCTAAGAATGTTTTTGTAACCCTTTTGGCATATGAAATACAAAGAGCACCTTGGATACCATTAATAGTTAGATTTTACCTTCTTATTTTTGCAGTATTGGGTATTATCAAGTGTTTGATCAGGTCATTTGTGAGGTATTTTTGTTTCCTTGTGACTTTGTCTCATGTTTCAATACATTTTCTACAAAAGTGTGTTTATGTAGGTTGCGAACTGTGTCTTAAAGTGTTATAAGGCTTTTCAAATTATGAAGTTAGCTTCCTTTTAAAGAGTTTAATGCATTTAGGCCTCTTTGTGAGATGTTTTTGCAAACATACAGTAATAAGTTGTGCAGGTTTAGTTTTAGTTATCTATGGCCAAGTGTATGCAAATCTGAGTTTCATTAACCATATCAAGTTTGGTGAATCACCCTTTTTAACATTTTCTAGTTTTAACTTTCATTTTCAAAAGCATTCCTCTTCCCTTTTCTTCTGCAAATCCAGTAGATTCTAGGTGATAACCAGCTAGGAAGCCAACCTTCTCCGGAGGTTCTTTCCATCACAGGTGACCCACAGGCCTGGAAAGATCCCATGTTTCTCCAGATTGCTGAGTTCTGCAACTTAGCAAGGGTGCAAATCTGAGAGACAACAGTTTTTGGCATGCCCAGTGGGACTGTGGAATTAAAAATAGTTCAAATACTACATTTTACTATTGGTTTTGATATCCAACCAATGATTTTCATACCTGTAAGAGGTTAATATGCATATCTAGCGACTCTGAGCTTTGGTCTAGCAAAATCAATGTATTTCAGCTTATGAAAAGGATACAAACTAGAAGCAGTTCTTCGTCTTTTGAGTATTTACAATTATCCCCACCTAAGAGAAGAGGGATAATAGCTAAGAAACCCAAGAAAACTCATTTCTATTCTAGGAGAGCCAAGTCTACTCCTCCTGTTGTTGGAACTCATACTGTCCCAAGAATCCCAGTTACAATGATTCCTAGAGCCAAAAATCAACCATTTGTTTCATTCAACTAAGGCAGCCCACTGAATTTAGCTCAGCATGATGACATTCCTTTAGCTACCTTGAAAATTTTACCATATTTTAATGGCGAGGATCGAACTACTCCAGTTGAGCATATAAAGGATGTTGCAAACCTGTGTGTTGTCCATCATGTGACACAAGAGAATGTTGCAATCATATTGTTAGCAGCTTCCTCAAAGGGAAGGCTTTGCAGTGGTTCAGAAGTCTACCAGTCAACTCCATAGATTCATGGGATCCTTTGGGTGAGGAGTTTTGGAGTTCAGGACAACACTGAGAGGGGGGGTGAATCAGTGTTGAATTAGTTTTCAAATCTTTTACAACTTTTTGCAAACTTTCTCTTACATAACAAATAGAGAGGAATACATTAATGATTTGTGCACAAGATTAATAATGAAGGATGTGAATAAAACTTAATAAGCAAAGCACTAATATACACACATACAGATGAAGACACCATGAAACTTAACACATGCTTTTCACGAGTGGAAAACCCTTCTAGGGTAAAAAACCACTCAAAACTGCCTCACTGGCTTAACTGATAAAACATGCCTCACTGGCTACAAAGAAGCCTCACTGGCTACAATATGTGTCTCACTAACAATTGAGAGGTCTCACTGACCTACAAGCCTCACTGGCATACTATTTAGAAGCACCAACTTCAAGGAGCACCAACCCCTAATACAAAACAAATTAAGAACTCAGAGGGTTTCTCTGTTTCAATACAAAACACTTCTTCTCTCACATGTTTCTGTCAAATAGCCATTCTATTCATCAACCCAAATCATATACAAAACTTAGATATTCAAAATCAATCCTTTATATTGATCCACTCAACAACACTGCATATCAATCCTATATTCTGATCCATTCAATAACACTTCCTCATTTTGTATGATTCATCTCTATCATTCAAGACACACCATCAATGCACCTGAAAAACAATTTTATACAAGTTGAATGTCTTTTCACCTTTCATCTTCTGTATATTTCATCTCTGTTAAATTATGAAGTTGCATATTTACCAAGACTCTTGATGTTCCTCTTCCCTGCAAAACAACATCCATTTGTTTCATTGACTAATCATATTCCTCTATCTACAAAAACCATTTTCCTGCAAGAATATAGATCTTCATATTTATCTGTGCATAATTAAAGACTTTTTAATCTTTTCAACAAGATCCTTCATCTCTTCAATGATGATTCATATTCCTGCAAAAACCCAATATCTGAATGCAAACAAAATCAATTTAATTTTCTTCTTTGTACAAATTCCTTCAATAAATTTTTTTTCATATATCACAAATTTACAAAACCCTTCAATCTTCTCCTTCACATTCTTCATCTTCAAAAATCATTTTGCCTTGTATAAAGTCTTCATAAAAAATCTCTATCAAAACTTTATATTCATCTGCAAGGAAATCTCTTTGTCTTCTCTAAAAAAAATCATCTTCAATAATGTCAATCTTCTCACAAAATTATCTTCCTGAAAAACCTTCTAATAAAAGCCTATTTGTCATAAAAATCTCTTCATAAAGATTTTTCTCATTTAGAAAAAGCAATAAAAATCTCCTTATTAAAAAACTCCTTACATTTATGACATAAGGGACTGACCAAAAAAATTTAAAAGGAAATTACTAAGTTTACAAAGGAAACTATTTATCTTTGATTCGGGCTTCAAAAATTTCTAACAAAACAAACTCTTTTCAAGGAAGAATAGTAAGCATTTTTCTTAATGCATCGAGCTCACACAAACCCGTACCCTCTTCACCATTAAAGACTGACCTTTTAGCGCTCATAAAATTTTAAATTCAAAACATTGATAGCCCGCGCATATAGAGGACTTGCTCCATCGGTGAAAAGAAGGAAAGGGGCCGGTTGCCCCGTGGTCTTAAACCCTCCACACGGTGACATTTAAGTTGTAAACCCTCTATCACAAGTCACCAATTGAATATAACAAAAGTGCCACAAATGTAGATGGGTAAATATGAACAAAGGTTTTAAAGACTTAAACAACCTTTTGATACACATTTAGTGCATTAGAACTAGGATTTCAAGAAATTAACCTCCTAGCACTTGAAACAATTACCACAGAGATATCTGCACACCATGACCACAGAGATAACACTAAATAACTCTGCATAACCCTGCATAGATTGAATATATTCTGCCACTTTGTTTTGCAATCAAATAAAAGAACCATGACATTTATTTCTTAACTGAGATCACACCAAATGCCTTACAACTTATGATTCTGTGCCATGAGCTATCATCAACCAACTCAGACCATATGAACTATTAGAAGCATCAATCAATTAACAACATGATTTCATCTAACTAATCATCAACAAGGAAGGCATCTACTACAGACATAATGTCATCAATGTATTCCTGTGATCCTGTAAGCACTTGAAACACCAATAAAGTGAGTATGATTGATACATGAATGTTATCAAACACTTGTAATATTATAATTCTTTTGTCACCAAAAAAAAGAGTGATTTCTTATCAATGAGCTAATATTTATCAAGTCAACCCTGCATATGATGATGATCTTATCAAAACATGAACTAACATTATTCTTCATAACTCCTGACTATCTTGATGATCTTGATGTCCTAATATGAAGATCAATCCCAACATCTATGACAACCTGAAAGACACCTGAACACAACTGTGATCAAATGAAGATCATGCCACAGCTGTCACAATGAAGACCATTCCGTGTTATTTGTATCAAGCCACTGTCACTTGTAAACAACATGATGTCAAATGAACTCCATCACCTTTTTGACATCAATGACAACCTGACTCCATCAAGGAGTTGTGTAGTTTCTTTGAAGACAAATCTAACCATTTGTCATTGGTGGAGCAGTTGTCTATGATTAAGAGGGCTCCTCACGAGGTTATGTCAGACTTCAACCACCGTTTTTAGAAGACGTGGTATAGAATCCCACCAACGGTAAGGCCTACTAATGATCATGCTTTCTTATATTATTTGAGAGCTTTGAAGAATGATATTTCTGTTATGGTTCAATCTATGGGAGGAGACTCCTTACCACAAGCTTATGCTATAGCCATAAGAGTTGAGAACAACCTCATACAAGCTGGTAAAATTGCCCCTAGACCTCATTTGCCAATATTACCTACTATTCAGCCACCAATACCAATGCATGTGCCTCCTATAGCTGTTATACCTGCTGCACCAGCGTTACCAGCACCTAATACTCAACCCAATAACTAAGAGAATGTTGTTAAAACTCAATCTTTTGAGTTACAGGAGATCAAAGGACTGTTACAATCTTTTGGTAATGAGATAGTGAACCTCAAGATGTAGTAGGATCAAAATTTCAGACCTTATCAACCCCCATTCCAGTCTAATTACTAGCAAAATTAGTCAAATAGGCCACCTTATCAACCAAATAATCAAGGTCAAAAACAAGCCTTTAACTCTAGGCCTTATCAAGCCTACAATCCAAACGCTGCTAGTTCCTTGAAGGAAATTGTACCCACGCAAAACAATTTGTCTCAGGAATATGACTAGTGCTTTCCTTGTAACTAGCCCCATAACCAAAATACCTATGCTAATGGGATGATTAACCAAGCTTTGATGGTTTAAAACAGTCCAACAATGCAGTCTAATGTGCCTATAGAACCTCTTGTTCAGCAGCAAGAAGAACAAGTACATGAGACAACACTCCTAAACTGGCAAGGAGAAGAATTTTGTGGTATGAACCAGGTTGGTTCTTCAATTGTAGCCAATACATGCAACAAGAAAAGGGCTATAGATGAAGGGTAGCAATCTAGTAAGGTTCAAACTCATGAGCATCAAGTGCCAAACGTGGATCAAGGTATCTCTAACCCATCAATTGCTGAGAAAATTCAAGTTTTATCAAAAAGTCAGCCTTTGGTAGGCAGGGAGAAGCTAAATCCACCAGTTCAACCAGCTTGTACTCAAGGTGACATGGTTGCCCCCAAAAGCCAAGTTAAATTAGGTACATCTTCTTTCAATATCCTTGAGCATATGAAAAAAGTGAATGTATCCATGTCTATGTGGAATTCCCTAAGTATCCCTAGTCAAAAATACGTGCTTCAATCAGCCCTATCAAATTTAAGTTTGTCTCAAGAGCCTATTATAGATAAGTCTAAGGCTATGTTGACAAATACAGCTAGAAATGATAAAGAATAGCAAGCTTCAAAGGTCAAACCCCCACCATTTTATGTGTCTTTAATCATAGGGGATCATTTAGTCCATAACTGCATGATTGACTCAGGTGCTAGCAGTTCCATCATGCCCAAACAAATTGTTGACAGGTTAGGAATTGAATATGAGCCATTAGAGAAGGGAGTTGTTCAGCTGGATGGAACTGTTGTTAATACAGTGGGTGTCATAAAGGGGCTGAGTTTAACTCTTCATGCCTATCCAAATTTCTCTATCCCATAGGACATCTATGTCATTGAGTTACCTCCTT
This sequence comes from Cunninghamia lanceolata, assembly GCA_027924645.1. Classification (NCBI taxonomy): domain Eukaryota; kingdom Viridiplantae; phylum Streptophyta; class Pinopsida; order Cupressales; family Cupressaceae; genus Cunninghamia; species Cunninghamia lanceolata. The sequence continues at coordinate 1,716,897 of BSBN01001135.1, read as the reverse complement.
ATTTTGTCATTTGTTTGTCAAGGGATTTTACTGCAAAGATAGGAGGTTACCTGTCCTCATATTGGTCTCATATGTTGTTTAGAACTAGGTACAGCACTAAGGTGACTATCAAGTCAAAACCCATTGCCAAAGACCATATTGAGCTATACACTCCATGTCCCATCAATGCCAACTTGGTTGTGAGTGAACAAGAAGAGCAGCCCATTGTTTAAGAAAGTAGTACACAAATTGAAGGTATACCAAAAGTTCTTCTTGATGAATGGGCAGATCAGACTCAAGTGGTTGATCCGTGTGAGCACCTAGATGAGGCTAGTTTGGGTGTGTATATGATGCACAAAGCTGATTCATTTCTGCCTAACATTGAAAAAAGTACAGAACAACAAGATGGGCAGCAAGATAATGAGGTCTGGGAGCTATTTTTTGATGGCTCAAGGAGTAAAATGGGTGCCGGTGGTGGATGTATGCTTGTTTCCCCAAAGGGTGAGAGGTATGATTCATCTTTTAGATTTTATTTCAGCTGTACTAACAACGTGGCTGAATACGAATCTCTTATTCAAGGTTTGGAATGGGCAAGACAAAAGGGTATTAGTTGTCTAAAAGTTTATGGGGATAGTGAATTGGTTGTAAATCAGGTGAGAAAACTTAATGTTACAAAAAATGATTTGCTTAAGTCTTACAAGCATAGAGTATGGGACCTCTTGGAGGGATTTGATGCATTTAATTTGATATCCGTACCTAGAAATCAGAATAAACATGCTGATAAGCTGGCTGATGTAAGGGGAGAATATGATATTCCCAAAGAGATTAGCAGTGGTAAGACTAATTAGCATATTAAGGTTGTTGTTAGGCCTATTGTACTAGATAACAACACGCATTGGTAGGTATTTGAAATTGATCAACAGATTGTAAACTTCTTGAGAGAGGAAGCTGAATTCTCTCATGCTAACCAAGAGAAGCTACAACACCAGTATGGTGACCAAACCATTCAGCTCAAGAATAATAAGATGCCAAAGGGCTTGGTCACCTTAGAGTCCATTTTTAACACTGATGATGAAACTACAAAACCCAAGTCTAGCATACAAGTTCATCAAGATCACTATGAAGAGGCTGAGATCTTCAAGGGTAGGCTCTTTAAGCTAGGAAAGGTATATACAACAAAGGAAAAACATGCATTTATTCAACTTTTTCAAGAATTTAGTGACATTTTTGCATGGGAGTATAGCGATTTAAAAGGATTTGACCCCCAACTTGCTCAACATACTATTGAACTTGAGCCTGATGCCAAGCCTATCAGGCAGAAATAGAGGCCATTGAATCCTAAATTAGAGCCTCTTATGAAAAAAGAACTGAACAAGCTGATTGAGAGTAGCATAATCTTTCCTATTAAGCACACCTCATGGGTTTCCAACCTTGTGCCAGTTAGGAAGAAAAATGGGGAGATAAGGTTGTGTGTAGACTTTCCTGACTTGAATAGAGCTTTCTTGAAAGACCGTCATCCTTTGCCTTTAATGGAGCAGATACTCCAAGTAGTTTTAGGATCAAAGAGGTTTTCCTTACTAGATAGTTATTCTAGTTACAATCAGATATTAGTGAAAGAGGAAGACCACTATAAAACAACCTTCACCATAAAATGGGGGACTATGGCTTACAAGAAGATGCCTTTCAGTTTGTCCAATGCTGGGGCAACCTTTCAAAAGGCTATGGATATGGCCTTTCAAGGCCTAATGTACAAGACCGTCCTAATCTACCTTGATGACATTACTATTTTCTCCAAAGAGGCCAAGGATCATCTAAATCACTTAAGGCAGATTTTTGAGAGATGTAGGGAGTTTGGGATATCACTTAATCCCAAAAAGTGTGTGTTTGATGTCCATGAGGGCAGATTGCTTGGTTATGTGGTTCAAAACAAGGTATCACCATTGACCCTGAAAGAATAAGTGCAATCTTGGCTCTCCCCTTACCAGCACACAAGAAAGGTCTGCAGAGTTTCATTGGTAGGATCAACTTTGTCAGGAGATTTATCCCTGATATTGCTGATTTGTTAAATCCACTAACTACTATATTAAGAAAGAACGTGTCTTTCAACTGGACTAGAGAAGGAAAATGAATTTTTGAGCTTATTAAAGAGGCATTGACAACTGCACCTGCACTTCTAAATCCTGATTTTTGTAAAGATTTCACTTTGTATGCTTATGGTAATGTTGATTCTATTTCTGCTATGTTGGTATAGAAGAATGATTTAGAAATGGAGCAGCCTTTATCTTTTTTCAGTCAAGCATTGAAGGATTATGAGCTAAGGTACACCTTCATTGAGAAACATGTGCTCATTGTTATAAGGAGTTTGAAGAAGTTTAAACACATGTTATCAAGTAATAAGATTAATCTAATGGTTGTTCATCTGAGTGTGAAGGAATTTATGCTAAGTAAGGATCTCAATAATAAGAGAGCTAGTTGGGTGACTAAGGTAATGGAATATGAAGTGGACATTAAGGTTACCAAGCTGGTCAGGGGAAAAGGGTTGTGTAAATAGCTTACTGATGGTGTTATTAGCAAAGAAGAATGTGAACAAGAGGTTGTTCTATCATTACAAGATCAAGAGCAAGCAGCTTTTTCAGTTCATGTTACTGATTGGGTGCAAGAAATGGTTCATTTCCTACAGACTGGTGAGTGTCCTCAGGGCTTGGATAGAGCCAAGTGAAGGTATTTCAGATTGCAGTCCATACCTTATGTGCTCATTAATGGCTTGCTTTTTTAGGAAAGGTTTTAATGGAGTATTGTTGAGATGTATTGATCCTAACCAAGTTGAAAGAGTGTTGCATGAATTTCATGAGGGGTCAGCTGGAGGCCATTTTTCACCTAGAGCAATAGCTCTTAAGGTGATGAAAGGTGGCTATTATTGGCCCAATTTGTTCAAGGATGCACACTTATGGGTCAGAAAATGGAAAGAATGTGCTCTGTTTGCGAGAAAAGAGAAGTTGGCAGCCTTACCTTTGCAGCCAGTTCAAGTTGAACAACCCCTTATGAGGTGGAGATTAGACTTTATTGGGGTTATAAACCCTTCATCCAGTGCTGGCCATAAGTGGGTTCTTACAGCCACTGATTATTTCACTAAGTGGATTAAAGCAGTCGCACTTAAAGAAGCCAATGAGTCTGTTGTTCTAAACTTTTATGAAGAGTTGGTTATCAGATTTAGAGTACTGGAGTCCATTATTTCAAACAATGCCCTTGCCTTTGTTGGTTCTAGAATCTATGATTGGGTTGTAAGAAATGGTATTTATCTCAATACATCCTCCAATTACTATCCGCAAGGCAATGGCCAAGCAAAATCCACCAATAAGAACTTGATCAGAATTATCAAGAAGACCATGGAGGGTAACTAGAGAACCTGGCATACACAATTAAAGTTAGCATTATGGACTGACAGAATTACTACAAAATGGTCAACAGGGCATCCACCTTTCATGTTGGTGTATTGCAAGGAAGCAAGGCTTCCTATCACACTTGAGTTACCAACACTTGATTTGGTGAATTAGCTGGACATGCTAGAAGAAGGCCCTCTGACAGTAAGGCTAGCTCAACTAGTTGAGCTTGAAGAAACCAGAAATGATGCCATGAGAAATATAGAGCATCATCAGGCTCAAATGAAGAGGTCATTTGACAAAAGAGCATCTCCAAGAACATTCCAAGAGGGTGACATAGTGCTGAAATGGGATGTATTGAAAAGAAAACCTGGGAAGCACTCTAAGTTTGATGCTTTTTGGAGTGGGCCCTATATTATTTCAGAATGCAAACAACATAATGCTTTCCAACTGTCTAAGCTAGATGGTGACATCGAGCCAATCCCAGTCAATGGGATTTACCTCAAGCATTGGTTCTGAGGTAGGATATTTCATGTTTGTACATATTTCATGAAGTTTTTGTTGTTAAATAAGTGCTGCTGCACAGTAGATTAAATGCAGATTTCATTTCCCTAAATGCGTTTCTACATAGTTGTTGGTTATTCTTGGGTCTGGTTATGTGTAAGAGGTGAAACTATTGTAATGTACTACAGCTATATGTATAGACAACCATCATATGAAATAGTGAATACAGCTATTCACTATCACACATCATACATGTCCCCCTCATAGAGCTATAATAAATTGTGGAAATTTGCTAAGGAGGTGTTCTTGTTGGTCATCCCCTTCTAACTCATCAAATAGGTGCATATCATTAATGATAGTGATTTTTGTTGGTTCACTGTCACCAAACATACCCATGCACTTGATGGATTAGAAAAGATTACAGTTTGAAGTGAGTTGCAACAATGGAGAGAAATGTTTTTCAATTTTTTGTCAAGTATGAGTGATTCTATGCCCAATGGATAAGCTTCAGGCAACTACTCTGATGTTTAGCAGGCAAACATATAGTAGATGTCACCAAAAATGTTACCTAAATTTTATTGCGGCTCATTCAAGTAGAGTTTTGATTCAAAACTTAAAAGGGTACATTTCATCTAATCCTTCATGCATTACATTCAAGTACATAAATGAAATTATTCAAGAGATTATGTTTATTAGATTACTACATTTATCCAAGTGCATGGAACATAAGAAAGATTTATCCAAAATCTTTTCCGAAGAATAAATAATCTTTATTGAATATATAATGTACATTATCTCACACAAGCCGTGAGGTTAACTTTCTTATTCAATGAAATAGAAGAACAATCTATACATGAATAAGTAAATGTAAATAAATGTGCATGTAAGGTTAGAGGCCAGTCATTGCCTGAGAATGACTGGTTCTGGTTCTGGTTCTGGTGTGTTGTCCTGTTGCCCCGAGTTGTCTTTGTCCTTCCTAGTTTCATGTCATCTTTGGTTCTTGCATCTAGCAAAAATAGTGGTGTTAGAGCAATTCTCTAAGCAATGAATGGTCCCAAACCATAAATGAACAAGATACCATGCATGTATAAACTAATCCTCAATTGCATTAAAAAAGAAATGTATACCTTAGATGTCCTAGAGAACAATCAAGTCATCAAACACATTCAAAATATGCATTTATTTTCTAACAAGTTTGTTTCATGTGCAGATATAGGTGTAATTATGTTTTTGTTTGATTCATTAGGTTACATTATGAGTGGAGGAAAAGTGGCTACCACAAGGGTTGAGCCCAGCTCATAGTCCTTATAGAACATTTCATATGCAATATACAAATGCAAGCCAGACTGCCAAGGAGATAGGGACAGTCATCTCATTGATTGTAGCATCAGATAGTTTAGAATAGTTAGATGATTGTCCAAGAAATCCATCTACCAGAGATAAACTAGAAACAACATCTTGTGCTCAGAATGATTGCATGCTAACAGTAATCAACTATCATGAGAGAGTAGCAAATGAAAGAATGTTAAAAGAAATAGTCAATAGACTTAAAAGAAAGAATAGCATTTCAATCTCAAGCAGAGAAGACACAGTGATCTACATAAGAGTTGAGTGGATGAACATCATGTTAGACCAACCTTAGATGTCATAAGAAATGCATTAGATGCATTAGGAGCAGTTTTATAATAGCAATGAATAATAGAATAGCAATGGAACACCAGATCGGTGTGCCACATCATGGGTGAAATCATGGATCAACAAGTGAAAGGTACATCCATATCAGTGTTATGTCATACTATAGCTACAGGAGCTATATCAACATCATGCAGTGCTACTATACTGTCACAATTTCTTCTTGAAGCATAAAAAGTGTATAATTTGTCAAATGCCAAAGAGTCATATGACTACTCAAATGCCATAACAGTAGCTCATTAAAAAGAACAGTCATACATAAGATTTCTTCAATACATAGTCATGATCCAACCATGAAAGGAACAGCAAAGGCCTTATGCATTGTCCAGGCATGATAGAAGCAACATCAAATGTTATAGCCATGATGAAAGACAACCCAAACTAAAGAGTAACAGTCTTGGCATATCATACAACCATATTTGTTGGCAACAAACATAGTCATGACCTTCCAAACATGAAGACATATGATGCATAACCAAAAACCCAAGGTATACAGTATAATGTAATCACTGACACATGCCAAGTCTATAGCACATGAGGGTAGTCAAGCATAAATGACTAGTTCAAGGAGACTATGGGAGCATGAGATTGAATAGTTTCACCATGGAGCAAAAAATCACCAAGCACCAAATGGACAAGGCATCCATAAGTCATGGGACAACAACAGTCCACTAGAAGATAAGAAATTTAGTCAAAATCACTAAGAAAACAATTATGAAAACAATCATCTTGACTGATTATAATAGCAGCCAAATATTTTTTACAAATAAAATAGTCATGTGGAGTGGAATGACTGTTAAAGAGTCACCAGGGACAGAGCAGTCAGCAAGAAGATAGGTGTCTTGATGGCATAATAGAAGGTATATATCATTGTCCTAAAAAAGCCAAAGATACTACTAGTGCACTAAGAGGTAGTTTGGAGACCATGGAGGGTTTAGAACTGCTCTAATCTTCATAAGGATTTATCAAGTTTGTATCCTCTATGCATTCTTTAAGTTTTCTTTAAACCCCTGTCCGGCTATATATAAGCACAATATCAAGGGACATGGTCTTCTGGGTAAAGAATAGTCCCACAAGATGAGGAAAAGGTTATAGCAGTCATCATAATATCAAGATTGGAAGGATGCAGTGTTAGCTATCATAAAGAACAACAATCATTTCTATTTAAGAAGATAGTACAAGCTAACAACAAAGACTATCATGAGAGATACAGTCATATGCATGAAAAGGTAGTCATAGTATGATTGTAACCAATCATAACAGTAGGGATAAGTTGGTAAGGAGTAGATGATATGAGAGACATTCAAGGTATGTGAGGGCATTAGTAGTATTGTATGCATAAAAAAAGAAGGAAGATTGAGATGTTTTGTTCTCACAAAGGCACTAGAGTTTTCTTGTAAAATGATTCTCAAGAGTAAAGGAAACACGGTCTTAAATAAAACAGTCACCTCTTTCAAATAGTAGTAGTCATCCCTTCAAAAGAATAGTCATCTCTAATGAAGAGCTACAGGATTGATGTGAAGTGAGTTGCTTTAGGAGATATAAGTACAATACATGTAGTGATATGAGAATACAAGATGCATACAAAGACAAGTGAAAATCAAGTAGCAGAGATATCTTGCATAAAGAGGGTCATTATTCATTACGAGTTCTTATGTTTCTGCAAAGACAAATTTAAGCATGAAGAGCCATGATTGAGTAGTATCAGAGGAAGGCAAGCATAGTGAGAATAAACAGTTTGAGCTCATGAGAGTTATATTTTTCATTTCCAAATTTGATGTTACTGTCTTCTATATGTATGAATAAGAAAACCCAGTTTGAGCCATGAAAGCATGCAGCATAAAAATACATTTTTTTTCCATACAAAGTCAAAACCCACCTAGTATCACACAGAGACCAAATGCAGAGAAGTGAGGAGTTTCTTAAGCTTATAGGAGGTTTGTATTTTACAAAAAACTCAAAAATGAAGGACAATATTGTTGTATTATATTCAGCACCAGAAAATTCTCATGTTATGCAATTGCCAGGGCATGCCAACTTAACTTCTCAAGGTGAATGTGTGAAGACAACTAAAAATTTATTGTTTATCATCAAAGATGTTGCAAATATAGCAAATGAGATTTCCAAATGGAACCAAAAGGTTAACTATTGATAGAGATAAAAGAGAAATACAGTGGAAGGAGACAGTCTCGTTTTTTAAAGTTTTGTGAAAACCCAGAAGAAGATACAATGCTTTTTAAGTTTGCTATCACAGAAAAAGCTAGGAGAAGTCTCTTGTCTATAATAGAAAATACATGGTTTTCATGTGTTAAGCAAAAAAGCCCAGGAATGCTACCAAATTGTGCCTCTAGCAGCCCAATGCACAAAAATTTCATTTTTACAAGTTTTGTCATAAGTTGGGGCCTCATTTTGAGCTAGAAGATGCAAATATAGAGGGAGAGAGTAAACTTTTTGACTCATTTCAAACAAAGATACTTAGATTTTCATGAAATTTCACCTTTGTCATGGCAAAATGCAAGGTAAGAATAAAAAAAAATGAAGGAATATCTACAATAGAGCAATTAACTTTTTCTGTGCCGTTTGTTTTGCCAAAACCACAAAAGACTCTCAAAATCAACCTCCATTTCAGCCTCAGCACAGTCATGGTGGTTGGCCATGAAAAAATGAGGAAAAATGCATCAAAACTAGTCAGAAATCACAGTCAAAGAGGCGGAGATCATCCCAGAATCAACTTCAAAAGGTCAAAACCTTAGCTAAATACAACTCACCTTGTATTTTGCTCTAAAAATTGGTAGGAAGACATTCAAGAATCGATGGAAACTATGCATTTTGGCCCACAAACCCTATAGAGGCCACAGCTAGGTAGAAACGAATCTTCTCTCAAAAAAGTCGACAAGGGCAAAAAGATGTTTAGGGTTTTCAAGCCCTTTCTTTTGCTAGAGCTCGAATGAGCTTTTTTTCACCTTTTTTTACTTTGGTTTTAAAACTAAATCATTGCTATCCATTTTGGGGATGTGGTCAACACTTGCAAATGTCTTAAAACCAAATCATGATGCATAGGGGGCCATGAGACATGTTTTTCTACCTTTAGTTATTTTTCAAAGTCAAATAAACATTATAAAAGCATAGGGTCGAATGCTTATCTTGGTAGGCATGTCTTGTTTTTTAGATGCATATGTAGGGATAAGGTGATGCCTAAATGCATAATATTGTAATTATATGTGCATGGAAGTATAAGACATGTTGATGTGTATAGGGAGGCATAAGGGTCACTTTGAAATGTATTGCATAGGACCTTGAAATCGTGATGAAGTATATTGTGAAACATATGAATGGCTAGGTGTTATAAGGTGATTTGATGTAGCCATGAGACACGTGATATGATGCAAGTGTATGGAGTCATGTTGTTTTTGCCTAGGGATTACAAGATGTTTTTTTTTGTCATTTTTGCATAATCTAGAGATAGATTAAATATTGTAAACGAATGATAAAGTAATGAATTATGAATTACTTTATCATTTGTAATAAAAATGCAAACGGACAATATTATGCAAATTTATCACACATGGCAAAGTAAGTCTCGTCGATTACTTTGTCATTCTTTCACGACATTTAATTTGTTCCCAAACTATGCAAAATCTGGAAATTAAATGTTATGTCCTAAAGGCCATTATTTTCTACATAGGTTTGTAATAAATTTGGAATGTAAAACATTAAGTAAGTGGTGAAATTATAAAACTCTTAGTCAGTGTTAATTAAATGCATAAATAATGTGTATTTATGTCATTTATTGTGCAAATATCAAGCATTTATGATGCTGCAGGGTGAGGTTGACAAACAGGTTGAGGAGTTATTGAGAGGTTTGAGTTATTTTCAGTGGCCTTAAAGAGCATTTAAAGGCATTTTCAGGGGCTTTTATGATTAGTGATGGCATGCCTTGACTATTTCTGCATTGGAAACCTATTTTGGAGGACTTTAGGCAGATATTTTGGGGACATTTATGAGATGCATGAAAATGGAGTTTTCTCATCCTTATCTCATTATAGTTGCGTGGAGAGTATATAGTCATTCATTTGACTCTTTGTATGGAGTTCTTTTTCATGCAATTTTTGGAGTTAGTGATTTTTCTGCAATCCTTACTCAGTCTAAGCATGTTTTTGTAACCCTTTTGGCATATGAAATACAGAGAGCACCTTAGATACCATTGATAGTCAGATTTTTCCTACTTATTTTTGCAATATTAGGCATTATCAAGTGTTTGATCAGGTCATTTGTGAGGTATTTTGGTTTCCTTGTGACTTTGTCTCATGTTTCAATACCTTTTCTGCAAAAGGGGTGTTTATACAGGTTGCAAACTATGTCTTAAAGTGTTATAAGGCTTTTCAAATTATGAAGTTAGCTTCCTTTTAAAGAGTTTAATGCATTTAGGCCTCTTTGTGAAATGTTTTTGCAAACATACAGTAATAAGTTGTGCAGATTTAGTTTCAGTTATCTATGGCCAATTGTATGCAAATCTCAGTTTCGTTAACCATATCAGGTTTGGTGAATCACCATTTTTTACATTTTCTAGTTTTAACTTTCATTTTCAAAAGCATTCCTCTTCCCTTTTCTTTTGCAAATCTAGTAGATTCTAGGTGATAACCATCTTGAAAGCTGGCCTTCTCTAGAGGTTCTTTCCATTAGAGGTTTCCCACAGGCCTGAAAAGATCCCATGTTTCTCCAGATTGCTGAGTTCTACAACTTAGCAAGGGTGCAAATCTGAGAGACAACAGCACCCAGAGCAAGATTGATGCAAAAATCAGCATTAGGCCAGATTCTGTCAGCAACCAATTTAAAATTTTTCTCTGACATTTTAACTTCCTGAAGTAAAAGAATATCAATTTTATGATCCAGAATACAGTTCTTGATTTAAAACTACTTTGAGGGGCTATTAAGACCCCTGATATTCCAAGAAAGTATTCTCATTTGAAAAGTTTTTGGGAGTGGATCTCCAGTGTTTTTTTGTTTACTACTGGCAATCTCCCTAGCTACCTCTCTTTGTCGTGTTTCCCTTAGGGTAGGTCTTCCTGACTTAGGATCTATTCCAACATCAGCAGTTTTCTTGGACTTGTGACCCTTATTCTTAGGGGTTATCCATTCATCTTGGTCATTATTCTTCCCACTTGGCCCTGCTCCAGGGGTCAGAGTTGGGTCAACAATCTAAATTACGGTTAACCCTTCCTTGAGAGACTCAGCATGCTACATTCTATTTGTCCTAACTCCAAAGGTAGGAGATGGACTCTGTCTTGAATAGGGTTGAACACTCATCTCTTCATTATTACAAACTGATTCTAGGATTTGAATGTTCTCCAAAGGGGTTGGAGGGGCCCCAACATTACCACCAGCATCAACTAAATGAACTTCCAGAAGGGTATCCTGTTGAAACTCTCCATCTTCCAGCATAGGAGGATTCATAGAAACCTGCTGAACATAGTCCACATTAACCCCCGAACCCTGAAGATTAGGATTATCTTTTTCTAAAAAACTAGGATCTCTGTGTTGATAACTGAGAGGGGGGTGAATCAGTTATCATAATTAATTTAGCTTTATGTTCTTCTTTAATAACTAGTGTAGCATCAAAACAAATAAGCATCCATAACCATGAAAGCAGAAACAAAATCAATACACATAACACAATGATTTTGACGTGGAAAACCCTGTTAAGGGAAAAACCACGGGGCGACTAACCCAAGATTGTATTCTCTATTAAAAGAATAGAAGTACAAAATGGCACTTGCCAATTAGGGCTCACTGCCCAAGCACACTACTCACAAGAGGCTCACTACCTACAAGAGACTCACTGTCTACAAGGTATAAAAGAAAGTAACAAGATACTTGAACTTATGAGAAGCATCCACATATGCTAAGGTTCAGTTCTGGTTAGGGTCAATACACTGATCTACTGCACTTCATTCTTCCTCTTCTTTGGTGATGTTGTCCTGTTACATACCGAACCTGTATTACTGCTTCCACACTGCTCTCTGCTTTTCTTCACACTTCACAACACACACCACACACCACACACCTTCTCATCGAAATCCATTTGGTATATATATCCGCACAAAGGATTTCAACATCTTTCTAGTTGGCATCCGGAATACTCAATATTTTCCCAAACTCTGGTCTGTCGGCTGAATCCTTGCTTACCAAGTGATGTGTATCAAAGAGATGCTTATAGAAGTCATCAATCATGTCAGCCAATCATGAATGATCCCTTAAGAAACTTGATTACCATCAATATCTCATCCGAATTAAGGTCTGGAGCTCTGTCGATCAGTTCTTCCTCAGTCTACTCTACCAAACATGAACCCAACACTTGGGTGTTCATATCTTTTCACTCTTACATCACCAGAGGCTCAAGCTCTGGAATATATTAGTCATGGTACTCTTGACTTCCCCAAGTCTACACTTTACTAGGATACTTCCTCTAAGATATCCAGAGCTTGTTGCATGCTCTGTTCTTGGTCACCTAAACAAAATACTCTTTAATCTGACTTCGGATATAGACACACCATGTCCTGCGGATGTGTGGGATGGACTTTGTTGCCATCAATGACAACACTCATGAAGCCACACAGTGTCTCTTGCCAACAATCTCCCCCTTTGGCATTGATGGTAACACTTAGTGAAAAATGACTAAGTGTCACACTACACTCCCCCTTGGCTGATGCTCTGTTCTAATGTACACTTTACTGGAGCTCCCCCTTAGCTAGATTCCACATTTTTCACTGCTACTCACTCCCCCTTTGGCATCAATGGCAAAGGGTAGAATCTGCACACCAAAACTCCCAAAAATCCAACTATACTTAGCCGCATAAGTATATATACATGTTATACTTACATAAACTAAAGTATATATGCAAAAGTTGTCTTCAACTAGACAAATTATGTTGCCCAACTCTACTTCATCCTATCCAAAATTGAGATGTGACCATTCAATAGGAATGCAAAAGCTTTTGCCCTCTTTAGATCTGTCGAATCACTGGTCTGGGCTGTGGTCTGAGCATCAGTTAGGGCCTCATGCATGGCATCTAATTTAGGGATAATTATCCCTCTAAGTTCACTTAACCTACTTATTCTATTTTCCTTCTCCTTCTCAAGCTTCTTTATTTCATTTATAACTACAATAGTCTGACACTCTTGATTTATTATGGAAGAGGTGAGAGGATCAAAACTTTGAGATAAACTTGATAGTTTTCTCTCTTGTTCTTCCACCTTCCTGGTGATGTTTGTTGTTACAGTGGACCAAGACAGACAAAATTTGTATAGATCTCCACCATCTTTAAGAGCATTCTCTAGGCTCTTTATTCCAATATCCAAATTTCTCCTATCATTTGTTATAAGTCCTTGTACCTCAGAGAATCTCTTACCTAGAAACTCTTTCCAGACTTTCTCTTCAGCTGCTTTCTCCAAAGAATCAAAATGTGTGTTAACAGAATTAACAAGAGATTTCAAATTACTAGATGAGGAGGAAGAGAGATCCTTCTGGAAGGTGTTAGGTCTCAAAAATGTAGGTTGCTAATCCTAAGAGGATGCCAAGCTCTATGTTTAGATTTGCAACATTTTTGAACTAACTTGACGAAATCAACCTTCAAGGTTTGATGATTTCCTACGCTTCAGGTCCTGCTACACCTAGGCGGGTGAACCTTGGAAAATTAAAGCAGACTAAATGTGAATGTATGGACTAATTAAATCTATCTACAATGGTAAAGGATGTAGGATAGATGAAAAGCTTGCTAGCTAATTCTGTATCTAATACCTAATGAGTGATTGGTAGAAATTGCATAAGTAATATCAAGGTAAAAAGGATAAATAATGAGTTTAAATAGGACCAGTGCCTGGTTGGGTAACAGAGTCAATTGAAGGACTAAGACTAGTGGTTTCCTAATGGTAATAATTCTAATTGTTTGGCACAATTATAGTTTATAACTTGTATAAACGTGCAGGGAGATGATTGACAGACTCTTCTTAAATGATCCAACCAATATGATCTAATTTCTTGTTATTCACCAGAAGGCAATTTAATTCTTTCTTGAAGGAACCAATTGAGTGAAATACGCAAGAGATGACTGATAATATCAATATGGAGACAGAATGGCAATCCTAATTATATGGCTATACTTAGTAATCCAAACTAATACTTCCAGGTTACCGTGATTGATTAGAAGGATTTTAATTCCTCAAATGGAAACCAATTTACTCAATCACACAGATACAGCAAATATGTATTGAAAAATTAAATATATGCTTGATATATCAATCTGAATAACAAAGAAATACAGAACTAGAGACAACCACATAATTGAATAACTTTAACAAACAATTGATACCAAGATAGAACCACTAAATCAGATAACTTCAATCTACTTCTTCAAATAAAATATGCAACATAGTCTATTTGGAACATTGTAGATTATATATCTGTATATATCCTACTACTGATTGATCTTGTTCTTCCTCCCCCTTTTTTGTCGGGTTTGCACATTCATATATATCTTTCAATCTTAGGGTCATAACCCTTTACATTTTGGTGCATCTTTTGGTATAGCTTTTTAATTGGTAAAATAAAATATTTACATAATTGCCATTGGCAAATTAAATATTTAATTAGACTTCCTGCAGGCGTAATTGTTCACCTTGCCATCGGCTTGAGTTAAAACATCGATGTTAAAATATCATGTTATCCCAATCTATCAAGTGTCACCGACATGACCATTTGAGAGAGTCTCGTTGAATGTACCTCTATCAGAATAAGATATTTGATCAGAGTGACTTATTTCAAGTCACCCGATTGTGGTTATCTCCTCAACAACCTTCCCTTTACACTTTTCATCGGAGTGAATGGGTGTTTGTCTATCTGACAGAGGATTATCGGTGTCATCGATATGTATAACAACAATTGTTATCGAGGTGACCTATGCCATCAGGATAACATATTTATGTCTACCCGAGCGTTATTATCTTCCCAATAGCCCTTTGTATACTGGATCGGAAAGACCTTCGTAATGTGTTACCGATACACAATCTTCATTTCTATTAGAGTGAGATATACTATCAAGGTAATCCTTTTCAAATCTCCCGATCACAATTATCTCCCCGATGGCCACTTTATATTCCTTATCAGCAGGACTTTCTTAATATCTCATCGATATGATTAGTAGAGTTTCTTATCAATAGGTGTAATCTTCATTTTATCAGAGTGAGTCATACCATCGGAGTAATCCTTTTTAGGTTACCTGATCACAATTATCTCCCTGATGGCTATTTTGTATCTTTTATCAGAGAGAACTTCCCGAAGTGTCACCGACACCTTTATCGATGTGACCTGTGGGTCGGCAAGACATAATTGCTTCATTCTGATATGTTGAGTTATGCTGATGGATATGTGTATCTGTGTGACTCACACCGAAAGCACTTTTTATTGTTTCGCCAAGACACTAGAGTATCAGAGACTTATTAACTTTTCATCCCAGCATTTATTTCTTGCCAATGCTTATTATCTCCTTCAATTCCATAGGATGCTTCAGTGACAGTTTCACCGAAATACTCCATCAGTATGATCTACACTGTCGGGGGGTTTTGTAAAGCATTCACCAATAGTAATATCTCTTACTGATCGGCGTGACCTGGTAACTCTCCTTCCAACGAAATTCATCGGTATCACTTCTTCCATCAGTGACTTCTATAAATCTCTTTCTGATCTCTATTCTCATGCCGATGCTTATTTTCATTGACTCATGTATCGGTATAAACAATACAAAGTCTTACCGATAGATTGATATTTAAGTAATTTTGCATTGCTTATCCGTGGACATCTTGTGGGATATATCAATTTTTTACTATGGTTTTGGGATGTTTTTAGGATTTGCTCAAATATAGTGAAGTGAGAAGATAGTAAAAATTTTAAATTTTTACTGTCCCAACAGTGGCTCTGTCTAGGATGTATACTCCCTGTGAGTATAACAAGGATTCAGATCTCCTAGGGAAGTAGACCACATGTTTTTATTCAATTGGGGTGATGTTTTTATGAAAAAATAGAAAAGGGGAGTGACAAATGATGGGGAACGGGAATGATTCCTAAACTACTATGCATGGAATAAAATATTTTTGAGAATTGTTTGAGGGTTGTCCATGCACTGGCAACACTCAATCCTCATTGTACATGTTTATGAAAAGAACTGCTTGAAGTATTGCCCATGTACAGGCAATTCCTGCTCTTCTCCAGACATATTCTGCAAGTAGTAAGAGTCATCACCTCCTTTGCTAGTGATAACAAAAGGACCTAACCATAGGGCTTCAAATTTTCCATGCTTCCCTTTGTCTTGACACCTTGCATTCCACATCAGTACCAGATCATTTATTTCAAACTTTCTATATTTGGCCTTCTTGTCAAAGAGATATTTTACTTGTGATTGTAACTTAACATTCTACCTTTGAGCTATTCTTCTTGTTTCATCGAGTTCTGCTAGAGGTTCCAACCTTTCCTCCATTGGTTCAGGAATGTTCAAGTCTTCCTGAAGAATGAATTTTTATACTGGTATAAGATTTTCCAATGGTAATCTCGCTTGTGTTCCGTACACCAGCTCAAAAGGAGATCTCCCAATTGCTCTTTTTATAGTAATCCTATCAGCCCACACTGCCATTCTTAATTTTGAATCCCAAGCCTTTTTGTTTCTATCCAACATTCTTTTTATGATTTTCTGGAGGCTTTTGTTACTTGATTCTGCTTGTCCATTTGCCTGTGGGTGGTAGGGGGCAGCATAGGAGACAGTGAAACCATGTGTACTGCAAAATCCTTTGAATTCATCAGATCTAAAACACATCCCATTATCTTTAATTAATCTTACTGGAGTACCAAATCTGCATATAATATTCTCCATTAGAAAGTTAATCACAACTTTACTTGTTACCTATTTAGTTGGGATCGCTTCTACCCATTTTGTAAAGTAATCAGTAGCCACTAAAATCTATTTGTGCCCCCCACTTGATTTCTCTGGAATTTCACCTATAAAATCAATAGCCCACTGATAAAATGGAGCCTCAACCTGCATAGGTTTTAAGGGTAGTGCTCCCTGATATTTTAACTTTCCTGAGAACTTTTGGCATGCTTCACACTTTCTAGTGTAATGGTATGAATCATTAAAGACTTTAGGCCAATAATATCCTGCCCTTAGGATTTTGTGGGCTATAGTCTTTGCTGAGAAGTGACCTCCACACATGCCTTCATGCAACTCCTTCATAATATGTTTTGATTGATATTCATCCAGGCATAATAGTAAAATTCCATCTCTATTTTTCCAGTAAAGATCCCCATTAATAAATACATATTTTGAAGCTTGCAATTTAAGTGTCCTCCTTTTGTTATCATCATACCCTTCTGGACACTTCATATGTTTTAGATAATATATAATGTCAAAATACCATGGAGTATGCTCAATACTAGTACTTGCATTATCAACATCATTAGCACTACATATCTGGGAAGCTTCTAGATTACTTTCAGCCATCAATCTGGCAAGACCTTGTCCTCTCACTAGCTTAGTGATCTAGATTTCAATATTGAATTCCTAAATTCTATTGATCCATCTACATCTACCAGTGACTTCAGTTTGGACCAATACATCCTTGACTGTAGCATTAGGTACATATGCTATGATTTTAGCTCCCACTAAGTATGGTCTAAAGGTTTTTACTGCTTTTACCAATGCATATGCCTATTTTTCAACAATGTCATATTTTAACTCTGCACTCTGAAGGGATTTGCTGAAAAATGAGATGGGTTGTTCATATCCATCATTGTTTTTCTGCAATAGCACTGTTGCAACTGTATGGTAAGAGGCAAATGAAAACAATTGGAATGGTTTATTGAAATCTGGGGATATCAAGACAGGAGCTTCTTTGATTCCTTTTTTGATAGTAGCAAATGCTTCTACTATTTCTACTATCCATTTTACTTCCAAGTTTTTCTTCAGCATCTTTGATATAGGATAAACAATTTCTGCAAAATTGGATATAAATCTTCTGACAAAGTTAAGCTAACCAAAAAATGATTGTATAGCTTTCACATTTTTTGGAATAGGCACTTGATCAATTGCCTTTACTCTTTCAGGATCTATTTTAACTCCTTCCTTTGAGACTATATGGCCAAGTAATTTTCCTTCTGTTACTGCAAAATGGCATTTTTTATGGTTAAATGATATCCCATATTCTAGGGCTTTGATAAATATTTGTTCTAAGTGTGTGCAATGATCCTCAGCCCTCTTGGAATATGTTGTCAAGTCATCCTGGTACACTATCATGATCTTATTTATTAACTCAGCAAAAGCCACATCCATTGCTCTTTGAAATGTTGCTCCAGCATTAGTTAATCCAAATGGCATTCTCAAATATACATACATTGCCCATGGAGTGGTGAATGCAGTCTTAAATTGTTTTGATTCTTTGACTTTTACTTGATTGTAACCTGACAAGCCATCCATCATTGATAATAATTCACATCTAGTAACCTTCTGTAATATTGCTTCCATATTGGGGAGGGGATAATTATCTTTAAGAGAAGACTTGTTTAAATTTCTGCAATCCACACATAGTCTAATATCACCATTCTTTTTTCTGACAGGCACTAAATTAGAAACCCAAGAGGAATGCCTGATGGGTTTAATGATAGCTCCATCCCTCAACTTTGTAAGTTCTTCTAGAATTTTAGGAGTTAATGTAGGATTGATTAGCCTTTGTTTTTGCCTGAATGGCTTAGCATCTGGTTTTAGTGGTATCTCATGTTGAAATAAATCCTCTCTATATGCCTTTAAATCATCATATGAGCAGGCAAATACATGCCTATACTTTCTAAGTAAGTTGATGATTCTGCTCCTAATTTTTGGGTCAAGATTTCTTCCAATATACACATTCTTTGGGGCTGCTTGTGTCCCCAAATTGATTTCTTCAAGGACATTAGGTATCATTGGTGTGTCTTTCTTTTTAAATCTGTCATGTCCATCAAATGCATTTTCTAATGCTATAAGTCCCTTAGGTATCTTATTCATTTTTAACTGAACTATCTCTTGACCAAAAAGGGTTTCCTTCCCATCATGCTCCTCTACAAATGCATTGAAATCAATCTCTTGATTTTCATAATAATTAGCACAATGTAAGAAGTTGATTATATCAGCATCATTATCAAACACTTGCCAATTCTGTATATTATCTGGGATGGTAGGTCTAGTTTTGAGTTCAACCTCTATAATTCCTCCCAATGTGAGATCATCCCTTTTCAATGCGATATTCGCTAGAAAATCTGCCATAATGTTTTTAGACCTATCAATCCAATTGATTGAAAAGGCATCAAATAATTCAATATTGTCCCAGACTGCATTTCTGTACTATCTCAATCTTTTGTTTTTTGATAGGTATTTTTCTCTTACTTGGGAAATGACCAATTCAGAATCACCATAGATAGCTAACCTTTTTATTTTATGCTTATTAGCTATGTTCAAGCCAATGAGCAAAGCTTCATACTCAGCTACATTGTTTGTGCATTCAAATGTCAATAGAAAAGAGTATTTGAAAGTTTTACCTCCTGGTGAAATAAAAACTACTCCGGCCCCATTTCCTATTTTGTTGCATGCACCATCAAAATACATCTTCCACACATCATTTTCTTCTTTCATAGATTCAGTGTGTATTGGATCAGTATTATGCAATTCTGGCATATTTTCTCCAACTTTGAAAACTCCCAAATCTATATCACAAAAGAAATTTATTTGATGCTGATCCAATCTTTCTATAATATTCTCATACCTTGGCTCTCTGCACAGCTTGATTTCTTTGCCTCCCACTAATATAGTGGCATATGATAAGTCCAATTGGACATTCCCTCCTGCCATTGCAGCCCATTGCCTTGATAGAAGCATTCCATAATACGGTGGGATGTCAACCATAGTAATATCAATGTTATAAGTGGCTTCAGGGTGTGAGGCAAGTTTTATCTCCACATCTCTCATAATACCAACTACTGGGATAGATCTATTATCCATTGCATAACACTGGCCGAATGTAGTATCAACCCACATTCCTAATTCTTTCATAACTGCTATAAGCATGATGTTCATGGCAGCTCCTGAATCAATCATGTAATTCCTAACTATTCTGTTCTTGATTAATAGTGTAGTATAGAATGGGTCTACCTGTGAGGGATTTTTTGTCAGTGTATCACCAAGGTATACCTCAGGCATTTGGAATGTTTCTTGATGGAAATTGTTCATTCTAATTTCAGGTCCTTTATGTTTTTGACTTGGTGTATGAGAAATCAGCTTAACAACTGTACTTCTGTATTTATCTATCATCATCATTTCCAAAAGTGGAATTGATATTTTGACCTGAGACACTGCATGGGCAATGTCAAAAGAATGGGCCATAGTCTAATCACTCTTTTCTATCTTTATATTTTCCTTTTCTTGATTTTGTAATCTTTCTTTTGTTTTATCCTTACCACCCTTTTCTGGTTCTTTAAATGATTACTTCATATTATTCTTTTTGTTATTTTGATCTTTTATGAACACACTCCCAGGAGTTTCTTGTTCAACATTTCCTGTCCTAGTCCTCAAGTTATAAGCATTTTTTCCTTGAGCTACAACAGCTACTGTAAGAGATTCTCTTTCATCCTCGGTGGGCTTTCTCCATTGACCATATGGCAGATTGTTATAGTATGTAGGTTCCTCATAACCATCTTCCTAATCTGAGAACACTTCCTGTTCTCCTATGTTAATGTGATGCTTCTGGTTTCTTACATCATACTCATATCCTTCTTCTGAAGAAGAGTAATCTTCAGTCACCACACATGGTGTATCCTGCATCATATTTATGGTGTGGATATCTCTATTATAACTGTATAACATTTCTTGTTGTTGTACTGATTTAGCTACCTCACAGTACTCAGGTAAATGTGGTAAATTGCACACCACACACTAGGGTTTATTTTCTACCATATGTGTCGTGTTTCTTTTCAGGGGATCAGGGGTGTCCTTGCTATAATACTACTTTATGTTATTGTCAATGGGTCTCCCATCCTTCCAATTTGTATTGTATGGCATATCGTGCAACCTAGGCCTTTCGTGCCTATGTTGGCCCTCTGGTTTAATCTGTTGAACATTTGGGTTATGAGGATTTCTATAGTTGTCTCTCTTACTAACCATACCTGCAGCCTTCCTATTGTTTTCAATAGTTAGGGCCACTTTCTGTGCTTCAACCAGGGTTGAAGGACATTGATTTCTAAGCTCATACCCTGTCTTGGGGTCAAATGCCTTCATATAAATACTCAGTGCTGCTGGATCAGACAACTTGGATCCATGTGGTACCTTATTATGCAATTTGGAAAATTTTAGATTGAAATCAAAAACTGATTCATTTTGGTGTTTCTGGATACTTATCAATTCATGTAATGCAAACTTAGGGGATATTGGTTGCCATACTGGTCCTTAAACTGGTTATGGAAATCAGTTTTGAACTGATTGAGGCATCAGGCAAGCTGTTAAACTAGTCTCTGGCATCTTCAGTGAGGGACATCATGAATAACCTCATTCTAATATCTTCCCAGTCCATACCAATATCCTGCACAAAAGCATTGAAACTTCTGATATGATCTTCTACAGATATTGCATTATTTCCAGTAAACTTAGGAACCATATTTCTCCAGGTACTATCCATAGGATATGGATACAACTGATATCCAATTAAATTAAATTGACTACATATATTTGCAAGGTTTTGAGGTGGGAAGTTCAAGGGTGGTGGATTGGGATAGTAATTATATCCACCTGGTGGCTAATGATATGCATATTGTTGTTGTTGGTTCATGTGGGGATTTGTGTAAGGGTTCGCCATATGTTGAGATGTATTATGCATGGGAGGTGGCCTAGGGTTTTGGGGAATAATGTTCTGATGACTTCTGGATGCATGTGAGTTTTGAACACCACTTGTATTTTGCTATGAATTTCTTGAAATGTTTCCTCTATGCGGAGGTACATATTTTGGGGGAGTTGTTTTGGCTTTACTTTTCCTCTGTTGAATTTCTTGCTGCAACAACTCTCTCTCTTCCTGTATCTTGTACCTTTCAAGTTCTTTCCGAAGCCTGAGCATCTCCTGTTGCTCTTCACTCATACTTCTTAGATTATCTGGATTGTTATTTATTTCCTAATTTTTTGGATTGTCATTCATTTCTTGATTTGAGAATAAATATCCTATCTCTTCTCCTTGATGTAATGACATCAGTAATCATGTTCATCTTGATTTCGATTAATATCCCTCATAACCTGTGCATCATGCTCAAGCTGCTCTTGAGGAGTTGGTATGTATCTTGCCAAAATATCATTAGTTGCTCCACTGAGATTCTCGTTTGAACCATGTAGAGGTGTGAACTTATTGTGAATTAAAATATTTTGCTCCGCATCATCCTCTTAAGCATCCTAGTGAGAATAATTTGAAATTCCATTTCTCTTGGAAATGTTTCTCAATGGTGGAGATGACTGCAATTTCTTGCCTTCCATCTTCGATCTCCTACCATCCATTTAGTATTAGTTTTGTGTATAAACAATCACTAGAGTCGCCACCTATTTTTGTAAATAGGAAAGGTTTGTAATTTTATCTTTCTAGGTTCTTTTTGCCAGCAGAGTTACCAAATGAAAGTTTCTAAAATGACTCTATGAAAAGAATAATTTTCTTCTAAGGTCTTTTATTTAGGTCCCCAGTGGAGTCACCAATTTGTTAGGTCTCAAAAAAGCAGGTTGCCAATCCTAAGAGGATGCCAAGCTCTATGTTTAGATTTGCAACGTTTTTGAACTAACTTGACGAAATCAACCTTCAAGGTTTGATGATTTCCTAGGTGGGTGAACCTTGGAAAATTAAAGCAGACTGTATGTGAATGTATGGACTAATTAAATCTATCTACAATGGCAAAGGATGTAGGATAGATGAAAAGCTTGCTAACTAATTCTGTATCTAATGCCTAATGAGTGATTGGTAGAAATTGTATAAGCAATATCAAGGTAAAAAGGATAAATAATGAGTTTAAATAGGACCAGTGCCTTGTTGGGTAATAGAGTCAATTGAAGGACTAAGACTAGTGGTTTCCTAATGGTAATAATTCTAATTGTTTGGCACAATTATAGTTTATAACTTGTATAAACATGGAGGGAGATGATTGACAGACTCTTCTTAAATGATCCAACCAATATGATCTAATTTCTTGTTATTCACCAGAAAGCAATTTAATCCTTTCTTGAAGGAACCAATTGAGTGAAATACGCAAGAGATGACTGATAATATCAATATGGAGACAGAATGGCAATCCTAATTATATGGCTATACTTAGTAATCCAAACTAATACTTCCAGGTTACCATGATTGATCAGAAGGATTTTAATTCCTCAAATGGAAACCAATTTACTCAATCACACAGATACAGCAAATGTGTATTGACAAATTAAATATATGTTTGATATATTAATCTGAATAACAAAGAAATATAGAACTGGAGACAACCACACAATTGAATAACTTTAACAAACAATTGATACCAAGATAGAACCACTAAATCAGATAACTTCAATCTACTTCTTCAAATAAAATATGCAACATAGTCTATTTGGAACATTGTAGATTATATATCTGTATATATCCTACTGCTAATTGATCTTGTTCTTCCTCCCCCTTTTTTGCCGGGTTTGCACATTCATATATATCTTTCAATCTTAGGGTCATAACCCTTTACATTCAGATGCATCTTTTGGTACAGCTTTTTAATTGGTAAAATAAAATATTTAATTAATTGCCATTGGCAAATTAAATATTTAATTAGACTTCGTGTGGGCGTAATTGTTCACCTTGCCATCGGCTTGAGTTAAACCATCGATGTGAAAATATCATGTTATCCCGATCTATCAAGTGTCAATTACATGACCATTTGAGAGTCTCGTTGAATGTACCTCTATCGGAATAAGATATGTGATCAGAGTGACTTATTTCAAGTCACCTGATCGTGGTTATCTCCCTGACAACCTTCCCTTTACACTTTTCATCAGAGTGACTGGGTGTTTGTCTATCTGACAGAGGATTATCGGTGTCATCGATATGTATAACAACAATTGTTATCAGGGTGACCTATGCCATCAGGATAACATATTTATGTCTACTCGAGCATTATTATCTTCCCAATAGCCCTTTGTATACTGGATCAAAAAGACCTTTGTAATGTGTTACCAATACACAATCTTCATTTCTATCAGAGTGAGATATACTATCCGGGTAATCCTTTTCAAATCTCCCGATCACAATTATCTCCCCGATGGCCACTTTATATTCCTTATCGGCAGGACTTTCTTAGTATCTCATTGATATGATTAGTAGAGTTTCTTATCAATAGGTGTAATCTTCATTTTATCAGAGTGAGTCATACCATCAGAGTAATCCTTTTTAGGTTACCTGATCACAATTATCTCCCCGATGGCTATTTTGTATCTTTTATCAGAGAGAACTTCTCGAAGTGTCATCGACACCTTTATCACTGTGACCTGTGGGTCGGCAAGACATAATTACTTCATTCCGATATGTTGAGTTACGCCGATGGATATGTGTATCGGTGTGACTCACACCGAAAGTGCTTTTTATTGTTTCGCCAAGACACTGGAGTATCAGAGACTTATTAACTTTTCATCCCAATGTTTATTTCTTGCTGATGCTTATTATCTCCTTCAATTCCATAGGATGCTTCGGTGAGAGTTTTGCCGAAATACTCCATCGGTATGATCTACACTGTCGAGGGTTTTGTAAAGTATTCACCGATTAGCGTGACCTAGTAACTCTCGTTCCAACGAAATTCATCGGTATCACTTCTTCCATCGACGACTTCTATAAATCTCTTTCCGATCTCTATTCTCACGCTGATGCTTATTTTCATTGACTCTTCATGTATCGGTATAAACAATACAAAGTCTTGCTGATAGATTGATATTTAAGTAATTTTGCATTGCTTAGCCATGGACATCTTGTGGGATATATCAATTTTTTACTATGGTTTTGGGATGTTTTTAGGATTTTCTCAAATATGGTGAAGTGAGAAGATAGTAAAAATTTCAAATTTTTACTGTCCCAACAGAAGGATGGCATGATCTTTTCCAACACACCGAATGCAATCTCTATCAGCTCACAGTCTTCCATGTGAGACTTTAGAAGTTTTTCTTTTGCCTTTGCTTTGACAAAGGATGCTATCTTCATAGTCTGAACCAGGGAAAGGGAATCAAAATTGAATGGTCCTTGAAGTAGCTCCGGTTCATCCAATTCCATCATTTCTTTTGTCAAGAAGTTCTTAACAGCTTCTATAATGTCTCTTGCCAGAGACAGAGTTTCCTTTCCTTCTATGGCCTCAGAGGTGTCAACAAAGACCTCTGTTTGATCTTTTTCTCTTCCCTTTTTCTCCTCTTCTTGACTTGCTTTCTCTTCTTTTCTTTGTCCTTCTTCAATTCCGGAGTCGGTAGGGAGATCCGGATGAAGGATATTTACTTCTTCTTGGACTTCCTCTTCCAAACTAGAGGAATCTAGGTCCTTCATTTTCTCCTCACCTATCCTTTTTGATTCTTCTGCATTTTTCTTTGTAGGATCTTCTTTTGATGTACTAAGTCCATCACCAAAGTCCTCTATAATAGGAATATTGAATCTTTTATAGGCATTCCGGAGGATGTCTTCAGTCTCTTTAGCCACCTGATCAGTCTCTCCAAGCATAAGCTTATTCATTTTGGAATTGCTCCAGAACTCATCCTTGCAATCTTTGAAGATCATGCTCATTTGCTTTGGAGTGATGGAGGGATAGAGTTGGATAGCAATTTGTTCTTTGATCTCTAAGTCTTTTGCCTTGGCATTCTCCTTTCTCGTTTCAATTTCCTTCTCTAAACTTTTGGGAATTAGAGAGATGATTTCAATAAATGCCTTATTATATATGTTTAAGTACTTAATTGTGGCTTCTTCCAAGATCTTTTTATCTGCGTCATTATACTCATCATAGAATTCTGTCATTGGTTGCAGATTCCCATCCATAGCAACTGCCTTGACTACATCATCAATGGACAAAGTAGGCCTTTCACTAAACTCTTCTACTTCTTCTTCCTTGCTATGACCGGTAGAGGGTTCACTGGATGTTTTCTTCTTCTTCTTCATTTTCTTGATTTCTTCATCGGTCTCAGTTTCTTCATCATCCTTTTGACTCGTATAGGACCTTGTGGATTTTCTCTTTGTTCTCTTCTCTCCCTTTTTAGATGTCTGGGCTTCTAGTTTTGATGTGTTTTGGCTCTTAGAGGTGGCAAGCGCAGAGCTTCTAGAGGATTTGGTCTAGGAGGGGTCTTGCACCGGAGTACTTTCTTTTTCTATTTCTTGCCTTTCTTTCTCTACCCTTTCCATCTTCTCTCAGTTGGCATCAACTACCTCCTTTGATATTCCATGCCTCTTGGCAAATTCTTCTACTTCCCTTCTTACTTTTCTCTTGATCTCAAGCTATCTAAGTTCAACATGAACTTTTACACTCAATTCTTAGAAGGTTCCAAACCTTTCTGCCTTAGGGTCCTTAGGCTGACTTAGTAGATGTTGGACATGCAATTCTAGAATTTTCTCATCCACCTCATAGCCCATTGGCACAATCCACACTATTCTTGGTTCCACTGCCTCCATTAGGCATTGATCAGTGTCTACCATGAAGCACAATGTATCTTTGTATTTTTCAACTAGAGATTGGGGATTCTCTCTCTGGCCTACATTATGCTTTGGAAGTTTTTGAAGTAACCCCACAGTGCTGTATTTTGTGCCTTGGCATCACCAAGGCCATACAAATAATCCCTTATTTGTATGGCAACAGGTCTATCATTTTGCCATATCCAACCATTAGTTCCAGGTAGCTTATTCATATAGTAGAAGAATAGGTAAAGTATCAAGCCACCATACTTGAATGAATTCTTTTTATCTTTCTTTATTTTTTGCAAATTTTCTAACAGTTGGTTCAGGAGAAGCTCACAAAAATCATAGTCAGTATTTTCTCTTAGCATCTGATAAGCAGTGTAAATTGTAGTTCCAGGTACTAAATTTTCCCTGCTAGAGTGATATATCTTGTAACCAATTATCATGGAGGCAAACTTGATGTCCAGATCAATGATATCTTCTATTGTCATTGTTCTCTTGTCAAATTTTGATCTGGTAGCCTCACTCACAGTTTTCTTTTTGACCGATTTGAGAGCAGGTAACCATCTGGAGGAGTGTAAACCGGTTACTGCCCTAATAGCATCTTTTGTGATCTTAAATGGTCTATTCAACCACATGAAGTTGTCATGTACTCTACTCAAAACATACCGGACCCACTCATCTTTTGCAAAATAGGGGAAATGGATGCATTGTCTGAAATGCTTATCCGGGATGGCCTTGTATTGGGGTTTAAGTTCAAGTGATTCATCTATCAGTTCCTTGTGGTAGATATCCATCAGCTTGGATTCCCCAAATTCTTCAATGTTTGCATGTATGTAAACCCTAATATCTTCTACATGCAGAACCCCATGCGGAATGCTAGAGAATGCGCCTAAGGGATCAACTTCCAAAGATTTGTAGGGGTATTTTTTGAATTTAGGGCATGACCTATCATTGATTTTGACAACATATAGAGTAGCCATCTTTCAAAAGATTCAGAGAGAGTTATTCAAGAGCAGAAAATACCTTTTACGCTTCTAGGGTTCATGATATGAGTTGGATCGGATTGCAAGATGAATCACTTCTGCGGTTAATCTTTGAGAGGTTTGAGACAATTTAGTTGTAGAGCTCCTTCTCTCTTCTTCTCGAATGCAAATGTGCAAATGATGAATAAAAGAACCCTTATATTTCTACGCAAACCCTAATTTCACATTGTAATAAATGCACAACTTAAGTTATTCCAGTTGCTTTGTTCTCCTTGTCCTGAGAGATCTTTCTGGATCACTGAGATGCACTTAGAGTTATTCTCGATGAATATTGGCAATCTATCTACCTTTCTCCAATCATTCCATTTATTCGCAGATCAAGATACCTCAAATTTCAATCATACCAGATCTAATAGTGAAAATCCTATTCTTACCAGATGACTGTTAAACCGGATCATTCTTGGAAGATTAACGTCTTCTAAATTTCTTGTAGATCTTCCATATCTTTACCAAGGCTCATTTAGATGTTTCTCTGAGAACCCTTTAATCCACAACTTTCCATGTGCCAATTTCAGGCATTAATTGATTGGCTGGGGGAACTTATTTTCTTTTGTGACTCCCCCTAAGCCAGAGCTCATCTATTTAGTTTTCGAAAGGAATAATAGCACCAAATTCTGGTGTGGATCCATCCTCAACATTTTTTGTACTTCTCTTCACCCAAATCTTGTTCATCTACCTTTGAATTTCATCTGCATTCACTTTTCCTTTTCCTTTGTATTGGTTTTGATTATGAAGCACCGGACCCTTTTTGTCCTGATTCTTACTTCAGCAGAATTTGGCAATATGACCGAATCTATTGCAATTGTAGCAAACAACATTTCTTTGCATATTTGACTGATATCCTCTTGATCTACACTAATTAGCCATATGTCCCATTCTATTGCATGCAAAGCATCTACCATTGAATGAATTGTTCATTTGCATATTTCTACACTCATAAGATTTGTGACCCTACCTTTTGCAATTAAAACACTATCTGGAGAAGGATGAATTAGTCTGATTCATTCTTCTTCTACACTGATTTGCTTTATGACCAAAGTTATTGCAATTGTGGCAGTATCCATTGAAGGAGGAATATCTTTGAGCATTTGGTTGCCTTACCGGAGGTCTTCTAGGCCTGTTCCTTGGATTTCCTGATCTAGAGTTCTTCTAACCAGATCCAAAGCTTTCACCTTTCTCATACCTTAAGCCTTGCTTGTCATCTACCCTCTTTTGGCTTTTAAGAAGAACTTCAAGCTAAGCAGAGCTTATCTTGAATTTCTCTTTGTATTCATTTGTTGTTTGAAGATCCCTTTTTAGAGTGTCAATCTAATTCTCAAGTTGTTCTTCATTATCTATAGCTTCTTCAAGATCAGATTCCAAATGCCTGATTAATCTATCCATTTTGTGGCAGTCTTTTGACTTCTCCTTGAGAGATTGTTTTAGATTATCTTCAGTCTTTCTTTTCTCTTCAATTTCTTGGGTGAATTTCGTAACCCTTAATTCCATTTCATTTCTTACCATAATGACCTCTTTTGATAGCTTCTCATATAATTTGTTCTTCTCATTTAGATCTTCATTAGTATCATTGGCTTCACTTTGACTTGCTAATTGTTGAAGAAGTTCCTTTCTCTTTTTCATAGAGATACTTAGTTTCTCCTTTAGTTCATTTATGAAATCATCAGTTTGTTTGAGTCTTTCCCTCAAGTTATTGACTTCAGAGTGAGATTGCTTAAGATCATCAAGGGTAGACTGAAGTCGTTCCCTCATACCATACATATCCATTGGAATTCCCAGATCTTCCTCAAGCTATTAGGCTCTGTTTGGAGGAACTTTGCTTTGATACCAATTGTTGATAACCGAGAGGGGGGTGAATCTATTATCTTAATTAATTTAAATTTCTGTTCTTCTTTAATAACTAGTGCAACATCAAAACAAATAAGCATCCATAACCATGAAAGAAGAAACAAAATCAATACACATAACACAATGATGGAAAACCCTGTTAAGGGAAAAACCACGGGGTGACTAACCCAAGATTGTATTCTTTGTTAAAAGAATATAAGTACAAAATGGCACTTGCCAATCAGGGCTCACTGCCCGAGAACACTGCTCACAAGAGGCTCATTGCCTACAAGAGGCTCATTGCCTACAAGAGGCTCACTGTCTACAAGGTATAAAAGAAATTAACAAGATACTTGAACTGATGAGAAGCATCCACATATGTTGAGGTTCAGTTCTGGTTAGGGTCAATACACTGATCTACTGCACTTCATTCTTTTTCTTCTTTGGTGCTACTATCCTGTTACATACCGGACCTGTATTACTACTTCCACACTGCTCTCTACTTTTATTCACACTTCACAACACACACCACACACCTTCTCATCGAAATCCATCTGGTATATATATCCGCACAAAGGATTTCAACATCTTTCTAGTCCGCATCCAGAATACTCAATATTTTCCCAAACTCTGGTTTGTCGGCTAAATCCTTGCTTACCAAGTGATGCGTATCAAAGAGATGCTTATAGAATTCATCAATCATGTCAGCCAATCATGAATGATCCCTTAAGAAACTTGATTACCATCAATATCTCATCCGGATTAAGGTCTGAAGCTCTGTCGGTCAGTTCTTCCTCAGTCTACTCTGCCAAACAAGAACCCAACACTTAGGTGTTCATATCTTTTCACTCTTACATAGCTAGAGGCTCAATCTCTGGAATATATTAGTCATGGTACTCCTCTTGACTTCCCCAAGTCTGTACTTTACTGAGATACTTCCTTTGAGAGATCTAGACCTGATTGTCAGACCTTGCTGCATGCTTTGTTCTTGGTCACCGAACCAAAATACTCTTCAATCCGACTTCCGGTATAGACACACCATGTCCTACGAATGTGTGGGATGGACTTTTTTGCAATCAATGACAACACTCATGAAGTCACACAGTGTCTCTTTCCAACACTCTATTCTCGCCTTCATGACTAGTGTCTTGTTCCTCATTACCCCCCATTCCCATATATTTTCCTGAAAAACTAGTATCTTTGTTCTCGCCTTCATGATTAGTGTCATTTTCCTCATTACCCCCCATTCCCTGAGTATCAGGGATGTCTTCTTCTGATGGAGTAGGATTCTTCTCTTTCTCTAGATTAGAAATTTCCTTTGCTTTCTTAAGCTTACAATGTGTCATCAAATGGCCCTTCCTCTTGCAAAGTTGACAAAATGTAGTCAAGTTTTCCTATAGAATCGCGTCTAGATCCCATATTTAGAGTTCAACTCAATGGACATAGGAAGACTTTTGTGAATTTCCACATTAACACAGAATATAGCATAAACACAACAGGATTTAGACCAAGTAGTATTATCAAGAGTAACATACTAGCCAAAAATATTAGCAATAGTAGAAAAAAAGTTTCATCCCAATATTCCAAAGGAAACCCAGGAAGCCTCACCTAGACCGAGGCAAACCGGTTCAAGTCAGTGCTAGGATCAAACCCAAGCCACCATGCATAGAGTGTGAGTGAGTGAGTACCATAGAGCCACGACCCTCCCGCCAATATGGCGATCATGTCTTCTCTGCTAGTAAATTTAAAAAGAAACCACCCTCTCGCCATAGCAATGACTAAGACACTGCCTTTGACCTTCCAACGATTGGACACCCACTTTCGCACCATTTTAATATTAGGGAAAAGGGAAAAAAACTTACTCACAAGAGCAAGATCCATGTAGGCCATGATTTCCTCAACCAGATCGTTTGGTATATCCAGGGTCATTCCTTCTATCATTTCTTTCTGAACTAGAACCGCAAAAGTACCTTTAGGAGAAAGACTCTCCCGTCCCATCAGAACACCTTTCCATCCCTTGGAACAGTCAAGATTCGACATGGACAGGGGCCCAGAGGTTCTACCCAAGGCAGTACTCTCCATCTCCAAAAGATAGAGAATTTGAACGCAACAAAACCCTAGAAACCCTAAAAAGCCATAGAAAGCAGACCATACGCATCCAGGGCAGAAGTCTGGAGGAGTTTAAGTCCTTGGGTTACAAGATGAAGAAAGTACTTTTGAGGGTCTTCGTTGAGCACTTTGTCCATCATGCATTGAAATTTCCAGTCTTGGAGGCCTCCTTGGAAGTCTTCATGGGAGATTTCCTCATCGTTGTCGTGAGGGGATATAATTCTGTCAGATGTTCCATCCATTTCAAGTTTCTTTTGTGTTTGGGATCTAGTTAATACCATGCAAGGCAATGCAGAAAGGAGTGGGGTGAAACTAGAGATTTTGGTAAGGTGTTGGTGTAGATTGTTGAGAAGAGGATACTTGTGGTGACGAGATTCAAACAAGGGGTTTTTTTGATCAATGATTCCAAGCAAGTTGGTCGATACAAGACGATAGCCACAAGTAAGGATAGTTGATACCCATTTACTATGTAGAGACTAGTCTTGCACCAAGACCACTAGTGAAGTTCTGAGAGAGAAGGATGATTGATCCTTGATAGTGGAGACTTACTAGGGTTACTTGAATCTGAAATGATCTAAAAAAGGCCTTGTACTAACCTGATTTGGATACTTTGACTCGATTATGGGAAGATTTTGTAAAAAGGTGGATGAGACGACTGACGAGAAAGACGGTATGCTATGGAAATGGATGGAAGAGGTGACTGTATGGTAAATCTGATCACAGAAACTGGAACAAGGTTGAAATGGGTACCGAGAAAGGTTGAAATTTTTTCCTCAAAAGACTAGGAAATGATCACTGTATATATGCACAGCAATAAATACGCAATTGCAAAAGGTAAATGCGTAGCAAGTCAAAATATATGTGCAGCTCTAGTGAAGGATAAAAGCACAGGAATAGACCACAGATGTGTAGCAGGTCAAAATGTATAAGCAGCTCTGCATAACAAATGTGCATCTCTGTGTTTTTGACTGATTTTGCAATGTTTTTGGCATGTTTTTCAATGTTTTTGGTTTCTTGGCTGAAAGTTGGTCTTTTTGATCTAATTTTTCAATTATGGCAAGGAAGACACAACAAACACAAAGAATATTTTCATGATTTTTTATCTTTTTTAGATTTTTTGACTTTTTTGACCAAAAAAATAGGTACAAATCCTAGGATGGTAGGGACAATATAAACCGAATTCTCACTTGGTTTAAATTACACCAGCTACACTATTCAAAGTGGATAACTTAGAAACTTGGGATGCGGGCTCCCCCTTACAAGTGCACAAACTTCTCTGGTACACCAATTTTGAGGTTCCCAAGGCTCGCAAACCTTGAGATTTCCCTATTATCTCTACTATTGAATCGTAAGTACATGAGACATATTAGGAAGATGATAATCGCTCTTTCCAACACTGGTTTATAGGGGATTTTGTCTTCTAAAACAATGGATAAATAGTAAGGGCAACCGTTTGAGTTGTTATACGTGCGGCAGTGCTACTCTCCGTTATGGAGTCTCCCAGCCTTCAAGAGTTGCGCCTTGGAGGGTTTTGGGGGAGGTTGGTTGTCGGTATAACTAATCAACACTCGTTGCATGAAGCTTTTGCCTCAAGCACAATTTATTTATAGTGGCTAGGTAGAGCTTGACTTTAGCTTGTTACCACTTAAGGTCATTCCCACTTGGACAGAAGGATATCCAAGGGCAGGCCTCTCTAAAGGAAAAACATTTGAAATGATATGTTTGGCATTTTGGTCACCCAAGATAGGGGAGAGCATAGGCCTAGTATCATTCCAAAAGCATGATAAACAATGGTTCTTTTCCCCTAGTTAAAATGAAAAAGACTAAATGAGTTAAGCTACTTGGGCACACACATGATTTGTTAACTTTGAAAGAAGCAAGATAGCAATGGTTCAATTTTATATCCTTCTAGTAGGGACTATGTTTGAGTTGTTTGATGCAACAAGATCAAATTACAATTCTCCTAGTTAGATCTAAATGAGATTTTCATGAACAATCCAATTACATTCCTTGCTAATTAGATCTATGATGTGAGTTAACGATACAGCTAGATGTCTAACCAGCCCCTAACCTGCAAGTAGATCTGAGAATATTCCTGCGAGAGATGTTAGCATTAGCAAAATCACAAGAAATAATTCCTAAATCACTGTCAGAACAAATGCGCATCTACAGAGAATATATATGCAGATACAGAGAACAGATGCATAGAAATAGATATGTGGTTTTAGAGAGTGTATGCACAAAAACAGAGCATAAATGTGCAAAAATAGATGATATATGCACCGAAGTAACAGATGCACTGAATCAAAGGTCAAATGCGTTGAAAAAGAGCATGAATGTGCCGATCTATTAGATGCATGGAAACAGAGCTTAGATGCGTGTTAAAAATGAACAGATGCATAGAATCCTCCTATGTAAAGAACCTAACACACAAAAACTTAGTTTTGAGGTTAAATTGGGGCAAGGCCCCATGGTGGGCGCCAAAAATGTTACGAGAAAATGTGCATGAATATCAATAATACCCAATAACTCAATGAAATAAGAAACAAAGAAGATCAAACAAATAAAAAACTCAAACCTTGCAAACCTCTTTACTTTGTGGCTTCCATTGATCGCCTATCTCAAATGATCTTGTGTATGAATATGGCCCTCAGAAAGTGCACTTCCTTGCTATTTTCTAAGATGTCAAGTGGGAATGGCTATGATAGGTTTGCAATCAAGAGATTCTTCAACACAATTGCAATGATAAAAGGGTGATCGCAAGCTATGGAATGATTTGGTGCCAAAGGCATGCTATAATTCCTACAGAGTAAGTTTACTAAAAGCTGCGATGATAGAAATGGAGGAATAGGGTTGTACTTACAGACTTGTGAGAGATAAGATCAACGATAGAGGATACTTGAGAGGATGTGTACAAATAGGAAGAGGACATGTGTCCTGCTCTATTTTGCATGAGAAGAATTAATAAAATAGAAGAATGAGTTAACTGAAGAGATTAATCAATTAATAAAATAGATTAACTAGTTAACTGATTAGAACTAGAGGATAAATATTGCATGAAGATGAGAAGATATTTTAGCTCAATTAAATATTTGGAATATTCAATTGCATGTGCACAAGGATTGAATTGCAATGGGGTACTGATTTCATCAGTGCAGTGAATCCAAAATTAGGTGCAGGACATAGTTATGTTCTCACAGCTACTAATTATTTCACCAAGTGGGTGGAAGCCATTCTTGTAAAACGTGATACTTCAGAGGTGGTTTACAACTTCCTCAAAGAAAATATTATCTCAAGATTTAGGGTGCCTAACAAAATAGTAGTAGACAATGCTACTTGTTTCTCATCTAATGAGATAACTGAGTTTTGTTTTGAGTACATAATCACTCTTGCTCATTCTTCTGACTATTACCCCTAAGGGAATGGTCAAATCAAGCAACAAGAACATGGTTACCATAATTTGGAAGTTGGTTGAAGACAATCAGAGATCCTGGCACAAAGCATTGTATGATACATTATGGGCTGATCATATCACTCCCAAAAGGGCAATTGGCATGTCTCATTTTCAACTTTTTAATGGGCTAAATGCAGAGATACCTATCACCTTGGAGTTGCCTGCTCTAAGGTTGGCCAAAGTAATAAAAAATGAGACTTTTCATAGTTCAATAAACAAGTGTGTCATTTTCTTACTGAACTAGAGGAACAACACGTAAAGGTGGTGGATAGCATTGTAGAGCACCAAATTCAAGTCAAGAATCTCTTCAACAAGAAAGCAAAGTCCTAAGATTTCCAAATTGAAGATCTAGTTCTATTATGGGACAAGAGAAGAGAGTCAAAGGGGATGCATGGAAAATTTGATTCTTTAGGGAGAGGGCCTTTCGTGATTCACCATTTCTACGGTTAAAATAGTTTTCTTCTGGTGTATCAAGATAGAACACCTTTTCTGCTATCCCACAACAGACAACATCTGAAGTTGTTCACTCAGTGAAGCAACAGATAAGTTTGTACAATTTGTATACTTATGTCTTGGTCTTTTCATTTTTGTCATCTTGTGTTGTGTTTGTCACCTGACTCTATAGCCCAATGGTTGGATGAAGGCACTTAGAGTTATGGGATTCTTCTCCCTTTGATCATTTCAAAGGATGATCGAATGAAGCTCCCCAGTTAGAGCTAGCTATTATCCTTGAATTTTACTTGCTCAATTTGTGGGATAACCCCAAGACACTTGTCCATTTCATAGACCATGTCCTCTATGCATGCAAATTGAGTCAAAATTGAAATGGCCTCATGCATAGTCTAACCCCTCAAAATTCATTTTGATTTGGGTCACTTTCATCCTTTTGAAAATTGCAAAATAGACAAGTTTTTCATGACTTAGCATATTTTTCCCTAAAGTGCAGTGTCGCTATTTTTTAGTGCACTTGCATATTTGTTAAGTTTCATTACATGTGTAATTGCAGAGAATTTCTTTGCAACTACATGTAGTTTCAGAGAAATTCTCTACAACTACACTCTGGGTCTTGCATGATCAGCATTTATTACGATTAATGTCAAGTTTATATATCTTTAAACCCATGCTAATCTTCATTTTTAACTTTAATTTTTACATTTTTCCTCGCCACTTTTGTGCTCCCTATCACCCTATTGCCATGTGATTGATTGCCTACCTGAGATTTGACTTGTGGATCTTTAATTGTTATTCTCATCATAGGTATGTCAATATTTTTCTTGTCATCTATTCTTTGTGAATTCATTTATGGTTTTAAAGGTTATTTTCATATATGCTTTAAAACCCTAGGTGTTAGTCGTTGTAGCAACTATTTCAATAGACTCATGGTCATTTTCAAAACTTGTTTTATGAATTATGTAGCTTAGAGAGTAATCTCTGAGCCACATCATTTACTGTTTGTTTTTAACGTAAGTTTTTGTTTTGTTTAAAACCCTTATGTCGTCTTGAGATTCAACACTGTCAGGGTGTTGTTTAGAGATTTTTCTCCATACAGCACCACTGGTCATTTTTGACCAAGTGTTATTCAGAGAAAAATCTCTAAACAACACCCTGGAGTACCCCTTATTAAAACCTTACACCATTTAAACATTCAAGTGTTGTTCGGGGAATTTTCCCCAAACAACACCCTTAGTCATAAGATGTTTGGAGAAAATTCCGTGCACAACACCTGATCCTATATCACTAAAACTCACAAGTTAATAACACATGCATGTTATAACTCATGCACTTCAGAGAAAATTCTCTAAAGTGCACCAAAGACATTTATCCATTATGCACTTCAGAGAATTTTCTCCGAAGTGCATATTATTTGCGCTTAATCCAAAGATGTAAGTCAGATAATTTTCTCTAACTTCCATCAATTTGACCTACCCTTGAAAGATGCAAATAAGAGAAAATTCTCCAACTTGCATTTATTTCAATTTGACCTATCCTAAGTGTAGTTCATAGAATTTTCTCTGAACTACGCCTAAAATCATACCCCCATGTAAACATGGAAATTTTTTTTGACTTTACACCAAAAAGAGAAATTCCCATGTAGGTCAGAGAATTTTTTCTAAACTACACCAAACATAGTTCTGAAATGTTAAAGTGTAATTTTTCTCCACAATTGCATGGATCTTGACACTTTAAATTTGTTTAACTCTGGAAGGTTTTTGAAACTTATTTTGCAGTGTCTCACCAAATGACTGATCCTTCTCATAAGAAGAAAATATGAAGTATAAATATCAAGGTGTGATCCCAATGTCCTTTATGGACTCCAATGTGGACAATATCAGAGACACAGAAATCAGGCACGTGGACATGTCAGAGTTTTTGGAGAGAGTGAACAAGCATCCTATCACCTCAAACATGCAAACTATTCTTGATAGTAGCAACCATTTGGTTTCTTCCTTCCCAATGTTAGCTCAGAATCCAGAGTTTGTGTTGGTAGAAATTGCTAATTTCAATATAGAGAGAGCAAGAGCATAACAGATGCAGATGGTAAAGTGGTGATAAAGTTGGATGAGGAATTTTTTGATAAAATTTTCATGTGCCTTGACATTGATGATTACGCTAATATCACCATGGAATTAGCACAAGACCACTATGACAAGAATGTGGAGAAGTTTAAGAAAATCATTAACACTTAGTAGCTCAAGACTCCCAGGCAGCCAAAGAACATCTTTCAAAGTGAGTTCATAGAAGAGGTAAGTGATCTGATTACTCTCTTGAGCAGAGTCAAAGGGCTTGCAACCTACCATACTTTTCAAGAATGGATGTACCAGTACATATACGTCATAAAGAAGGGTAATCAGAAGATATTTTGGGGTAATCAAATTAGTGACTCAATTTTTCAACAACTCTCAAAAGTGTCAACTTCTTTGAAGTTCTATATGACTTCATATTTAGTATATGTTGCTGCTTCTATCAAGCACTTTCATGGCTTAACTTTAGAAGGTGGTAGAAGGCATATTCTAGTGTATGTGTACTACCCTCAATTGACATTGAAACAGAGCATCAAGCACTTCAAAAGAGTCAATGATGCCTTCTTTTACAGTTACATTTGTATGTTTGAGAAAGAGCTTGAAAAGAAAAGAATTTCTGATGCAGCATGGGAGCAGGTGAAAAGGTTTGGTTGTATATTTCTACAATTTCCTACTTATACATATATCAGAGTTGGTTGTTTCAATGGGCAACCCTACATGTTTCCAAGATATCTAGGAGATAAGTTGATACTGATTGAATTATGTAGACAGATAATGAATGAACATAGCAAACAAGCAGAAGCTCATAGAGTTGGTTTCAAGTTCCCCTTTACCATTGGTCGGTATTCAATATCCACAACTCCAAGAGCCAAAGTAATGGAAACTAAAATGCAGTGGGTAACTATGAAGAGGTATAAGAAAAGGAGTGATTTTGATTACCAGGGCATGAAGGACAAGCTCAAGGGGAACTATACTCACATGCAAAAAATTGAAGATATATGGGCTTAGTGCAGAACTGATGAAGAGGTAAGAAAGCTAGACTTCAGTTAGCTTGCCTTATAATAGATTATAAACTTTGAGCTTATTGATATTCCAGAGGACATGCAAGAAGAGGGTTATATAGTGGGTTCTGCATATGTGGGAAATAAAATTGCTAACACTCCTCTTCTACCAATTCAATAGTCACAAAAGGAGATGACTTCAATAAGGGAGAGATTCCAATTGGTTCTTGCAAACACCAATGTTTGGTTGGAGAAGAAAGGAATAAAGATAAAACTTTTTAAAATAGAATCAAAAGAAGAAAATGTAGAAGGTGCTTTTGTCAAGAGAGTGAAATTGAGAACTAAGAACAAAGAGGATACTCTTAGTTCTGACAAAAAACTAAAATTTGTTTTTAAGAACAAAGGAGGTAAAGGGAAAAGAAAAGAGAAAGAAGGAACATCTACACAAGTAGAGGAAGAAGAAGATCCTTCCCTTGCAGCTGAAGAGAATCCATCAATTCTTTAAGAACAAGTTCCTTCTAAGCCACCTATTGTTTCATCGACTCTGACTGTCACTTCACAGGTTACAACCCTTACTCCTATTATTTCAAGTGCACAACCTTTTCCTATTGTTTCTATTGTTTCTGCTATTCCTACAATGTTTGTTCATTCTATTCATTCATCTCCTTCCTCACCCATGAATGAGTCATTGTTTCAAAGTCCTCATCGAAACATAGAGAATGTGTTTGACTCACTCTCTTCTTTTCCTAGTCTATCAGATGTATCATCACCAATGATTGACACATTCATTGTTACTCAATTGGACTTTGATAAGTTCATATCTGCATCTACATAGAAGTGTCAAGTGTTGAGATTCCTCCTGCAGTGTTAACTCAAACCCCACCAATAGTTACCACCACTTTCATTTCACCTAATATCTCATCCTCTTCATAGTCCATAGGTCCTACCCCATCATCACAAACCTTGGTGACAAAAATAGGAGATTGTTCCACCATCCTTCCCCCTATGCTAATATCACAAAATCCAAAGAGAAAGAAGCAGGTTGTATCCATAGATGACTTTGTCTTTGGCCAATTAGTCCCAACAAAGCCCAAATCAACTAAGAAGGCCAAAACCTTATCGAGGGTACTTGTTGATCAATTAGGGAACAAATATGTTGAGGTAGTTGTGCCTCCAATAGACAACAACCTTAGTGAAGTGCAAGCCTTACACTATTTCAAGCATAGAACTTGGCAAACAAATGCATGAAAGTTCCAAGGAGGATTTGTAAGCAACATTAGCTGCATTGCTTGAGAGATATGACAGGGACAATTTGATCAAGGATAAACTTAAAGCACAAGCAGAACAATTGACATCTATGCTACTCAAAATAGCCCAATCATTAGAGCTGGTACAACTTGTTGATACATGTGTTGATGATGAAGCCATTCAAAAGGATGAAAAGATAGGGGCTCAAGGTCGTGCAGTTAGTGCCTAGATTGAGAGGATATTGGCCCAAGGTACATAGTTGGTAAAGTCTTCCATTGAACTTTATAACAATTTGGGCAAGGTAAAGAAAGAAGTTGACCAAACACTTGAGATATTATCTCAAGAAATGCAGCTGATAGAAAAAGATCTTAAACCATGGAGAAAGATACGAGAGTTCAAAATAGAAGTACTAGTTGAACATGCAGTGATCCCCAATAGAAAAATATGTGTTAAATACATGAAAGCGATGATAAACAAGAAGGATTCCATCAAGAGCCTGATCAAAGACCTAAAGGATGACTTTGAGAGGGGCATAGAAAAAGGTCTGGATATTTTAGACAAGATTGTTGAGCTTCCTTGTTAGATGTTAGATGATGGTTAACAAACCCTCCCTGTTGATATAGTTGCCCAATAATTCACCACACTGATACATAAAGAGATATAAGTTTGTGAAGTTTTAGGTAATTCTAGATAAACTACAAAAGATTCTAAACAAGCACAAGAGTGGGCCTATCACCATAACAGAATCCATCACTAGAGTGCTTACTATCTCCAGATATACACTGGGACCTAACAATAATGAAGTCTAGGCTGATTGAAGAGATACAAAGATTTTCTAGAGAAGGACAAAGAGGAATAAATTCATGTGTCTTCAGACACTTCGTTAATTTTTCTATGCTTTCATTATGTAGTTTGTAATATGTAAATGACATCCTACATGTATTTTTTGTATTATGCAATTACATGAAGGAGAATTACAGAGTCTCAAATCAAATTGGACTCTATCTTGAATAAGTCAAAGTAGTTGTAGATTTCCTATTTTTCTTATGGCTTCCATCTATAAATAAGAGGGGGCGCTTTTGTAAATATTATCTTTTAGCTATTGAAGTGAAACGTTGCCACATTGAGGAGCATATTGAAACTTTATGTTCAAAGTGTAAATCTTATTCAATCAATATAAGTGAAGCAAGTTGGTGTTCAATCTATGTCTTGAATCAAGCTTGTGGTGCATTGGAATTGTTCTTAAGTCTTTTCTATTGCATTCTCTTGTGTATGTGATTGAATCGTGGCGTGGAATTAAATATTTTAGAAGGTGTTCTAAATCTGATTTTGTAGTCTTTCAGCTGCGATATCATCTTTGGATTTGTGTCTTATGTTCGTGATTGGAGGTGACTTGAAGACTTTGAGCTACAAGTTATCATGTGAGATTGTTTGATCTTATTTTGGCATATGGTGAAGACTTCGGGCTGCATCATATTCCATACATTTCCCTTTTCCAATTGGTGTAGGAAGCAACAAAGGACTTTTTGCTATTGTGGGTTTCTTGGTGTTGACACATTCTGGTACCATTTTAGTTACTCTTTCATTTAACTAAATTGGA
This sequence comes from Cunninghamia lanceolata, assembly GCA_027924645.1. Taxonomy (NCBI): domain Eukaryota; kingdom Viridiplantae; phylum Streptophyta; class Pinopsida; order Cupressales; family Cupressaceae; genus Cunninghamia; species Cunninghamia lanceolata. The sequence goes on along the minus strand of BSBN01001135.1, from coordinate 1,675,787 downwards.
TATCAATTATTATTGCTCTAATTAGTAGTTTGTGGTTCATTGCGTGTTGTAAGCATCACAAGATTGTTATTCTAAGTTTGTAAACATCTATTCTAAAATAAGAGAATTAGATGATATGTAAACACCCCCATTGATAGTTTTAGTGTAAATAAACGTTTTAATTACTAGTTGATCATAGTTAGCAATAAGAAGGGAGCCTCCCCTTTCTTAGAGGAGAGATTTATCTCATCATACTATGGTTGATATAACCATTTTTTCATCAATTAGTTGATAACAAAATATTCACCCAACACTTTTCAAACCCATGAGAGCTAGTATGAGTTTTTGGTAATTCCTTTTGGTCTCACAAATGCACCATCTACATTTCAAATTTTAATGAACTCTATCTTCAAGTCATTTATTGGGAAATTTATTTGGATATTTTTTTATGATGTCTTAATATATTTTAAAACTTGGGAGGAATACTTGTAGCATGTAAATAAAGTTTTGGACATTATTGAACAACATCAACTTTGCTAAGCCATCCAAGTGTGTGTTTGAAGTCAAAGAAGTGGATTACCTACATCATATTTTTTCACATGAGGGAATCAAGGTGGACCCTCACAAGATCAAGGCTATTGTAGAATTGAAAATTCCTAGGACCCTTAAGAACCTATGGGGTTTCTTAGGGATTAAAATTTATTGTCACTAATTTGTAAAGAATTATGGTAGCATAGCATCATCTCTCATATCCTTGTTGAAAAAGGAATCCTTCCAATGGAATGAGGTAGATACCAAGGCATGTGAGCAACTAAAGTAAGCCATGTGTACAACTCTAGTCCTAGCTACCCCCAAATTTTTCTAAAACATTCATTATGGAATGTGATGCTTTAGGACATGGCATAGGAACAATGCTCATGAAAGAAGGAATACCCATAGCATTTCTAAGCAAAGGAATTTGTTGAAACTAGTTTATAATAGAGTCATTGGCCAGAGGGTCCAATCAAGGATTATACAACCATGTAGCTAATTAAACAAACACACAATTAAACTCAAGACAACATATTCAACAATAAGATCCCTTATTGGTTCTTACTTATATCATAGTTACAATCTATCACAAATGGCTTCCAACATGCTAGGCCTTAGTTGTTTGATTAAAAATTACAAGATTCAAAAGATATGACAGTACAAGTGCATCCCAAGCTACACATCCACTATCTACCTATATTCTTAATTGACTTCTAATAATCTTCAAAGATGTTTATATATCAACTAATAGCCTTAGGAGTAATCTTGGTTGGCAACAACGTGGTACAAAACTCAATGCCCTATGGAACGTGTAGTTAGCCAATTGTAAAAATGAACCTTTTGGAATGAATGTGGTAATGATGGACTGTTGGATCTTGATGTCGTTCATACCATAAGGTCTCCTAGGTTCATTGTACATTGAGGTGTGTTCCTTTTTTACCAAAAACTTTAGAAATTTACCACAATCCATGAATGGTAAATAGTCTACTTTTCTATTACGCTCAATAATCGATCATAAATTGATATATGCCTTTGTAGTGACTAGAAGCTTTCAGAAATTGAATGCAATGTTGTAGTATTAATGTAGAACATATTCCCCCAACTATGAGGTGAGATATTCTAATGCAATTAAATCTAGTAGGATCTACAATGACTGTTGAAGACTAAATGCAAAAGAAAACCTACAAACAAAGACAAACAAGTGAAAGAAAAAAATTTGAGGTGATGCAAGATTGCTCTTACACCCAGGGATGCTCCTGCATTAGACACCCAAGGTAAGTGATTTGTGATCATAGTGCCCATAAATAAGGGTTGAGTGATATAACTACCCTTCAGTTTGGAAACCAACCTTAGTGTGCCCTCAACACATAAGTAGGCTTTAGAGATCAACTCAATGTTTCCTTTCATTACACCTCTTCTAGTCCTAAGTAATGAACTAGGACATACTCCCATTCTCATATTTTTGTAATTCTCCTCAAATGTTCTCTTATCATCCACTTCACCATTTTGGAGCTAAACCTCCCCCACCAATCTAATCTCTTTCTTTGTTATCTCTCAACCCCTATCCTTCTCAACTAAAACCATTTCCTATTATCTTGAAACTCCTCTTCTATTCCATTTCCTTTTCCACCATTATCTTTACTTGTATTATCCAATTCACTAGTCCTTCATACTATATATTATTCCATTATTCACCTATGGTTACCCTTTCCGCTTTTGTATCAAAATTTCCTACCGTATGCTCTCAACTTTTGTTGTTTTCTAAATCTTCATTATCTACTATTATCCCAAAATCAACTATCTTTATATGTCTAATATTAATCTTCTAAAATTACACATTCACTAAATATTATATTATTCCATATCTACCACAAGAATTTACATCATCCTCTTTGTTGTTGTGGTGCAAACCAACACATGCTTCCATCATCCCTTTACTTCTAACATATTCCCTATTACTTTGTTTGAGAAATTCATCTTCTACAACCTTCTCTTTATTACCATACATCACCCAATTACCACCTATATCTATATTCATTGTTGCAAGTACCAACCTCATACCTGACTCCAACTCTACTTTGTCTTTGTTATCTTGATATTTCCACTCTTTTTCATTGTGGTACTAGCTATTACTTGTTTCTTTATTTGTCTTATCCATTATTACCTCTTTTCACCTTAGAATAGAATCCTCCAATTTTTTGTCAGAATTTCAAATCTTTATCAAATGTATAAACTTTCAACCATTTTCATTATGTCTAATTTTTCTCTTCTCCTTCCTATCCATCCTCTAAGTACATAGTTGTCCTTACTAACCATCTACAATCATTCATGTGTCCATCACAAACCATGATTTCACTTCTTTATACTCACAACATGCTATCTTAATTTTACCATAAATTCTTTGATCCAACTCAATTCTGTCACACTCTCTCTAATTCACCTAAATTTCTTCTTTTCCTTTCATCTTATCTTCTACAACCCCATGGAATGACCTTTGATCACTATCTGACTTATTTTCCTCTACTAGAAACTATATTATTGCTTTTTCTTCCTTCTATAATTTATTTTTATTATCAATTTTTCTTTTATGTGACTTTTGTGGCCTCTATAACATTCTTACCAAATGCCAACTTACTTATCTCTATATGGTTTTCTACAATTCCTTTATGTGGTCAATCCCTACCACTAGTCTCAACTCACACTCACATATTTCTTTCTAGTTTCCTTTTGTAAGTTTGTACATTGATTTCGCTCCACTCTTTAGTTCATTATCCTTCAATTGTACTACCACAAACTCTGATTTCTTCACTATTTATATCAATTTAACTTCCATTCCTTTCATCATAAACTAAATTTCTAATTTTCTACCTAGATCTATCATTATGACTTTGATTCTTATAACCTTCCATATTCTACATTTAGGAATCTAAAGCATCAATTAGATATGTCAAAACTAGACATAATCTACATTCAAGAATCTAAATTAAATAGGAAGGAAGTTGACACACTATTGCCTCACTAGAAATTATGGAGTGGGTTGTTCATGTAATCCTCTGGCACCTTTAGTGGACTAGGTACACTCTGGAATCCAAACACAATTAATTTGGTGATTCTGCAAGCAAATCAAAACTAGCAAGTAAGTATGTTGAAGCATTTTCTCTTGAATATGATCTTATTTTAATAAATGTATATGGTCCTACAAGTATTATTAAAAAAAGACTACTTGGGAATAATTGTCTGCAATAATAAACTCATTTGGTAATATTCCCTATGTAATTAGGGGTGATTTCAATGCTACTCTTAATGCCTTAGAAAAAAGGGACGATTGGTGAAAATTAATCCAAACTCAAATAAAGTTCCAAAATTTTGTAAATAATAATCACCTCCTAGACATTGGCCCAAAAAATAGAAGCTTCACCTAGACCAATAGGAGACAAAGATTTAACAATATTGCTGAAATTGGATCATTTCATCTTGGTAGGAGATTGGTTCATCTTTCAAATGTTTCAAGAATGTTCAATTCTCCTTATCTTTGCCTCCAATAATTTCTCCATTCAACTTTCTTTTCCACTGGACTCTAGGCCTCCAAGATGCACCTTTAAGTTTGAAAACATGTGGCTAAGATATCTTGCCTTGATGACTACTCTATGGAAATGGTAGACAAAATCCCCCAAGCTGAAAGGGTTTAAGTTGTTCCAACTCCACAAAAAGTTGAGTTTTATGAAGGAACTATTGCAAGGTGTGGCCCTTGGTCTCCTTGTTCAGTGCAACGCTGCGGTGGTTTGCGACAAGGGCTTAACCGCCTCACGTGCTTGTTAAGTCAAGTGGTTGTATTAGGCATTAAAAGGTTGATCTTTTGGTGCAACAGAAGCTAACAATTGGTATCAGAGCCAAGGTCACGCGTTCAAACCCTACGCTTGTGCTAGGGGAGATTGTTGCAAGGTGTGGCCCTTGGTCTCCTTGTTTAGCGTAGTGCTGCGGTGGTTTGCGACAAGGGCTTAACTGCCTCCCGTGCTTGTTAAGTCAAGTGGTTGTATCGAGCATTAAAAGGTCAATCTTTTGGTGCAATAGAAGCTAACAGGAACAACTCAAAGCCTAGAATGTTTGCCACTTCAAAAAATTCTTTGAAAAAAAATAAGAATTGAGGAGGAGATAAGACTTCTAAATGAGGCTATCATAGTTGATCCAGTATGGATCAAAATACTTATCAATAGGAAAAGACACTATAAAACCAATATATAGAAATTTTAGCTAGAGAAGAAATGTATTGGAGATAGAAATCATGGGAATGTTGGCTCATGGATAGGGACAAAAATACTAATTTATTTCATAATTCTACTAGGGTCAAGAGGAACATAAAAAAATAGTAGCATTATGAACAATGATGGGAATATCTTGGAGAAGACATAAGAGATAGGCTCTGCTCCTACAATTTTTTTCTTGTCTCTACTCAACTACACAGGCCTTGTAAGTAGATATGAACAAGAGGTCATATTGAGGAACATCCCAAATCTAGTTTGCCAGGAACAAAATGAAGTTTTCACATGCTCTTTCATAAAAGATGAAATAAAACTAGTAGTGTCACAAATGGCTCCAAAAAAGGCCCCTGACCCAAATGCATTTTTGGCTCACTTCTACCAACACTCTTGGGACATGATTGGCAAAGATCTCTTCAAGTTTGTAAAGGAATCAAGAAGAAAAATCACCATTATGGAGGACCTAAACAACACTTTTATTGCTTTAATCCCAAAGAAAAATAAATTAGAATCCATGGATGAATTTAGGCCTATCTCACTCTATAATGTGGTCTACAAAATCATCTCTAAAGCAATATAAAACATGCTTAAGATAGTTCTTCTAGACATCATATCAAAAGAACAAAGTGGCTTCTCCCCCAACTACTTAATTATGGATGGCATAATAATATCCCATGAAGCAATACACACAATAATGACATACAAATCCAATAGAATGCTAGTCAAGATAGACATCGAGCAATCATATGATCAAGTGGATAGAGGATTTCTTATACAAGTTATGAAAAAAATGGGTGTTAACAATACGTGGCTCTCCTAGATTTAGAGCTATATATCCAATCCTATATTCTCAATGTTGGTCAATGGGAGCCCCTGGAGATTCTTTGGATCCTCGTAGGGACTCAGACAGGGGGACCCCTATCCCTTTCTTGTTCATAATCATGGTTGAGGCCCTAGGGTGAAACATAAATGTAGAATGCATAAAGGGGAGATGGTGAGGCATATGTGTTGCTTATGGGGTGGACCCAGTTACACAGCAAAAATTTACACATGACACCCTACTCTTTGGTGTGTCTAACAAAACAAAAGAAAATTTTATGAAGGAAACTTTAGAATGTTATTACCTTGCCTCTAGATAGAAAGTTAACCTAGTATTATTAGAAATTGTTTTCTTCAATGCTAACCCCAAGACACAATAGAGCATCACTACAATTTTGGGTTTCAAAACTAGCCATCTTCCAAGCAAATATCTAGGAGTACCACTATTAATGAAACAAATAAATTTGCATATTGGGACTCCCTAAGGAATAACTGCAATGGAAAACTAACCTCATGGAAAGGAAAGTGTCTCTTGGCTACTGGGATGATCACTAGGCTGAAGGCAATCATTTCAGCCCTACCAATCTACTTAAGGTCATGTTTGAAGATGCCAAACAAAATAGTAAATTATCTAAACTAGATAATGTGAAACTTTTTTTGGAGAGGAACCTCAGATGATAAGAAATTTCCCCTAATTGCCTAGGAGAATATTTGCAAACCAAATTTCATTAAGGGTGTTGGATTAAGGAAATTGGCTATTTTCAACTCTATTATGGGTGCAAACACTAGTAGAGAAACAACAATATATGACTGAAAAAACTACTAAAAACTGCTTATAAATGACGAAACATGGTCGCATGACCATTAGTAGTTTATTGCCAGTCATTTCTAATTCGGCCAAATTGATGACTAAACCATTTTTAGTCATTTATTGGTTGTTTTGATTGATTGATTTAGTAGTATATTTAGTCACTAATTGATGTAGTCGGTCACTTATTTAGTCATTTTTTATTCACTGATATATTTAGTAATTAATTTAGTCATTGATTATTGTTAACTGGTCACTTATTTAGTCATTTTTATTCACTGATTTCTGTCCATTGGTAGTGTATTTAGTCATTAATTTTGATCATCATTATGATCAATTTGGTAGTATATTTAGTCATTTTTATTCACTGATTTAACATTGGTCATATATTTAGTCATATGTATTCATTGCTCACTGATTTCTATCAATTGGTAGTATATTTAGTCATATTTATTCACTATTCACTAATTTCTATCAATTGATAGTATATTTAGTCATATTTATTCATTGTTCACTAATTTATGTCAATTGGTAGTATATTTATCAATTTAATTATTAATTGATGTCAATTAGTACTATATTTAGTCATTTTAATTGATTGATATTTGAGGATTTAAACATAAAACACAGAAATACACATCAATCATCAATTGCATAGAATATAAAGACAACCATTGAGAAGACAAAATCGTTGAACTTTATTAAAAGAAAGGTGTTCTTACAGCTTGCACAAGTATGAAATATCTATCTTGCTTGAAAAATGCCTAGAAATAGAGTATTACAATGTTTATTTTTAGTCACAAGACTGAAAATCTGAGTTACAATGTATAGAAATGACAAGAAAGAAACTTCTCCAAGTTTGCAATGCTTTGCCAAAAAGTGAACTGCCAGTAACTGATTCTCAACCAGCCTAACTATTGCCATAGGTCATCTAATCCGCTTCATCAGTCTAGCACGTTTTCCTTCTTGACTGCAACCAAAGGAAATGCACTGTCATATGTAGTCAAGTTTGTGATAGGATATTCATAATGTGAAACATGGACTAGATCAGGCTTCCTTAATGAAACATCAATGTATTCTTGTGTCTTGTACTGTCATCAGCACTGCTTATGGGACATATTTTTATTGAGTTTGAAGATATCAAGTCCTCTTAGGGCATGGAATCAGATTCTTCCTTCAGTAATGCACCTTCAAAAGCCTCTTTTTGAGTCTAAACCATTCACTTACCCTACCTCTATTACATTAGACACTTGGTAGGCAGTCATATTTAGTGTCCTTGGTCTTCACTCATTGTGGTAAATTAACTATGCATACATGCTTTCTAGATGATTGCCCTACAACTTTCATATACTTTCCTTTTAATGCTTACATTGCAGTCATTTGTTCCTTTGCTGATGCCACTGAAACCATGCTTATTATGCATGTATCCTTGGGAACCATTGACCATTGCCACTCACCATGAACATCTTACGTCTATGCACTCATTATCTCTCTATTATAGAATAGTCACTCATAAGTATAGAAAATTTAGACTTTCATTTGTAAACTGTCATAGGTTTATGAAACCGTCATATTCCTGCAACTATACTGCCATGTAGAATAAATGCCTTGTAATGATAGTATTATTAGTGGATGTCCTTTTTTCTATTTAAGACTTATATAAATTTGTCTACTGGTTGCTTCCAAAGTCTTGATTAAATGCTAACATCATCACCTTATGATAGTAATCTTCCTCATTGATCTTTGTGCGTTGCCAACTGCCCTTCCTTTCTTAAAAACTAACACACCACCCTTGATCACAGCAGCTTAAGACTCATCTCACTTTGTCTATGGCATGAACTGTGTACTTTATCTCTTGTTCACTATCATTTATGCTCCTTGAGTCTTCATGACATCTCATATATGAAGCTCTCTCATTTATGCTCCTTGAGTCTTCATGACTGAGTGTTAATCATGTCCCATGTATGAAGCTCTCTCCTTCAATGCAGCCAATAATAACCCTAGAATCTTTTCATAAAGGCATATAAGGCAGTGATGTTGAATGTTTAGGGAAGAAAAGCAAAATAAAATCAAGTCCAAAAAACCCATAAGACTTAAATATGTGTCTTTTCTTTGAAAATGTATTACAAAGTGTGTTTCTCAGTGTTGTGGCTAAGAAAACTGAGTTACGATGGCTTTTTTTCTTATACAGCTCCAAAACAGATAAAAAACACTAAGATCCCTAAACAACACATTCAAACTATTGCATAAAGTAGTAGGCCAAGCTGTCTAACATCTAGTACATGATAAACATCAACTATGTCATTTTTTTCAAATATTTTAGTGGCCACCATGTGAAGGTCCCTTCTTTCTCTTTTAAATGGACAGCTCCACCTATTTTGTCTTCATAAGCAAGGGGTATGTTATTTGTGCCCTTTAAAATATTTATATTTGCATCTCTTGTTCCTTTCAATTTGACTCCATGTACAATAGATAGTGAGTGAATCCACCCAATGCTTACAGCAGCACCATCAAATGGATCCAACACCCCAACTTTATCCCCTTCTTGGAGTTTATCAATATTAAATGTCTACAAAAACAAAAAAATACACATATATTGAGATATAAAACACACATTATATTGTTTTTGATAGCTGTATGTAATGTCTTATGTCTTGGAACAAATCAGTTTTGGTATGTGCTTTTTTTGATTTTGTTGAATAACAAAGAAGCAACTTTTTACACTGAAAAAAAACTAACCCATTGTGAGGTAAAAACAAATGGAAGACAAGACTACAATAATGCTAGATTGTACGAGTACTCCAGAAAGAGACATGGATTGGCAATGAAGTCCCCCCAATTGAGGACCATGACATCCCCGAACACAACGCACTAATGCATTGTCAAAATCTATGTATGCACTCTATTACAACTAAGCTATAAACTTTCATATGTAAGTTATATGTTCTTCCTTATTTCCATAATCTATGTATACTAGCTAATTACACTTCACTACTATTCTAACCAGCTTCTATCAAATAGGTAATGATTACCCTTATTTACATAGTAAAACAACCATTACTTACTTGAATTGTACTTACTTGCATGTGGTTTCATAGCACTCACCTCAAGTTTAGCACGACTACTACTATGAATATCATGTGCATGCTCGTCAAGTTCATCATCATAATTATCACTATCAACATTGACATGAAGTTGTACAATTTTGCAAAGAGCTCTATTGATAGGGCCTTTTTCTTTTCATTTTGCTTTCATATAATTGCTCTACATGTGGTTTAATTATCATGCAAAAATTAATATAAGTCAAGTAAAGAATGCAAAAGCTATAAATTTTTGTCCAAAAGAACATTTTAAACATGAATAATGAATGACAAAATATTGGGATAGATTAACTTACAACTTAAAGAATGCAAAAGCTATAATTTTTTGTCCAAAAGAACATTTTAAGCATGAAGAATGATAAAACATTGGGACAGATAATTGACAACATTTATATTACCTCAACTTCAGCATAACTATGATGACTATGTTGCACATTCTTGTCCAGTTCATCATGATCACTATCAATATCGACAGATCTGTTGACATCATGAAGGCATTTTCATTTTCATGCTACTTTGATAAAATTGCTATGCATGTGGTTTAACCATAATGCAAAAAATATATAAATAATTCAATAGTCAAGTAAAGAATGCAAGCTATAAATTTGTCCAAAAGAACATTTTCTGGATCACTCCAACAATAAAGAAACCAGGTTGGATTCTCCTACGCTCATATTTCAATAATCTACATATTAAGAGGCATTTGTATACAGAATTGCCAAACAAGAAGAAATGAGATCAATAGAGCCTCTTACCTCATCTAAATCCATAGATTTATGCTCATTCCATGTAGAAACTATAGGGTTAACGGAGGCAACCAACTGCAAAACTTGTTGACTGAGATTGTATATGCAATTCACTACATGTTGGTACTTTTCATTTGAGTTGACATGATCTAGAGAGGCTGGTCCTACTGGACATGTAACAGATGGTTGTGAAATCTCTGTTGATGAACTAGATTTCCACTTCATCCTACTTTTAGATTTACTAGGATCTAGTGCTACCATATAATTGACAATATCTTCTGCACCTGCTTCTCTATTACTATTTTCCACCTAAAATACAATGTCAATTTCAACATATAGTCAGTTCAATAAAAAATCAAAATAAATAACACAATGTAAATTGAACCAAAAATCCATATACTTACTCCAAATTTGTCCATTTTGGCCTGCAACCTACCTCGGCCAAATGTATATACAACCCTCACAACATCTCTTGCCTCTATTACTCTTTGGCAAATATTCTTCGGAATACGTACTTTCTTTCAATTCCTCCCACTATATGGGAGATAGAGTGGAGTCTAACCTCTCTTTTCTCTCCATGATTATTTTTCTGCAATTGTATCTAAAATTATTCATCAAAATTCTCATTCTTTGCTTGTAATATTTTCTAGAGATTTGCCCACCAGTAGTCTCAAAAGCATTTTCCATTTTTTGTATAACATTTTCCAGAGTTCATGGATCTTGCTCTACAAAATTTGATTTGCAAATATCAAAATGGGCCCTACATATTACATCCAACTCAGAGGCCCACTTTGTAGCATTTAGCCCAATGGGCTCACCATCTCTCGATACCTCAAGCAAGAATGCCTTCTTACCTTCTAATTTTCTTTCTTTTGCATTCCCCTCTATAGATCTATACAAATCTTGACTCAATCTTTGTCTTTTGACAAAAGCATCCACATCTTCTATTAAACCACCACCAATATTTCTGGCTGATCCACTAGTTCCATTAAAAGTTCTAGATGCAACAGGTGCACTCTAAGGCACAATAGATGCAAGCAGTTTCTCTTCATGACTTTCATTAACCGAAACTTCAAACTCCTTGGCCACATCAGGTGTGGCATGAGTAGGTAGATCATGAGTACCGATCTCCACAGATTTCACTTCAAATACATCCTTTAATCTTGAATAAATCATTTGCAGACCTATTGTTCCTTTGCTATGATGTTTTTCAATAATCTCTCTTAGACTTTGTGCTAAGAGATCATCACAACGTTGCACATAACCATGTGCTATATCAGGCTATACCTCAGCATATGCTATATTAGGCTGCACATGATCATTATTGCAACTATTGTTTTCACCAACTGCATTTGTTGAACCACAAAAGTATAGGCTTCTATGAGATAGTGGCACTGTATCTTTTCTTTCCTTTTGTTTTTTCTCTAATATTTATTTGCACTCTTTATGTTGCCTATAAAACAAAAAATATATATATCATATTATGTTGTATATACATAAATTTCTTGCCTATAAAATTTCATTAAACATTATTAAAAAAATAATATACTACTTAGTGGATTTACAACTTGCCAGTTTGTCAAACCAAGACTCAATAAATATTCATTATTCTTGGCCACTTTTTCTCTACGAAGGAGCTCATAATCTGTCACTGAAGTTTTAGCATTATGACCACTATCATCTAATTTGCACCTTGTAGCCCTTGTCTTCATTTCCTGAAGTCCAAATAAATAATAACGTATAAATCAGTAAAACTTTATTAAGTTCATAAGTTGATAACTGTTGACTTTCCAATCCACTGATAACTACAAATGGAAACTTAAAATAGAATTTAGTTCACAGATTAAAAAGAATTTGTAGTCTAAAACCAAGAAGATGTTTACAATTATAGGTATTAGACAAATTTTCCTTAGGGATATATTCACAAGAAAAGAACTCATAAAAACATAACACAAGCAAGATGAAGAAAAAACATAGTCTAGTTCATCATGAGGTGTGTTAGAACCTTAAAATTTTGCCTATTTCCATAATCACAACTAACCTTGAGCTCCATGACCTGAGCCTTGACCCTTATATTCCTTTTTATTTTTTACTGAGCCTCCCCACTGTAAACAAACATATAAATTTTTTAGGTCTGACTAACACTTAAAGACCTATACAAAGCCAAAAATTCATCATATATACTTAAGCAAAACCATGTCTAGTTATTTTACATCCATAAAAGTCCTTTACTGCAATCCTGTAGCAACAATTTGAACCTTTAGTAGGCTGGCGATATATAATAGACAACATAAAAGTATTCACCACAATATTATGGGGGTATTATAATAAAGGTGTGGTTGGGTGGTATAAATAGCTTAATTACATTATAACTGCAGTACCACGGCAAGGAAAAGTGAACGGTGTAGTATAGCAGGGAACAACATGCCACCCCGCAAGGAAGGAGATAATAAAGAGCAGTAGTGTGGTAAGAACCACGGTACCATGAAGATGACTACTAAGACATGCGGTATATCGGTAAGAGTCATGCTGCCCTGCAATGAAGCATAAGGAAGCTTGTGGTCTAACGGGGAACAACCTACCACCCTACAAGGAACGAGATAATAAAGAGCGGTAGTGCGATAAGAACTGCAGTACCGCGAAGAAGACTTCTAAGACATGTGGTATAGCAATAAGAGTCTCGCTACCCTACGATGAAGCATAAGGAAGCTTGTCGTATAGCGGTATACACCCCACTATCCCACACAAGTTAAAGAAAGAGGCGGTGATGTTGCAGTACAGACTATTAGGGCATTATTACTAGTTGCGGTATTAAATGCATAACTCTTAATAGCCCTCAGATCTTGTGAAAATCAATGGTGAACATTGAAACTCAAAATATGAGCATAAGGTTGATATTAATGACGACGTGACTAAACTCATAATCTATTAAAATTGAGAAATCAACATTGTTTTGGCATTCATTTGCAAGGATTGTTGTGCGGAAAGCTAGGAGTTCAACAGGGCAAAGTTCTACAACTATCACATACCGGGTAAGTACACTAAACTTACTAAAGTAGCTTTACAAGCATAGAATTGTTTGAAATCCTACATTTAAACACTTAGAAAGCTCGAGTAGAGGTTGACATTAGATATCATGCCGCCTAAAAAGAGAGAACCTAAGACTAAGAAGGAAGAACCTAAGGGTAAAAAGAGATCATTACAACAATCTATCTTAGATATCTTACCTAACTCAATTGAGAGAGGATGCAAGAAGGTTTTTCGAGATATAGCTCATGGTTGTAGGGATGCCATTATTCATGTTTCTGGGTGGGAATTGTTTTGGTATTTCTATCAAAAGAGGGAAGGGAGAATTCTAGTATCAAATCCATGGACATTATACTTAGCTAAGCTAATTGTCCTGAATGTCTTCATAGATGTGGAGTTCATTAGAATTCTAGCCCAAAATTACCACCCTACTACCAGGACCGTGAGGATAATAGATAGGTCACTGTTGGTAATATTAACAAAAGCTGTAATCATTGAATGTTTCAATCTAAACAAATAGGCCCTCACTAAGGTTGACTTGCAAAAGAGTGAGGAAGAATATACTAGGTTAAGGAGAACACACAAAAGTGATGACCTCCCCATATACTTGAAAAGGGGTGTTAACAACAAGGTGATACCTATCTCTCCCTCTGCCACTGAACTGTTTGATGTAGAAGATTTTTAGACTTATTTCAAGAAAACCCACACTGCTTTGTGTCAAGTACTTGGGATAGATGCAGAAGAAAAAATGCCAATTAGTTTGATGATGATGGCTATGAGAATTCAGAACCCTGAGACAAACATTGAATATGACTTTGCCTCATATCTTGAGAAGGAATTGCATGAAGGCTTCCTGCAAGTCAGAGAGAACAGGGCCCCTATAACATTTAGGCAATATTCTTTACTATGTTACTTGATATTGTACCAGAACAAAGATAGATGGACAAAAAGGATGTGCTTGGGTAGGATTGATCGACAAGGGAAATCATTGTCTATGCAACGATGGTGTTATATATGGGATAGCAGATGCAAAAACTTCGATTATGTAGTGTTCCATGATGACTTTGTGAACAGAGTTATGAGAGTTCTTGGCCACTCATCGCCAAGATTACACACACCTATACTACAACTATTGAGGCCCTTGTCTTTGAAACTAGAACAAGGTCATACTCATAACTTTGGTGATTGGATTTTTCTACGATGTCACAATAATTAGGATTTATAGGTGCCCACAAGCCCCACATATGTTGTCAAAATTTGCTCCTCTTTGGCTAACCTTTTTAGAATTTATGTGGCGGATGTTGTGGATGGAAAAGGATGTCATGCACAAACAAAAGAAGGGTACATTTCTACCTAACTTGACAATATGTGAAGAATTATCTATTGGATCTAACACCCTTGAAGAATTACAACATTACCTTAAGACAAGATATTCTCTGAGGCCTAGAAGTGAAAGTTTTTTTGACCGTGAGGGCCATATGAATTTTATAAGACAAAACCTCCTCACAAAGTTTGCAATCACTCGTCAAGTGGATTATGAAGAGGATGTGATTAGAAAATGCTTCACTCCCCAAGAGGTATATCAAAGGACAAGAAAATAGGAGATCATGATGAAGCTTGAGCAAGAAATGAAGAAGAAGAAGAACAATGACTTCGTGGGGTATTTTGTACAAGAAGTAGATCCTCTTAAGAGGATAAATTTGATAATTGATAAGTTTGAGGAATTATATAATAAGTCTACAGCAGAGCAAGAGAGGCCCACCAAATTATCTCCCAAAAGGCCAAGTGGTATTGTAATTTCAGAGCCATCTCTTGATACTATTTTAATATGTCATGTTCCTCAAGAATCACCTCCTGAACAACCACTTCCTAAGAAATAGAAGACACAGGAGCCATATGGATTGGTCTCCTATGCAATGAGCGAAGGAGTGGGAGATACAGAAGAAATGGCCAGTGTACTAAGGAGTTTGAAGGATGATGTTGAGGTAGATCAACCAGCCCATGAAACTGAAGCTCATAAACTAGAGGCTAGAATTGATATCCATATGCAAGGAGAAATGGAAATGAAGGATGATGAGAGGGAAATTACAGCTCTCAGATTTATTGAAGATGATGATTTCATTAAGACCCCTGAATTTTAGGATTTTTCAATTAAAATGAAAATGAGAGAGTTTGAAGAAAGGGTAGAGATAAACAAGATGGGTGCTAAAGAGTATCAACACAATCAGATTATAGCCCAGACTTTCACTAAATTGAGAATTGATAATGTTGATATTAGCCCACAAGAAGCTAGGGATATGGTTTTGAAGAGTAATATACTCATTATCCTGGGTATGTAACTAAAGAAGATATTCTTACTTGACCACGTAAGAGCACAAGAAGACCCAATGATGATTGTTGAATTTGATTCTGATGAGGGGATAACTGGCACAGGGTACAACCCTAAGATTGAGACCTTAGCACTTTGGGCCAAGCAAAAAAATACACAAAAACTAAGGTTGTTAAATGTGGTACAAGAGATGAGAGGAATGACTATGGTAAAATTATTGTAGGACACATCTCCTTTAGAAGTTGCAACCTTGACAATGCACTCGGCCATGTTCACTTGAGTTGCTATTAAGGGAATGGAAAACAAATTGACAGAATATGAAAAGCAACAGAAATTCTTAAATGATGAGGTAAATAAGTTGTTCATAGAAAATGTAAGACTGATAGAGCAATTGAAAGGAGCAGGGCCTTCACAAAGTAAAGAAATAGTATTTTATCAACCTCCTACTACCTAAACAATCGATATAGACAGTGCATCCTCTAAACAAATGAATGTACTAAGACAGGAGATTGAAGAGTTGAAAAAAGCCAACAATGAAACCAAAGTCGAGGGAGTGAGGGACCAGATCATCAATGTCCTTGAAAAAATCTTGGATCATAGGATCAAATTGATTGAGGACAAATTAGAAAGTGTGTATGATTTCTACACTTCATTATCCCAAACAATTGACTAGATGAAAGACCATGCACTTATACTGGATCCTCTTTTCAAGAAGTGGCAGCCAATTAATCATACCTTGATGACTTTATGTAGGGTATTACAAAGAACTGTGGAAGCTCCTTCAACTTTGAAGCCAACTAAGCAGATGGTTAAGATAGTTATAGATGAATCTCAGTATATAAATGGAGAAGATCAGAAGATCAAAACAAGGATGGAATCATTTCATACATTGAAGTAGTGGTTTGTGCCAAGGATATTAAAGGATGATGACCAATTGAAAAATCTCAATGAATGGAGAAAGGAATTTGGCCAAATTGTTCCTGATTGCATTGCTCATGTACAAAAGGATGGTGAATTGAATGTCCAAAGCCTCAATTTGATCATGGATGGAATAATAGCCTTGGATACCAGATATTCTAAATTTATTATAGATGGTAGAGGATTACTCAACAACGGATTGAGGAATCACCTAACAAATATATCAAAGATTTAAGAATACAAATGGCCTCATGACTACATAGTAGACCAATGGGAGCAAAAGTATTTGGCTCCTCCAAAAGAATAGGGCCTTGAAGATGTTGTAGTGGAAGAACCAAGCCTTCAAACACTCTATCATGGAGAGGGGGACTTTGCCAGATCGAGATGATCACGGGTCTCCTATGTTGATTAACGGACTACAAGTGTATTGCAAGTGTTGTGGGCTTCCAATCAATATTGTCAACATTCTATGTTTTCTCTTAATTATGTTTTAAGAAAAACTAATGTTTAGTTTATACGAAGATGCATGAATTTTGAAAAAATGCCATATTTTGTAACGGTTTGAAGCTTGTTGCTTCTCTTATAAAAGAGAAACCAAGACTAAATTTTGATAGCATCATCATAGGCATTTATAGAAACATATATGAGGAGACTTATGTTATCTTATAATATCTATTTGAAGCAATCAATGGAGAAGAAGATTTAATCTGGTGCTTGAATTCTAGTTAAGATATTTAAGAGATCATTTCTTTGTTTGTAATGAGGAGGCTTAGTTCACCTAATGTTAATATATCTATATGTTTTATTAAATCATAGATGTTCATTATTGTTTCCTTCACACAAGCATATTTAATGCATGTGGAGGCTAGAAGTTGTATTACAAATTAAAGCTATCATCTAGGACATACAAGAAAAGTCTAGCATCTAGAAAATATATAGGACATAAAAGAAATTATATTCTAACTAAACAAAATTAATTTCAAGCAAAGTAATAAAACTAAGAAGAATGATTGAACCTAACTTTAAATGCACTTCAAATCAGCAATCAACATCTCAGGTTTTGTATACAATGTACCAGTAGAATAATAATGATTACATTTAGAAATGTATCAGTAAAACAATAGTGAATAAACATACCTATAATCAGATTTTTATTACATTCAATAATAAATTACACCATACATATAACCAAAGTTTAGGTGAGAAGCTAGTCTCTTAAGGTGGCAGGCTAGTTAAGGTGACAAAACATCATCATAATCATCTGCATTGCCAGCAAGATTAGAATCCTGATCACTCGTGTCTGCATCTGCTTGATTTTTTTCCTCATCTTCATCTATGACATGTTTCTCATTCTCTCTCCCAATCTCTTCATTGGTAATCAAAATCTCTTCTTCAAACAATCCATCATCGTCTTAATCCACTTCTTTGAATGTTTCTTGTAAATTAACATATTGCCCATCAGGCATTATATCGACAACTTCCATGAATTTTTGTTTGGAACAAGACTCTGTTTGAATGACATACAACCATCATGGGCTTCTTACATCATCAATTAGAAATGATTGGTTAATTTGAAGAGGGGAAACATATGGATCATCCATCTCTGATAAAAATTGCCCTTTATTTGCGCGTACAAATCCATACTCATCAAATTATACTGCGGATGGTTGGATCCACTTACATTTTAATAATATAGTACTATTTTCACCAAAATCCACTTGAATAATTTCTTGGATGAGTCCAACATAAAGTTCTTCTCAGTTTCATGAAGAAATTCAGCATTAACAACACAATCACAATTTATCTTTCCTTTGTCTTTTTCTTCCACTCTTAAATGACTACCATAGGCCCACATTCCACTAAAATGCATAGCCCATAAATGTGGAGATTGTGAAAGCTCACTGTCCTTTGTTTTTATATCTTGGCCTTCTTGTTTTGCATCATTGACTTCATTAGCAATCCATTCTTCAAATTTTGGAAAAGAATCACCTCCAATCAAATCTTGACGTATGCACTTTTAAGGTCAATTTTGCATCCAAGCTTGATTATCTTCTTCATATTTTCTACATAGAATATTAACATACAAATAGTAAGATTAATAATATAAATGTGTAAATGCAATTGAGTAACTAAATTATTGTGTAAATTTTCTTTTACCTATGCCACTTATCAAACGAAGATGTGTTTTGAAGAATATAGGCATGTATTGCACTTCTTTCTTGATGTGATAGCTTTAAGTGACATCCATTGCCTTCTAATACTTCACCTGCAACTCTCTTATCTTCATCATCATCCCATACACATCGATTGACATTTTTAAAATCCTTCATAAATTTTGTGCAAAATCCCACGACCTCTTACATTGAATATCCCTCAGACATGCTGCCTTCCTGTTTTTTCCTAGTATGAACATTTTTTTTTCAAAACCTTCATATATCATTCTATAGGATACATCCATCTCATTCTTACTGGACCACGATGCTCTAGTTCATATTCTAGATGTATCAAAAGATGCATAGAAATGTTAAAGATTGTTGGTGGAAATTCTCGTTCCAATAAACAATGGACTTCAACAACCTCCTCCCTCAAACTATCAAAGTTCAAAGGATCTAATACATGTAAACTCATTCTCTTTAATATTAGGCCCAACCTTAGAATTGCCAATCTTGGCCCCTTTGCCAAACTTGATATATTTACCACAATAGGTAAAATATTCTCAATTATGACATGATAGTCATGGGTCTTGAGGCCTCTTATGCCATTAATGTCATTTTGGTTTCTAATACTACTACTTGCATATCCAGTGGGAAAGCAAGTCTGAGACAACAACTGTAAGAATTATGCATGTTGATCCTTTGTCCAGACATAAGAAGCACTAGGTTTTCTATATTTTTCATTAGCATATTTTTCAACCCAAAGATTTTGATGAATCTTTATTTGTCAAAAGTCTTCACATGATGAAACAATATAAAAAGCACCAAAAAGAGTTTCTATAATAGCATAAGCTATATTTTCTCAGTATGCATAAAGTCAACAGTATGCCTAATGGCTATATCCTTAAAGTATGGAAACTTATAGAATATACACAACCGTTTTACACTTCTTTCACTACATGGATCATATCTACTACCAGCAATCCCATCTTTTTCAATAAATGGCATTCTTTTTTGTCCATTCTCAACAATGTAATCACCTGTTATTAGCAATGGTGCTTCATGATTCTCTTCTTGACCATTGAAACATGTTTTTTATCGACAATATGGATGATCCATTTTAAGGTAAGCACGATGTCCACAATAAATACACTTACACAAACTTCTTGAATGCCTCACAAAATCCTTAAAGTTGCAAGTAGGACATCCATGGTATCCATGAACACTGAGACCAAACAATGTGCCATATGCAGGAAGATCATGAATCGTAAACAATAAGG
The DNA here is from genome assembly GCA_027924645.1 of Cunninghamia lanceolata. Classification (NCBI taxonomy): domain Eukaryota; kingdom Viridiplantae; phylum Streptophyta; class Pinopsida; order Cupressales; family Cupressaceae; genus Cunninghamia; species Cunninghamia lanceolata. Next base: position 1,655,840 of record BSBN01001135.1, on the reverse strand, counting down.
AAGCTCTTAAAAGTGAATTTGATTCAATGACCATCTCTTAAAGATTGAATTGCTTCAATTCCTTTCCACAATTCCATTAGCTCATCATATATGGCTCTAGATGAGCATCGATTGTATCTGAAGTCACACTTTTCTTTCCTAGTATAATCAATGATAGCATTAAGAAAAATGGTTTAGTTGCTAACCATGAGGCAAGTTATAATTTATTAAAAACATTGGCCAAGTTGACCATTTAGTACTTTGATCTGAGAATGGGTTCACCCCATCTAGAGCCAAACCCAACCTTATATTACAAGGATCTTGAGAAAAATTAGGCCATCTGTTATCAAATTTCATCCACGTCTTAGAATCAGGAACATGTCATTTTCTATCGATGCTCTTATTTTGGGCATGCCATTGCATAAGTTCAGCAATGTCTCTACACCTATACATTTGGAGTAATCATGGAATTATTGGAAAGTGGTGAAGAACCTTTCTAGGAACTACATCTGATTTCAACCCTTGTCTATACCTCACTTCATGACATTTCAAACATTCACTCTCACTTGCAAGATTATTGTGAAATAATACACAACCATTCACACATGTGTGGATGTGTTCATACCCTAATCCTATCTTAGTGATTTGTTTTTTACATTGACTTCATTTTGTTGGCCCAATGTGGATTCAAGTGGTAACAATGAACTTAATAATGTCAATAACTGATCTACACCCTTATTTGTCCAACCATGCACCACTTGCAAGTTAAGAATTTGAAGGACTATTGTCAAATGAATTAACTTACAATTAGCATACATAGGCTTTAAAGCATCCTCCATTGACTTGGCCCAATCATTGTCTAGACCCTCATTCAACATTCTATCAACTTCAAACCCTTTGTCTAACATTGTTGCCTCTTCATCTATGTTTGGTGCCACTTCATCTATGTTTGTTGCCTCTTCATCTAGATGTTTGGTTCCACTTCATCTATGTCTGTTGCCTCTTCATATCTCACACTCTGCAATTCTATCATATCTTCATAATAATTGTAATCCGAAGGGATTATACCATTATGCCCATATCTTATCATATGTCGATAAATCAGGTTTCTTTTTCTCACCTTTCCACCAAGACAGTCTTTACATGGACATGGATATTTGTCCATGTCCCTCTTATCAGTTACTCTCTCATCAAATGCATGGTATTGATCCATAGTCAACCTTCGACGTTGATCCATCTATAATGTTCTACACATAGCAACAAAAATCTTTTGGGAAAAAAATCGGCAAACCAAAAGTTCAAAAATTTTTGAAAATTTTGGATTTTTAAAAAATTTAAAAAATTGTAGAATAAAAGACAAAACTATTTTTTTATTGAAAGGCATTTCCATAGCAATAGAGTTATAGAGAGCAAATAAAATAGAGATTTTAACTAATGAATTGTAAAAAATAGATTTTTGTAGTTTATATTCAAATTGTTGATTACATTGCATTACACATCGTTCAAACTCAAAGTATTACTTCACATTGCATAACTAATAACTAGATGCTAATAGATGACAAAATTTTAATTACAATATAGTTTTTACAAAGTCAACCTAAGAAGTTATGCAATTACTTCACATTGCATAACTAATAACTAGGACTAGCTGCCAATTGTATTTGCTTGTCACGGCATTCCATGAGACCACATTTCTTTGAGGCATTTTTTCAAACAATTCATTCCTTTGTCTATGCTACCACATTTTTCATACATGACTATCAAACATTTTATCAAACATTTCATTGCCTTGTTGCTATGGCTAAAAACCTAAAACAAGTGATTTCAAACAAGCTATGGATTCTTGGAAAAAATCTATCAAAGCATAATAGTAAGCAATAGCATAGACAAGGCAGTGAACTGGTTGAAAAAATGCCTCAAAGAAATGTGGTCTCATGGTGATGGAATGCCATGACAATCCATAACAATTCACTTGTCATGGCATTCCATCACCATGAGACCACATTTCTTTGAGGTATTTTTTCCAAAGTTCATTGCCTTATCTATGCTACTACATTTTTCATACATGTCTACCAAAGCATTTTATCAAATAGTTCACTGCCTTGCTGCTATGGCTAAAAGTCTAAAACAAGTGATTTCAAACAAGCTATGGATGCTTGGAAAAAATCTATCAATTCATAATAGTAAGAAACAAGCTATGGTCTCATGTTTCTTTTTGCATAAAAATCAACGTGATTTTATTTGAATTTTTTTGCAGGTTTTAAACACTTTTTTTTGGCAATTTTGCTGTTTGAAATGGGGAAAAATCTCTGTGGTCAATTTTGTGCATTTTTTAATTGTAGGATTCTCACAGTTAGTGAAAAAGGTAGTGTTCATGAAGGAATGGAAAAGATGCATAGAGCCTTTGAATTATACTTGTACTGTGCAATGGCATTGATCATTTAGCATTTACCATTTTTTCTTCACAGGGCGGCATTTTATTGTAGAACAGTTGACTAAGATAGCTCTTGTTTCAACTGACCACCCTCTCACAAAATCTCATTCATAGTATAATCTTACACGATCTTATCATAGTAAAGGTGATTATGACACCACTAGCTGCTACTACATGGCATCAGGCAAGGAAAGCTAGAGGCCATAGGATTTTGTGGAGAGGTTCAATTGAAGTTGGGAGATCTTAAGAGTTCTCTCTCAAATTTTGAAAAGGTTTTAGAGGTCCACCTTGAGAACTATGAGAGCTTAAAATTTGTAGGCCATATATATGCTGAACAAGGGAAGGCAGAGAAGGCTTTGGAAATTTTAAGAAAGGCAACTCTCATAGATCCACGTGATGCCCATGCATTTATCAAGATGGGTGAGTTTTTAATATCATCAGACCTTAGTGCAACCTTAGATTCTCTTAAGACAGAAAGTCTCTTCTGAAGAAGAGTAGAGAAGAAGTACCCATTCAATTGTTAAACAACATTGGGGTTCTTCATTTTGAGCGTGATGAACTAGAGTTGGCTCAACAAACTTTTATAGAGGCATTAGGGAATGGCATTTGGGTTGAATTCATAAATAAAATCCCCAGTGTGAATTATGTAGTTTTTCCTATGCTATTTAAGGATATGGAATTCTTTCATCGACTAGAAGAAGGTGGTGTTTCACTTGAGCTACCATGGGATAAAGTCACAACACTATTTAATCTTGCTAGGTTGTTTGAATAGCTACATGATACTGAAAAAGAAAATCTTTTATACAGGCTAATATTGTTCAAGTTTCCTGATTATGTGGATGCATATCTACGTCTTGCAGCCATGGTTCAGACTCAGAATAAGATCCAACTAATCCTAGAATTGATTGGGGATGCACTTAAGGTGGATAAAAACTCATCAAATGCTTTATCTATGCTTGGAAAAATGGAACTAAAAATAGATGACTGGCTTAAAGCAAAAGAAACAATTAAAGCTACACAAAGTGAATTAGATGCAAAGAATTCTTATGTTAACATTTCACTTGGAAATTGGAATTATTTTGCAGCTTTTCACAATGAGAGGAGGGATCCAAAGGTGGAGGCACAACATCTTGAGAAGGCAAGAGAATTGTATTGTAAAGTGTTGGCATAGAGACCAGGAAATGTTTATGCTGCAAATGGGGCAGCCATTGTGCTAGCTGAAAGGGGTCAATTTCTTATTGCAAAGGAAATTTTTACATAGGTACAAGAAGTTGCAGTAGGAAACATATTTGTTCAGATGCCTAATGTGTGGGTAAATCTAGCACATGTTTACTTTACACAAGGACAATTTGTGCTTGTAGTGAAAATATATCAAAATTGTTTGAGGAAATTCTATTTTGGCACTGACACCCAAATTTTATTATATTTAGCTCGAACACATTATGAAGTAGAACAGTGGCAAGATTGTAAAAGAACATTATTAAGAGAAGAAGATTGTAACTACTATAAGTTGCTAATCACAAAGCTATAGATTTTGATTTTATAAATCTAATGAGGGTTTCAAATTACCTCTGAATTTGTTGTAGAGGGCGTCCCCAAATCCAACTTTGCTATAGAGGGCCTCACCAACTTCAAATTCATTGCAGTAAACTCTGAATTCCTTGCCCGCCTTTTCATAAGTCTCTAGGTCCTCTCCAAACAATCTTTATCGCCCATGCAAGTAGTTGCTATAACATCTCTGTTAAATGCCTCAGTGCAAAGTAGTTGTGGATTTAATCTATGAGGCCTATGAGTTTGTCTTGAGTTCAATGCCCAAAGAGATGAAACCTACAAATGAAGCAAGGAATTCAATGAACGTGAATAATGAATCGCACGCAATACATCTCGCCAATAATTTCCCAAAAAGTTTTTTTTTAATTTTGTCTAATTTGTATTTACATGACTAATTATTTAGTCCTTTGTATTTCTGTGACTAAATAATTTTTTAGTCAATGACCAAATTAGTCATTTATTTACTCATTTATAGCTGAGTTCCAAAAAATTAGTAGAATTTAGTCATTTTTAGTTGTTGTGACTAAAAGTTTTAGTCACTTAGTCATTTATTTGCCAAATTCTACTAGTGAAACTTGGTGTGAGGAATATCCACAAATCCCTACCTCAAACGGACAGGAATTCTTCAAAGAAAATACCTTGATTTAGATGCTCAAGAAAGAATTCTCATTGTAGTCAATCACTCACATGGCTCAACTATTTGGAACTTTATCTTGGTCAGAAGACCTTTAATTACGTAGCATCTCACATTGGAGATCAAAACCGGTGAATGGGCTTTGTTTTGGGGAGATTCATGGAATGGATACCCAACTTTAAAAGGCATCCCAAATCTTGATATTCCAAGGCAACAATCAAAATTCAGATGGAGAAGAAATTTAAAAAACTACATGGTAGAAAAAGACTTGGGCAACAAGAGAGATTGGTATTGGAAGAATTTCCAAGATCTAGAGATCCTGTAGAATAAGTTGCACGCATCAAAGAGAAGCTCTTAAACAAAAAGGTCTTCATCTCTGGCAATGAAGATCACATTAAATGGTGTGGCTTTAAGCCTAGGAATTACAATGTGAAGCTAGGATTTAGGATTACAAAATAAACTACTATTAGTGTTGACCATCCAATTACCCAATGTTGGCATAAAAATTGCCTTCCCAAAGCTAGATCCTTTGCTTGGGCAGTAGTTCAAAGAAGAATTTAAATGGTGATAGACTCAAGAAATTTGGGATCTTAGGCCCATCTTGATGTGTAATGTCCAATCATGAGGAGGAATTAACAGAACACCTTCTCATGCAATGTATTTTGCATCTACCTATTGGGAATGGCTCTATGGAAGCTACATTGGCATGGCCCCCTACAAGAGAATCTTCTCTCAAATTTCATCTCATGTCCAATTATTCACAAAAGTGCTACATTTTCCAGCCTATAGGCAACTTTGGTCCCTCATTGTTGATATGGGAACTTTAAAAGGAGAGAAATCAAAGAATTTTCATAGTAAAGAAATGTCCCTCCATCACCTACTAGTGAAAATAGAATTGGCAATAGAAGAATGCATAAATAATTTTGTAATACAAACAAAGGCATAGAAAAATGCATTCATATCATGGGACAGTGAGATTCTAAAAGAATGGGAGGGTCTCAAGATTTCCCCCCATTCATGCAAATAGATGGGATAATCCTAACAATATCTAGAGTAGGAAAGAAATAAAATGCTATCCTCCTTTGATTGGCTAGAAAAAACTTAATTTTGATGGGGTGTTGAGGGGCAATCTTGGACTATCATGTGCAAGCTACATTATTCAAGATCATGATGGTAGTTTGATTGGATCCATGACTGGAAGAAACTATCAAAGGGCATAAACATGAGGTAGAGGCCTAAGCACTTCTCCTAGGCCTAGAAACTTGTAGATATAATTATGGCTCAAAATAGACCATAATTAAAGGGGATTCCCTAAATATAGTTAATGTTATAAGGAAGGGTTCATCACCTAATTTAGAATTAAACAATATATTAGACAAATGTATACCCTTACTACATAGTCTCCAATCCTTCTCCATCTCACATGTATATCAAAAAGCAAATGTGCATGCATAATCTATCGCCAATGTGATAATTGATTCTTCAAAAAAAATCCACAGGGATAGCAATGCAGACACATGGTGTCACTTAGCACCGAACCTAGACATCACCATAATTCATGTGAAAGGGCATTTAGATCCATTATGGTTTGAGGCATTTGAGCACAAGAAAAACAAGTGAGAAAGTACTTGATAAGGACTCAATCTGTAGTGACAAAGGATGGGAGGAGTTTGTTAAATGTGGCTGGGCTCTGTCATTTGATATCACTTAAGGAAATAGGTAGTATGGTCTCCATGGTACTGTATATGAGGAAAATTGATTATGTTTAAATGATAAAATTAAAACTATGATAATAACCAAATCAATAACCCATAACATAAAGAGATCTATCTAAATAAAAAGCCATGATCAATCAATAAATCAAATGAAATAAGAAAGCTTTTACCTAGATTGTGTTGCTCTCTTTTGTCGAATGTGGATTGCTCAAATATGCTACGAAACCATGTTTGCAAAAAGCAAGTATAGGTGCTCAAAGTGCTCAAGAAGATCAATGTCAAAAGATTGTAAAGTGCTCAACGATGCGATGTATGCTCAAAGCACTGTAAAGGATGCTTGAGAATAAGTGATCGAAGAGGATTTGTGAAGGAGATGAGGGGGGTTTATATAGGTTTCAAACGTGATCGATCAATGGTCTAGATAATTCAAAAGAATCAACAAAGGAGATAAAACAAATAACCATGATGAATGTGCACACAACATGTGCCAATCCATAAGGATATTTTTATTAAGATATGATGAAAACAAGATTGATTGAATAGATAACTCAACTTGTAATTTTGTTTTTTTAGAGTTCTAAAAATAAGACTGATTGTGCACATGAGTTAACAAGATATTTTTTAGAGGAATTGGAAAGATAATTGAAATTAAATAAATAAATTTATTTAATTGTTTGTGCATGATTTTGAAGAATAGATAAGATATGAAGATTTAAATAAATTAAACAAATAAATTTATTTAATTTATTTTGCATGATGAAGGATAAATAAAATATGTGATTATATTTTATTTTTAGAAGATTTATTTTTTAGAGGAAAAAGAAAATTAAATAAATAAATTTATTTAATTGTTTGTGCAAGATTAGAGGAATATGAAGATTATAAATAAAATACTTGATTTTATTTATTTTTAGAGGATTGAGATAATTTAAATAAATTTGCATGATTTATTTAAATTTAGAACACTTGATTTAATTAAATAATGTAAATTATTTAATTGTAGATAAGAGGATTTGTGATGAATTAATTAAATAATTTATTTATTTAATTGATGTGGACTTGAATTTTAGAAAGAGGATAATGATTTAATTAAATAATAAAAATTATTTAATTGTGGGAGAATAAGGTTGATTTAATGAAAATTAATTAAATAAAGAAGATTTGTTTAATTAATGTTAAAAGTATGTGATTTAGAAGAAATAGATGAAATTAATTAAATAATTAGATTATTTAATTAACGTTGAATGCATGTGATTAGACATATTAGATGAAATGCAAGTGATGTGATGACTTGGTCATTTTTAGGTGTCTACATTTTGCCCCTCTTTGATGCAATGCAGTTTACAGCGTTGCGTCAAAGAAAACGATTGTTGAAGACATGATACAATTTTTATGCCCTAGTGTAGCTAGCTACCCCTGTGTAGCTGGCGTAGGATGCCCCCTCGAGAGGAAAGACAGGGAAGCGACAGAAGGACTGGGTTGATGCTTGACTAGAAAATTAGCATTGGAGATAGGTGAGGTTGAATAGAAGAAAGTGGAGATAGAATAGAACATGAGAGAAAGACAATTGATCGATCCTTGCTTGAAAAACCATATGCTGATTTGGATAAATAGATGAGCTTGTTGTAATGGTTTCACAAATGTTTATAAAGAGAAATCCTTATTTTTGATATAGCACGTGGATAGTTTGCCACCAAGGTATAAATGACCAAGGTGCTGTGATATCCGAGTGCATGGACGTTCACTCTACAAGCAAGCGGATTGAACTTTTAAAAAATCACCAAAAATGACTAAGTCATCACATCACTTGCATTTCGTCTAATCTGTCTAATCACCTGCATTCAGTGTTAATTAAATAATCTAATTATTTAATTAATTTCATCTATTTCTTCTAAATCACATACTTTCAACATTAATTAAACAAATCTTCTTTATTTAATTAATTTTCATTAGATCAACCTTATTCTCCCACGATTAAATAATTTTTATTATTTAATTAAATCATTATCCTCTTTCCAAAATTCAAGTCCACATCAATTAAATAAATTAATTATTTAATTAATTCATCACAAATCCTCTTATCTACAATTAAATAATTTACATTATTTAATTAAATCAATTGTTCTTCTAAATTTAAATAAATCATGCAAATTTATTTAAACTATCTCAATCCTCTAAAAATAAATAAAATCAAGTATTTTATTTATAATCTTCATATTCCTCTAATCTTGCACAAACAATTAAATAAATTTATTTATTTAATTTATTTTTTCCTCTAAAAAATAAATCTTCTAAAACTAATATATAATCACATATTTTATTTATCCTTCATCATACAAAATAAATTAAATCAATTTATTTGTTTAATTTATTTAAATCTTCATATCTTATCTATTCTTCAAAATCATGCACAAACAATTAAATAAATTTATGTATTTAATTTCAATTATCTTTCCAATTCCTCTAAAAAATATCTTGTTAACTCATGTGCACAATCAATCTTATTTTTATAACTCTAAAAAAGACAAAATTACAAGTTGAGTTATCTATTCAATCAATCTTGTTTTCATCATATCTTAATAAAAATATCCTTATGGATTGACACATGTTGTGTGCACATTCATCATGGTTATTTGTTTAATCTCCTCCATTGATTCTTTTGAATTATCTAGACCATTGAACGATCATGTTTGAAACCTATATAAACCCCCTCATCTCCTTCACAAATCCTCTTCGATCACTTATTCTCAGGCATCCTTTACAACGCTTTGAGCATACATCGCATCGTTGAACACTTTATGATCTTTTGACATTGATCTTCTTGAGCACTTTGAGCACCTATACTTTCTTGTTGCAAATATGGTTTCACAACATATTTAAGTAATCCACATTCAACAAAAGAGAACAACACAATCTGGGTAAAAGCTTTCTGATTTCATTTGATTTATTGATTGATCATGGCTTTTTATTTAGATAGATCTCTTTATGTTATGGGTTATTGATTTGGTTATTATCATAGTTTTGATTTTATCATTTAAACATAATCAATTTTCCTCATACACATTCTGGCATGCCCGGTGGGATCCACTAATCCCTCTTTTTCTTTGAGAAATTTTTTTTTTTTAAGTATAGTATGGAACAGCACAAAAATATAGAAAAGCGTTATTAGTAGAACAGCAAAGCACTTTCAGTGGCATAGTGTAGCACCTTCGAGCAATACTACAGCACGCTATTAGACACACAGTGCAGCGCGGTCAACATAGCAGTAAAGTGCTCTTGGAAAAATAGGGTTTTTAATCTTGTTTTGTGATTTTGCAGGGTTTTATCACATATCTATCCTTATTGATTGGCAAGCTGATTTATTTGTCCTTTCAATTATCTTGTGTACTACCTAAGCTGACGTATTTAGGAGTATTTACAATTTTTGAGTAAACCCATCATTTTTGCCACACCATTGAGTGGTTTTTATTCCAGGGCACAAATTATATCAACCATACATCCCAGATCTACAGAGCCAACATGAAATTATCTTGACCTAACTTTTTTTGACAAAATACAACTTTTTTTTAGATCTAGGGCAATAAAGTGCCTTTGGTAGTATAGTACTGCGTCATTGGTAGCACAGAGCAACGCTTCTGGTAGCACAGTGCATTACCTCTGGTTTACAGCAACTCGCCTCTAACAACACAGTTTAGCGCTTTGGGCATTACAATAGGCCACCTCTGGTAAGATAGTAAAGCACTTTTGGGTTAGACTGATTTATTTTTTTGCTAACTCTTGAGTTTGTGTGGAACTAATTGACTTGTTGCAGCTTCTTATCACTCAAACAGAGAAAATGGGTTTCTCTAAACATGTTCATGTAGGACGAGCATTGAAGAAATCTCAATCTATTGCACTAAGTCTTAGAAACATATTGCCTTCTTAAGGGATAATTGAACAAATCACTTTAGTAATCTAAGTCTTAGGAACACTTTGCTTTCTTAACGGACAATTGACATGAATGCAAAAACACTTCAATTTTCTAAGGGACAATGGACATGAATGTCAAACACTTCAATTTCATAAGGGACAATTGACAACTACAAATGTGTGTGTGCCTAATCTAGTTGCACCTTATTTTTTCTTCTTATAACGGGACAATTGAACCTTTGTTTGTCATGCTTGCTCTTACATTTCAATTATTCCTTTAGAAGGGCCTGCTTTTGGATTGCGCTTCATCTAAAAGGGATGACCCTAAGTGGAGTTTTCCTTTGAACCACTATATGAGAGGGATAAGGCGAAATCTAAGTCCTAACTAACATCAGCCTTACCTTGTGGTGCCAAACTAAAAAGAGGTGTACTAGCTCTTTATGGAAATGATTTTCACATCGAGAGAAGTGTTTGATACTCTTAGTAGGATTGGTTAAAGCTTTTAGTATCTTGTCACATTGCTCATAAGGCATTGGTCCCTCAAAGTTACTATGAACCATTCTGGATAGTGACTACCCGATCTACCTCTGAACGTTGCGGTAATCATTAATGCAAGGGGAATCGATTTAAGCCCTCAAGATACTCACCATTGGCTCCCTTGAGAAGAGATAGTATTCCCTCAGCCATAAAGCTCTTGTGACCTACTTGAGCTTTCTAAGGGAAGGGTGAGATATCCCTACCTATCGTCTCTCGCAGAGATACAAATGTCCAACCCCTTTATGGAATGACATTTGGTCGACGGAGTATTAAGTTGTGAGCTGATCTACTGCAATGAAACCTTGTCTCTAGGGATAAAAAGTGCTTGATATTGTTTGAAAATTGTCTTATACCTATGGAAGCATTGGGCTTTTTGTGAGCCTCGAACATACACTATTTGTTGTGTCAGTCCTTTTTGCAACCTTGTTTGATGTGTTTTCTCTTACCAAAGCAAATCCAATCAGAACCAAAACTAAATCTATCAAAATTTGCATTATAAAGCATCACAAACACTACTTCAGCACCTCTAGTATAACAACAGCACGCCTTTGGTATTATAGTATCCCACCTTTGGTATAACAGTACCTCACCTCTGGATAACCTACTTCAGCACCCTTGGTATAACAATAGCTCGCTTTTGGTCTAATAGTAGCTTGCCTTTGGTATAGCAGTACCTCACCTTTGGCAGCTCAGTCCATCACCTTTGGTATACAGTAGCTCACTTTTGGTGGCACAATCATGTGCCTTTGGTCAAACAGTACAGCACCTTTTGTCCAGTAAACTGTGCATCAAAATTTGTCTATTCCAAAACACAAAAAAAAACCCAGTAAGCATCTCAGGCAAAGCATATTGTCCTAGTGTGTCCCATGGTAACCACTAGACTCTAGCAAACCATGAAGGCTAAGCAAGTCACCCCAAGGAAGTACAAATCACCTCCTCGTACGCATCAACCAAGCCAATCCAACATGACTCCTAAGGTTACTCCAAAGACACCAATGGCAAAATCAACCAACTTTGAAAACATGCCACAAAATGACCAAACAAACAATCCTCAAGAAGGTAATGGCCCTTTGATAGATGTAATGCAATTCACTACTGAAATGCCTCATGATTTTGCTACACCCAGTTATACCATGGTTCAAGTCCCATCTCAAGAAGAGCGACACTTTGAAAAAGGTCAATCCTCTCAAGAAGATGGACAAGACCTTGACGAAATCATACAAGATCCTAGTGTCATGGCTGCCTTTGACAAAATCCTTAGCGATAACCAAGATCATTTTTTCTATTTGCTAGTACAGCAAGGAGCCAAATTACCCAAAGGTTTTGATCTATCAAACTTTAGCAAGCCTAATTGCGCCCAAGACACTATAAGGACAGTCCAAACCATGTCAACTGTGACCACTCCTATACCCAAACAAAGTTCACAAGGGAGAACAATTGCACAATATGAGAATCCCCTTTATCGAAATCCAATGGCAGAGAGACCCATATCACCGCTCTTGACTCCTATGGAAATTTATAAACACCAACAAGATACTCTACATTGTCAAGCTGAACTAGCAAGACAAGCTGTTCCAGCAAAATCAAACATACAAAACACTCCTAAATTACCCACACCAATCGCAAGTGGAACATTGGCTACCCCATCACAAGAAGGTTTTCTACCAAATTATAATCTGGGAAACACTTATGTAGCCATGCAACAAGGGTCTCAACAAACACCACCCCAACATCATCAAACCTTCGTATTCCTCAACCAACCAGGGTCATACAACCCCAACCACAACATTCTTCTACCCTCATCCTCAATCAACCTCCCCCATCACAAAACACATATACTTATGTCCCTCCGCCACAATGTTCATCAACACTAACCTTTTTCAATCACCCTCAATATTCCCAAAATCAAAGTTCCCAAAGCTATGTTCCACCACCACAACCAAACCCAACAAACTTTAGCTTTCTACCACCAAACTCTTATCAACAACCATCACAAAGCCTACATTCTTACCTATCACCACCCCCACCTCTCCAAAATCAACACGCCCAACTCCAACCCAATCTAAACCCAACATACAACACATACGACCCCAACCAATCTTACGACCCTTATAATACCAATGCCCATGGCTTCCACTACAATCTTCCATATGGATAGCAACAACCACTTCTAGGACACTAGGAGATGTTTCCAGCCCCTCCCACAACGATGGAGCTAAAAATCGCAGAAGTTCAACAATAGCTAGCCAATTTAACATTTGGCCACACCAAGAAGACCTTCTCTTTAGAAGAAGTGTGTCCTTATCCTTTTGATCGGTCATTACCCATGATCCCTTTTCCTCACAATTTCACTATTCCCAAGCTTGATAAATACAAAGGAAAAGGGGACCCAAAAGACCATCTAAGGGAATTCTATCTTGCTTGCTTTGAGGTCTCACATAATGACACATATCTTATACGTCTCTTTCCTTGCAGTCTTGGAGGTCAAGCTATAGAATGGTTCTCGCACCTACCCATGAGTATTAAATCTTTTAATGAGCTAGCAGAGAAATTTGCCACCCATTTCTCCTATAACACAGAGCATGAGATTTCCATGATCGATCTATGCAACAACAAATAGAAAAATGGGGAAACTTTCATTTCTTTCCTTCAAAGATGGAGACAAATGGCTAGCAAATTCCCATTCAAGATACCTGAAAAGCAAATTGTTAGCATATTTACGCAGAATCTCAACCAAGAATTAGGTTTTCATTTGCAAATTCTTAGTGCTACAACCTTCGACAAAATTACATACAAGGGAATCAACATTGAAAAGGCCCTCATTGCTAAAGGAGTGGTCAAAATGTTCAAAGAAACTAAAGACAATGCTCCTCAACAACACACAAATGATAAACCAAAGTTTTGCAACAAAAATAAAAATGTGGTCAATGATGGTGGTCAATTCTAAACATGTCCAAACATTGCAAACATTACTTCAGCTTTCCAAACTGAGTCAAACTCTGCCTCAACAGCAGCAACAACAAAGACAACCATATCAAAACCAACAACAATGACAACAAGAGCGGCCTCAACAAGATTATCCTCTGCGGCTTCAATTCACTCTCTTGGGAGAGCCCATAGAGTCTATTCTACAGAGGCTTTTACACAAAGGGCTCCTCACCTTACCACATGCTCCCCCGTATGGCAAACCTATTTACAAAACTGCATAGTACAAAGAAAATGAATATTGTGAATTCCATAGGAGTAAAGGGCACAGAACCGCATCATGCATGAAACTAAAGCACCTAATCCAAAATCTCATCGAGGGCAACCAAATCTCTTTTGAGGATGAACCACCAACTCACCACACCAATAAAGACCTCAACATGTACAAGGAACCATTCTCAAACCATGGTCCACATCCTCCTCTGGATAAAGGTAAAGGTGTCAATAATGCTTCCACTTCCTATGACTCCATTGTGGGTCGTTTTAAAGAGAGTCAGGTGTCTACCCTCACAATCAAAGGCAAATCTATGGATTGTGTTGTTACAACTCATTGTGGTCGTGTCACCATTCATGGTCCTACACCTAGTCTCCCAACTCAATCCAATTATAATTTTGTTAAACATCTAGGGAAAATGCCAACACAAATCTCTATCTTGGAGCTTCTACGGTCATCACCTGCACATAAAGTGGTGCTAGAAAAAGCCCTCTAAGAGTCGTCGGTTCCTAACAACATAGCGGTCACGGATTTCTGAGCTATAGTAGGTAACATTGCTTCACCCTACAATGTGATCTTCTCTAGAAAGACCTCCAATCCCATGATCCGTGTCACAATGATGCCCTTCATATTGAGGTTCTCATTCATAAACGCAAAATCAAACGCATACTCATAGATGGTGGTGCTAGTCTCAACATCTATTCTCTATAATTACTTAAGCAATTGGGATACTCTGAGGATCAAGTCAACATTGATCAAAGTATTACAATCAAGGGGTATGATGATGTTGAACGCCATTTAGAAGGTGTTATCCACTTGTCTATACAACTAGGCCCCATCATGCTTGAAACCAGGTGCCAGGTCCTTGACATTGAGCTGCCTTACAACATTATCCTAGGCCAACTATGGATCCATGCAATGAAAGTTGTTCCCTCAACGTACCACCAGTCTCTAAAGTTCCCATTCAATGGTATAGAGATAACTATCCCAAGTGACCCTAATCCTTTTAAATTCTACTGTGTCTTGTAAGGCAGCTATAAGAATTGTAACTAGGTGCCTAAAAATGACAAAGCCATTACATCCCCACTATATGTCGATTCTAAAAATCTGACAAAAGCCTCTACAAGTGAACCTAATCCTCTTCCTGAAATCAAAGCTCACATCTGTGATATAGGCTTTAGAACATATGATATCTCAAAATCTTGTTGTGTAGGGTGGATGCCCCTATCACCTAAATATTATGGCCAACCGCCCATTGCCAAAGTAACTAAAAAAGTAGCTATTCCTCACCCAGCATCTTTAACCCAATTCCAAGAGGGAAAATTATTGGCAGAGGAAACTATTGAAGACATCTCTTCTTAGCTCTATAAGGAGAAAGAACCAGTCACAATACCAGTCAAGCAATATGGCAATGGCTTAAGGATAGTCAAAAACATGGGCTATAAAGGCAAAGGTGGCCTTGGGAAATAGAATCAAGGAACAATGGAGCCCATTAGTGTGATGAAGAAACTAGACAAGAAGGGGTTAGGATTTGGAAAGAAGGTACCGCGCGCCTTGGACATCAAGAGTATCCTCGACAAGGTGGTTGAAACTTCTCTCGCAGCTTCGATGTCTATTGAGGATATCATTGATGACTCTTCCCTACTTATGACCAACCTATTCACTAAATCCTCCATCTTTATTCTATCATCCATATCCTTAACGTCCACCATAAACACCCAAACTGTAACACTTGTCTACCCTGAACTTATCAATTGGGACCAACAAGGGTCCCCCATTATAGATGTATTTCAGAATGACGAAGCTATAGATTAGTTCATGGGACTCCAGGATGGTATCCCTCTTGGTGATCATAAAGCAGGTTTTGTAATGGAACTAGAGCCAACAGCTTATTTTGGTGAGAATGCCAAATCCTCGAGTCGCAAAAGTAAAAACAAAGAAAGATCTCTAGGTGAAAACCACACTATGGCACCTCCCGATCACAAAACAGTAAAAATAAAGGACGTAACCAATGGTGAAAACCCAATTGTGGCACCTGAGGATGGAGAATTTAACCTTTCCCTACCATCTAAGTATCAAGAGAAGTCAGCTCTCCTAGTGGAGGATTCTATAGAGATAAACCTTGGCACAGAGCAAAATCTGAAGACCACATTCCTGGCAGCATCATTATCAGAAATAGAGCACAATAATCTTAACAAATTCTTCTTATAAAGATCCATCAACTTTGCGTGGACCTACACTGATATGTGAGTGAGTCCCTAGGCTAGTGGTTCACTATCTCACAATGGATCCAACAGTTAAACCAGTCAAGCAAAAGATAAGGAAGATGCACCCATAGATAGCTCTCTTGGTAAAAGTGGAAATACAGAAGTTGTTAGATGCAAAGTCTATCGGACCCATTGATTATTCAGACTAGGTATCAAACATTGTACCTGTGTCTAAACCGAATGGGCACATCTGCATCTATAATGATTTTAGAGATCTTAACAAAGCATGTCCCAAAGATGACTTTCCATTACCGAACATTGACCTTATAGTAGACTTGAACGTGGGTCATGAAATACTTTCTCTCATGGATGGATTCTCAAGCTACAATCAGATAATGATAGCAGAAGAAGATCAGCATAAAACAACTTTCACTTGTCTTTGGGGTAACTATTATTGGTGCGTCATGCCATTTGGTCTAAAGAATGCAAGGGCAACTTATCAAAGAGCAATGACGGTGATATTCCACGATCTCTTTCATCATATCATGGAGGACTATGTGGATGACATACTAGCTAAATCTTCTATGGCAGATCACATACAATTTCTAGGATAGATCTTTGATAGGCTCGAGAAATACCAAGTGCACCTCAATCCAAAGAAGTGTGTCTTTGGTGTAACATCAGGGAAGCTGTTGGGATACATTGTATCTCGCAGAGGTATCGAAGTAGACCCTGCAAAAGTCAAGGCTATAGTGGAGATGCCTCCACCAAGGAACCTTAAAGCATTAAGGAGCCTTCAAGGAAGGTTACAGTCTATTAGGTGTTTCATCTCACAGCTAGTAGATAAATGTCAACCATTTCAACACTTACTCTAAAAGGATGCCTCGTTTCAATGGGATGATAAGTGTCAAGCAACATTTGATCAGCTCAAAGAATATCTAGCTACACCTATCTTGGTACCACTAGTCGCCGATAGACCTTTGATCTTGTACATCTCAACCACAACTACAACCCTAGGGGCTCTTCTAGCATAGCATGATGAGTCAAGAAAAGAGCATGCAATATATTATATCAGTCAAACCTTGGTGGGATACAAACTAAATTATTCACCTATGGAAAGAGCTTGTTTAGTAGTAGTGTTCACTTCCCAAAAGTTGCGGCATTACATGCTAAACCAACATACTAATCTCATAGCAAAAATTGATCCATTGAAATATCTACTAGCAAAAGCAACTCTCACAAGAAGACTAGCTAAATGGGTCATGATACTTAGTGAGTTCGACATTGAGTATATGGATCGTAAAGTAATCAAGGGACAAGCCCTAGCAAATCAACTAGCAAAAACACTCATGACAGATACACACCCTATGGTAGCAAACTTTCTAGACAAGAATCTCTTCTCTCTTTCCAACTCAATAATGTGGAAGTTGTACTTTGATGGTTCCTACATAGAGCATGGATCAGGGGTCGGCATCTTATTTATCACACCTCAAAATGACTATATTCTAAAGTCATATTGGCTTGCATTCCCTTGCACCAACAACATTGCCGAGTATGAAGCACTCCTCATAGGTCTCAATACAGTAGTTCAATGGGACATAACAGAATTACAGGTATATGGAGACTCACAACTAGTCATTTGACAAGTCACAGATGAGTACCAAACAAAAGATAAAAAGTTGGTCCCCTACAAGAAACTAGTGAATGCCTATAAACCACACTTTTCTAGCATCACATTTGAGCAATTTCCAAGAGAGCATAACAAAGCTGCAGATTCTATGGCTTCTGTAGGTCACTTATCGACATGCCTGCAAATACATAGAAATGTGAATTCTTGATCAAGCAGTTGTTGATACCAGCCGTTGATGTTCCAGCTACTGAAATCATCTGCAAACTTATTGGTCCCAATTCCCCATGGTACAAAAATATCTACGAATACCTTAAAAATAGTACCTTTCCTGTTGAACTCTCATCCACCCAATGCAAAACCTTTATCTGTCAATCCTCCTGTTACACCATTCTGGGTGATACACTATATCGCTGGAGTCTCAATGGTATCCTCTTATGATGTCTTAACGCAGAAGAAGCCGAAGCTACCTTACGAGACATACATGAAATGTCTACAATCAGAATAGGGTATTACTGGCCTACAATAGAACATGATGTTGCACAGTTCACTAAGAAATGTTTACAATGCCAGCAACATGGATATTTAATTCATGTACCAGCTCATGAACTATAACCTGTGACAACTCCATGGCCTTTTTCTCAATGGGGTCTCGACCTCATATGACAAATCCACCCATCATCATCCAATGGCCATAAGTTCATCATTACTGCCACTAAGTATTTCACGAAGTGGGTGGAATCCATTCCCATGACCTATATCACTGGGAAGCAAATAGCCAAGTTTATCCTTAACTACCTCATATGTCGATATGGTATTCCCCAAGCCATTGTCACTGATAATGGGAGACCATTCAAGAACCAAGATGTCCATGCCTTGTGCACACAATACAATATCCAACATCTCTTTTCAACTCCCTACTATCCATAGAGTAACAACCAAGTTGAGGCTTCTAATAAAACCATTCTCAAAATCCTCAAGAAAATGGTCGATGAAGCTAGTCGTGATTGGCACCTGCAACTCAATCCTGCCCTATGGGCCTACCAAACTAGTATCAGAACACCAACTAGTGCCACACCCTATGCCTTGGTCTATGGCTCTAAAGCCATCCTACCTATAGAGGTCGAGATCCCATCCCTTAGAGTATTCATGCAGAACCTAATTGTTGGAGAGGAGTATCGCACTTCCAGATTAGCTGAGCTAGAACTACTAGAGAAAAGGCGCCTTGTTGCACTTAATCATCTTCATGTCTATCAAAATAGCCTCCGGCATAATTACAACAAAAAGATCAAAGAAAGATAGTTTCAAGTTGGTGATCTTGTCTTAAAAGAAAATTAGAGAAATCAAGCAGATCGAGAAAAAAAGGGAAAGTTTGAGCCTAACTGGTTAGGACCCTTTATTATCACATTAGCATATGGATTAGGAGCTTATACTTTAGCTACACCTGACGGTATTCCTCTAGATGAGCCACTTAACAATGTTCATCTCAAGAAGTTATATGCCTGATCCTCAGAGTATCTAAAAATAATAATAATAATAATCCATCCTCTGGTGAAAACCTGGCAAATAGGCACCTTGGATAAGTACCATAGTGAAAACCTGGCAAACAGGTGCTATGTGTATAGTCAACATCCATCATCTATCGAATCCTATTCATTCCATGTCCATTTCATAACAAACTTCATCCATCCATCCATAATAAAACCATTGACCTTGTTTGCATTTCCATCTCTCTATCTAGTATAGCTTGAAAATTTGTCAATGTCCATCATCGTCATCCCACGTCTTGATCTATGTCAACAGTTATCACTTTCTTGTCCTAGGTCAAAAACTTTCTGTGTCTTCTCCATCTGTCACCCATGCAAATTCCTCTACCAAAATGGGGGCAACTCTTTCCTTAACCTAGGTCTAGGAGTGGTTCCTTGTTCTTAGTTCACGCAAAACACCTCAAAACACTTCACACCAAATGAAAACACTTCAACCATCTCTTCACAATGACAACACTTTTCCTCCATCATCACACCAACCAGAACTACATATTATCTCATCCCACTCTTAAGGTACCTTGATCCCATGGATATGGGTATGTAGGCAGTCTAGAATATGAAGGAAGTTTCTAGTACTCAGGTACATAAGATCTCCTCCTTTTACCTTGACCCATTTATCACTCTACCCATAACTACATATTATCATTTTTTCATCTTTCATTGTAATGTGCCTTGACCCCATGGATACAGGGTATGTAGGAAGTCTGGAATATGAAGGAAGTATCCAGTACTCAGGCACATATGATTCATCATTCTTCACCCATTTCAATCCATTAACATCTCACCTTCGGGTCTTCCGTTTATCACAACCCATTCACCTCGACTTGACTAACTCAAGTAGCAAAACAACAAGCAAGTGCATCCTTTCAAAGCAAAAGTTCTTAACAAACCTAAAGCAAAGCAACTTACTTCCAGAGTCATCTACTATCCTACATATCGATTGCCAACATCAGCTAAATCCAGCTTAACCAAAGCACCAGATCAACAAGCTTGTCTTCTACAGAGTGTTCCATTGTCGAGACCAACACACGTGTCTTATACAACATGTGGCATTTCCTAAAACTAGACATTATCTCTTCAATAGATAACACCCTTTAATGGACACGTAGCTCCTACGATAAGGCTATTATCTATCTTATCCAATCTGTCCTGAGCAACCTCTTTGGCAAGAGAATATGTTGGTTGTATGTTTACTTTATAAGTCAGTCAATTTTCTTTTTGGTTTATCTTTTTGTTCCTTTTCCACTACCTATTCAAGGCTACCTTGATTTATCTATAATCTTGGTATGTTGCGATGTAGTACGGATTGGGGGCATAGTCATTGCTTTTGTGTGTCGTGTTTGAGGAATGATCTTTAGCATCTTTTTGGCATCATATTTATCTTGTGTGTGTTACGACCTAGCATCTTACATATTTAATACTCTTCTTGCATTAACATGTATGGAAGTTTATTTTTATGTTCAAGACTATGGTTCATTCAAAATATCCAACAAGGTTATATTATGTCTAAAGGATCTAAGTTCAAACCGCTTGCTTGCAAAGTCAACGTCCATGCACTCAGATATCACAGCACCTTGGTCTTTTATACCTTGGTGGCAAACTATCCATGTGCTATATCAAAAATAAGGATTGTTCTTTATAAACATTTGTGAAACCATTGCAACAAGCTCATTCATTTACACCATCCATTTTTCCATGGCCTTATATAGTTTTTCAAGCAAAGATCGATCAACCGTCTTTCTCTCATGTTCTCTCCTATCTCCTTTCTTCTATCTATCATCAACCCAACCTCGTCTGTCTCCAACAAAATCTTCTAGTCGAGTGTCAACACAATTCTTCTATCGCTTCCCTGTCTTTCCTCTCGAGGGGGCACCCTACACTAGCTATGCAGGGGCAACTAGCTACACTGGGGCATCAAACATTGTATCATGTCTTCAACAATCATTTTCTTTGACGCAATGTTGTAAACTACATTGCATCAAAGAGGGGCAAAATGTAGACACCCTAAAATGACCATTTCTTCGAATCACTTGCATTTCGTCTAATCTATAGCATCACCTGCATTTCAACATTAATTGAATAATCTAATTATTTAATTAATTTCATCAAATTCTTCCAAAACTCCAAAATTCAACATTAATTAAATAAATCCCCTTTATTTAATTAATTTCAGCAAAATCAACCTTATTCTTCCAAAATTAAATAATTTTTATTATTTAATTAGCTCATTATCCTTTTTTCAAAATTCAAATCCACATTAATTAAATAAATCCAATTATTTAATTAATTCATCCAATTCTATCTTATCTACAATTAAATAATTTACATTATTTAATTAAAATCACTTGTTCTTCTAAATTTAAATAAATCATGCAAATTTATTTAAATTGTCTCAATACTCTAAAAATAAATAAAATCAAGTATTTTATTTATAATCTTCATATTCCTCTAATCTTGCACAAACAATTAAATAAATTTATTTATTTAATTTGCTTTTTCCTCTAAAATATAATTTATTTTGCCTGAGAAAGGATAAATAAAATATGTGATTATATTTTATTTTTAGAAGATTTATTTTTTAGAGGAAAAAAGCAAATTAAATAAATAAATTTATTTAATTGTTTGTGTAAGATTAGAGGAATATGAAGATTATAAATAAAATACTTGATTTTATTTATTTTTAGAGTATTGAGACACTTTAAATAAATTTGCATGATTTATTTAAATTTAGAAGAACAAGTGATTTTAATTAAATAATGTAAATTATTTAATTGTAGATAAGATGGAATTGGATGAATTAATTAAATAATTGGATTTATTTAATTAATGTGGATTTGAATTTCGAAAAAAGGATAATGAGCTAATTAAATAATAAAAATTATTTAATTTTGGAAGCATAAGGTTGATTTTGCTGAAATTAATTAAATAAAGGGGATTTATTTAATTAATGTTGAATTTTGGAGTTTTGGAAGAATTTGATGAAATTAATTAAATAATTAGATTATTCAATTAATGTTGAAATGTAGGTTATGCTACAGATTAGACGAAATGCAAGTGATTCAAAGACATGATCATTTTAGGGTGTCTACAGGTACATGCATTTAATAATGAAGAAGTGCCAAATAGCATTCATGGGGGAGATTTCAAACCAGAGGCTCAAGATTGTTCTGAGGATTCAAAGGGTGTGATGGTTGATGCCATTCACATGACATTGGGAGAGTTGTCCATGTCTTCAATGCATTATTATAGGGTTAACACTGACATCTCCTCCATGCTTGTGGTGGTTTTCCTAGAAGCTGGTGAAAATAAAGAAGTAATCAGAAAGGTGGCCACCAGGTGAAATGAGGGATTGATTCTCTAATGTCTAATATTGGGGCTGCTCTAATGCAAGGAATCAACTAGACCTTCACTTTCGACTCAAACAATGTGCATGGCAATGACAATGAGATGCAAGTTATTGCTTTTTAACATGCAACTTTTGATAGCATGTGTTAATTAAAGAAGCATTTGCTAGCTACATATAAAAATAAAAGTAATGTCGTTAGGCCTTCTTTACTTTTTATTTTTTTAAATATGCTTCTCTAAGTTTTTTAATATTAATATATAATAAACACGTATATAATTTACCACACACATTATTTGTAATTTTTAAAATTTATTTTTATATTAAAAAAAAATTAAAATAAAACTATATATATTAAAATTTTAGAATTATTTAAATTTAAAGTTGATTTTTTTAAAAAAAATTAGAAACATCCATTTTTTATAACTTAATTTAAAAAATAAACTAACTTGGGTTAGTTTTTGAGTTTTTTTAGAGGAATCAAACACATGTGGGACCCACAATGTGAGGTCCTAACATTCACCACTATAACCTCCATCCACATGAGTTGCCTTCCACCCATGCAATGGGTAAATTTGGGGAATCAAACTTGCAACCATCATCCATGTTTTCCAACAGCTTGACTGTCTGATCTACCCCTGAGGATTATTTTTTAATGTTTTTAATATTACCATTTTAATTCTTTTTTAAAGAATATGTAGACATTTTAAAAGATTATTGATGATATATATATATATATTTATTTATTTATTTAAAATCTTAATTTATTTTTTCAAATAGAAGAAGTTTTGGGGGTGGAAAAACCTTATGTTAATCTCAACTATTCTTTCTTTCATCTAAAATCAATAAATTAATTCTCCCTCCTTTATTCTTCATGAAATCAATGATTATCTATAATCAATCATCATTCACTCATAGGTACATGTTGCAGAAGCATTTCATGATCCTTCGAGAAACCACAATCTATCCATTGCATAAGCAAATCCTTTCAACAAAGGAGATGTATGCTCAATCTAAGCTTTGCATAAATAATTTGGACTAAGGAATTTAATATTTTTTTGTTTTTTATTGCTCTAAATTTCTCATTTATAGGTAGTATACCATAGCTACCCCTTGGCAGTACCTTATTAACTACCCCATGGGAGCATCTTGTTTTTGTTGAAGCAAAGTTTTATTATGTCAATTGCCCCTTAGCAGTATCCTACAACTACCCTCAAGTAATATTGTATTTTGCTTTTTGTTCACAAATAGTTAGCAATTATGTTTATGATTATTGAAATAATTATACTCATTAGGTCTTTTTATTTTGTGCTTGCAAGTTTTTAGGTGGATTTGCTCATTACAAGGAAGTGTGTAGAATTGACATCCTTATTTATATCCTTTATATGAGTGCTCATTATTTACTTTCATGTTGGTTACTTGTTTACTTTGACATGCATCTTCATAGTAGCTCACATGCAAGTTGAAGTGGGGGAAAAATGTAATGGTGAAAATTACATGCCTTGCACTTTTCACCTTCATTTGGGTGCACTTTCATCTAGTTGTCTTTTATGCAATGACAAGTGTACTAGTGGCACAATTTACGCTAAAAGATGACACATAACCCAAGCCTCACATAACATAATTCCATCTACACTATTCTTGGGAATCAATTTTGATCCTTAATTTTCCATTTCCTACCTATGTTTAGATTTGCAATTTTTTAGATTAACCTAGGTCAATTTTGTAATTTATAGAAATAAACTCTAAAATTTTAAAATTCAAATTCAAATTTAGGCATGCTTCTTTCTCTCCATTTTAGTCATTATATGTCATATCAAGTATAAAATGTTTTGCTTGCCACCTTTAGAGTTGTAATTAAAGGGCTACCCATATTTCATTTGAACATCTAGAACCTAACACATATTGAACATTGAAAGAACACACTCTACACACATCAAGCAGCATTGAAGTATTTTCATGTGACATTAGCACTACATCAACATTCTAGGGCATTTTTCATGATTTCTTGTTATTTTTTTATCTTGATTCAAAGCCATTGAATTGGTATCTTAGGCTTTGACATGGAAGAGTATTCCCAAACTAGCAAACTCCTCTAACTACATCACTATTTTTATGTAGTTTACAAGAATCAAGGTGAGCAGGGTATAGACATAGAATTCAACAAAGATCAAATCTAGCTAATAGAAGAGTTTTTTAATTCAAGAATAATGCTTAATCTACCTAGTCATGATAGAGATTTTAATCAGATTGATCAAACATATAATAGATCACTTTATTTCCATAAATTGTCAGATCTGTAAATGCACAAGGTAATTCCATACTCCCAAAAGTGACTTGAATAGTCAGACAAATTTTTTTTATTTATATCTAGTTGTTTAATGTGTCCTAATTTTTGTGTAGGGATAAATTAATTACGCTGAAGGTGTTCCCTCTATGAAAAAGAGTGAGCTAACTTTCAAAATCAATAGTTGAAAGCTTCTAAGAAGGATGAAAGATGATTGAAATTTCTTGGTCATTCACTTTACATCCTTGTCATACATTTTGAACTTTATTTTGGCGTTATACCTATTATAATTTTAACTTTTTGCTTGTCTACATAGATTATTCAAGGTTTTGAAGAAAAATCAATTCATTTTTGTTCAAATCAAATTTATATTATAGTTTCTACTATTTATGAAGCTACAAATGGTGTTCTGGCTAGTTATACCAAACCACATTAAAAGAGGACAAAGCACTCTAATCATGACTGAGTTGCTCCTAATAATCCTATTCTAACATCTACCTAAGATTTACCATTTTGTATATCTCATGATAAGAATGCAATAAGTGATAAGCTACATTTTTGTTATAGTGTGTTGGGGTTTTGGCCTAAGCTTGATAGCATATTTTATTACATCCCATATAAGTTTGTTCTACAATTTGCATGCCAAGATTATGGGATTTTTAACTCTTTTGAATATTCCTGATTTGGTTTTACTAAATGAATCTATTATAAACTCATGACATTACTGTTGTATATTGGGAAGAAAAGGAACCAAATGAGGATCACAAATGGTTTAGCTTATAATATGGCATATGGACAAGTAGGATTTTAATAGAGACTAGACCCTTACTAACATTGAGCATCCATTCTAAAAACCTAATTATTTCCATGGGTGCCACGTCAAAACCTAAGATTGTTGACATGTAATACATGAAGCCACTATGTGAAAAGTATGGACTCCCTTACAAGAGCACCACATTCTGTGAGGTCAATGTCATAATGACAAGGAACTTGAGAGCTACTACACTCAAGGCTTGGGGTTTGTCCAAGCCAATGTCTAAGTGCTTACTCTGGTAGGCAATCAATACCCATAGCTAAAAAATGCCTCTTTATTTTTTTATTTCTAGATCTAAAGTTTTGCATTGTTTTTTTAATTCTAATTTTCAAATTCATACGAATCTACTACCTAATTTCGTCCCATTTTCTTAAATTTCTATTTTTGTGTTAAAAAATGGAAAAATATAAACTAGTTGTTTTTTAAATTCATGGTTTCAATTTTCAAATTCGTATGCATTTGCAGCCAATTGTGTCTTATTTTTATTAAATTTCTATTATTTGAGTTCAAAATTGCCAGAAATTGTTTATCTAGATAACCTTCCAAAGGTGGGGATTAGACAAATTATCTCAGTAAAACAATTAAGCATATTAAATACAAAAATGAGGTGTTTTGTAAAACAGAAATTATGTTGCCATTGCTTTATAGAAAATTGCAACAAAATCTTCTTTCTTTTCTTATTTTTAAACTATGTTATATTAGCAGCCCACGTACAAATTTTTACATAAACATTTTGAATGACACTATGTGATTCATAAGAAATAGTACATTGTTCCACTAGAGGCAATTTCTCAATAGCTATTTGTTGAAATGAAGGTAGACTGTTGTTATAAACTTTAAAATTATGTGTTTACAAAGCTGAAAATAAGATTAGTCCGTAACAATTAATGTGTAAGTGATTTTGCACTTTCAATCCAATGTAGAATAGAAGAAAATAGCTTTCAAGAAGAAGACAAGTATATATGTGGAGAAACCCTTTCGGGAAAAAAACTCCACACCAAAGGTGTTTGATGCAGAGGCATCCACACTATAACCTTCGCATACAGCATGGATGTCTGCAGCCCATCATCATCATCATATTCATCCTCATCATCATCATATTTGACTTCACTGTCAGCATCATCATCATATTTCACCTGCCGACCGATATCCTCCTGCAGATAAGCCTTCGCACTTTCGCCTATCAACAGCATCACCTTACTCGATTATCGGCAGCATCATCATATTCGGCAGCATCATCATGTTCGACCAGCGCAAACATCCTCCTGACGTCCACTGTTCACTTCAGCGACAACCTCCATCTTCACTACCTTCAACATCATGATATTCGACACCTCCTTCGTCAGCAGGATATCAAATATCCGGTTGATCCAAATATCCTGATGACGACCACTTCAGCACCTTCCCTTCGATGCTCCGACAGCCGACGACACAAGCAACAGCATCATGATATTCAACATCATGATAATCAACAGGATAAAGAACATCCGGCTCCCTCCATTTATCCTGATGATGACAAAACCTTAACTCCTCGCACCATTCACTCGATGCTGACGTCACCCGATATCCTGATGACGTAGATCCTGATGACGATGACGTCACCCGCAGCTGCTCAATATCCTGTTGTTTCGAAATATCCTGATGACGTATATCCTGATGATGATGACGTCATATCCTGCTGTTGGCCTAACTTAGTTTTTCCGGCCCGCGATCAACTTGATCAACCCGATTTTCAACCTGATGCCGATACGCTCCTCCTCGGCCCTCCTGATGATGATCACCCCGACGCACTTACACTTCAAGCAATCGAAAGCATCATGCTCTCCTCCACTTATCCGGATGACGATGCCCGATATGACTGCAGGATATTCACCAAGATATCCTGATGATGCCGTTTGACGAACTTTCAGCCTTAGCGAAATTTCACTTCGCCGATCCTCCAGGGATGACCCGATCCACTCTCAGGGTGATCTTCCACACTCTATCTTATCAGCTTGACCTAGCACATGCCCATGCTAGGGTCTTCAACACCTTTCAGTCATGATTCTGCACACCTGCATGTAAACAAACAAACTAATATCTACCCTACTATACATAACCATTCCACCGATCAGATGAATCAACCGGTGGAATGGATCAGTGAATCCATACAGCCACCAAACCAGCAAATCGATCAAGCAATGGAATGTAACAGAGGATGAACACAAACAGGAACACTTTATTTGATTTCAAAAGATGTAAATACAATGATCAGTTTCTCTCTCTCTGCCTCACTCTTGCAAAGTCTGATCGGTGATATCTCTCTGTCTGTATATGCAATATCAACCGATCTCATGCTTAAATAGATTTGTCTTCGAGTACTACTGACCCGACTCCAAGCGGCTGGGAACTCTCCAGGCGGCTGGGAGATCCAACCGGACCCTACAGCATGACAGCTGTTCTAACCAACTAACTAAAAATAGCAAAAGCCTGGTCAGCATGATCTTATCACGATCAGCATGACCTTATTACATGCATTTGGTCTTAACAGACCTTCTTGGAAACATAAACAAGACCTAAAACTACTAACTGCCTTATCAAGACCAGCTGTCAGGTAGGTGCTCCTGCACCAGTGTTTATGCATGTATTAAATCACTTTGTAAAAGATTACATTCAATACTGAAATTCCTCTTATTCTTTGATGCACCTCAAAAGCCTCTTCAATCTTCAAATCTTGCTCTCTAGAAAAATTGTTATGCTTTTTAATTACAACTCCAAAGCTTCTTAATTCAAAAGCTTGAAAATCAAACTACAATAAATTGTATTTGATAACATGAGACAAGTCCTTATGCAAAAACCAAGCGCTCCAAATAGAGAACTTTGAAGTCAAACAAACCCAAGCATCTTGTTAACTATCAGTCTTGATTAAGGGTGCCCAAGTTGTCCCACTTGTACTTAGTCAACAGAAAGAACATTTCCAAATAAAAGAAACAATTGAAAGTCTCTAGATTGGATGCCCAAGTTGTCTCAATCTATTTCAGTCAACTGAAGTGATCAACATACATCAATCTCATGCAAACAACCTGCATGATTGATATCCCCAATATTATTCTAAATCAACATGTTCTGTAATATGCAAGTGACATACAAACACCTGTAGCACCATGCAAGAGTTATCCAAATCTGATCTTGAGTTAGAGTGTCATGCAAGTTACATGCAACAACATGCAAGTCTATATAACTGACATGCAAGTACATATAACTGACATGCAACAACATGCAAGTCAAAATAATTGGCATGCAAGAACATGCAAGCACATACAAGTTCATAGAAGCAACATTCAACAAAATGCAAGCACATGCAAGTAACATGCAACAACATGCAAGTTCATAGAAGCAACATGCAACAACATGCAATCACATGAAAGTGACATGCAACAACATGTAAGCATATGCAAATGACATCCAACAACATACAAGCACATGCAAGTGACATGCAACAACATGCAAGCACATGCAAGCTTTTATGAGCTCATGCAACCACATACAAAAACATGCAAGTCCATGCAAGCTTTTATGAACTTATGCAAGCAATATTCCAATATCATGCATCTCTAACAAAAAAGATAACTCCCACATCATATCCATGCAAAGTGTACCAACAATAGCCACTCATGTACATAAAAAAAAACTCCCAGTCTAAATATAAGACACCTCCAAAGTGGGTGCCCAAGTTAACTCCCACTCACTAGGAGTTGTCAAGAACTCAAAATAGACTTCAAGGATTTGTCAACAAGTCTTCATGGACCCCACTCCAAAATTGGACGCCCAAGTTTGACCCTACCATTTAGGAGTTAATTACAATAAGCCAAGTGTTATAATTAAATATTAATTTATCTCTCAAAGTCCTTATGTGTTGAGGAACACATTCCAAGAACTTTAGAGATACATGAATTGGTTAGGATTGCAAGTTAATGGCAACTTATCCCAACACTATTGCAGAGGATATCTAGGTGTTAAATGGAAAAATAGGGTGTTTTATAAATTCCACTATTCAATTTGGTCTTGGAAATTGCTTTTGAGAGAATCGTATTAGAAATTCTTTTACTCAATTTGGTATTTTTTATATATTGTTTGAGTTCAAAATTGATCAAAAAGTATTATATGGTTGTCGAACTATTCATAATAGGGTTATATTCATTGTAGAAAATTTAAGAGTTAAATACAAAATTGAAGGGTGCTCTTAAAAAAACTTAATGCTAAATAAGAATGCTTGAGTTTTTTCTTTTACAACGTTTTGTTCTATGATATCTTTGTGTTTCTATTTTGAAAACTGATATTTGATTTTCATCTCGTTGTTTTAGTTCAAAATTGTTGAAAAAATATTTTCTTACTTAACCCAATGGAGAAATAGACTTTTTTGGTATGGAAATTTAAGAGTTTATGTTATTCATTTTCAAAGAATTGTATGGGACAAGTTCAAACTACATTATTTTTTAAGAAAATATAGAAAAAATACATACTTGGTGCACTACTATTTAATAATGTAAGGTTAAGTAAGTTGGTTATTATCCATGGGGGGTTTTACCTTGCTGTTGATTTTCACTTTGGAAGATCTTGGAAAGAAGTGTCAAGAAGTTGAGGATGGGATTAATTTGAATGATAAAATGCAATTAAATTTGAGGTTGAGAGAAGAAGCACAAATTGTAGATTCAAACATAGTGGTGGTTGTTATGTTGGGTTTTATAATTACTTTGCTAGCACTTTAGGGTACACTCTTTTGTTCTTGTATATGTAATATCTGATGCATGAATTTAAGAATACCAAAACAAGGAAAAACAAAATGTGATATTTATAGTAAAGATGCATCTTCTCTTCAAAGCAACACGTTTGAGCTACTATCATGACCTATTCTATATATCAGTAATTTGAAAACTGTACAAACCGTGCATTCCTAAATAGATAATAATTCTTCTAATACATATCTATTGAGATACTAAGGGACCAAAATTTAGCATACTAAAAACTATGAACATTTTGTTTTATTACAAAATAAGGGCTCATCTCTACTATCACAAAATCGTGTCAATATCAAGCTCGAATGTATGGTGTAATATAGCTTAACACTAAATAGGATTTGGGAAAACTAAGTCTCCATAATGCCTTGCAATGATTTGTGAAGATTGACATTTCTATCTTGTAAAGTACTCAAACCATCACAAAAGTTACATGAAGTAAATAATCCACTTAATTACAACATCTCAAGTGAAAGGTAAATCTCATAAATATGAATCAATAAAAGTCATTAAATCTTACAAAAATCATGTGCTCAATCTAGGTGATAGTACTATAAAATAATATACAAAGTCCATTGGCTTTCATTTCATAATTCATCCAATCACAAGTTACAATAAATATGTACAACAAGTATAATAAATCAAACAAACTCTCCAATTGCCATGAACCCACATGGTCCTCTTGTGAGCTGAGATATGGGAACATGGCTCAGGCACTTTTCCACCCAACCATGATGCAATTACACTTCCTCCGATCCCTTCATAACACGAAGGAAACCTAGCCCTACACGAAAGGTCTAGCAACCTGGAAACAAATGGCAAGAGGGAACACTTAATGCAACCTGAAGTCTAATGTGCAAATCTAAATAATGATATGCAAATTATCTCACAACAGGATGTGGCAGATATATATATATATATAAAGTTTTCTAGACACATATTCATCTTTTTCAATGACTTCTCGCTTAGGCCTCAACATTTGAAAAATAGTTACATGTTCAATTCCTGAAAAGAGGAAAAGTTGTCTCTAATAATCCACATTCGGTATTAGGTAGCCCAAAAGCCACCCCAAACACACATAAGAGATAGACATCCCACATATTCATGTAAACCATTCTAATCCTTTTCCCATTAGACAATCAACTGAAATACAATTCAAGCAATAAAAATCAATAATGATGTATGCCCACTCCACTTTAACAATGTGTTTTCACACACGATTAATTCAAATATCATTACTATCTTTCCTCAGTTTGCTATCTATTTCATGATTCATGCAGCAGAGATAAGAACAAAAATTAGTTTAAATAGAATAGATGCCAATGATATTTAAGATGGCGTTTACATAGATATCCAAATGGTAAATATGCTCAATGATTTCAAGGTTTGATCTAAGATTTCATATTTGAGTCAGTAACACATACTTTTCCCTAATTGTAGTTTATTAATTATTCTTTTCTTTGCTCAATCAATGTGAGTACACTTTCAAGCAAGTAATTCATCAAAGAGATATCATTTAATCATGCAAATTGCATCTATAGGACTATTAATTGATTTCATTTCCCTAGTTCATATTTCATTTGAATATTTATAACATAATAAGTTTTCTAATTATAACCAAGTATATCATTTCGCTTCAAGAAAGTTTGTAACAAAGACTATTGTATATCCACATAATATTTACTCCATTCAAAACAAACATAATAGGAAAAGATAATATATTCTATAATCTAATTCATTCAAAAGACCTTACTATTCTCTATAGGAAGAAATAACTAGTTGTGACAGGAAGGTGGACAATAAAAACTGTGATAGGAACTATGATAGTAATAATTGTGACAGCAACTGTTATGTCGGAAAATGTCTCCCTAGGACTTTTTCCCTCCTATGTTTAGCTCTCGGGTCCTTTAGAAAGCATTTTTATCATCTTGCATATTCATGTTGACTCCCGATGAGAAAACCCCTAAGTTTTATGGCAAATGGGACCTAGGGGTGCTATTGTGATAAATCCTGACTGAAATAGGGAGGAAGGACTTGGGTGCCCACACCCTAGTCCTGCCCTATTTTAAGGACCTAAATTCCAGTGTCAATTATGTGACCGTTAGTTAGGTCCTATGCTGACACCTTAAGTTTGAATTACGAAATTCTTAGCAGGAATGTGTTTAGTTGATATATAAGCATGTTTAGGGTTTCATTTGTAAAGTAGAAGATGATTATGAACTTTTGGCAAACTTGCAATTCTAGAGCATTCAAAGTATTCATTGTTGCAGAGTAGACTTGTCTTGTTATTGTGTTTGTTATGCATATTTGGCTTCATCTTCTCATGATGTGAAATATTATCATCTACATGCAAGCTACACCTCTAAGGTGACATTTATTTGTGTTTTCAATCATTTATCATTTGGATTTTGCCTCTATCCCGTAGGGATACACACTCTTAATCTGACAATAGTGTTCAGAAGAGTTGAATGTCTCTCTGGGGCTTAACTAAGGAAAGCCCCTAAACACCACAACCCCCAAACCCTCTTTCTGTGATTGCAAGTTATAGGTTGTGGAAGTAGAAGAAGTGGAGTTGCAAGGAAGCAGAACAGAGTGTCAGACGTGTAGAGGAAAGTGGAAAATTAGGACCTAGACTAGGGTGCCCACTCATTAGTCCTCCAAATCCAGAGACAGCAAAATCTTTGGGACAGCAGAATTGAGTTGCAGACATTCTTTAGAGATCCCAACAAAAACTGATACATTGGACTCTGATTGCCGCTCATTAGTCCTTGACTTTTCTATACACCAAATCTTAAAATCTAGTATGTATCTAATTGTTATTTGATATCTCTGTGTGCAAGCATTTGTCAAGATTCATCTGTTTGTTTATAATTTTATGAAATTAGGGTTTTAAGCATAATTGGAATTTAATTGATTAATTACTTAGCAAATTCCAAGTTTCCTCTTCATTCTAAGGGACACTAAATTTGTCGCAGAGCCCTCTTGTAAGAGATTGTGGCTTCAATTGATTTATGTCCTTGAATGCTGGAGTGAAAGGAGGATTTACCCTTGAAATTGAAACTCCCTCTTTTCATCCTAAACATTTTGGTGAACCCATATATTTAATGAATTTTGCACTTTGTTGAGTGTTGTACT
Source organism: Cunninghamia lanceolata (assembly GCA_027924645.1). Classification (NCBI taxonomy): domain Eukaryota; kingdom Viridiplantae; phylum Streptophyta; class Pinopsida; order Cupressales; family Cupressaceae; genus Cunninghamia; species Cunninghamia lanceolata. The sequence goes on along the minus strand of BSBN01001135.1, from coordinate 1,622,147 downwards.
TCAGATTTACATTCATTTCATTCATCATATTCTTATTACATTTGAAAAATTACAAAAAAAATTGAAAATTTTGAAAAAATTGAAAAAATTGGCATTTTTGGCTTGAATTTTCAAATAACTTGAATTAATTTGTATTTAATTTATGTTATTTTCATTAGATCTGATTTAAATTATAGAAATTCATCATTTGATTATTCATTTGCATTGCATTTTCATGCTTAAATTGTTAAAAATTGCTTGAAATTGTGCATTTGTCATAAAAACCTAGTTTTGCATTGGCTAGGGTTTGTAGTTAAAATCTTGTTTCAGATTTTACTATTGTTTTAAACACTCATTTTAGTCTAATTTCTAATTTTAGTGTTTCATCATAGTGTCTTTCTTGCAAAATTTCATGTATAGGGTTTGAAAACCTTGGATTTTCACTAGATTAAATACCTTGTCACCTCTCTAGAATTGCACTATAGGCGTGTTGTGAAGGATATTGTTGCATTATTGGGTTTATATTGAGCTTATTATTTTCTACCCCTCTTAACATTCTTCACAACACCTCTTCTTTATGTGATTTACATTGAAAAATTGTGAAAAACGTAAAAAATCAAGCATTTTGGATCTTAAACATATCTTGCTCTTAGGATTTGTTTTATTAGTTTGTGCATTGAGTGTTGTATGCTTTTGCATGAGTCTTATAACCCTCTGCCCTAATAGAAATATCCCTTTAAGAAGAACTAAAAGCCTAATGGGTTCTAACTAGTGCTCTTGAAGAAAACAGTATTCCCACCTCTGAAAATCCATTGAATACCTTATTTACAAAAGGAGAGACACAAATTTTCCAAGATATCATACCTTCTACAACTACAATGGAAGATAAAATATTTCATGATGTAGAGGACACTATTGAGGTGGTAACACATGTACCTAAAGAGCAAATAAACAAACTTGATAAAGAGTTAGCCAATTTTCAAGCATTTGTGGAAAATGAAAGGATAGCTCAGAAGAAGCTATACTTGCAATTCACAACATAAGAGAATTGATAAAAGAAGGAAAAGATGGTGTTAATGTCATTTGAGGTTTAGCACATATAGTACATAATAATGTTATGCCGGTGACTGAATGTGCAAATGTTATTAATAACATGTTGTCACCATTTCACACGCAAGTATCGACACCTATACCGATCTCTAGAAAGTCTGCATTTACATCAACAATTTTAACTACTAGTGCAAATTCTTGTAGTAATGCTACAACTAGTACTAGAGTATCTAATGGCACTAATTCACAAAATTACAAAGCTGCGGGATTCAACTATCAGGACTTGGCACCTAAGGTGACCTCTTTTATGAACACTTACTCTCAACAACCTCTCCATCACACTTATTCTCAACCACCTCTTACATACAACTATTTGCAACTACCTTCCACCTACAGTTACTCCCAACCACCTTTCATTTCCACTCATAATCAATATCCTCAAAATCTCATGCACACAGCTTCAAATTCTCAAACTGCATCTCCTACTGATGCTCTCTTAAACCAACTCTTGCAAGGCATGACTTCTTTACAACAAAATGTGACAAGCTTGACGAATTCATCCCAACCTAATATACCAATTTATCATGTCCATAATCCCCTATCTTATGCAATCTTGAGAACTCCTATGCCTTAGAGGTTTGAAACTACTCACTTTGAAAAATATGGTTGAAAAGGTGATCCTAATACTCATGTGGCAACATTCATGAATATGTGTAGTGATTTCTACTTTGAAGAGGATTTGTTAGCAAAAAAAATTCTGTGATCTCTTAAAGATACTGCTTTAGAATGGTTTTGCACTTTACCTCCAAATTCAATACACTCTTTTTCACATCTAGTTGATCAATTCTTACAACATTTTCAAGCAAACATTGTACCTCAAGTTTCTTTGATTGATTTAGTTCATTGCAAGCAAGGTCTAAAAGAGAAGTTAACTAAGTTTATTAGTCAGTATCAATCTCTTTATGCACAAGTTCAGTATCAAATGAAGGATGAGGATGTTTAGAAGGTGTCTATTACAAATCTACAACCTAATATATGTGATAAGATTCTCTTGATGAAGTATAACTCTTTTCAACATTTATGCACCGCCCTTCATGATTATCAACTTTTGTCTAGTCAGTATGAAAACCAAAACTCATCAGCTCAAGTTGGTCAATCCATGGGTGGACCTTCACAAAACAACTTTAAGAGGAATAATAAGACTTTCATCAAGGTTAATGCATAGAATTCAAACAACTTTGCACAAGTGTCCGCTATCACTAATCCAAAAAGGACATTGTTTCATAATAGACAACAACAAAGACAATTTACTCTGATATCTTAATCTTATCATTCTATCATAAATCAAGCTGTAAGTAACAACCTCTTGAAGCTTCATATGATTAAACCATTGGATCCTAGTAGAATGCAAGGACCTTATTTTGATGCTAATGCTTTTTTTCATTATCATCGGCAGCAAGAACATGATATTGAACGATGTATGCATATTAAACATGAAATACAAGACCTCATTGACTCGAATGTTATACAGGTATCTGGTGTGAATGACAATGGAAATAAGTTTGTTTCTCCTCCGAATCAAAATTTACAGATCTTTACTAATCCATTTCCTAAGCATACTGATATCAACATGATGGAACAAAATATAGTAGAAGTAGAAGATTACTATTTGAATTACGATGAAATAGTGGGTATGATAGAGGTGGATAAGGATAATACTAAAGTATTACCTTGTCCATGAAGGAATGATATATATGTTGAGGTTCCTCCTCTGTTATCCCTTCAAGGATCAAGAGATAACAAAAATGCATTGGAAAGACAAACAAAACAACTGAAACAAGAGATTATGACAAAAGAAAATATGGATACAGTGCAAGCTAGTCCCTCTCCTCACGATAGATAGAATCAACAAAATAAGAGAGCTAAAGATCAGAAAAGAGTAAGACAATTTTCATTAGTAGGAAATAACAGTGGTTCTCCTCCCCATAAGCAACAAAAGATTTTAAATTTACAAGGATTTGGAAAACAAGCACTGCATGGACATTTAGAGAACAAAGAACAATCTAATAAGAACCACTTAAGATTCACACAAAACTTGATGGAGCATCTCTCCAAGATGCTTGCAAGTTCCAAATTTTAGTACGGTCGTACTTTCAGGTAAGTATTTCTAACCCTTTACCTCTGTATTATGTTTCCCCCATGATGTGTTATGTGTTGTTTAGGACTCCTAGGATGACCCTTGATAGTCTTGTAAGGTCAAGGATACTAGGAGACCACCTCTATTGTGACCCTGCTTCTATTTGTATCATCATTCTTTTATATTTCCTCTCCTCTATTTTCACGGTTGTGTGTTGTGTCCTAGGGGCATAGTGTTGCAGTTAGTGACTTGGGGGCACCTTCCTATGTGATGAACCTAGGGCACTTATTTCTCCTCTCTTGATTTATTGTTTACCTTCTTCTAGTGGTTCTATCTAGCTGGCAGATGATGAAAAACAAATAATACTGATACGAACCACATGTCCCTTCAGCAAGTAAGCAAAAATGGACCTAGCCCATACATGATGATGGGGTTGATATATATTATCCGATGCTTGGCTAGTAGAATCACTCCGTGTGATATTTTGATGTTGTCTTATCGTACTAATGAATCATAACAATACATCTTCTCCATGCACTTTGTTAATCTTTGAATCTCGCCTTGGTTACTCTTGGTTTTGAGATTCTGCAGTATAACCCCACAATAATACTTAGATCTTGGACCCATAGTATAACCTTGACTCTTTATGTAAATGATTACATGCATTGTTGTTTATCATGATTATGTGATTTATAACACCTTTTCTTCTAAGAAATTGTGTGTTTGTGGGAACATTTGGTGATTGCAAAGTACATGTCACCTCTGGGGGCATGTTCTCTGTGAGAGCTCATGTTCCCTTGTGTGTTTTCTCTCTACCTTAAAGTGCTTGATATCGGTACACAATATCAACCACCTTAAGGTGAGGGCATATATAAGGTAAGTTGTCTAATGATATTGATGAAGCATGTTTGTAATCCCTCTGCGGAGGCAGGATGTTGTATCTTCGCGCAAGTGCACATCTTTATTCTATTTTGCAATCATTAAGCCCTCTGCGGAGGTGGGATATCGTGCATATCCTTTTATTTTAAGCCCTCTGCAGAGGTGGGGATGGTGTATCTCTTAACCTAGTGCACATCCTTTTTATTCTAAAATTCCTTCGAGTAGACGAGGTTGGTGTATCCTCTCTTAAGCATGTCCTTAGCCATTATTGTGGTGAAGCCCAACTGTTAGGTGTGCATGTAATGTGTCTAAGATGGTGGTGAACCTAGCAATAGGCTCCTTCCATCGCTTGTTTGCTATGTTTTCTCCATGTCTTCCATGTGTGTGTGTATGGCGTGATTGTTCCCAAGCATAGTCTAAAGATGTGTGGTGATAAGTCCCTCCTATGCTTTGGGATTTGTATGGTGTGTTTGTTCTCAAGTGTAGTCTAAAGACGTGTGATGATAAGTCCCTCCTACACTTTGAGATTTGTAATGCGTGTCTGTTGCCCCATATGTAGTCTAAAGATGTGTGGCAATGAGTCCCTCCTGCATCTTGGGTGGTGTGTTTACTTTCCATGCATCTGCATTTGCATTCATATATGAGAAAATGAAAAAGAAATAATCACTACATTCACTGTATTCGTTGTGTTTTGAATGTATTTAATGTTGTCTTCTTCATGTTTTGTGTGACTATTACTATCTTCTCCATGTTTTGCATGCTTGTTACTATCTTCATTATGTTTGGCATGTATGCGTGGTGTCTTCTCTAATGTCTACCTGAGACTAGGGCTAAGAAATAGTTCTCATTCTTTGTGTATGCATTAGCTCTAAGTGCTTGGTGTGTTTGTTGTGTTTGTTGATCATACTTTAATGCATGTATGGGCCTTCCATTCATGCATACATTAAAGTGGGGGCTAGATGTTACATCGAAAAATGTCTCCCTAGGACTTTTTCCCTCCTATGTTTAGCTTCCAGGTCCTTTAAAAAGCATTTTTATCATCTTACATATTCATGTTGACTCCTGATGAGAAAACCTCTAAGTTTTATGGCAAATAGGACCTAGGGGTTGCTATTGTGATAAAGCCTGATTGAAATAGGGAGAACTTGGGCGCCCGCACCCTAGTCCTGCCCTATTTTAGGCAGGACCTAAATTCTAGTGTCAGTTATGTGACCATTAATTAGGTCCTATGCTGACACCTTAAGTTTGAATTACAAAATTCTTAGCAGGAATGTGTTTAGTTGCATACATAAGCATGTTTAGGGTTTCATTTGTAAACTAGAAGATGATTATGAACTTTTGGTAAACTTGTGATTCTAGAGCATTCAAAGTATTCATTATTGCAGTGCAGACTTGTCTTGTTATTGTGTTTGTTATGCAGATTTGGCTTCATCTTCTCATGATGTGAAAGATTATCATCTACATGCGATCTACACCTCCGAGGTGAAATTTATTTGTGTTTTCAATCATTTATCATTTGGATTTTGCCTCTATCCTACATGGATACACACTCTTTATTTGACAACAGTGTTCAAAAGACTTGAACGTCTCTCCGAGGCTTGATCAAGTCAAACCTCTAAATACCACAATCCCCAACCCATTTTTATGTGATTGCAGGTTACAGGTTGCACAAGTGGAAGAAGTGGAATTACAAGGAAGCAGAACAGAGTTTCGAAAGTGTAGAAGAAAATGAAAAATTAGGACTTGGACTACGGCACCTACTCATTAGTCCTCCAAATCCTGAGACAGTGAAATCTTTGAGACATCAGAATTAAGTTGCATACATTCTTTAGAGATCCCGATAGAAACTCGTACATTGGACTCTGGTGCCCACTCATTAGTCCCTAATTTTCTGTACACAAAATCTTGAAATCTGGTATGTATCTAATTGTCATTTGATATCTCTGTGTGTAAGCATTTGTCAAGATTTGTCCATTTGTTTATGATTTTACGAAATTAGGGTTTTAAGCATAATTGGACTTTAATTGATTAATTAATTAGAAATTTCTAAGTTTCCTCTTCATTCTAAGGGGCACTAAATCTATAGCAAAGCCCTCTTGCAAGAGATTGTGGCTTCACTCGATTTATGTCCTTGAATGTTTGAGTGAAAGGAGGATTTACCCTTGAAATTGAAACCCCCTCTTTTCATCTTAAACAATAACTAAGCTACAGAACTCACAAATAGGTTATTGTCAAACTAACGACAGTAACTACATAGTTCTGAAACATCAAATAAAAATAGATAAAAAGATAGCTACAAGAGGAACTTAAATCTAAGATAGGAAGTAACAAAGTTGTGACAGTAACTAATTGCAGTAGGGTATATATCAGCGACAGGAATAAATATAGTGACAGGAATAAACAGTCTGTTGTGACAGGAATATACCTGCGATAGGAACAAATGCAGATCCATAATTTGTTGGTTGTAAGGAATTTCAATGCCATCATAAGTGTTCATAGAGAAGTGAGGAAGGACGAGGGTGATCTTTAAGCATTTCATAACCATGAAGACATTCGTTTGGATAAGATGTAACAAAAAAGAGAGAGAGAATAGAGACTTTTCCAAACCCATCTCTTAACAGATATATAAAAACATAAATACTACTGGCAGATAAGAATGAAATGAAAATAAAGGCTTACATTACATTGCAATGCATGTCAAAGGAAAATTCTGACAATGTCATAAGGCTGCTACTAGCTAACTAACTAACAAAAGAAAGAGGTTGATTTAGTGAAGAACATGTTGGCTTCAAAGATTAAACAAGTTTAATGAATGGTTACATCAGTTTTTTCATAATATAAATAGACCAAAAAAGATTGATTCAAATAGAATTTTTCAAAAACAAGAGAAATACCTGGTTCTTTTCAAAGTTGTTTGCAGGTTATAGATTTCCTACTTCCTTCCTCTAGTTGCTGGCAAGAAATAATCACCCTTCTTCTATCGCTACAAAAGAATGGAGTCTCTCTCTCTCTATCTATGGAAAAAATAAAATAAAATCCTCTGTTGTTGGCTAGAATAGATCAAGGTCTGCCTTCCTTTTAAAAAAACTCCCCTCTCCATAAAATTGGCGTTTGATTTAAGTTTACGATTTTTGTTTTAAACTGTCATTTTCCTCCCAGTTTGCATGATGCTTCAGCCTTTAAAAAAATAGATATTGCTAAAAACAAATTAATAAATTTATTTCTTAATATTGTTCCCCTTTTGCATGCGAAAGATTTAATATTTTTAGATTTCTAAATATAATAGCCATTAATATAATATAGTTTTTTTTAAATTATTATTTATTTATTTTTAAAGAATAATCGGCATATTCATATAAAAATAACAAGAATATTTATATATTATTTATTTAAATAATGAAAACACTTTAAATATATACTTTATATATAAAAGCACTTCATTTTTATTGTTGACAATTAATAATATATTTATATATATATCTATATATTTATATAAAAGCTTTTAAATTATTTATTAAATAATTTAAAGAAAATACTTATGCAATTATGATATATCTAAGACGATTAATCAAGATACAAACATGGTTAACTATGTATTCCAAAAAAACATATCAAGGAAATGGCAAATGCATATTTAATTTATTAAGCATCAATCATGTCCATTCACTATATAAAATGCGATTATTAAGCATCAATCATGTCCATTCACCGTATAAAATATGCAAACAAGACTAATAACCACATGACGATGCACAATAAAACCATTCAATGATGCAGTATGATATGAAACTACGTGAGTGTGTGCATGCATCAGGTTTATCCATCCCAATAGTTCTTGTCGGGCAGCTCAAACATCTCTACCTCAACCATGTTCTCGTCTTCGACATTTCTTTTGCACTCAGTCACACTTAGATTTTCATTAATAGGTTAGTTCCCCAAAAATCATAGCCGAAGCAAAACAAAATGTATATCCATATTCGTACCAATAATATTAAATTATTAAGTTGACTTTCAAAATTATGCATTTATAACCTTCATGATAGTTACTTTCACACACGTGGAATCACTCATCATAAATCAATCATAGCAAAAATGTCCAAAAATGAGATGTGACATATCTTTTTTCTTATTGCATCTACTTCATCCATCAATGTTGGATTCTTTTTTCCTATATTTTATTGTTGTAGCTAGGGTAAAAATTAGGTCTAAATCATAAACATCAAACTATCAAACCCTGACAAGCACAATGAAGTATAAGATAGCATGAAAATTAAAACACAAAGCAAATGCAAACCAAATCTCCACACTAAGCTTGGTTTATCTCCATTGTTCTTCTCAATCTTGCATAAGTATGCATGATTTCGAAGGTTGAATGTTGGTTGCTCATTTCAATAGCATAACAATACTTGGAACTAGTTGCATTAGGAAATTCAACAGCATGAGGCTACTTGAAAACTCATTGATCAAATAGCTTGTGTGAGGGTTGATTTATAGGAAAGGGTTGATTTGAATTGATGGTTGAGATTGAAAGTTGTTTTTAAAGATGTAGATAGCTAGGATAACATAGGGTTTCTCGCTCCCTAAGGAGTTGTAGTCATGTGACAAGTGTAGGGTAGACCTAATTTAAATAAAAGATTATTTAAATTAGTTGTGTCTATGACATGTGACATGTGTTTGAATGTGATGAGAGGTGAGGGAATAATTCAAATATTTTATTTGAATTATTTGGGACATGTGAAAGGGGGATTAATTAAATAAATGGGATTTATTTAATTAATTGATTATGTGATTGGGATGGGATTAGGAGTGGGATTAGGACAAATGTAATATGATGTCTTTAGTAATGTGTTGACTACGTGATGGTCAAGACATGGACAAATTTAGGTGTCTACATTTTGCCCCTCTTTGAGATGATGTTGCGAATGTTGTGACTAAGAGAAGTAACATCATTTAAAAGAAGATAAGGTGTGGATAGAGGAAAAGGATGATGATGTAAAGAGTGGGATGATGATGCCCCCTCAAGAGGATAGGCAAGTTGGACAAACACAGGTAGGCTCTCGAAATGAAAGGGATTGGACAAGGAAGAAAGAGAAGGGAATGGATAGAAGAAATGAATGATACGTTATGCTGCAATGAAGGTGAGCTACAACCATGGAGTTTGATATAGAAATAGACGTTATGCACCAAGGTATAAGGACCAAGGTGACGATGTGTTTTGTGCACCCAGCATAATACAACCTTGTCTAGGTGTATGAGGAAGTAAACTTATAGCATTAAAGTTTGTTGGGTGAATATTTTGTCTTCAACTAATTGAAGGCAAAATGGTTATATCAACCATAGTATAATGAGATAAATCTCTCCTCTCAGCAAGGGGAGGTTCTCAATTAACTATCACAAACTTATTTATACTAAAAACTAATTTCGGGGTGAAACCATATCATCCATTTCTCTTTTTTTAGAAATGATGTTTACAATATAAAATATCACTTTAACAACACAAATCAAACTAACCAAGAAACTCACGAGAGCACAAAGTCTATCATTGCTCTTTTCACTAATTTACAATTTAGAACCCAGTAGGATAAGGTGCAGCTCAAAGTCTTCACCGAATACTATAACAAAACATACGATCACAAAAGATAATAGTAGTTCAGAGCCTTTCCAATATCCTTTACTTTAAAAAATAAAATCACAAGCTAAAGATAATTGTTGTAGCACAAAGTCTCCACAATCAACTTTAGAATATCTCCTAGGTTATCCACACTCACACTACAATTTGATCAAGTAGATAAGATAGCATAAGAAAAAGGACATAAGAACACTTTCCAATATACTACAAGTTATTCCAATACAAAGATTGAACGATCACTTGCTTTTCTATTCACTTGATAAAATATGATTTACAATTTTGAACACAAAGTCTCAAAATTCTCTTCAATTTGGCAAAGTTTTGCTTCAATAACTAAAAGATCCTAATTACAATGGAGGTCCTCTTTATTTATAAGAGAAATTGAGAGCAAAAACAGGAAAAGAGAAACTAACTATGACTTATTCAACAAAGGAGTCCTTTTTGATTTGGGACTTCCTATGTTTTTAAATGTAATTACATATGAGAAAAGTACATGTAAATATGTCCAAAATTATTTCAAAAGTACATCTAAAAAGTAGAAAATAAACTAAGTAATGAAAAAGCTACTTCAACTTGCACTGCCTTCTTTCTTCATGTGGAAATCATACATGGTGAACGTTGCTTACATCCCAAGACTGTCCAGACTAATTGTGTTCTTGAAAATCATCTAGGCTCTAACTATTGCACCTCTGACCGTGGTAATTGATTTTGCATGGCTAGTTAACTTGGCCTTCAAATTATCCAAAGTTAACTGATTATCAAGAATATTATCCACGGAGGCTACTGAAAATGGTTTGTCCTCAAACTCCTTCTAAAGCATATTGTCAAATTCCTAGATCATCTCTTCTGCAGAAGGAAATCGATTATCCCGTGACACAAAATTGCACGGCAGCTCCTCCAATTTGTGCAAAAGACTAACATCACTTTGGTCACTCAGCTTCCTTGTAGTTTCCAGGTCATTGATCAAATATTTCAGCACACGCCTCCGATATGTCAATGCCTCCTTAGTCTCAGTATATGAATCCCTATTTGGAATGACACCAATTGATATCAGAGCACTTATTTTCACCTTCCTCATCTCTACCCACTTATCATGATTTTTTTCTAAACGCTCAATATCCTGAGAAATAACATCAATCAAATCATCAAGTTCTGCCCTGATTTTCTCCATTTTGCTTGTTTTCTCAGCTACCTCTGTAAGAAGAGAGATTCCTTGTGTACACATCCTTTCCAAATATTCTTCAAGCACTTTCCCCTTAAGATGAGTCTTCTCAACTTTCTAGATGATAGGATCTTCTACAGAAACTGTGATGCCCCATCATGCAACCCTAGAGTGTTAGACTAAAAAGAGACAATATTACAGAATTTTTTTTTTAAACAAGGAAATGCATTATACATTAAATATAACTGCACTAATAACAACATTAAATGAAATGAATAGCTAACACTTCTAGGGAACATAACTGCATCAGAGAAAATTATAACCATACAAGTGATACGCATCACAATAGAAGAATATTACATTATACATTTGCTGGGATAAATCATTACAAGGTTCCATACAAGGTTACAAGGCCAATTACATCGGTTTACAAATTAATACAATTGTGAATGTATACAACAACTCTAAAAGTGTAGGATAAAACTGAAACTGGAACACTTCGGCACAGATCTCAAACCATGACATCTAAGAAGACCAATGGATAGATCTGCCACCCAACCATGTGGAACCCTGAGGTCCACCCCTCCGAGCTAGGAGATAACAATGAGGATTCCACTAAGTCAAAAGTTTGCAACAACAAGTATAACCAAACAAATATAGACTTGTCACAAACCAACCTTATTAACAAGACTGCACAAGACAAGGCAGCACTCCAGAGGCAACAATGAAAGATAGAAAGGGAAGTAGCTAAGCTGCAGTGAGGAGAGTGTCATCGCATGGTCCTAACATGGGTTATCCAAGCTATCTCTCACTACAAGCCGGCCCCCATCTATGGTTATCCTGGCGACCCCTCTCTGGCACCAGCCCCATAGGGTGACACATGCAGAGGCAACACATCCTCTCATGGGAATGAGGAGGTTGACCTTGCCAACCAGACCTTCTCATCCCATCCTTAGCCTATAAGAGCACTTAAGGCATGGGTGAGGCATCATGATTATCTTGTTATGTGAATTACTACCTGACCCACCTAGATATATTATTAAATTATCACTTGATTACAACTTCCATGGGGTTATCTAGGTAGCCACTTTGGGCACCAGCCCCACCATGGAAGCCACTCTCCTATGTACAACAAGCAACCCCTAGCCATAACATGCATAGACAAGAGACTAGAAGGCATCTATGATAAACAATCCAATGCATAGCCCATTTCAAATTTCAACCTCATCATTTAAAACTTTCCTTATCCACTTCCAAGTTTCACATCAGTAAGTCATGACAAAAAAATAGATTGAAGCCAAATATCTAGAAATAGGGCCCTAGAGATATCTAGACAAGATCCTCTAAGGACACTGATCCTAGAGATATGTTTGATCCTCTGAGGACACTGTCTAGAAATATGGCCCTGTTGGCCACAAGAGAAGCACCTAGTGCCTCTACCAAAACCACCACCACCCTGAAAAGCACTAGACTACTAGAAACTACCCCTGCTTGCTACGAACTGAGTGCTCTGAGCGGGTCGATCAACACGATCCTATCTAGCACGCTGCTAATTCTGGTTCTTATTTTGAAATCTGTTACCCTGCTATGGTTGTAAGTTCTTCAGTTTGGACTAAGAGTATTGTTGCTGCTGTCCACCCTTTGAGGGTGCATGAGATCTTGATGCCTGAGTATGTCCACCATGCAATCCAAAACCTGAAGAAGGTGCACTGCCAATATGCACACCTGTATGCCCACCGAGTGCCATAGCTAAATTCTCCTCCACTAACCAGGCTTTCTCCACTGCCACCTTCATAGACTTAGGTTTGAATACATGAACCCCTCCACTGATCTGGGCATTTAGGCCCCTGATAAAATGTTGTACCAACATAGCCTCGTCATCTCCGATACCCGCATACTACTTGAGCTCATAAAATCTACGCTCATACTACTCAACTGACATGGCCATCTACCACAGCTCATGGAACTCATCTGTGCAATGCTACCTCTAATGATCAGATAGGAAACGAGCTCTAAATCTCTCTAAGAATAACTCCCAAGAAATAGTCCTAATGTCCAAATGCAGCTTTTGCTCCTCTAACTGCCACCAAGTCAAAGCAAACCCTTGGAGATGCAAAATAGCACATCTGGCTTTGGTGTTGCTGCCATAAGGATGCATGGAGAAACACCTGCCTATATCTAATAACCAAGTCTCCTCCTCTAGACCACTACCAGCTTCATCAAAGGTGGGAGGGCGTGCCCTCAGAAGATCTCTCATATGGCTGGCTAGTGTGGCCTCCTGCTCAATTGTCAACTCTCTCCACCTAGGTGATCCCTCTCTTTCCCTAGGCTCCAGCTGATCTACCTCCTGACCCCCTCTAGGCTTCTCACCCTCCTGTCTAGGGCCTAAACAGGCAAGGGCCTCCTCAAGTAGCTATCTCAACTAGTCTCCCTCAGGCTGACCCTGACCTTCCATGTTCAGACCCTCACCTTCATGAGCACTCTCATGAGGAGAACTGGGAGGAGGTGTGCTGCCACCACCTCTCCCACGACCCCTACCTCTGCCATGACCTTGACCCCTACCTCTAGGCATCTACCTACGGCACCAAAAGATGATTTATTACATTTAGAAAAGGATACAATTGGGATGAAGTTAATCTACAAAGTTTAAGCACTAGGTCACATAATGGGCTCAATTGTAACCAGAGTACCCAGTGTTTAAACTTGGCTTTGATACCAAATGTGATGCCCCATCATGCAACCCTAGAGTGTTAGACTAACAAGAGACAATATTACAGAATTTTTTTTTTTGAAACAAGGAAATGCATTACACATTAAATATAACTGCACTAATAACAACATTAAATGAAATGAACAGCTAACACTTCTAGGGAACATAACTGCATCAGATAAAATTATAACCATACAAGTGATACGCATCACAATAGAAGAATATTACATTATATATTTGCTGAGATAAATCATTACAAGGTTCCATACAAGGTTACAAGGCCGATTATATCAGTTTACAAATTAATACAATTGTGAATGTATACAACAACTCTGAAAGTGTAGGACAAAACTAAAACTAGAACACTTCGGCATAGATCTCGAACCATGACATCCAAGAAGACCAATGGATAGCTCTACCACCCAACCATGTGGAACCCTAAGGTCCACCCCTTCAAGCTAGAAGATAACAATGAGGATTCCACTAAGTCAAAATGTTGCAACAATAAGTATAACCAAATAGATACAGACTTGTCACAAACCAACCTTATTAACAAGACTGCACAAGACAAGGCAGCACTCCAAAGGCAACAATGAAAGATAGAGAGGGAAGTAGCTAAGTTGTAGTGAGGAGAGTGTCATCGCATGGTCCTAACATGGGTTATCTAGGCTATCTCTCACTAGAAGCCGGCCCCCATCTATGGTTATCCTGGTGACCCCTCTCTGGCACTGGCCCCATAGGGTGACACATGAGGAGCTGACACATCCCCTCATGGGGACGAGGAGGTTGACCTTTCCAACCAGACCTTCTCATCCCATCCTTAGCCTATAAGAGCACTTAAGGCATGGGTGAGGCATCATGCTTATCTTGTTATGTGGATTACTCCCGACCCACCTAGATATATTATTAAATTATCACTTGATTACAACTTCCATGGGGTTATCCAAGTAGCCACTTTGGGCACTGGCCCACCATGGAAGCCACTCTCTTACGTACAACAAGCAATCCCTAGCCATAACATGCATAGACAAGGGACTAGAAGTCATCTATCATAAACAATCCAATGCATAGCCCATTTCAAATTTCAACCTCATCATTTAAAACTTCCCTTATCCACTTCCAAGTTTCACATCAGTAAGTCATGACAAAAAAATAGATTGAAGCCAAAAGTAGCCTAACCTCTGGAGTCGGCAGATAGAACACAATACCCCTTTTACATAAGTTCGTCTTCCAAAATGGGGACAATGATTTAAACGACTAAGACATTCCTTGAAACCATATGGCTCAGGGCCAAAGAAAACATAATAAACAAATAACATCCTTACCACTTGACACTGACAACAAAAGACATGACTTCAACAAAATCATATTTAAAAATCAACTCGACATATCACCAATGGATGTTATCAATCAGCAACCATTGTAAGATTTTTACTCTCTTTAACAAAATAACATAAAATAATACCCCTAGTATTTACAAAACATCATCATAAAATAACTCTATTCACACTAAAACTCTGATTTATTATTGCTTACTAAATCAATGTATCACAGGGAAAACATTTAACAAATTTATATTTAATTAGATAGAATGCCCATAACTAATTTAACTCAAAGTATCTAATAGATATTGTAACACCAACATTACCATACTAACCTATTAATACTTCTTATTTAATTCATTTAACAATCTTACATCTACCAATTCTATTCTATTCTAATAAGGTAATTACTTTAAAGAATAAAATATTACAATTCTATCTTAACAAATATATGAGCTATACTAATACTTTAGACCAACGAATAATAAAGATCATACTTAATTTAATGCTGCCAATAAACAAGTTTTATACTAACCATTAGGATCAAGAGATGTAGCCAGTTATTCTAATCTAACTTCCTACAAAAATGGAGTTTATTACCTTTTCTTTCTACTAAAATTGAGACTAAATATGTATTTAAATAATACTAATTTGGATACACTCAACATTCATTCCTAACACAAAGCCTATTATCCAGTAAAAAAAATAATTTACATAAATAAATAGTTGCCATTCCTTATCGTTGATGCTAATGTCATCAGGTAACAGGAAGTTGTAATTGGAATTAATCTAATAGAATTTACTAATGCTTCCATATTTCTAAAAGAAAAACTCTAGACAAACGATTACTGGTAGAGTTATAAAAGAAAGACATTTTAGTTAAAAGTTTATGCACCAAAAGAATTGAGTTGATGAAATCAAAAGTGTGCAGATTCAATGAAGAATTGGATTGAAGATTTCAATAGGTTTCTAGGCAATGGGACGTCTGCAGAAGAAGAGGACATGCATGGAAAAAGTAGAGGCTGCTAAAAGACATGAGGCACGGCCGCACTCAAGCAAAGATTTCAATGAATGCCTCAGGCTCTGGTAGAAACGCCATATGAGGCCTCTAACAAAAAAAAAGATGGAGCTTTCAAAGGTTTATCCCCACACCCATGAGAGCAGTCTTAAGACTAGATTTTCTGGTAAGAGTCTAATAATTAAAAGAGTTGGATACGGTTGCACCGTGAAGTTTGGAGAAGAGAGAATATTTGTTTAAGTTTCCTCTAGTTCAGATGAAAACTACACACAGATACAAGGTTTCAGCATTGGGCAACATAAGGAAGTTGGAACTCGAGTGAGAGCCGATACCAAACAGAGCATCGTTACAAAAGGCCATGATGGGCAGCACATCTAGCAGAGGTAAATTCATAAAGTTTTCAAAGGGCCTCAGAAACTTCCAATGGCATACGACATGAAAGGTGGGGAAAACTTTGGGTTAAGATCCAAAATTAAGGAAGGGAAGAATTACAAGGTGAAATTCACCCCACGCATTATAGCAAGAAACAATACATATGGCGACCTCCATAATTTGACTGAGGTAAATTATAGATTAAAAAATTCCATTTTGGTTTAATCGATTTCAGATTAAAAGTAGAAGAGCTTCATTACAAGGCACAGTTCTGAAAAGCTAAAGCTAGGTGAGGCCGCACTACAATACTGAGAACAGCCAAGGACGGAATGGGTCCATAAACTAGTAAATGGTTCATATGGGTCAATTTCTTTTAATTCAGGTCACTTTTAATGGTTACAGTTGATTGGGCTCTAAGATTACAAGAAGGATTTTGACATAGAATAAACCAGAAGAGAAATAAACTTGGAAATAATTACAGAGGTTATAACATTAACAACCCTCAAGGTGCAATTCCCAACATGGGAGCGTGGTCAAGGCAACTACACTTGAACATAGAGCACATAATGATCATGCCAAAAGAAATAAGATTTAAATTCCAAGCTATGGAAATGCAAATTTTCACACACAGAGAACATAGGGTGATTGTGCTAAAATAAGATTTAAATTCTAAGCTACAGAAATGCAAAATTTCACAGAGAGACAACATCACATACTCGAATTTCAGTCCCACTTCAGATCTTCTCCATTTCCTGTAACCAATTCTTTGTTTTTCCCCAATTTCTATCCTTTCTTTCTCTCCAACAACCCCCTCCTCAAATATGGCTACTCTCATAAATTACCACAATCATGCATCTGTTACTCAGAATCCCCACTCCCTGAGAAATTTTAAAATTTTACTAATAATAGAGATTTCCCCAAATCTTGCAAATTCACATTCGACAACTCATAGCATTAATTTATTACCTAATATTATTATTTACCATCTATATATATTTATTAACCATGAAAAACTCTAGATGCTTTAAAAAAAATTAATTTATTCAAAAATGAATTTTACTTAAGCAATATTCTAAACTATACGACTACTCAGAATACTATTAGATTTAACATATAGATAGCATTATCATTATAATAATAGTTCGTTAAGGTATTACCAAAAGAACACATAGACATAACTTAAACAAACTCAACAATGCTCCACAACACGTGACGACCAACAACATGAAGTGAGGATCAAACATCACATCACGACACATGACCACAATAGAAGACTAGGACTGACCTAGCGGAATAAACCTCGTGTTATCTCCCATCACCGATACCCATTGGTGCAAGAGCCCGCTCAAACCTGCTATATCAGGTAGAGTCAAGGCTCGGTACCTACAGCCTGCATCAGAACAATAGGTTGTATATGATCAAATGCATATATGTCAACACACACAAAGTCAGAGAATCATGCCGTAGTAGAGTGCTCGAAGCGAGAAATACTACACCGTCCCTGCTCTTGAGACAAGACTATAACCACTTTTATTTGAATTCATATATCAACAAATCAAATAAAACATGATAATATTAAACCATTACTAATCATGTCAAACTCATCATAACTGGAATAATAATAATGTCCTCATAAACTCATAACACATGTCAAAACTATATCAGTTGAATCATAGTCCATCATGATCAAAATAAACATAAACCATAAGCCTACTAACCCAAATGTCTCATAACCGTCTAAAAGCAATGGAAGAACTAACAACTGTCTCAGACTGACAAAGAGCAATGCAAAACTACCAACTATCACAAGCCAAAAAGAGGGGGCATTATAGAAACGGCCTCAGAAGTCACTGATTCTGAATTCAAAATAATCTTCCTTACCACTGCAGTTAATTATTCTACCATTGCTTTATAATGATCCTTCATCTCTTTTTCTTTGTCAAACTTCTGAATCAAAATATCCATTGCTGACTGCATGTTAGTCTTTGCACTTTCATGAGTTATTTTTTTGAGCTTAACCCTAGAAATAGAGTAATCATTCATACTAAAATTTTCTATGGTTGCATCCTGTGGGGGCCTTGCAATCTCCAGAAATTTGTACCCTTTGTCTCCCAGCATTCTCGAAAGAATTTTTGGCTTCTTTGTGGTCTTAGCCTTAGCAGGCACTAGCTTACTAAAATCAAAGTCATCTGGAGAGATGGCTTGTTTCTTTCTTTTAGGTGTATATGCTGATAACCATGGAGGAAGCACATAAGTACTCACATTAGGGTCTGTTTCCATTATTGGTGTTACTAGAACTGCATTGGCATTGGAAGTAGAAACAATAGGTGGAGTATGACTAAACACTACATCTGACACATTCACATTAGAAACTTGTTCAAAACCCATTACAAAGTGATCAAATATCGAAGGATCTCCAATATCAAAAGATGAGGAGGACAGACTAGGAATAGACTCAGAAGAATGAAGAACATCATCAAAAGCAGTTTGAGGATTATCAAAAATTATTTTTGAAGGTGATGGAAATTTAGAAAAGGGGATGTCAATGGGTGAAACAGACAGAGGAACTAAAACAGGTATGTCAGACAAAGGAGAAGAGACTCCCATTTCCTGTTGTACATTCTCTTGTGGAGACAAAACTTCATCTCCTTGTCCTTCTATCGATCTATTTTCAACCTCCATTTCCTCGGTAGCTGGTTCATCAGTATTCTATATCTCAATTTCTATATCTTCTACCTCAGATTCTTTCTCTACAGTCTTTGACATCTTTTTCACAAATTTGATCCTGGGCTTATGTGGCTTGGAAGAAGAGGGAATGTCACTCTTGTTCTTTGTTCTATTCTCCACCTTCTTACCTATTTGTTCTTGGATTTCAGTCTCTGATCCCATAAGGAATTCTTTCAAAGCAATTCCCTTATCTGCTAACCACTTGTTGGTGTTAGCCAATATAGGTTCAAACCTTTTCCTTAGAGAAGTCAATTCTTTCTGAGACCATTGGATAGGAGAAAGAGGATAACTAGCAACATGTTCAATGTTATATCTAGAATCAATCAACTCTTCATCATTCACCAGGTCTTCAGGAATATTAGCTAATCCTAGATATTTAATTTGTTCCAGAGATAACCTGCTATAGTCCAATTTTTTGATATCTTCTTCTGTCCTCAAGTCCACCCAAACGTCTTCAACCATTGGTTCATGAAACTAGGTCTTCCTCTTGATCTTGTCTTTCACACCCCTATAATCAAACCTTGGTATTCATTTGAATTGTTTCATGGTTACTAGCTGCATTTCAATTTCCATGGCTCTAGCCTTTGCAACAGTTGATACTGAAAACCTGCCAATTTCAACTAGAAATCTGAATCCTGGTTTCTTGAGCTCCATTTTCTTATTATGTACGACAATCATTTGTCTACATAATTCCATTAGAACAAGTTTGTCTGAAGGAAACCTTGGCAACATATAAGGATAACCTTGGAAAAAGCCAACCCTTAAATATGAGAAAGTAGGAAATTGTAAGAACATGCATCCATAATCATTCGCCACTGACCAAGCTTCATCTGAAACTCTTCTTTGCTCTAGCTGAGGATCAAAGAGACACAAGAACACTTCAAAGAAAGCATCATTTACCCTCCTAAAGTGGTGGATAGAACCTTTCAATGTCAGTTGAGAATAGTACTGATATACATGAACCACTCTCCTATCTCCTGTTGTTGTCAAACCTGGAAAGATCCTCATGGAGGCTGCTATATACACAAGGTAAGAAGTCATATAGAATTTAAAAGTAGTGGATACCTTAGTCAATTGCTTGTGTAGAGGATTGCTGATTTGCTCACCCCAAAAGATGGCATGTTTTCCTTGAAGTATAACCTTGATAAAAGGGTACATCCATTCATGAAAAAGTGACGAAGAGGCTAGCCCCCTTATCCTACTAAGAAGAGTTATGAGATCACCAACTTCTTCGATAAAATCACTTCTGGGAAAACTCCTCGGCCACCTGGATAAGTTTGACCTTGAAGTCTTAAGCCATTTAGTGTTAATTATCTTCTTAGCCTTCTCAGAATTTTTGTCATATTCTCTTTGAGCTTCAACAAAATCTAGTTTTATAACTTCTGTAACAACAGGACACATGAAAACTTTATCAATGAATTCTGGATCCAATCTGATTATCACATTGCCATTTGTATCCACCACTACCCTAGTGTCTCTGTTGTAGAACTGAGTGCATTGAAGAACAAACTCAGTATTATGAGCTGCCACCGGGAAAGATGACACCAAATGAATGTTGCTATCAACAATCTTCTTCATTACAGAACTAGGGTTATTAGACTTGGTTCTTTCCACAAACTCAGCCATGTCCACATGGCCAATTTCTGTATCACGAATGTCATCAATATTGGAAGTAACTGAGGTGATTGGAAAAACACTCTGATACTTATACTTCATTGCTTTTGACTTCTTTGGAGACAACTCAGTCATCTAAAAAAGCTAACACTAGAAGGATGTCGACGAAGAGAGGAAATCTGTAGAAGAAACTATAACAAAAATCCATGATCATGCAATTAGGGGAAACACTGGTAATCTGGGAAAATTGCATTTTGATGATCACGACTATGGGGATACGCTTAAAAGGACTAGAGCGCAAGCAAGTCAAAAAATGGAGGAAAGCGGGATCAGGAAAGCAAAGTTGAAAATCTCTTAGAGTTAGAAAATTGAGAGAGAAAATGCATGGGTGGAAAAATTTACTGCCCTTGCATTTGAGGGATGTTTTGCAAGTGTCAGGGCAGCAAATTTTGCCGACCTCGCATGTGGGTTGAAATACAAGTGTATTGGCGGTAATTTTAACCGCTTTTGCATGTGGAACAAGTTCTTTATGTTCGAGCGGCAAATTTTGCCGACATCGCATGAGAGGTATGTTACATAGTGTTCAAGCGGGAAATTTTGCCAACTTCGCATATGGGAGAATTACAAGTTACATGTAGGGTCAACAGATTTTGCCGCTATAACATGTAACTTGACTGTGTTTGGTGTTCAATCACCAAAATCTACCGACGGTGCATATCACCTCTTCAAAACCTTCGTGTAAGGGTGGTGATTTTAACTGTTGGTAATTTTTCTCGAATCGGCAGAGGGTTTGCCAGTTCTAATGCACAGGCAGATTCGGCCAACAAATACAGGAGGTTGCGTGAGCTACCTCCCCTTCACTTCTGGTTCTGCCACACCAAGGGGGGTATCCCTGTTAGCTAAAGATTTGACACTTTGACTCACCCAATGACAGAAAGATTTAGCTTTTCAGAACAAGCAGAATACTCTCATGTGTGGACCAAGATTTGTGTGATAAATCACAAGGTTGGCAATGTTCTTGGACATATTTGTCTGGTCAGGTATGAGAGTATGCAGGGGTTCCTAATCCTACTCCTACAACTAACAGGTTGAAATTATGGAATGGTTTGAAATTATGGTTTGGATGCAAGACAGGGGTTTTGGATCATAACTTCACAAGAACAGACCAGTGTCTATCTCAGGGCAAGGAGTCAACTAGATGTATACATAAGAATGGCTTGCAACTGGCATTCAAGTTTCAAGGGGTTAGATTGATGCTTGCCTTACAAACATCTCCCAAGAATGGGTATTTAACCGTCTCTGCTTATGGATATCCCAGCTGACATACAATCTCCTCCACACTCAACCTAAAACGATTTAATCCACTCCTTGAATGGAAGTTAGAGATTAAGCATGCAATACATAAATCTGTATTCTAGAATTTGAGAAACCCTTAGCAACCAAATTCAGAAGAAGAAATGCATACAACAATTGGAGACAGACAGCAAAACACATGCAAGAAGCATTTTTCATATAACATTAACACTGAAACTGAACATATGTGCAAGATACAACCCATATGCAACACATAAACTCCACAGAGATAAAACAGATAGGAAATGCTCTGTATTTCATTATTTTTCCCCCAAAATTGCCCAAGTCTTCCACCACCAAAAAGAGTGACACAGTTTGGCCTTTATACCAAGACTGTAAACTTAGCAAAATTAATTACAAGGCAAATAAAAAATTCACCAGATACAATGCATGATCTGAATGGCACTCAAAATTGAATGCGGCAGAGGGACAAAGAGGAAGGAGCAGGTAGGTTCAGGATTTGCATCGCTGCCTGAAGATTTTCTTTTAAATCTAGTAGTTCATCTGTCATTTCATCCATCGACGCATCTGAAAAATGCCATTAATGCTCAACTACCCACAACCATTGCAGTTTCGCTTGTCTATGAAGCTTTTCCCGCACAAATTGGTGCAAACACACAGAAAGTCCTTCCTTCGTCAAGCATTCAAAAAAGGGCCGTCGATCTCCCCCCATCGCCGAGATCCAACGGTTCAAAAACCTGTAGAAAAGCCAAGAGCCAATGATATTGCGCCACGTAGGTAGCTTTTTCCTCTATCGCTGACTTTTCCATTCACTATTTTGCCATTTTGCCCTTATATATGCAAGAACGGATGCATATACAATCGCCACTGTTCACCCTTCAAAAATCCCTTGTATATGCAAAATGCATATACATCTGTTTGATATACAAGGCGGACCCCAAACCTATTTAGAACAAATTGAAATTCAATTTGGGTCTAGCTTGTATCCTCTTTTCCTGCATATTTCCTTGTATATGTGCATGTACATTTGCCTCATACATACAAGGCGGATTTCAAATTTTAATGAGGCATGCTGAAGTTGCTTTGAAATCCGGCTTGCATCTTAACCCTTGTATCTTTCGAATGTACATTAGCACATACAAGCGCCCAATATACGTGCTGCAGACCTGAAACATTATTCACTGCATTTGATTTTCAATCAGGTTCGGAATGTATATTTCTTCATTGTATATTGGCTTGTATGTGCAAACATCCAAATGAATGCACATACAATTGGTGGGCCCCATCATTTGTGTCTCCCCTACGGCACTGTAGCAAATGTATATTTGCACCTTTGTATGTGCCAATATACAAACACAAATATACAAACCCTCATATACAACTGCAGAATATGTGATGAAATATTCCAGGAATGCATCTAAACGCAAGCATACATTCGCTCCTGCTTATACAAATAAGGAATCTTTCCTTGAATATGCCTGTAATGTATCTTTTCTCTTGTACATAACCATTGTATGTTTGAACATACAAACCAAATATACATGCAACTTGATATACAAATAGGGAATATTCTTGGGAATCTGTGAAAGATTCCCCTTTGTATATTGCACATTTTAAAGCCCAATATGCATTTAAAATGCATATAATTGATTTTTTCAAAGGTCAATGGAGATTTTGCACCCACCAATGCACATTTTGACCTATATGTATATACAAACACCTTTGTATATACAAAGACACTTGCACCTTAACTGATTTTTTGCATTTCTTCAACTACAGAGGCCGGAAGTGTTAGAGTTTTTTAGATTTTTGGGAAGGTGCTTGCATATTTAAATGCTTGAAACCTAAATATTTATGCAGGCACCACCACCGCCCTTGCACGAGGGTTATCAAGACACAAGGCACAAGTATCGGTCGATGATTTTTGCTGACGATGCTCACAAGTTTACAAACGGAACCTATTCAAAAAAAAACAAAAAACTAACACTTAAAACCTATTCAGGAACCTCGACAAAGCACATGAAAGACTAGGATTCAGTATAAAAGAATAAGCCATTTTAAAACGATGATAACAAATAGAAACACAACGCTTTACGAAGTTTTTTCAAAAGCTTGATAAACAAACGATAAATTCAAAACAATAAAGTTACAAAATAATCACTTTAAAGGATCAATGAAACCCTATTCTAAAATAGAAATTGAAAACAAAAAATAACAACCTACCTCTAACAATAAGCCGAAACCCTAAGCACGACCTTGGTGACCCAAAATTCATCCAAATCTGGAATCAACGCGATCGAGCAATCTTAGGAAGGTCTCAAGAGTCGATTGGAAGGTTTAGGGAAACAAAAATAAAAAAATAAAATGAGTTTACACATTAAAAAGGTTTAAAAGACAAGATCTTAAAGCCAGCATGAGTGGCAATAAATGCCACTAAAGTTTGTGATTCGCAAGATCCTACTCGGGCGGTGAAAATTGCTGACACAACATGTGTTATCCACATTGCAACAGCGGTAAAAATTACCGTCTTTGCATATTACCTTCAATGAAGAACATGTAACAGCGGCGAAAATCACTGCTCGGACATGTTTAAATCAAAAACAAGACTAACATGCAAAAGTGGCATTTTTGGCCGACTTAACACAAAAATAGAAAAGTATGCAAGAGCGGTAGTTTTGACCGCTATTGCACATGGAGTTTCAAAAACTTACTAACACCCTAAAATGATCAAAATTGATATTTTGATCAATTTGCAACCTAATCAATTTGCACGAATTTCAAGGAATTGACTTAAGGGAATGTCACAAACTATTCTAGGATGTCAAATGACTTCGCACAAGGCCAAGAGTACTCGTCTCGATTTGTGAACTTAGAGTGTAGGCTATGAAACCGATAAGCTTCATAGGGGTTGTCTACAAAAATGAGCGTAGCTGATTTTGAGAACAAAGTTCTAATGCACAAAAGGTATGATGTGACCTTAGATGCAAAGGTTAATGCAAAAAGCCATTCCAACATACACATGATATGAATATTAGCTGGAATGATTACATGGATTTGATACAAATGCAAGATAAAAATGATGACACACACAAGCAAGCAAGCATGCACAAATGATACAAAAATAAGCAAGGTATTGCCTCTATCACGCTGTAAACCAATGATTGATTGATTGATGATTGATTTGATTGATGATTGTGTCTAATTTCAGAAAATGAAACATGACGTATAAGATGCATGGTTTGGTTTCGACGATGCAACATCCTATATAAGAAAATTGATTGATTGATTGATACTAATGGTGTTGGCCATGCGAATCAACACCAATATTTGATTAATTGATTAATTTGGTTTATGTCAACATTAGGATCGAGACCATTGATGTAATTGGATGATTTGACAAGATTTATTAACTTGATTGGTATGGATTAATGATGACTTGCATTTGGATCATTGGATTGATTTGATTTTGATTTAAAGAAGAATTTGTTTGGTGAATTGATTGGAGAATTGATTAATTGAGTTGGTGGATTGATTTGATTGAAGAATTGAGTTTGATTGAATGATTTGATATAATTGAATTGATGATCGGATGAATTGAATTGAAGAAGTGATTTGAAGAATTGATTTGACTTGATGACGTGATTGGATGATTGATTTAAAGAAGTGATTTGATTTGAGGATTTGAATTGAAATGATTTATTTGATTTGATGAGTTGAATTGAGTGATTTGGTTTGAAGAATTGATTGGATTGAATTGATTTGATTGGAAGAATTGATGGATTGATGATAACATGATTTGATTTTGATTGATGTGATTTAAGAATTGATTTTATTGCTTAGATTTTTTTTGGATATTTGA
The DNA here is from genome assembly GCA_027924645.1 of Cunninghamia lanceolata. Classification (NCBI taxonomy): domain Eukaryota; kingdom Viridiplantae; phylum Streptophyta; class Pinopsida; order Cupressales; family Cupressaceae; genus Cunninghamia; species Cunninghamia lanceolata. Next base: position 1,596,375 of record BSBN01001135.1, on the reverse strand, counting down.
TTTTTTTGTATTTTTGAAATGCTTGATTTTTTGTATTTTTGAAATGTTATTGATTTTTTTTTGCATTTTGAATGTTTTAATTTTTTTTGGATTTTTGAAATGTTTTAATTTTTTTGGATTTTTGAAAAGTTTTAATTTTTTTGGATTTTTTAAATGTTTTATTTTTTTTTGGATTTTGAATGTTTCAATTTTTTATGTTTTTTAAATGTTTTGGGGAATGGCATTGGATGACAATTTAGGTAGACTTTGCACTAGATACCAATGACAAGGGGAAACCAAGTCTAGGTGCAAGAAGGTATGTGGGATGAATGGATAAAAGGATGGGCAAAGTGCAATGAATGGATGTATGCATAAGAGAACAAGGATGTGATCTCCAAAGGCTATGTCGCATAGGAACCACATGCAGGCCATTCTAGGTGTAATGCTTAGGATTTGACATGACAAGGCTTATGATAAAAGGGATGATAAGATGGTTTGGTTTGGAAAGAATATAGGTATATCAAGAGATATCCAAAGCATTTGTCAACATTTTGCCCCCATATTGATGCAGGAGCATCCGGAAGAATTCAAAACAGTTGAGATAGTTGACAATGAGTTGCAGAATATTGAGATGGTGACCTAGGGAGATACCGCATTTTATCCCATCTGAGTATAAGAGTTTGCGGAGCTAGACTTAACATCTAGACATAGGAAGCTATAACATATCAAGAATTTAGATCTTTTGGCTTTGATTCCAGAAAGATATCACTATCAGAAGATTGATTGTTGTTGCACGTTTGACAGAGCAGAGCCGACTATGTTCTGTAAAGTCTAATTGGCTTCTGGAGCAAATCTGTGACTTGCGGAGAAATAAGGAGCATTGTTTAATGAAGTTTAGGACTTGGCTGACCTTCAGTGAGATTCACACAAAGTTCTATGCATTTGTGGAGCAATGCCTTATGTTTAGGCCCGACCTATTTTGTGTACACGTTACCTGACTAGCCGTTGCAATTAGGCTGACTTGATAATGGTTTGAAAGATTACGAAGGATATAAATAAGAGGTAAAGGATTATTTCTAAGGAGGTGATCGATGGCACAAAGATATGAAGAAAGATCCTAAGTGTTTTGATCTGAAAGAGAAGTAGAATTGAAGTGGAGAGTAGAATAGAGAGCAGAGTAAGTTGCAGAGCAGAGATCTGGGAAGCAGGCGAAGGAGATCATGAAAGAGTGTTGTTGTATGAATTATTTGTAATCCTTGGGCTATGTCCTAGCATCTGTAAAGCCCTTGAGGTGTGTGTAATTAGATTTGAAGTTATAATATATAAAAGGATGAGATTTGAAGGCTAGGTTTTTTCCCTGTTAGGGTTTTCCCATGATACATCTTGTGTTATGTGTTCATGAATATCTTTTACCTTTCTGTTGATTAGCTATTAGCTTCTGTTGCATATCCATTATGATCATGTTGTTAGTTGATTAAGGCTGCAAGGTTGGACAATCCCTCACCGGACCCTCCTACCTTGACTGCATCAAGTGGTATTAGAGCAAGTTTCAAAATTGCTGGGCTGGTTGCAAATCTGTTAGATGGTGGCGAATCTAATTAAGTGTTGTACGAAACCCTAGAAGTAACAAGTGTCATCATTGAAGAAAGATCAAGGCAAGGAATATTTAGTAAGATTTTCAAATTTAGTTGTTTATCTAATTTGTTTCAGGTGGGGAAGATTGGAAAGAGGATGAAGAAAGAAAATGAAACCCTAATGTGCAAAAGAGATATATTGGAAGAAGAATTATGCAAAATTAAAAGATGTAATTTAGAGTTATTGGAAAGGACGAAAGAACTAGGAGAAGATAAGTATGAAGCTCTTGAAGAAGAACTCAATGATACAATGAGGAATGAAGAACTAGAAGCAGAGCTGTAGTTGTTTGAAGATGTTGGAAAGAGATTTGTAGAATTGGAAGGTTTCAAACTGTTTGGGAAGGTGGAAAAGAGGAACAGAGATCTTGAAGAAAGTTTGGAAGAATTAAAAAAGGAGAACAGTCTATAGAAGAAGGAGATATCTAAATCAAAGGAGCAGATGGATCAGTTGGAACAATCACTTGTAACTTGTAGAGAAGAGAATGAAAAATCTAAGATCTAAGCCTAAATTTTGTGATGTTTCTTGTGATACTAATGATTTTTGTGATGATATAGAAGCTTCTTTAGAAAATGGAATCAAAAATGACAATGTAACTGGACTTGTAGTTGTTGGTGATGGTATTGGTTTCAAAATTATGCAGAGAATGGGGTATGAAGGAAAAGGATTCAGAAAGCAACAACAAGGAATTACAGAACCTATTGAACCAGTAATCAGATCAACAAGTGAAGGCCTTGGATATGACAGAGGTAAGGATGTTATGGCAAATTCAAACAAATCAAATCAGGGGAGAAGAGGTATGTATTGTTCACATTGTAATAGACATGGACATGAGAAGGAATTGTGTTGGGATCTATATCCTTGTAAGTTTTGTGAATTAAGGAATCATTCTGAAAAGATGTGTTGGAATAAAATGAGAAGAAGAAAGCCTATGAACAGATTATATGTAGATGAACTATGGATGGATTGATGGAGCAAGATGGAAACATGTTACTTATATGTTCAGAAGACTGTATAGATGGAAGCATTCATATGTTGGAAGAAAAGAAGGATCAGGATACAGAGACAGAAGACCTTATGCAGAGTAGAACAAGAACAGTTATTCAAACTACATAAGGAGAAATGACAGGAGTCATATTTCTTATCACGGTGCAGGATACAGAAGAAATGAAAGAGGATTTGATAGAAGACCACTCAGAAGAACCTGTTTTCAAGTTTGGAGGAGAAAATAATCAAGCAGTGAAAGTCAACAAGAACCTGTTATTGGAGAGGCTAATGAAGGAGAAGCTGTACATAATTCAGAAATAGTTTGTGAGAAGAAGAAGAGCCTGTTGATATAGAGATAGTGTATGCAAAGGAGGAACTTTTTGAGACATCAGATTTGATAGAGAAACCAGAAGAAGGAGAAGCATTGATCTTGAGAAGAGTTATGTTATAGACTAATCACCAGACGAAGCAGTGCAAGAGAAAGTTTGTGTGTGGATAAGTGTAAAGCATAGCAGAGAAGAGAAGCAGAGAAAAAGGGAATGATAAGATATTGTATCGGAGGAGAAATTTTGTGTACTGGAGTAAAAGCAAATGTGGATAACGAAAGAGAGAAAAGTATTGAAGCAGTATATGCAGAGCAAAAAATGTAAGATTCTGAGGTGTGTGAGAGAAATTGTATCTGAGATCAGATTGGAAAGTGTTGCAGAAAAGTTGAGAAAGTGTATTGATTGGATCAGAAAGTAACTTGATTGTTCTGGAGGATGCATGAATTGATCTTGAGGCAACTTGCGAAGAAGACTTGCTCAGACTGCCGATCATTGAGGCAGTGCAAGGCTTGTAGGTAAACCGTCGAACCTAGACCATGACAAGACGAAGAATTTGAGGCATCTTGCAAGGAAGACTTGCTTAGACCACTGATCATGGAGGCAGTACAAGCCTTGCAAGTAGAACGTCGAACCTAGAAGAACCAGAGGTAGTTTTGCAAGGTGGACTTGAACAAACTGCCGACCTTGAGGTAGTTGCAAGTACCTGAAAATAGATCGCTGAACCTATTTGACTTTGACATAATACAGATCCAAGTGAAGAGGCTCACTTTTCAAATAACCTTGAGAGTCTGATGCAGGAGCATCCAGAAGAATTCAAAATAGTTGACAATGAGTTGTGGAATATTGAGATGGTGACCTAGGGAGATATCACATTTTACCGCATCTGAGTATAAGAGGTTGCAGAGTTGGACTTAACATCTAGACATAGGAAGCTACAACATATCAAGAATTTAGATCATTTGGATTTGATTCCGGAAAGATATCACTATTAGAAGATTGATTGTTGTTGCACATTTGACAAAGCAGATCCGACTGTGTTCTATAAAGTCTAATCGACTCGCAGAGCAAATCCATGACTTACCTATCAAAAAGGAGCATTGTTCGATGAAGTTTAGGACATGTTCAACCTTCAGTGAGATCTGCATGAAGTTCTATGCATTTGTGGAGCAGTGCCTTATGTTTAGGCTCGACCTATTTTGTGTACATGTTACCTGACTAGTCGTTGCAATTAGGCTGACTTGAAAAAGAAAGATTGTCAAGGATTGTTTCTAAGGGGGTGATTGATGGCACAAAGTGATGAAGAAAGATCCTAAGTGTTTTGATCTGAAAGAGAAGCAAAATTGAAGTGGAAAGCATAACAGAGAGCAGAGTAAGTTGCAGAGTAGAGATTTGAGAAGCAGGCGAAGGAGATCATGAAAGAATGTTGTTGTATGAATTATTTGTAATCCTTGGGCTACGGTCTAGTGTCTGTAAAGCCCTTGATGCCTGTGTAATTTGATTTGAAGTTATAATATATAAAAGGATGAGATTTGAAGGTTGGGTTTTTTCCCTATTAGGGTTTTCCCATGATACATCTTGTGTTATGTGTTCATGAATATCTTTTATCTTTCTATTGATTAGTTGTTAGCTTCCATTGCATATCCATTATGATCATGTTGTTGGTTGATTAAGTCTGCAAGGTTGGACAATCCCTCTCCAGACCCTTCTACCTTGACTACATCACATATATTTATCAAGATCAAAAGAGGAAGTGAGGATGAATGGACTCAATAGGATAGGAATATTGGTATAATGGTGGTAAATGATAGGTGGGAAAAGATAGTTTGGATGAGACAACGTGCCCCCAAGTATAAGTGACATAGAAGATCAACCTACATATGATGCATGTTTGTTGGGTTTTCATCATGGTACTTATCCAAGGTGCCACCAAGGGTGGTTTTCACTATTGGATGAAGGGATTTCTCTTTACTATTTTGATTTTTTTTTTTTGAATGGGATATGTGGATATGAAAAGGAGAGACTCAAGTGTCTAGTTCCATGAAAAGTGATAGTCCCATTAGAGATGGATGTCGTTACATGGACCATGTCAGATCTCATTAAGCTCATCGATGTTGGTAAGTGGATTTCATGAGAGTGAGATGGAGTAGGTAGATAGTGGATTATGATGTGGAGTATGCATGGAAAGATAGTGGATTATGATGTGGAATATGCATGGAAAGATAGTGGATTATGATGTGGATTTATGTAGGATTTATGCAAAAGGATGGATGAAAGGTTTATCCAAAAGCATGGACCATAGGGATAGCATGGGTGAAATATGTAGGATAATGAATGAAAGATGGGGAGATAGAGGTATGGAAAGAAAACATGACCAATAGTTGCACACACTGTGATAAATATTGAATCTTTTGATTGGAAGGTGGTGTGGGAAGCAATGGACATGTTTGCTTAGGGGATGGTCAATTTAGGAATTTAGGTATCCACATAGACTTAAGATTTTTATGACTTTTGTTTTTCTTGTGGGATGAAGGAATTTGAGGTTTTTGAATGGAATGGAATTTTTGGATGGAAGAGGATGGTTGGGATTTTTGTGATGTAGATGCTTCTTTTGACTTGCTTTATTTTTGCTTAGGTACCCAAACCATTTTAGTTTTGGCCTTTTCTTTTGAAGGTATGGGCTTGGGTAGCTTTTTAGATGGATTTTTCTTTGACTTTTTGAATTGATGTCCTAAGGCATGAGGATCCTTAGGAGTTTTGGCTTTATGAGTAGAGGCATCCAAATGTTTATTTTTGCATCCCTTGGGTTTAGTTGAAGCTTCAAGATTAGACAATTCATGCATTTGTTGATCATGATTAGGATTGTTAAATTACTTATGGATGGAAGGATTAAGAGTGGATTTTTGGATAAATGGATAAGTGGATTGGATGATAGGGATATTAGGCATTGGGAGAAGTAGTGGTAAAGTGGATGGAGGAATATTAGGACTTGGAAGTAGTGGAGGTAAAGTGGATGGAGGGAGGTGTATGGTTGCATGCTTTTGACATTTGTAGGATAATGGAGGTGGAATGGCCACATATGTTTTGGGAATATGATGGGATTTATGATGGAAAGTGGTGGACTTAGGAGGAATGGAGGAAGTAGCAACATCTTGATATTATTTACCTTGGGTTGTATATCCAAGGCCATATGAGTGTGGAGGGACTTTGACATAGATTGGCTCCAAAATACCTTGTTCATGAAGGCCTAAGCCTTTACCTTGATAGTTCATTTTTTTGGAGTATGCGATGAACAATGGGACTAGGTGTGAGCCCGCATGGTTCTGTGTTGGCCTGGACTCGGGGTTTGCTCCCTTGAGGCCCTGGTTTAATTCCCGTCGAGCTTACTCGATGAGCGTGGCTTGCGGGTTATTGCACTCATCCCTAGAGGACTAGTCTCACCTCTGCTTGCCCCCTCCAGACCCCAACTTGGCATTCTATAAGCCCAAGGTAAGGTGGGGGGGTCACTGGGCAGATTCGCGGGGACACCTCTGAGTTAACAAAAATAATGGGACTAGGTGTGGTTTGGACACTAGGCTTGAGCTCATTATTTGATGGAGAAGGTGAGGTGGTGGATAAAGGTTGTTGCTTTCTTAAGGAGGAACATTCATGAATGAAGGTGGATAGTCTAAGGGGATATGATGGTGGATTTGAAATGGGATCGATGGTGGATGTGGAAGGATCATTAGGATCTTGATTATCATTATGTTCACTAAGATCCAAGTTATTGGTTTGATCTTCTATGTTTTCTTGGGAGGCATGTGTCTCAACATGACAAGTGGATGTTGCTGAATCATGGGGTGAGGGAGAAGTTTCTTTACTTTGAAGGAAGGCCATGAAACAGGGTGAATGCTTAAGTTGATCAACAAGACTTTCATTATGGAGTATGCAGATCTTGGGTCTCTTGCTCATGAATGGTTGTGGGAGTATGAATAGGATCAAGTTGCTCATGGATGGATTATTCATCATGAATATTGTCTTGATCATGGAAAAGATACATGTTATGAATAGGTTGAATGAAAGTGATTTGATCTTGATTAGAATGAGGGATTGATGTTTCCACATGTTTAGGATTATACCCTTGACATAACTCTTGACTTGCTTGAATGGAAGTGGAAGTGGAAGGCTGTTGGAGTGGCTTGACATGTTCCTGATAGTCAACAACATGAGGGCATGATGGAGTTTGACCTAGGCTCGTGGGGGGAGACTCTTCGATAGGCTCGAGGGGTTGTGGATTATGATGAGCCTAACTATTAGCATGTTTTATTCTAGTTTTATGCAAGTTGAAAGATATTCCCAAACACTATTTTAAGTATATCTCTATGTTATGTTATCCTTTATGATCATTATGCAGACTTGAACTTGGTTAATTAAGTATATGGAGATATGATTATAATAATGATGAAATTGTATGTTATATGTGGGATGTATGGATTATTGAGAATGTTTGTGTTGATTTTGGTTGTTAGTATTTTGTACATGTTCATGGACTAACCTTGTAGCTAAAAGAGAGAGGTCTGTCACCCACAGCAACTACAGGGTGTAGCAACAGCCCCAGCATTTCCAGGTGTAGAGCAAGGGAGATTCTAGCATTGACTAAGTGCAGTAACCATGGCCAAGGACACTCAATGGAGAGAATCACACATCATGATAGGTGATCAATAAAAGGGATTGGAAGCTTGGAGGACTCTGTTATAATTAGAAGACTAATGGGACCGATTCAATCGACCCATGTTCCCCTGTTTCAGTAGAGAGTTCTAGTTTTGTTAGAACACTTCCTTCCTTCTTTTCATGTCATTGTTGTTAGCATTCATTACTCTCTAGTTCATGTAGAGTGGTGTTTTTATGTTTTTAGTTAAGAAACCTATTTGAATAACTCCCCTGTACCTATATTATGGTTTGGTGGTTGAGATAGAAGTTAGTTAAGTTTAGTTTTGAATAGTTTTTGCTCTACCATGGATCTATCTATCTGAATCTTTTCTGGATTATGCATATAATGTTATTTGATTATGAGTTATGAATATTACAGTTGAGCCAGATTTTGTATGATTTGAAAAGATTGTGCAAATGTATGTTAGGATCAATATGATTGTGTTTATCTGAAAGAGTTAGATTTGAGTTTAAATAGTGAGGCAATCACCTGAGCAAGGGTCACTCAAGATAACTGACCTTCACTTTGATTCTTCTATGTTTTAATTGTTGTAGTAGTTAATTTATGAATACAAGATCTATTAGATTCTTAGAGTTGCTTAGTCCAATTAGTTTGTGATACACTGGAGGATAGGAACAGTTATCATTAACAAATAAGAATTTCATTCCTTAATATGTTGTTATAGTTTTACATTACAAAGTATCCATAGTAGTTGTAGCAGCATTACTTTCCGTTGTTAATAAGTAGTTTGATTTAGTAGATAAGTTATATAGTTTTGATCCCTGAAAGCACATATAGTGCAAGTGCCATCACAAGTCTACAAGCCCTGGTTGATAATTTGATGAGGTCTTTTCAAGAAGTTATAGTGGACTATTTAGTAGGAGATTCCTTTGAATCAAGTGATTACCACAAAAGTTTACCTAGCATTGTAAAGACACTACATTTTTGGCGCCGTTGTCGGGGACAAGCACTGAGTTGGATACCACTTACTTTTCGGCCCCCTATGTTTCTATATCTAGTGCCACATTGGACTGAGAGGAGGAGTATAGAGAGTGAGTAAGTAGAGGTCTCCAGGATGAATAGGTTATCACATAGTAATGGCTTCTATTTGGAGCAGGCTCAAGGAGTATACATTGTTACAAATCTCGGGGAGATCACCCTGTATTACAACCTACAACCTTAGTGGTTTGCTTGAGGTCAAGCAAAAGGATAGTTGGGGGGTGTGATGACCCTAATTATTAGCCTATTTTCTTCTAGTTTTATACAAGTTGAAAGACATTCCCATACATTGTTTTAAGTATATCTCTATGTTATGTTATCCTTTATGATCATTATGCAGACTTGAACTTGGTTAATTAAGTATATGGAGATATGATGAAATTGTATGTTATATGTGGGAATGTATGGATTATTGAGAATGTTTGTGTTGATTTTGGTTGTTAGTATTTGTACATGTTCATGGACTAACCTTGTAGCTAAAAGAGAGAGGTCTGTCACCCGCAACAACTACAGGGTGCAGCCCGTAACCACAACATTTCCAGGTGCAGAGTAGAGGAGATTCCAACATTGACTAAGTGCAGTAACCACGACCAAGGACACTCAATGGAGAGAATCACACATCATGATAGGTGATCAATAAAGGTGATTGGAAAATTGGAGGACTCTGTTATAATTAGAAGACTAATGGGACTGATTCAATCAACCCATGTTCCCCTGTTTCAGCAGAGAGTTCTAGTTTTGTTAGAACACTTCCTTCCTTCTTTTCCTATCATTGTTGTTAGCATTCATTACTCTCTAGTTCATGCATAGTGGTGCTTTTATGTTTTCAGTTAATAAACCTATTTGAATGACTCCCCGTACCTATATTATGGTTTGGTGGTTGAGATAGAAGTTAGTTAAGTTCAGTTTTGAATATTTTTTGCTCTACCACTGATCTAGCTATCTGAATCTTTTTTGGATTATGCATACAATGTTATTTGATCATGAGTTACAAATATTATAGTTGAGCCAACTTTTATGTGATTTGAAAGATTGTGCAAATGTATGTTAGGATCAATATGATTGTGTTTATTTGAAAGAGTTAGATTTGAGTTTAAACAGTGAGGTAGTCAAGGGTCACTCAGGATAATTGACCTTGACTTTATTTCTTATATGTTTTAATTGTTGTAGCAGTTAATTTATGAATACAAGATCCATTAGATTCTTAGAGTTGCTTAGTCTAATTAGTTTGTGATACTCCAGAGGATAGGAACAGTTGTCATTAAACAAATAAGAATTTCATTCCTTAATCTGTTGTTACAGTTTTGAATTACAAAGTATCCGTAGCAGTTGTAGTAGCATTACTTTCCCTTGTTAATAAGTAGCTTGATTTAGTAGATAAGTTATATAGTTTGATCCTAAAAGCACATATAGTGCAAGTGCCATCACAAGTCTACAAGCCCTGGTTGATAATTTGATGAGGTCTTTTCAAGAAGTTATAAGTGGACTGTTTAGTAGGAGATTCCTTTGAATTGAGTGATTACCACCAAGTTTACCTAGCATTGTAAAGACACTACATACTATATGAAGGGTTTGTAGGAATGGACATGGTGTATGAAGGTTCTTTGATATGGTCAAGGATAGGAATTTGATGACATTGCGATGATTGATTCCTTGATAATAGCCCTTGGATCACATCCTTTTAGGTGGATGGGTGGTAGAAGTTGAAGGCTTAGCATTTTGATTAGGTGGAAGGCTAATTGGATTGGATGGATTAGGACTAGGAGTGGATAGGTCCCATGGTGGGGGAATAAAAAGGGTTGTTGGATGGATTAGACTTAGGACTTTGACTTTGGTTGGATGGAGGGTCAAATGATTGAATGGATTGGTGGATTTGGATAACTCCATATGTTTACTTTTGTAATGTTTGAACTTAGGGTGTGGAGTTAATGGATGATTAGATGATGGTAAGGGTAGTGAATGGCTTGCATGGACTAGGTTGATGTCTCCCTTGTCAAAGGTGGCTTTAGGACTCAAAGGCATTTTATCTTGTTGAAAAGGGTGACTTGGGCTCACATGTTCTTGTTGTGATGTGGCATTGACATGGAAATAAGTGGGATAGGTTGAGGTAAGGTTGGATTCATAGGTGGATGGACTATGTTGGTATGAAGTGGAGGGGGATGACATGTAGGATTGAAGTGGAATTTGTTGAGATTGTGGTTGTGTTTGTTGGATTTGAGAAATGGCTATGAATTGTTGGGCTTGGGCTAGGAGGTGTTGTATTTGAGGTGATTGGGATTTGTTGAATAATGACATGTAGTTGTTGAATGGTTTGTGGTCTAGAGGTTGTGGTACTTGGTGAAGTGTTTGAATGAGGTCTTGTAGTTGGGGTGCTAGGGTCGTGTCTTCTAGTGTTGGCATGGTGTCACACATGTGTTTAAGTCTTTGCATTTCATCTTTCCTCAAGGTATGAAACATGATTCTTGTCAACATTGAAGTAGGAGGAGGGACCCCTTGGAGTATGAGTTTGGGTTTTACATTTGTCTCATCATTGGGATTGGAAGAAGGGCCTCCTCAAAGTATGATTTTGGGCTTAGGATTGGTCACATCATTAGGACTAGAGGAAGGGCTTCCTCGAAGTATGATTTAGGTCTTGGATTGTTCTCAACATTAGGATTAGAGGAAGGGCCTCCTTGAAGTATGATTTTAGGTCTAGGATTTGTCTCATTATTAGGATTAGAAGAAGGGCCTCCTTGAAGTATGACCTTAGGTCTAGGATTTGTCTCATTACCAGGATTAGAAGAAGGGCCTCCTCAAAGTATGACCTTGGGTCTAGGATTTGTCTCATTATTAGAATTAGAGAGAGGGCCTCCTCTAAGTATGAGTTTAGGTTTTGACTTTGTTTCATAATTAGGATTAGAGGGAGGGCCTCCTCTAAGTATGAGTTTGGGCTTATGATTAGGATTCTAGGCTTGCTAAGAATCAAGACCATTTTAGCAAGTGACTGACTAGGATTAGGATGATGATGTGGAATGATTAGGATGAATTTGATTGCAAGATGTAGAATGACAAGGATATGATTATGATGAAATTGATTAGATAATGTGATGGTAAGAATGTTTAGAATGATGTGTTTATGTGTTTGTGTTTATATTTGGATTTGGCAATTTACAAACAAATGATTTCATGTGTACACACATGAATCACACACACAAGGGACATAAGCAAGTTTGACTTTGAAATTTTGAATGTGATGATTAAGAAATTACTTGAAGACACATCAACAATCCCATGACTAGTCAAGTAGGTGTGGCCAAATATGTGTTAATCTAGGTTGCACAAGTTGACTAAGGATGTCCCAAATATACTCAAGGTACGGGGGGCCCAATTCTATGAAATGAAAGTGAAATAATGTCAAACAACTAGGAGAAAGGGGTAACCACCCTTCACCTTCACTTCCCAAAGGTATAAAGTTCTTTGGGGCTTAGCCCGAATGACAATATTTCAAATTCCAAGAGGGTGTCTTTTGATTCACACCTTAGTTTTTATACTCTATCAAAATGCTAGAGTTGAGGTCATCCCTTGGAGTGGTGTGTCTCCAAGCAGGCCTCCTAGGAAGGGTATGACAAAAGAAAACCAAGTGGGTGTTTTTGATCTCCAAGATCACCTTGTGGTGAGAGGAGAGAGCATAAACACACACACTTGATTCACACTCGCACTTGTTAATTCCCCTTAGAAAATGAAATGTGTGGTGTGAAATTGAATGGATGAAAAGTGTTTTTGATTCTCAAGATCGCATGAAGTGCATGAGAAGAGCATACACACCCTTAATCTCACTCAAGTTCACCAAACAATGCAAGCACTTGTTCTTTTTAATCCCAAGTCAAAATGTGTGAAAGTAAGACAATGGTTCATTTTAGACCTGATTTGAATGTGTGATTGAAGACAATGATTTGTTTTAAAGCTCAAAATCTAAATGTGAGAGCAAACAAATGTTCTTTTTAAGCCCAAATTGAAGTGTGCTTACAAACAATGATTATGAAAAAATCAAAAGAGATGAAAGATGAAATGAGTGCACCTAATTTTTTTTGCTTTCTAATCTACTACTATGACTAATTCCAATGCTTCTACAGCTCCTTAGATGCACCTAGAAGCCACCAAAATGAAGGAACAAGTAAACTTGCATAGAAATGTGTTATGTGAAAATGAAGAAATCTAAAAAATCTGATCAAGATGAATAGTTATAGAAGAATGATTGTCATGAATAGAAAATTTAGGAGATTCTATGCAGTTTTAAAAAAATTGTGAAAAATGGATCAATTTTGCAAAAGTTACATACGTTTGAAGTTTAAAATAAGAGCTGACTTTGACTGAAAAAAATCTGATAAAATGACACAATCACCTGATAAAACCTATGCCACAATGAAGTTGGATGAGTCACCTTTCAACGAGTCCTTTTTTGTGAATTTTCAACCCCGTATGATGAAGTTATGAAGAAAAGAAAAAAATGCCCTATTAGGCATGTAGAAGGCAAGGGCAAGCCTGGCAGTTAAAACTTAACCACTGGTGGTTAGGAGAATATGGTCACATGTGGTTATATTCTGACGGCTAACTTGGGCAGTTAGGGTCTAAATAGCCCCTTGGTCACCCATGTGACTAGGTGATGGTCAAGGCATGGACAAATTTAGGTGTCTACAATTGTATTTCATCATCTAGAAAAAAATTAGTATTGTTTGCAAAAACATTTTTTCTACATGCTAAAGTTACTAAGAGGCTATTAACTACATTTAAGAAAATCTCAAAACAATAGAAGCAACTAGACAAATACACTAGAAATCAAGAATGGCTAACCATATACCACCCTATGGTCTCCACCTTTTTTATATCATTCAAAATTGCACTATTCACACAAGACTAATGGTTTCACTATACAATTACAATTTCAACTATTGTTTTCACTTTTTTCACAACATGGATCAGAGAGAGGGGTAAAGGAGAGAGAGAGAGAGAGAGAGAGAGAGAGAGAGAGAGAGAGAGAGAGAGAGAGAGAGAGAGAGAGAGAGAGAGAGAGAGAGAGAGAGAGAGAGAGAGAGAGAGAGAGAGAGAGAGAGAGAGAGAGAGAGAGAGAGAGAGAGAGTTTTGATTAGTCGTTTTGTACTAACAATCCAAAAATGACACATGTCCATGGAGAGTTACATTCAAAGAAACACATTATTTTCTTAAGGACCCAATAATTCACCTTTAAGACCTCTTTGGCATACCCATTGCACACTAAAGTGCAATCATTACATTTTTTGAGTGCAACATGTTTAGTACCAAGTTTTAGATAGGTTGCAACTTTGTTTTGATTTTGTTCTTGCAAACACAAATACTATATACAAATTATATTTAACAATTAACCTTAACATTTATTATCAAAAATATGATAATATTAATTATATTTATCAATTAAATCTCCAAAATAAATTGTAAGGTGGGCAACAATATAATTTCCTTTGCTCAAGGAAACTTATCTATCCTTTTTAGATAAGCCTTAAAAATTTGAGCATGAGAACTTTAGCTTGAGAAAAGAGTTCTCCATTTTTTGTCATTGGAGATACGTACATCTTGTGCTCATATCTGTAGCTTTTGAAGAGTAAACATGAAATAAAAACATCTACATTACATTACATTATTTTTTTAAAAGATGCAAACTATTTTATATCTATAGTCATATAATTGTAATGTAATGAAGTGTTGTAACAAAGATCTCATATAAAAATAACATAAATCAACAATATACATTTCAAAAAATAGTATTAAGGAGCAATGCATAGCTCACATGAGACAATCGATATAAGTTGTTCCAAAAATAGTCCCAAAATCTAAAATAAGAAAACTAATGAAAGAAATAAAAGAGTAGCCATAATCAGTATGAAAAATGACGCCTCATCTACAATAGGACATTGAATTGGAAGAAGCTCCTAGTAAATATAAATCAAACTACTATGACATAAGCATGCACTTAAAAGGAGTGCCAACCATTTTATTAAAAATGAAGGATTTCATACTCTAATTACATGTCGATCTGAGCTAGAGAGAGAGAGAGGGAGAGAGGGAGAGAGACAAAGAGATACAAAGAGGTAGAGATAATATAGAGAGAGGGAGGGAGCAAGGGAGATTTATAGAGAGGAATAGAGAGAGAGATAGAGATAAGAGATATAAAGGGAAAGAGAGACTAAATTTTGTTTAGCCAAGTAGAGAGAGATAGAGATGTGAGATATATAAATAGAGAGGGAGAGAAGGATATATATATATATATATATATATATATATATATATATATATATATATATATATATATATATATATATATATATATATATAGAGAGAGAGAGAGAGAGAGAGAGAGAGAGAGAGAGAGAGAGAGAGAGAGAGAGAGATTTCTTTACAAGGCTTTGCAATTGGATCATGTGCATTGTTGTCAATTGTCAAATTAGATTTGGAACACGTGAAACATATCACCTAATGCACAGTTTCAACCATCTCTTAAATTTTAATTTAAAATATTGTTCTTCAAATCCTTTATCCTCCTGCAACGAGCTTCACAAATCTCTACAAATGGGCAGATTCTTCTTAATGTTGTTACAAATAAGATACTATTTAATAACATAAATGTATGTAATTGATATAATTATTTCTTACTTCATATGACCTCCAACATTAGTGATTGTTTGTCACTTTTCATTATCATGATGACCTTTGATATTCAGTGTCTGAAGACATCTAAATCATTTGCTAAAAAAGAATTTGCACGTCTCACAATGCACCCACATTCCCTTTGAAAGAAAATATGCCACCAATTTTTATTCAATCAATTTACACTTGTACATGGTTGCTTTTCCTCTACGATAAAATATGTTTTCTTTCTTGTATGGGATTCTACATTTATGTTTCAAACAACATGTGTTCGTGTGAAAATCAATAAAAAAATTTCACCACTTAATACAAACAAATTCCTCTCACATAGCCTAACCTATAACTATCTTAGTTCTACAACCACAATTACCTTCTTATTTTTTAAAAAAAATTTTTATTTGATTTTTAGGTCTAATAAACATTCCAAGTTGGAGGTTTCCAATACAAATTTCCAAAACAACAATATTTAGTACGATATTCATGTGGCATTTTTGTTTGCAAAAAACAAAACAATTAATTCAAATATGCCACCAAGTTATGGAGATAGGTTGTGCACAAAATGTTGCTTAACATCACGATGACCTCATGCATTGCCCCAATATATGCTAAAAAATGATGAACTTAATTAATGTAGTCATTGTCGACATACCCATAGCACAACAAGGTGCGATTACTAGTTGAAAACATGTGGTAAGAGTCAAATCAACATTTAGGCAAGAGATAAATACTCCGTTCTATTATTTAAATTCCAAACATTCATTTCAATGTCATAATCAATCCCAACTCTTGTTCTCAAGATTATTTATTTATCAATAATAAATAATTGATTTACGCCTCAACATTTATGTAGATTATATTTATTTTATGTACAACATTACACATCCAATTTTTTTGATGAAAAGACTATATATTAAAAACCATAACTTAAAATATACAATTATGATCTTTAAAAATACAGAGGAGCTTGAATCACGCCCCTAAAAATCAAATCAATAAAACCATAAAACAACATAAACACATGGACCCAAAAAAACGAAACAACCACACAAAACAACACCCCTAAGAATCAAATCAATAAAACCATAAAACAACATAAACACGTGGACCGAAAAACAAAACAACCACACAAAACAACCAAAACACGACCCACAAAAGCAACTCATATCAACCTTAAGAAGGCATTTATATTTTCATATAGTTGTTGCCTTATTTGCCAAAAGCAAAATTGGGAACAAACGAAATATATCCATATCCATTTTTTCATTATTACAAAGGTGAAAAGGTAGGTGGCCTAGGAGATCCCCTAACGTGGAAAAGCAGCACCCTTTCACATCACATTGCGCATAATTATGTGAATTTTACATCATTTGGATTCAGGCTTCGTTATCAAAATTTACTTGACGACGCCTTTATTCTTTTTCTAACCGATAAAAATCCAAAATAATAATTTAATAATTATTCTGCATTTATAGAAGTCATAAAAATTGCACTTGCTTGCACGGCCATCCTATGGAGCACTAAACACGCCTAACCGGACACATTTTTTTTCTTGTTATTACTAAATAATAATAAAATGCTCTCAACGAAGTTTGTGCTGACAAAAAATAGCTTAGGTCGTCCACAGCATAGAAAGCAACAAAACCATAAGCTCCAAAAACTTCAATAACAAAAGCCACTTTCAACCACCTTCCTGGCCTTTTCTCAATCTAAAATAAAATTATTGGTCGGCCAATAATGGAATCCTATAATTCCATAATTATTAATTGAGAACTGGAAAACAAGTATTCAGGTTTTACTAATAAGTTTCTCGAAATATTAAATTGTGTGATTAAAATTGGAGGTCAAGTAGTTACAAAAACACTGCATTGTTTAATATAATTGGAGATAAGTATGTGGGAAAGTATTGAATTGCGTAATAGGAATTGGAGACCATGTATGTGCGAAAATACTGAATTGCGTAATAGGAATTGGAGATGAGTATTTGCGAAAACGTTTAATTGTGTAATAGGAATTGAAGACCAAGTATGTGTGAAAATACGGAATTGCGTAATAAGAATTGGATATGAGTATTTGCGAAAACGTTGAATTGTGTAATAGGAATTGAAGACCAAGTATGTGCAAATACACTGAATTGTGTAATAGGAATTAGAGACCAAGTATGTGCGAAAATATTGAATTGTGTATATCAGAATTGGAGATGAGTATTTGCGAAAACATTGAATTGTGTAATAGGAATTGAAGACCATGTCTGTGCGAAAATACTAAATTGCGTAATAGGAATTGGAGATGAGTATTTGCGAAAACGTTGAATTGTGTAATAGGAATTGAAGACCAAGTATGTGCAAATATACTGAATTGCGTTATAGGAATTGGAGACCAAGTATGTGCAAAAATATTGAATTGCGTAATAGGAATTGGAGATGAGTACTTGTGAAAACGCTGAATTGTGTAATAGGAATTGAAGACCAAGTATGTGCGAAAAATACTGAATTGCATAATAGGAATTGGAGACTAAGTATGTGTTAAAATACCAAATTGCGTAATAGGAATTGGAGATGAGTATTAGCGAAAGCATTGAATTGTGTAATAGGAATTGGAGACCAAGCATGTGCGAAAACACTGAATTGCGTAATAGGAACAAGTATGTGCGAAAATACTAAATTGCGTAATAGGAATTGGAGACCAAGAATGTGTGAAAATACCAAATTGCGTAATAGGAATTGGAGATAAGTATTTGCGAAAACGCTGAATTGTGTAAAAAGAATTGAAGACCAAGCATGCACGAAAAATATTGAATTGCGTAATAGGAATTGGAGACCAAGTATGTGTGAAAATAATGAATTGCGTAATCGGAATTGGAAATGAGTATTTGCGAAAACGCTGAATTGTGTAATAGGAATTGAAGACCAAGTATGTGCGAAAATATTGAATTGCGTAATAGGAATTGGAGACCAAATATGTGCAAAAATACTGAATTGCATAATAGAATTGAAGATGGGTATTTATGAAAACGCTGAATTGTGTAATAAGAATTGAAGACCGAGTATGTGCAAAAATACCAAATTGCGTAATAAAAATTGGAGACCAAATACTTGAGATTTGAATCTGAGACCAAATACACACTATTTAAATGTATCTTTGACACCATATTCATTACAACAATCCAGAAAACCCAGTAAACCTGTACCTTTTAAAAAAGTAGACGGATGATTAACCGTTGCCTATTGTGTAAACTGTTTGACTGAAATTAAACACAGTAGTTAAAAAAATGTGGAGACCCCAACAAGAAAAATCCGAAATAGTCGACAAAGCACTTCATGTTCATTAACAAAACTAAGGAAGAATAAATGCGTGTTGGGTGGTACTGTCACTGGAGTCTGCCGCTCATCGTCCCATACACACCACTCTCTCTGGAAAGCAAATACTAGTTCCAGTGCCAAATCATTTTCCGTCGCCGGGAAATGAAGCCGGTTGTCGTTGTTCTACTTTTGCGGCATGTCAAACAAGAAAGGAAAAAGAAAGAAATCAAGCGAAAGAAAAGCCATTCACTCTGCTACAACTAGTGTTGTAGAGAGAATGAATTGGTGAGCAAGAGCTGAGCAGTCAGCAGCGTGACTGTGACCACCACCACCAACACCACAGATTATTGCATACAGATTTTTTCTTCTTTTTCTTTTACTTCAGAGAAAGGAGATTACAAAAGAGAGACTAGGAGAAAGAGTAAGAGTAAGAATAAGAACAACAGGGTGGCGCTGGGAAGGGACCGGGTTCGAATCTCACCGCCTTGTAATGGTAAGTACAGTGAACTGTTTCTTTCCAAATGAGTTCTTTGGAATTGCCAATCTTGCTTGCTTTGCTCTGCCTAAAATCAAAGCATATAGAAGAAAATGGCTCCATCTTGAGCCTTTTTCTTTCTTTTAGAGAATTTCTTTTAAATTATCAGGGATTTTCAAATTTAAATTTGTTTTATGTATTTGAAATTGTTATTCTTGCTTGCTGTGCTCTGTCTTGAATCAAAACATGGAGAAGAAAATAGCTCCATCCTTGGCCTTTTTCTTTCTTTTAGAGGATTTTTTCCAAGTTTGTACGGATTCAAAGCCAACGTTTTCTTCTTTGAGAATTTCTATTGAATTATCAGGGATTCGAATTCAAGTTTGTTTTTTGTATTTGAAATTGTTATTCTTGTTTGCTGTGCTCTGTCTTGAATCAAAACATGGAGAAGAAAATAGCTCCATCCTTGGCCTTTTTCTTTCTTTTAGAGGATCTTTTCCAAGTTTGTACGGATCCAAAGCCAACGTTTTCTTCTTTGAGAATTTCTTTTGAATTATCAGGGATTCAAATTCAAGTTTTTTTTTTGTATTTGAAATTGTTATTCTTGTTTGCTGTGCTCTGTCTTGAATCAAAACATGGAGAAGAAAATAGCTCCATCCTTGGCCTTTTTCTTTCTTTTAGAGGATCTTTTCCAAGTTTGTACGGATTCAAAGCCAACGTTTTCTTCTTTGAGAATTTCTTTTGAATTATCAGGGATTCAAATTCAAGTTTGTTTTTTTGTATTTGAAATTGTTATTCTTGTTTGCTGTGCTCTGTCTTGAATCAAAACATGGAGAAGAAAATAGCTCCATCCTTGGTCTTTTTCTGTCTTTTAGAGGATTTTTGTTTCAAGCATGTAGGGATTCAAAGCCAACATTTTTTCCTTAGAATTGAATTGCATTGCATTGCATGGCTTTGGCTTTGCTTGGCAGGGAGGGAATTCATGAAGGTTGTTTACATTATTAATTCTCTAGTTTAATGAAGGGTAAAGTTACTGTAATGTTTCTGCACTTGTGCAACAAGTGATCCTTCTGTAGCTTTCAGTAACTGGGCTTGTTCATTGTATTCTACCTCAGGAGTATCCTTACAGCCCCCGGACTTTTTTCAAGATTTTAGATTGGAAACATATAGTGTACTGTAGACCTTGTTTTTGCTTAGCCCTGCATATTTTAGCCTCTGGTTTTCTATTCTTGGTTGTATGTGGAGCTGAATGCTTTTGGAATGTGTGTATCGTATGAGCTGCACATATAGAGGACCATCTGGCAACATGTTTCAGAAACAGGAGTTGCAAGGTTTTTCACATTATAAATTGCAAGAATTTTAGATTTTAATTACCATAACTTTAAAACAAAAATGATGCAACCTTTTACAATTACAGACATATATAATATTTGGATGAGTGAACAAACAATGAACAATCTTCACACAGCACAAGAACCTTAGTTCAGGCACACTTTGAGTTTCACCAAACGACATCCTAAAATCAAATGTACAGTTAAAAATTTATCGACACCCTAATAGGAGATTGGTTGAACAGAACTTCAACTCAATAAAGAGGTCTTAGTGGCATGACATAATTATTACGGACCAATGTTGAAATAGCTAGTAGATAATGGACATAACTGCTTATTTATATGTTAATATTTTTTTAACCTATTAGAACCAAATAGCTGTCATATAAAATCACCAACGTAGGTCATTTGAGGAATTGCAATGTTTTTGTTCCGAAGTGAACAGCTATCTTTGTAACATTGTCCTTAACTTCAACAAAAGGAATAGTGGTAGTTCAAAATATTTCTCTTTGGGGTTTTCTACAACAGTGTTTGTGTCGGATAAATACTTTCATCTTCCATGTGAATGTCTGTTTCTACTCTGTTTTAGCTTTTCAAGAATTTCTGCACTTGTTCTTATACACAGACTTAGGAATTCTGAAATCAGAATAATACAATTTAAAAAGTGTTTTTTTGGTCAAATTGTGATTACTTATAGATTAGCCAATTTTGGGTCCACCATCAACCATCACCTCTGACTAACTGCAACATCCTTTTGCCACCATTTTCTTTCCTATAGTAGAACCAACGTCATTAACTATCTCCATGTCTAGAATTTTGTCCATGCTGTATAGGGTCAACCGTGAAACAAGCAAACACCATACTACTGCCATCTCCTCTAGCATTACCACTAGAACCAATTGATAGTCTTCTCTTGTCACCTTCCTTAAAGCCATAGCTGGGATACTCATATCCAGGTCACTCAAGCGATTCATCTTCTTAACATCTTCCCCGCACACCCACCGAGTGTCATGTCCTCTTACCCAAATATTCGTTCCTTCAGATCAGCAATAAAATTTGTATATACATGGGGAATGTTCTAGCACTGAAGACGCTAGCTCCTCCCCACCTTCCTAAATATTGGAATTAAAATGGTGACCTAACTGTTTCTCTAAACTAGCCAATGGATTCTTCAAAGAGACTGCTTCCTGTATAACACCAAATTGATCAGAGAAAAGGCCTTTTAGAGAGAGAGTTTATGACTTTATGTGCCCCTTACCCTTCTATTCCTTATACCCTTACCCTTCTATTCCTTATAGCTAGTTTTATACATTCTGTGGCATGCTCCCTCCCCTCCTTCCTGAATATTGGAATTAAGACGGAGACCAAACTACTTTTCCAGACTAGCCAATGGATTCTTCAAAGAGATTACCTCCTCCTCTATCACACCAAATTGACCAGACAAAAGATCTTTTAGAAGGATGATTTGCAACCTTGCATGCCCCTTCTCTCTATTCCATATAGCAAGTTTTATAAACTCTATATCTTGCTCATGGGATACACAAACAAAAAAGTTGGTATTGAAATCCTTTCAATTTGGCTTGTTGACTAAAGTGTTCCAACGCACTGTTTTGCTTGATAAAATTTGAAGTATTATATTAATCAAAAAGGGAAAAGTCCCTCGCTCAAACAGACCAGGAAGCATAAAATGGCTTCTGAACAAGAGAGAAATGAGCAGACAAGGAAGCTAGATCATAAGTGCTGGCCCTCTTATTAACAAATAAATAAAGACAGAAATAAGGAAACTTCAAGAAGTAGCTTTAGTCATTATCCCCTTTGCGAGTCAAGGCCAAATCACCCTTCTTTTTGTATTAGACTCTTTTTCCTTGTTTTTTCATAAAGTAATACTGGACACAGAAAGTCTCATGGAGATATTTATACAGAAATTTCACATTGCTGATCATTCTAGTCAAATTTTGCATGATGGTGTCGATGTTTTGAAACTCCTCTTCCATGACATTAAAGGAGGCCGACATTCTCCAAGAGGTTTCCCTCCAGGCTTCTTGGGAGTTGCCTCCAGATTTTCAATTTCTTGAGAGATTCTCAATTTGGCTCTAGTACCCACTCTTCGTCATTTTTAAAGTATTGCCTTCCTCGTTCCTATCTCTTTTATCCTTGAGTTTGAAATATGAATCCGAATTACCATTGAACCCCATATACATAATCCACTCTGCCTTCTAGAGCTTTTAAGATCCTACTTTCTATAGCCTCCTTCCCAAAAAGATCCCAAAATATTGATTGAAAAAGGCTGTAAACTCATTAGGACCAAGGGCTTTGTCTCTTGTGATTTCAAATACTACCTTCTTACCTTGTTAGAAGATACTTTTGGTTATCAAATTAGGGATGTTCTTCTAGGTAAGATCTTGTACTTCCTCCCTATCCTCAACATTCTTTTAAAGCAAATCCTCAAAATATCTTACCATTTCCAAACCTATGAATTCTTTATCCTCGAGGATTGCTCCATTAGGCTTTTCAGGATTAAGAATTTTATTAGGATTCCTCCTCATAATAAAAGATTGATGAAAGAACTTAGAATTCCTATGCCCCTCTTTTAGCCATGAGATCCTAGATCTCTATTCCCCCCCAAAAAAACTTCTTTCTATAAAGATCTATCAACATGTGAGTAGTTCCTTCCTCCACCTTGTGGGCTTTTACTAAACCATGCTTTTGAAAGGTATCTTAGGTTTCTTTAACCATGCTTTTTGACAACTTAATGGAATTCCTCCTTTCATATTGGAGGTTTCCATCATTGTATTAAAATCTCCCCAATAAGCCATTTCTTTCTTCCTCCCTAAAAGGAGTCCTTCCAAATTAAGCATTTCTTTGATTCCTACCTCTAGGACCATAGAAGTAAGTTAGTAAGAAATGTAAATTGGAGTTAATACTATTTACCTTACAAATGATCCAATCCTATGAGGTTTCCAAAACTTCACAAGATGTAAATATGTGATCTCAAAGATAACCAGACCTATAGCTTGCCCATTTGCATATACTTTGGTGATTTGGCATCCATACCAAAAGGATCTTCTCTAATTTTCCAATGTGCCTTTATTAATCTCATCTCTTGCAAAAGTAAGATATTTGGTTTCTTGTGTATAAGACCCTTCAATAACCATATCTTGGTAGGGACATTCATGTCCTCTTTGTTCCAAGACAATCTTCATTTTTTATATCAGCATTTTTGGCTCTTCTCGAGCACTTTTGTTAAAGAGGTTGGGATCAATTTCCTACTCATACCTTTCTCTTTTTGAACTCTTACATTGCATTATCTCTTCCCCATTTGCTTTGTCCTAAACCTGCCCCTTTTCTCATTGGTAAAATTGTAAATTGCATGACGATGCTACTTGTGGCTTCCTCGATTACTCTTTACTTTCCATCCTGAATCTTCAAGGGATCCAATCTGCCTTACCTCCTGTTGTGATGTAATCACACATCGCCCCATTGCAAATGGGGACCCCCTCTTTTTTTTGCTTTCTTGCTTCGTTTTGCTTTAAAGTTTAGTTTTGCTCTGAGCTTGTAGGGTTTTGGTAGTGTTGTTTTGCCCACGTCTCGACAGTTTCTTGCCAAGAGGTCTATATGCCTTCATCCTGATGCATGTCACTGAGACCCTGAAAATGACTAAGTCTAATATCCTGAAAATCTTGAAAAAATGACTAAGTCTGAAATCTGGTGAATCCTCAGAAATCTAGAATCTGCATGCTAAATCCTATGGATCCAGGACCTATCTCAAACATCTTGGAAGTATATTGATAAATATTTAAAGTATAAGAAACTCAATATCTGACTTATACTTAAACATATTTTCAATATACTTCCATTCAGGGAATCCAAAATTTGACTAAGGCAAGAAACTCCTCAGTCCATGTCTAAACCCACCCTACCTAGGCGGCCTTGGCATGAGCTCATGGATTTGATGTCCAGCACATGCATTTATCCAGCCACCACCCTCAAATCCGCCCAAGGGAAAAGTTGTCCAATTTACAAGGTTTTGAGGATAGAGATGATAAAATTCAAAGAAATTTCATAAGTTTGAGTGATTCTAAGGCTTCACATGACACTATCCAAGCACTCCTTCCTAGCCCGCCCAGCATGGGCGGCCTCATAAGGTCCTCTTGGACATTGTCTTCACCTCCAGGAGAGTCAGTCTAGACGACACCCACAAATCCGCCCAAGCAAAAATGGTTAAGTATTGAGGTTTTTTCATGCACAGAGCACTGAGATGTGATGATTTGTAAGCAAGGTTTGAGTTTGAGTGAAGTCAAAGTTGCATTCCAAGTGTCACTCCTCAACCTGCCCTATCTGGGCGGCTTTGGCATATAGACATGGATGATGTCTTCATTACCACATCAACCTCTCCAGACATAGCCTCCAAATCTGCTTAAGGAGAGTTAGGACATTTTTAGGATAAATTTGTCAATTGAAGAGTTAGAGAGGAGTGGTTAAGTCTAGAAATTAAGTTAAAGTTGCAAATTTGAGAAGCAGAGCACATTTGAAGGCAAAATCCACATCACCCTCTCAAACCCGCCCTACTTGGGCGGCCTAGAAAGGGAGTCTTGGATACAGTGACCATCACATGTCTCTTGCCACTTAAGGAGAAGTTGATGAAGTTTGATGGAGAGGTTGCAAGTTTTTAAGAGCTTTTCAAGGTAAATTCCAAGCCTTCCCTCCAAACCTGCCCTTCCTGGGCGGCCTCAAGGTGCATTGATGGACAATGTCTTCACCACCTCATGGCACATTCCAACCAACACTTACAAACCCGCCCTAGGAGAGAATGATCAAGTTTTGAAGTGTTTCAAACATAAAGCACTAGAAGGTGGTGAAATTCTAAGAGAAACATGAAAATTGGAAGCATCAAGTGAGTTTCAAGTTGAAATCCACATCATCCTCCTAAACCCGCCCTACTTGGGTGGCCTCAAGAGGCCCTTGTAGACTATATCACCTAACACATGAAGATCTCCAAACACTCTCTCCAAAGTCGCTCAGGATGAGGGATAACATAAATTGCTAAGTTTGTTTGATCAAGATGGTACCAAGGAGAGGAGATAGTCAAGTTCAGGGGTAAGAAGTTTCTAAGTGTTGAAAATCCACATCACCCTCTCAGACCCACCCTTCCTAGGTGGCCTAGAGAGGTGAGCTCGGAGATATGGTGTCTAAACATTGCTCATCATCATGCTTCACATCCTTGAGAAGAACATTCAAAGAGAGTGAAGTCTAAAATTGGCTAAGTCTTATGAAAATCCACACCACACCTACAATCCCGCCCTAGCATGGGCGGCCTTGAGCTCTATGCTTGGATAACTTCATCTCCTTCCACATCATTCACTCCAAACGCTGCCTTCAAACCTGCCCAAGGAGAAACTTACAAAGTTTGCAATATTCTAAGTTAAAATGCAAGGAGATCATGAAGTTTTGATGAAAGTTCATAGGATTGAATGTCTTTTGAGGCATTTTGAGGAATTGTCCAAGGGTCACCTCTAAAGCCGCCCTACCTGGGCGGCCTCAAGAGGTCCTTGTGGACTATGTCACCTGACACATGAAACACTCCAGACAGTACCTTCCAAACTGCCTGTGGTGACCAAATCACACATCACCCCCATTAGGAATAGGGGCCCCCTTTTTTAGTCTTAGGTTAGATCAGGTCTTTCTGAGTCTTGTTTTTGATCTTGTTTTGAGTTGTGAGGAGGATTGCATGATGTAATCTTTGTCTTTTAATTCCTGATCTAATAGATTCATGTGGTTGATAAGTTGATCTTGTATGTTTTTTTCGAACAAAAGGGGTTTAGGTCCTCAAGAAGATACCCAAATCTAATGTGCTAGGCCTTCAAGGATTCCAAGATCATCATCTAAGTACTCTATCTTTTAAGTATGATCTTTGCAGAAGAGGATTTCAAACACCTCATCCAATGCGCCACATATAAAGGAGATCATTAATGGGTTTTTGATGCACTTTTAGGTGAACTCACGTCCTTGATCTATTGCGCCAATCTTTAGAGGGTTGCAGAGGATTCCAAACCTTGATCAAATGCGCCAATTTCATGGGAGATTCAAGGCAAATCTCAAGAGAAACCCCAAACCTTTGATCTAATATGCTTATTTTTGAAGGTTATTTTGGTTCAATTGTCTAACATCTTTCCAAAGGATTTGAAATCTTGAAGTGATGCACCATTCTAGAGAGTGGTGTTGATTAAAGTGTTGAGTGGTTTTAAGAGAAATCAAGATGCTGATCTGCTGCGCTTGATCCAGAGCGCCAGCCCTTAGAGGATGTGGAAAGTGTGATCCAAAGCCTAAGGCAAAGCGATCACAAACTACTAGACAAGAAGATCCTTAACATTGGATCTAGTGCGCTCAAGATGGGGGTTGTTCTTTTGTTTATTAGAATGCAACTCTATGTGAACTAAAGAACACTTAAAGATCCTTATCTGCTGTGCTACCTTTAAAAAAGATTGTAGACTCAAATTCTGATATACTTTAAGGAGAACTCAATTCCTTAATCCAATGCGCCAAGATGGGTGAGGTGGAATACAAGTATCAAAGTTCAGATTTCATGAAACATTAAGGAGATCTAAAACTATCCATCTGCTGCGCCAGGGGGTTGATAGAAGACCAAGGCATCCTCTTCCAAGTGAGTCAAAACAAGAAGCAATCAAAACATGTAACTAATGCGCCCATCTTATGCGCTCATTTTGAAGGAAAATTTGATTGTTGGTTGAAAAGAGATCAAAAAGATAAGGATTTCAAATCCTTCATCCAGTGCACCAATATTATAAGGGCTTGAACCTTTAATCTCATGCACTAGCCCTTGACATTTTCAAGGCAAACTTTCAATGAAAGAAGGAGACCTATCTGCTGCGTCAGGGTTTAAGGGCAGATTTAAGGTTAATCCTATGCATCACCTTCTAGGAGATCCAAAATGCTGACTAATATGCCTAAGGCAAGGGGAAATCAGAAGTCTCAACCCATGCACTTTAATGAAAAATCTAATTTAAGAGAAGAAAAGGCTATCAAAAGGATGTTAAGATGAGGATCTAAAAAGCTTGATCTGATGCGCTAAGACTGATTTGGAAAGGTGAAGTTTTATGATATGTATTTTAAAAAGAAGATCCTCAACCTTTGATCTAATGCGCTGCCTTGAACTGAGAAACAAATTGGGCTAGGTTGTAGAGGATCCTGAAAGTGTCAACCAATGCGCCAAAAGGGGAGAGGAGGATTTGGATCTTTGATCTGCTGCGACATGTGAGAGAAGAGTACAAATGTTTTAAGAGAAGAAGAGGAGTTCAAACTCCTGATCTAGTGTGCCTTAATGAAAATCTGATTTAAAGGTTATCAAGAGGATGTTGAGAAGGGTATTCAAAATGGTGAACTAGTGCGCCACCTTAGTGAGTATCAAGAGAAGATTGAATTGCTAATCTGCTGCGCCAGAATGAAGGGTGAAAGAGTTTTATTCCAGTTTTTGACAAGATCAAGAAGAAACCTAGACGCTCATCCAATGCGCCTAAAGCCTAGAGGGCCTATGAATTGAAGATCAAGGTAACAAAGTCATTTATCTCTTAAAGGATTCGAATGCCTCATCCAATGCGCCCTCCTTGAAAGGTAAAAATGATGAAGTTCAAAGTTTATAAGTATACAAGGAGGATCTAAAATACTTAACCACTGCGCCCTTATGATTTCCTAGCATTTTCTGGAAGAAGCAAACTTGATTTGTGTGGGAATTGGCACCATATTAAGTAAAAGGAGATTAAATTAAATGATTTGCACCTTATTTAATAGGGTCGGCCTAGGCAGTTAGGCAAGATTCTAAAGCAAATTTGGTATTTATAGCTGTTATTGCTCTCATTTTCATCATCATTAAGGAGCAGATTCGCCTATAAGGAGCAGAGGTAAGATATTTTTCATAAAGTGCAGATCTGATTTGTCAAAATTGGGTTGAAGTTTGATCAAATCTTGAAGATTCTATCTAAAGTCAGCTTGTTTGGTAAGTCTGATCTGAATATACCTGATCTATTTATTTATTCTATTTTAATAAGGGCATTGAAAATTGCTAGATGTTAGGAAGATGAGCATGTTTAGAATGTTTTCCTTGAGTTTAGATGTCATTATTTTCTTGCAAAAAAACTTTATATTACAAGGATAAAATTAGAAGTCCAATGCATTAAGGAAGCTGGAGTAGAGTGTTGGTCATTTATATTTGAGGTTGCTTATTCATGTCGAGTTTGTAGGATCATGGCAATGACTTCGAAGGAGAGACAAGCAAGGATCCGCATGGATGCTAAGGGCAAAGTTCCGGAATCGAAGCTCGTTTCAAGGTGGACAAATGTAGGAGACACGAATATGGGCAACAGCAACCTAGAAGACATCAAGTCCGTCCTTGAGGAACCCACTGGAGGTAGTCTTGCTAGAGCCATCACGAGGAGTGGAGCTATTGAAGCTGCTTGTTTTCCGCCAGCTCTACCTTGTTCAGAGATGATCATTGAATGTGTTAAAAAGTATGACATGGATAATAGGCAAATTGTAGCCAAGGATGGAACAGTATTAGCTTATTTGCAAAAGGAAGCAATCGGAGAGACCTTCAACATTCCAACTAAGGACAGGATGATTAGTATTTCTATACAGCAAGGTCAACAAGAATATAATGTTGATTCAAAGACGAAGTTGCAGGAAATGAAGAGAGACTGGATGGCTAGTCCATCCATGAAGTTCAATATGAATAATCCTCCAAAGTTTAACAAGTCAGACTTTCATCCTGAAATCGGATACTTGATCATGTTCCTCAACAGAGTGATAGGAATGCCACAATCTGCTACCTTTCAACCTTGGATGTACTCTTTCATCAAGTTGGTTCTCAAAGGGAAGATGATTGATTGGGCTGGGCTCATCAGCCAGAGTATACATGAACAACGCATCAATTTTTCAAAGACCAAGTCATTTTATATGAGTTCCTATGTGGTGTACCTTCTAGCAAGGAATGAAGTCTATTCAGGTCTGACTAGAAAAGGAGTTGGAATTGGGCCTAATAAGTACTTGTCGCATCAGTGTTACCCTCAGTTACATTTCAAGAATATCAATCATTATACAAGGTTCAATGATGCGTTTGCTATGTTCATATTGAAGAAATTAAGAGGAGAATTTCATAAAAGATTATCAAATGCAGCAAGGGAGTTTATTGCAGCATATGGACATTGGTATACTCAGCATGAAAGGTACACTTACATAAGGATCCAAGGTTTTACTTCTTATCCATACAGGTTACCAAGATATCCAACCAACAGGATGGTGATGTTAGAAATTTCAAGGCAACTCTTGGAACTCATCAGGCTCCAAAAGTTGAAAAAGAAAGCCGGGATTCAGTTTCCACTTCTTCTTGGACAAAATCTGGAGTGTCCATCATTAGCAGCAGCCGAGTATTCTGAGATAGAGCTTCAGGCATATCATTTACAAACTCATGGCACTAAGAGGCTTAATTTCGATCCTTTTCAAGTTTGTTGGAAATACAACAGAGAATACAAGGACGTCATGCAGTTGGAAGATTATTGGGCTAGTGTAAAGGATGAAGATGATCTTTCGAACACTGCAATGTTCAAGACTCACATGGGATTTAGTTAGAGCATCCAAAATATTCAGAATTCCAGATCAGTTCACAGAAGATGATACTATGTTGATAGATGAATTCGAAAAGATAAAGGATTTGCCTTATACAGTTGATTGGTCAAAAAGGGATGTATCTGAAGAAGAGTTGATGGAGCCAATCCTAGCTATGACGCAAGCATGTATAACTCAACTACTACAAGAGATGAATGATGAAGGGCGAGTTCTTACATACAACAAGATGGATGCCGGAGAACCAGGACAACAAAGTGCACATAGTGGACTTAAACACAATGGCAATGATCAAGGTGAGAATCCAGCTAGAAAAAGGAAAAGACCTAGTCAAGATCAAGGAGAATCAAGTCAAAGACCTAAAAAGAAGAATAATCCATCTACTTTATCTAGTCTACAGGAAGGTGCCACAAATACTCATAATCCAATACAAGAAGTTGAAATAGTGGAAGAAACTGTGCTGATTCCATCTGAAGAAATTCATTCAAGCCCAACTGTTGTAATAGAGGAAGATGATGTTGCTGATCAAGAAATAGAAGGTCAAGTAGAATCTGATGAAGTAGCACGTGTACAACATAATCAAGTACAAAGACAACAGGATCTTTCTGTGTTTCCACCTTGGCTGAGGCAAAGAATTGAAGAAAGTACAATTGTAGAAACATATCAACCTGCTCCAGTTAAAGAATTGCTTGTAAATGCACATAAGAATAATCAAAAGAAGAAAGCAACAGTCTTTTCAAAAATCACTCAAGATCCTTCTGGAAATAGAGGTACATGTAGCTGTTCCTAGAGTTGAAAAGAATCTAGAAGACATGGCACCTGAAGATTACAATGTGACTACTATTGGCATGGGTCCCATCACAGGGGAACAGATAGAGGAGGAGCTTCAAGAATCAGTGAATAGTGTAAGAATCATGTTAAAACAAGAAAGAGAAGCTAAGCTAAAGGTTGAACAGGATTTCAATACACTAAAGCACTACATTCAACAAGTCATGCAGCCTATCCAGCAGAAGGAAGCCATTCCAATACCTCCGTCCATTCTTCCACAAGAAACAGTGTCTCAAGTTGAAAATATGAGAACTTCATCTCAGATAATGAAGGGATGGATAGAAAAGACGGAAGAAAAAGCATATACTTATCTTGAAGAGATTGTGCGAGTTTATGACAGAGTCATTAACCTCAAGGATAGAGTTCAAGCTTTGCTAAAGATATGTGTTGAGTTCAAGCCTATCAAGAAGCAATACATGCCACAGCTCAAGAATTTAATGGAGACTCCATTGGAAGATCTAGTTCACGATAAGGTGGTTGATCAGAATACTCCACATGACTTCACCACTTGGTATTTTTCCTTTCACAACAAAGGGCAACTGGTTGATAAAATTGAAGTGGATATATCTAGAATAAGAAGTGTTCTTCTAAGGACAGAAAATCATGTATACACTGCATTGACAACAATATGTAATCCATATGGAGAGATCACTATTGAGAACATGAAGCAACAGGTCAAGGCATTCTATTTTCAGGATGATGGGATCAATGAGGGACAACTGGATAGTATATTCACACTTGCATTCCATCTTGGAGCAAATAAGTTTTGGATAAATGACTGGGAGAAGACACTTGGCATCTATGAGTCAGATGTGGCAACGGCAGAAGGATCCATTAATGCGGCGACAAGTGTACCAATGGAAGATGTTGTTCAAGTTGTGTCTAGGTTCATTGCATCTCATAGTACTATCATGTGAAAGGGATATGACGTGGCATCCTTATCTTCTTGTGAAGCGTGCCTTCATTGCCTCTTTCATTTACTAAAGTTAGCCTCTTTCATTTAATAAAGACATGAGTTTGTTGTAACTACTTGTGATGTGGCATAATCTGGTCCGTTGGCTTTGCCGATCGATCTTGACCCTTCATACATTTTGAGGTCTATAAAAGGGCTCCTTTTGCTCTCATTTGTACGATTGAAGACTCTGGAATTGTTGCAAAAGGCTCTCTGAAATAATATAAGATTCATTGTTTTGGTGACTCTATATATGTTTCTAAGTGTTGTGTGGTTTGGATTTCTTCAAGCAAGTATTAAGATTAGATTAAGTTTTCTTCAAAGTTTATGTTAGTTGGTGGAAGGCTTCTTTATTATTCATGGTGAAATCTATAAGTTTACATCATTTGTAACTTGCGGCTTGCAAATTGTAGTTGGTTTGAACAAATTGAGCTTAAATTTGATCCCTATGTTTGTTGAACTCTTCATGAGCATAAGTCATTTAAACATCCTGTACTACCCTAGAAGATAGCATCGATCTTGTGTAGTTGTTTAATCTGGCAAAGCAAGATTTGGTTTGATTTCACTTGAGCAGTAATTATCCTTGCATCTAGGATTAGATTAGTGTTACTGAACCTTTCATCTTTTGTTCTTTTTATCAATTTGGTTAGTATTAGGACCCAGTACTTGATTGCCATATCATACATCATAAATAGTAGTCCTTAGGTATTCTAAGAATCCTACTTTCTCATTGAACTAACAACTTGTCGAACAATTGCATAAGTCCCTTTGTGTTTACCAGCAGAATCATATCAAGTCACTAAGCTATCCCTTACAAAATCATAAGAAAAGGAACCTTGGAGTTATCTTGTTTGATCGCTTTGTTCAACATTCGAGAGGCTTTGCTCAAGAGAGGGTTAGATGCTCCGTATTTTACCGTATTGTTGACTTGTCGAAAAACAATCATCAACACTGCCCAGGGTGAAAAACAATGCAATTTGCAAGGTTTGTGTACTAAGTATAGTCAAGATGACATCACAAGGAAAGGTTATAGTCAAGTTCAAGGAATGAGAAGTGTCTAAGTGCCAAAATCCAAGACCTACTCTCAAACCCGCCCTACCTGGGCGGCCTAGAGAGGTTAGCTTGGAGTTTTGATGTCAAAGCAATGCAACTACTCTATCTTGACTCCCTAACTCATCATGATGCCTCACATCCTAGAGAGAGTCATTCAAGAAGAGGGAAGCTTGAAAAATCAATAAGTCATGAAGATGGAGGAATGAACAATCAAGTGAGGTTGAAAATCCAGACACCACTTCCTAGCCCACCCTTCTTAGGTGGTCGTGAGCTCTACACTTGGACAACTCCACCTCCTCCACATGACATCCTTCAGACAACACTCCTAAAGTCGCTCAGGGGTGAAAACCACCAAATTTGTAAGCATAAATCAGTGTAATAATGAAGACGAACATGTCAAAGGTGAAATGAGCAAGTGCAAAGTTGTTTAAGTTGAAAATTCCATGTGTCATCCTCCAGCCCGCCCTTCCTAGGCGGCTTTGACCCCTTTGCTTGGACTACATATCCTCCACAACGCATATTCCATACACCCCTTCCAAAGCCGCTCAACTTAGGTGGCCTAGAGCCTAGAGCCTAGAACATGGATATCCACATCATTCACTCCATACACTTCCTTCAAATCCGCCCATCCTTCTAAGGTTTTCCGTCTCATTCAAGGATGTCAAGTCATCATTGAAACAAGTGAAGAGGTCTTAAATTATCAAAGTAAAGCCAAAAAATGCTTAAGTCATGAAAATCCACACACAACCTTCAATCCCACCCTTCCTAGGCGGTCTTGAGCACTTTGCCTGGACAATGTCATGTCATTCACAAGACACTCTCCGCCTATCACCTCTAAACCCGCCTAGATAGTCAAGCATGGAATTTCATGTTACACAGTCCAAACATGCCTTTCAAACCCGCTCAGGCTGGTCGGCTAAAAAGAGAGGTGAATTGTCAAGTGAATTCAAAGTGTAGCTTTCCAAGTTTGATTTTGACAAGTGATGGATGCTTTGGAATGTCATTGTTTTAATCCCACATACATAAGGTGAATGTAATTTGTTGTTGAAAATCCTTTATATCGAGTGTTAATTTGATGTGTTTCTTCTTGTAGGTGATGAAGGATCCAAGGAGGTGAATAGCGAGAGCTCATACATGAGAAGTTTGGAAGGCGGAGGAAAGTTGCTCAAATTTCTCATCGTCATCACATGGAGGAGAGCTTCTGCATCAAGTTCATCTTACTTTGAAGACTTCGTAGACATCAACGCCATGCGAAGGGGAGCTAGTCTAAGATGATCAAGTTTACAAGTGTAGTTCATCATCAAGAGCATCATTCGTTCGAGGCGAGGATCAGTGGAAGGTTGTCACTTCACCACGCACATCTTGAAGGAGGTCATCATCCAGAAGCTCACATATCATATGCCAGACAAGAACTGTCATGTCCCCAATTTTGGAGTAACTTAAAATTGTTTTAATTATAAATTAATTTTGTAAAGTATTTTATTTACTTTATAAAATTAATATTTTATTTAAGTTACTAAGTTAGTAGTACTACACTTTATTAAAAAGTGTTGTGAACAAGCATTTAAAAAGTACAAATGCAAGCATTTAATAAAGTTCATGTAAAAGCATTTAAAATGCTTTGGTATGATGTGTACATGTAAACTCTCATTTAATAAAATTAGGTTGGGCCTAATTAATGTAATGGCTTTAAAAACAAGCTTGAGAGTCATTTGAAGTCATGTCTAAATGTTTTTCAGATACTTGGTTTTGGGTTTTTGTCTTTTGACAAATTGTATTCAGCTGATTGACAAGGTGATGTTCCCTTGCATTTGCTGAGCCGAGGAGATGTTCCCTTGGTGAATTGTAGAGGTGAAATCACTTCAGGTTTCACAATTGTGCTTCAAAGTGTGCTCTAGGTTTTTTGTTGGGTTTATTTGCAAAGTGGATCAATTAATATATATGTGGTATTTGAATTTTGTGTGGAACTTGAATTATTGAAGACCTTGTGTGCATCTTGTCCTGCCGTATCATAAGTGTTAGCAGCGAATTTGGGATTGAGGTTTATTTCATGGTTGATTTATTATCTAATCGGGAGACAATTTCAGACGCATTTCTAGCAGGGTTCATTTGAATATATATATTAATAAAATCAGAGGCAGATCGTAGGCTCCAGCAGATTATAGAATGTGTTTAAGAAAAGTTTGATATGAAATTCGTGGTATTTCAAATGAGCTGCTCTAATTTGTAGAACTCAGGGAAACATTATCTGACAGAGCTTCTGACATTGTCTGCAGAAAGAAACATTATCAGGTTTATTTTAATATAAGTGGTTCGTGGGTCCCAGCAGTATTAAGGAATGTGCATAAAGAGAAAATAGCCAGCGCTGCCATATTGCAAATGTAGCTTTTGACATAAAGGAGACAATCTCTGTCAAGCTTCAGCTATCTTTATAATTTAATATAAACTAGTATAATCAAGAGTTTTGGTGAATCGTGGATCCCAGTGTTTGTAAGCAGACTACACATCTGACAGTCTTTATAAATTGATAGCAATAGAAAATCATAACATTTATGAAGAGTTTTACTACCATACCATGTGGAGACAAGGTCTGACAAGTCTGACACCTTTGTCTGCCATAAGGTTTTAATTCTGATCTGGGTTTTAACAGTGGGTTATAAGCAGTCTTTTCCATCTAAAATCAGAAATAAAGGTAGCTGCCTAGATTTGAGAATACAAGGAGAAGAGTTCTGAGTGAAAGTGTCTTTAAGATATTGAAGTTGTTGGTTATTGAAGCTGTCTGCAACAGCAATCTGGAGTTTGTACTGGAATTGTCTAAACCTAATAAGACTTCAGTATCATTGGATTGTATTGTCCAGTATTGTTGGAGGTGGTGATCAGCACATGTGGTGTAGCAAACAACAATAGAGATTCCTTGACATTATCTCTAGTGGCAGACATCCAGAAGACTGATCAGCAAGGAAGCTTTCTGACAGGTGTAGATAATGACAACAATCTGATTTGGTAGAGCTCACTTTTGGCAATTGACATCACTTTGGTATGTTTAGATCATCATTCTTCTCTGATTTTTGTACACAGCCGCACACTGTAATTTGGCCATGAAAGAACCATGCAATTGATGTAATGTAACATTGGATAAGTCTGATTTCATAACAGCAGAGTTTGGTTTTGATTTGGTAATCATTTGAAATCAACCTAGTGTGAAATTCATGGTGTAATTCAACTAGGGTTTGACAGTTCATTTTGGCAAGTTGATTTGATGTATTTTGAATGTTTAGTTCTGAGATAAAGAAATCAGAAATCGGCCTAGGGTTTCAGTATAAAAATTGCAGACATTGTTGAATAATCAGAGTTTAACAAAATATCCAGACAGGGATATTACAAGAACTCTCATCAGGGACTAGTCTACTCCATGAGTCCATGAAATTGTCTAGAGGCATGATCCTGCACAAGCACAACAACATCACAAGATGAGAGATGAGCATGATCATCAAAGCGATCCATGAGTTACATCAAGACAACAAGAAGAAAATATTCTAAGTGAACATGAAGTGAATCACACTAGTTCATTCAAAGATGCTGAGGTGGCACGTACACATCATCAAGCCAATCGCATTCTGCTATGTAAGAGGGCCCACCATAAAGATACTCCAAAGATGCTTATCACATTGGAAATTGTGCCTTCATTGCCTCTTTCATGTTCTAAAAATAGTAAATTTTGTAACAAACTGCCTTGTTGTCTCAATCTTGGCCATTGATTGCTAAATCAATCTTGGCCCTTTATGTAATTCTTGAGCTCTATATAAGGCTCACTACTCTCATTTGTAAGGGGGACATTATTAGAATTAGGAGAAGCTCATGAGAGAAGATCATTAGAGGGGAGATTAGACAATAGAAGAGAATCATTAGAAGAAGATAGAGTAGGAGTAGATACTATGGCAATAGGAGTAGAGTAGAAAGAGCTCTTCGAAGTCATTGAAGAGATATATGAGATTGTTGTAAACAAAACACTTCCAAAATCAATACAAGCTCATTGTTGTTCTTCACATGGTGATCTTGTACGATCAAGGAATGTTCGCATGGTTTCTTATTCTCCAAGATGGTTGAGACGTGGTTCCAAGTAGCTTAGATGATAAAGTAGATAGAGTTCATTGATGTAATGGATATATGCAATGATATTTGATAAATTCCCATTGGTTCATACTTTTAATGGTTTGTCGATGGTAAGTTATCATGTAAAGTTAGCCTAAACCACATCTTGCAAATAGTTCGATTGTTGATGCTCCTTTGAGTTGCGCCAGCTGTGGGTACTTTGGAGTGTGTCAACAATATGAAAATCCTTGGTTTATCCTTTGGAGATTGCACCTATTTCATGTAGTTGTTGCTTGTCATGGCGAAGTGAAATTTGGTTTCTAAGGGAATTTGTCTACCATAGCATCGTTCATCACGTCATTGTCCTTAGAATAGCTTTCTTAACCCCTTCTCCTTTTGCTTTTTCTTTTTGTAGAAGAAGTTCCATTTCACAAGGAAAGAGTACATATTTGAATGGAGTGATAAATAAATTTTGTGTAAGTCCCTTTGTGTAAACAACATTATCACATCATACCACCGAGGCTATCCATTGCAAATCATGTACAAGGAACCTTGGAGTGTTCTTGTTTGATCACATAGTTTAGCATTCGAGATGCTTTGTTCAAGAGAGGATAGAGCACTTGGTGTTTTATTCTAATGTTGTTGTTGTCAAGAAAACATCATCAACACCTCCTCCATTCATGATTTCTAGAAAACCTTCATTCAAAATTTCTTCTTCCATTCTCTCGCCTTCTTAATTCTCTTCCAAAATATCCTTGATAGATTTCGAAAAGGTGTAATCCATCATCAACTCACTTTCCTTGTGTACTCTTGATTGATTTGCTTATGTAGTCTCCTCAGTCTTCTGAATTCTTGTTAAGAGTCTCATTGTTCCAACACTTAATCTCCTATATGCTAGAGATATCTAACCTCACCCAAAGTCTATCTACCATCAATTGATCATCTCATGCCAACCAAACTCCAATTGCAATATCTAGAAGCTTTCCAAGGCAAAATGATCACTATACTCAACACTGGAAGACTACCTCAAATCACCACCAAAGCTCCCTTTGCATGATTAGTACAAAATCTAGGAACACATCATGATGTTGTGATTTACATCTTTAAAATAGAAGATCATCTGTCTCCAATTGATAGATCTACACCCAAGAGCATCCTATCATGCCAAAACTACAAAATGTGATCCAGGGTCTACCATGGCACAATAACACATCACTACCAAAATTCCCACTAAAAGTGATCCATAGCTCTATGACAAATTTGCAAGCTCGACCATGTCATGCCAAAACTCCAAATGCATGCTAGAGTTTCCATGGCATCATGGTCACCATTTCAACCCAAAAGACAATCTGTCACAAGCAACTATGTTCTTGCTGTTGAAGTTCCTACTGACAAAGTTCAGTCCAATGGCTAACAAAGTGATAGTGCTATTGAAAACATAGTTGATAAAGGCACAACTAATGAAGTCGCAATTGGTGAAGTCACAATTGATGAAGACAAACTATTGCAAAATAACAAGCTTTGAAACACATTTGTTGCTAAAGTTCACCACTGCAGAACCACCTGTGGAACACATCTATTACTGAAATTCACTGTCATAGAACCACAAAGCTATCCACTGCAAGATCCTCCTCACTTTAGAACAACCACTGAAAAAATGTTGAGTGACTGATCACATACCAAAACTCTAGGAAGAAAGTTGTAACCAACCTCCTCTAACCATGCATGTAGAATGCATGCAAATATGAAACATGTCTCATATTTGGACAATCCTCAAGAATTGCACTTTGAATAACATTTTTCCACAAATCTACAAAACCATAGATTTTGATTAAACATAAAACTTGCAAAACCATACATGCAAATATGAAACTATTAACACATTCGAAACACCAAGAAAACATATCCATGTTTTAAATGACGGAATATCACAAATTCACATCATGTGAATGTATGCAGACCAAAATGTGAATGTATGCAGACCAAAACGACTAGGAATTTGCAACATGCAAATCCATGCAGACCAAAAACTCCATGAATCCACAACACATGCAAGCCCATACAGAACCAAAGCTCCAACAATCTGCAACATGCAAGTCCATGCAGATTCAAAACTCCATGAATCTACAACATTCATGAATCCACAACATGCAAGTCCATGCAAACCCAAAACTCCAAGAATCTGCAACATGCAAGTCCATGCAGACTCAAAACTCCATGAATCTACAACATGCAAGTCCATGCAGACTCAAAACTCCATGAATCTACAACATACATGAACACATGCAAACTCAAATCTCCATAAATCTGCAACATGTATTTACATGAAAACTCAAATCTCCATGGATTTACAATATTCATTCACATGCAAACTCAAATTTCTATGAATCTACAATATGCAATGACATGCAAGTGACGAGTCCACCCATGCAGCTTCAAAACACCATGGATCTGCAACATGCAAGTGATGTGCCCATCCATGCAACTCATGTACAACATAGATTTGCAACATGCAACCGATGAATCCACACATGCAACACATGTATCCACCATGCAGGTACAAAACACCATGGTACCATTACATGCAACCACATGTAAAACCATAGAACATGCATGCAACCACATGCAACCCACGGATCATGTGCACAACTACGTACAACTACACAACCAACTTCTTCAAACTAAAATTCCAATCTTCATCTTTTTGTGTTTCCATTCTTTGTCCTTGAAAACAATATTATCTAAATAGAACTTCCACTCAACAAGGATTAATAT
The DNA here is from genome assembly GCA_027924645.1 of Cunninghamia lanceolata. Classification (NCBI taxonomy): domain Eukaryota; kingdom Viridiplantae; phylum Streptophyta; class Pinopsida; order Cupressales; family Cupressaceae; genus Cunninghamia; species Cunninghamia lanceolata. The sequence continues at coordinate 1,556,673 of BSBN01001135.1, read as the reverse complement.
CACAAGGAAGGGATCCCCTCCTATAGCCAAAACCAAGCTTTGACACTAAATGTAAGGAACTAAGCTTACAATATCAAAACACTAAATAGACAAAGTTTTGATAATAAGTGAAAAGAAACTATGCCCATAAAGTGGAAACTAAACATAAATAGTTCCTACATTTACCCAGTGAGAGAAGAAATACAAGTTCGTTCAGATGTACACAATATTATTAGAGAAAAAACACATAACATAAGATATACCCTAGGAAAACCCCAACCTCCAAAGCACACCCAGTGTATTATTCCACAACAAAATAGTTACAATTCATTTGCAGAGTATCAATGCTTTATCAAGAGAAAGAAGAGAACACCATCGGCTTTTGGAGTCAATATGAGAGCATATTCCCCATCTCTAACACTTTCTCTCCGACCTTTAAACAATCCAACAACATCACAACCATAAGCAACAAGAAGTCAATTATGGAGGAAATCCGATAGCATAACCCTTGCAAGTATAAGTGCATCCAATACCACAAAACCATGCATCTAATATATAGAGAAGTCCAAAACTAGAAACCAATGATAGTTTTCAAAACCATGTGTTGAAACCACGAGCAAATTAGTCACCCAAATCAAGGCACAAATTTTTGGACTTATCCATATTTTAGAAAGATGCTTTCATGCGTTGACAATAAATTCTCCTTGATTTTCTAGTCCACACTTAACTCTCTTTTCATGCTCTTTCCCAGAGTAACTCTTTCACACCTTACAAATGTTGTAGTTGTATTTAGCAATTTCCATGACACAATGCTACTTACAACTTGCCAAATACAAATTACAAAGTGGGACAATATTTTTTGTGGACACATAATTAATAAAAATTAAATAATAAATATGAACAATAGAAATACAAGGAGTACGACATCTAATCCCAAGATTTTTGATCATTTGACAAGCAATATTTATGTTTTTGGCCACTCCAAATGCAAGGGCATTTACTCTAGCATGCTTATAGAGAAAGATAAATAGCATGTAACCTTCAAACCTTGATAGATTGGCCTCTAGGTGTTTGATCTGGATGAAATGAAAGGCAAAATCAACTTTCTCAAATCTTTTAGACATGATGGTGAGCTTAGATTTGCTCTTGCATGCTTCCAAAAAGGTTACATATAAAAATACCTCCCAAAAAATGGAACCCTCAAAAACCCAACAAAATGAGAAAAAATGAATTAGCATAATAGTCAAATTAGCTCTACTACCATATAGGATCTTAGAATTGCTTTAACAAAATCCTAAAATCTCTACCGAGGACCTTGGCAATTAAACTAATTCCTACCAATAGTTTCTAAATAGTAAAATACAAAAGTGGAAATGATAGAAATTGACAATTCGTATGAATAGAAATTGCCTTTCGCTTTCATCACTATGTGGCACCTAATTGCCTTCAATCAAGGAAGCACACATGTGCTTATTAGGATAAAACTTATTTGCTGAAGTAAACTTAAATAAAAAAGGTGTAATATAAAATATTATACCAACATAGATTAGTCCCTCACAAGAAATGTAAGTGTCTTACCTTCCAACTCTCCATATCCAATTTCTATATTGGGAGTGTCTTCCAAAGCCCCTAGACAAGGGGATCTCCAATTTCAACCAATAGTGATTTTTTGTTTCCTTGCCACTCTTATTGCAACATGAATCTCCTTTTGAGCTAGATTTGAACTTTCCCTTGTAACTAACCATCTAAAGTTCCAACTTGGGGGGACTAATGTTGTCTCTCTCTACGCTATTGAGAGCTCTTTTTCCCTTTCTTTTGAATCCCAATTCAAGGCAAATTTTCCTCTTTGAGTTTCTCAGAGAAATATCATCGTGCACCAACTACATTTACATGTATTTTAAGAGCCATGCATACAAGTTCTCTAATTCTCTATTTGTTAGGATTAAGGTGCCATCAACATTGTAAATCCTATGTATTTAATTATTCTTAATTTTGTTTGTAAGTGCATTCATAAGGGATGAAGGATCCATTGACAATGGTAAATATTTAATTATAGTACCAGTAATAACGTTAAATTTACCTTGGGATTACTGTAGGTGAAAGTGGGCGACCAATTTTATTAATAACTTATGACATGGTGTAAGAGCATCTTCTATATTTGTCTTACATGTTGTAAAGAATCATCTATTATTGGACCGTCTTTTGTTAGCATTTTATGACAACCAAGAAGGTGTAAGAGGCGATTTTTAACCTATTGTTGACTATCCCAAAGGTGGGCATTGGGATTTAGTTATCTTGGCTGCAATATTCTGCAAAAAAGGTTATGACAGCTGTAAGAGACCAATAATAGCTTGATTCCCAAGTATGGCGTTGGATTTTCTCATGTTTGGGTGCCACATTCTATGTATTCCATCTTTGGCTTGTTTTTTTTATATAACAAAAGCTAGAGGAATGTAGAGATATGTTGAATTTGTATAGGTACACAGGCATTGTCAAATTGGATGCTGAGGAGTGAAGGAAATGATTGTATTGTATTTTTTATTCAAAGGTAATATATGCTTGGCCTCTCTTTTTGGTGGAGTTTTTTCTCAAAAGGGGTTCTCTACATAAATCTCTATGTCGTGTAAATCTCTTTGAGTTTGTTGATTTTGTTTGTTGCTGATTTTACATGTTTATGTCTCCATTTTGGCATTCTATTGTTAAAAATCAGATTTGCAGTTTAATTTCATATTTCCATATTATAGTGTTTTGCCTTCATTTCTAACAATTGATAGCAGAGCCTGGCCATCTTTGCTTCTTGGGTGGAAGAGTGAAGGTTTTTTGTGTTGTGGGAATTCTAGTTGAATTTGTTTTGCAAATTTGTATGTGGAAGCCATAGCTACATCTTCATCTCAATTACATATTGAGAAGTTCAATGAAACTAATTATGAGTTGTGGAAGTTGAAGATGGAGGGTCTCCTTGAGAGGGATCAATGGTTGGCTGCAACAAAGGAAAAGAAACCCGATAAAATAGATCAAGATGAGTGGGATAAAATGGATAAAAAAACATAGGGGACAATCCGGCTTTGTCTTGTAGATTCAATTTTGTTAAATGTAGTCGAAGAATCCACTATATATTCTCTATGGAAACGTTTGGGTGAGGTCTACCAAGTCAAGAATCCAGTAAATAAATTATATTTCAAAAGAAAATTGTTTTCTCTGAAAATGAAATAAGTTGATTCGGTTGCTGAGCATTTAAAATTCTTTTAATTTGATTTTGAGTCAATTAGCCTCTGTTGATGTTAAAATTGATGAAGAATATAAATACATTATTTTTCTTTGTTCTTTGCCTCAGTCATGGGAGAATTTCATTTATGCTATTAACGCTAATCTTGAAGATCCCAAGTTGGATGCTCTTGTTCCAACATTGTTGTCAAAGGAAATAAGAAAGAAAGCTATGGATAGCCTTCATGTCAGGAGAAGGTCCAAGAAAAAAGGTGGATCTAAAGGAGAACAAAAGGGGCCTAAAGACAAGTCTAAGGGAAGATTTAAAACTCCTAGTAAAAACATAGAGTGAAGTGTTGGAATTGCGGAAAGAGGGGACATATTGAGGAAAGTAGAAACAAGAAGAAACAATGGGATTCCTCTATAGAAAAATCCTTGGAAACATGTGATGAAGCTTTATTTTCATGTAATATTATTTCTAACGAAAATTGGTTGGTTGACTCAAGATGGTCATATCACATGACTCCTCATAAGGAGTGGTTTTTCACATATGAAGAATATGATGGAGGTGAAGTCTACCTTTAGGGACAACAATTCATATGTGATAGTTGGATGGGGCAAGGTACAGTTGTGTTTTAGTGATGGAGGATAAAAACTCTCCCTGGTGTTTTACATATTCATGGATTAGCAAAAAATTTAATTTATGTATCTAAGCTGAATGATTTGGGAATGCATGTAACGTTTGATAAGCATATTCGTAGATTGGTGAGAGGGAGCTCAGTGGTAGCAAGGGGGACAAGATTGGGAACTCTGTTTAGGCTGAATGCCACTACTTTATGTAAATTCACCAATGTGACTCAAAATCTGAAAATACATGTATGTTGTGACATCGTAAACTGGGCCATATAAGTGAAAAAGGTTTAAAAACTATTATGAATAAAAAATTGTTTGACAATTTCTCCTATTCTGATGAGTATTTTAATTTTTGTAAGCATTGTGTTTGGGAAACAAAAAAGAGCATCATTTGCTTCAAGTAATAAAACAAAGAGTAAATTAGAAATTATTCATATAGATGTGTTTAGCCCTATGGATATTGATTCTATTGGAAAATCTCGATATTTTGTGTCCTTCATTGATGATGTTTCAAGGTTTACCTAGATTTATTTGATGAGACAAAAATCTGAAGTTTTCAGTAAGGTTAAACAGTTTAAAGTCTTAATAGAGAACCAATTAAAACATAAGATAAAGGTTTTAAGATCTAATAATGGAGGGGAATGTTGTTCTAAAGAATTTGATGAGTTTGCAAAAATGCATGTATCATAAGACAAAAGACTACTCCTTACACACCTCAAAAGATGTTAGGAAAAAGTGTTGTGTTGTACACCTTGTACAAGAATAAATTATGTTAATTATGTAAAATAAATATTTATTTGTGGTGCATCTTTAGTGATGTGTTTAGCACAGTAAATATTTATTTGGGTCCACTTGTAAAGTTGTATTGCAAGTTGCAACATTGGTTAGATATTTTATGTGTGGGAGACATAGGACAAATATTTAACATTTGAGGTAAATATTTAATTTTGGGATCAATGGTTTTGTGCTCTCATGGTTTAGAGACACATGGTTTAGCCAATACCACTTGGTGGTTTTGTGTGGCTTGATTGTAAAGTCCCTGTCACAATTTTTTGTTCCAAACTTGCACTATTTGTGATTTTTAGCTCATTGGCATTTCGTCAAACATTTTGCATACAACCAAATATGAAGAATTTATGAATGCTAACAATCATAACAGTTGCAACTAAAATTCTGAATCATATATTCATCGTTAAACCATGCCAATGTTCAAAGGTTTCTCAGAGACATTTTGTCAAACAATTGTAATGTCAAACAATTGTAATGAAGTGTTCAAATCAATATTTCTGATATGCCAATATGATTTTCCTTGACTATTTCAAAAATACCACAAATAGATGCTTGTAATAAATTTCCACAATTCAGAATACTGATATTACAATTCATTGTATTTTTGAAAATTTATGTTAATAGCTGCTAATTATAATTAAAGTTCTGATGCCAATTAATAATGCAGAAATCTAACTATGTGCTGATATAAAAAACAGAAAAATCTATGTTCAAGGGTATTAATAGCTGACCTGGAATACATAAATCAGAACATAGCAGCAGCTGATATCAACAATAACTCATATTTCCCAATGGTACAGACCCCACAAAGGATTACGGCACCCTTATGAATTCTTCAAGAGTTGTGATTCCTCCTTGGAAGGTTGTGGCTAGCTTTGTTGAAGGCTTTCAAGTCTTTGTTTTATTAAATATTAACCTCTTCTTTTCTAAAACTTGTACGATCAGCCTTTGGTTGAGAAACAATGGATATCAATATGGTATGGCTGGGTCAAGGCTCAACCACAAACAATATTATTTCTGATTTTTTAATTTTTCTTACACTCCACGCACAACACTGTTATTCCAGTATAGATCATTCCGCACACATCACTTACAAATTTATTATTTGTTGGTAGATCTTCAATAAATTTGTAGTCACAGTCCCTAGTGAAGCAAATATCAAACCTAACTAAATCATACACTCTTTAGCACAAATTCCTTCAAATCCCCACTTGTTCTGCCCAACTGCGAACCTTTTATGAATTCACCAAGAATTGGCTAGGGAGAATTTTTATCCCCGAAACCAATATCCCCTTAAGGTTTTTGTCCTAGGGTTATCATTGAACAAACTGCTCAAGCTTCAAAATAGGGTTTCAAGAAAATGAAAATGACAAGAAGGAAGTCACTTTTCCCCTATCCTCCTTTTATAATTCTCTTTGAGAGAAATACTTTATTTCTTTTAATTTCTTGCTCAAACATAAAATGACCTTTTAATTTTTACTTTTGACACTTCATAAAGTCACTTTAATATTTTCTTTGTCTACCATAATAATTAATTAAATATAAGTAATCCTTAGAAACAACTTAGGACAACTTATAATTTTATTAATTAAATATTCCCTTTGTCACCTCCCAATTAGCCTACGGGAATTAAATAGGCTAAGGGTCTTTGCCAACAGCTTAAGCAGAAGAAGGGGACATTACAATCCTCCCTTCTTGAAATTGTTTGTCCTCAAGCAATTACTGATTTGGATGCTAAAGAACCTGCTCTCCTTCCCAAGTGGCATCCTCTAGTGGCAAGTCTCTCCATCGAATTAGATATTCCTTAATGATCCTACTTCTCAATCTCCTCTCCTCTTCATCCATAGGTGGAAGCTTAGGAGATGGTATAACATGCTGTCCAAGTGTCTTTTTGAGGCACAAAATATGAAATACATTGTGTATCTTGTTGCTCACAGGAACTCCAACTCATAAGCAACCTCTCCTATTCTCCGCACAACCTTGTAAGGTCCATAAAACCAAGGCTTAAGCTATTCTGCACCACTCTTCTTCAAAGTAGATTGCCTATAGGGCTGCAGGCGTAAGAAAACCAGGTCCTTTGTCTCAAAAGATCTCTCAATCATGTTCTTATCTACATAATTTTTTTGTTGATTCTGAGCCTGATGGAGGTTATCTTTGAGTGATTTTAAGATGTCCTGACTCTCCTGGACCTAGTCTTTAGCCTTTGGAACCCAGTTGTCATCAAATGCGAAGTCTACAAAAGATGTAGCATCATAACCTTATAAAGTCCTGAAAGGAGTCATGCTAATCGACATGTGATAGGTGGTATTGTAACAATGCTCTACCAAGTATAACCACTTGATCCAAGCCTTCTGCTGCCCCAAAACATAGTTACACAAGTAACCTTCCACCCATTTATTAACAATCTCTGTCTGCCCATCTATTTGTGGATGATAGCAAGTGCTCGGGGATAATTCAGTATCTGTTAATCTGAATAGTTCTTTGCCAAAATATGCTAAGAAATATGTTGTCCCAATCACTAACAATGTTGTTGGGTAGACCGTGGAGTCTAAACACCTCTCTAAAGAACAACTCTGCAATTGGAGGTGTTTTATACTTTGAAGATATGGCGAAGAAATGAGCATATTTGGTCAACCTGTCAACTACCACAAAGATACAATCTTTGCCATGCACCTTAGGAAGACCTGTAATAAAATCCATAGATATACTCTCCCACTTCTATTAAGGAATAGGTAAAGGCTGCAATAAACTTGTTGGGAAAGTATGCTCTAACTTGTTCCGCTGACAAATCAAACACTTTTTGAAATGACATAAGACATCATCCTTGAGATCCTTCCAAGTGAATCTCTCTGATCTGTTTGTATTTCTTAAATATCTTGGATGTCTTACAAGAGGTGTGCCATGAATAGCTCTCAAAATTTTCTCCTTCATTTTTGATTTGGGGACAAGGTAAATTTTATCCTTATACAGAATAAGATCATCCATCACCTTATACCTGTTATCCTGAATCCTTCCTTCCATGACATCACATGCAAAAGTATTCTTGGAATACTCTACTGAGAGATGAGCTTTCCAATTAGCTGAGATCTCAGACATGGAACACAAAGTAGGTTTCTTCAATAAGGCATCGGCAACTGCATTGTTCTTTCCCTTAACATATTCTATATCAAAGTCATATGCATGTAATTTGCTCACCCACTTTTCTTGCCTTTCATTCAAATCTTTTTGGTTAAGGAAGTATTTCAAACTATTATGATTAGTTCTCACCACAAACTTACCTCCAACCAAGTATTGTCTAAATCTAGTCAATGCATGCATTATGGCTAGCATCTCCTTGTGATATATTGAAAACCTTTTCTATGTATCTTTGAGCTTCCCGCTTTCAAAAGTAATAGAATGTCTATTTTGCATCAGGACTGCTCCAATGCCCTCACCAAAAGCATCACACTCCAACATGAAGGGCTGAGAAAAATCAGGCAATGCAAGAACTGGATAGGAACTCATAACCTTCTTGAGTTTTTCAAATGTTTGTTGTGTTGAATCTATCCATGCGAATGACCCTTTCTTGGTCAAATCTATTAAGGGTGCTACCCGCTATGGGAATCCGTTAACAAATCTTTTGTAATAGATGCATAGACCGAAAAATCCTCACAAATGAGATATTGTCTTAGATGGTGGCCAATCCCTGATGGCCCTAATCTTATCCATATCAACCTTCAGTCCTGCACTAATCACATGGCCTAATTATAAAAATTTTGTCATTCCAAATTCACACTTAGACATTTTTGCATAAAGTGACTATGCCTCCATGATGCCGAAGACTTCATCAATACGCCTGAGATGATCTTCCCAAGTCTTACTATAAATCAGAATGTCATCAAAGAAAACAAGAACAAACTTATGCAACGGCTTATTGAACACATGGTTCATGTAGGATTGAAAGATAGCAGGTGCATTGGTCAATCCAACTGACATGACCAAAAACTCATAATGCCCGTAATGACACCTGAATGTTGTTTTGTGTATGTCCTCTCTGAGTCTGATATGATGGTATCTTGATCGAATATCAATCTTCGAAAAGTAAACTGCCCCATGAAGTTTGTCAATCAACTCATTGATCCTGGGTATAAGATACTTGTTCTTAATCGTTTTCTTGTTGAGAGCCTTGTAGTCAACACACATCTGCATTTTCCCATCCTTCATCTTGACTAGCACTACAGAAGAAGCGAAAGGACTAGAACTGGGTCTAATATGCCCCATATCCAACAACTCTCAAATAGCCTTCTTGATCTCCTCCTTATGCCTCTTGGGATGGTGATAAGGAGTGGTAATGACAGGGGTAGCGCCCTCCTCAAGTTCAATCGCATGCTCAAAACCCCTATTAGGTGGCCTACCAGGAGGGATGTCACTAAACACCACACTATGCTTATCCAATATTGATTGGATGTCCACATGATAATGTCTATTGCCATCTGTAGAAGTTTTGGTGGAAACAAAACATTGGGCTACCCATGCAACCTCACCATGTCTAAACAATGCCTCCATTTTCTTCATTGTAACCACCCTAGGTGCTACATTTGACATACCGCGAAGCACTACCTTTTTTTCATCAGATTTGAACTTGAGTTCCATGGTCTAGAACTTTTGTGAGTACTTTCCAAGTGAGTGCAACCACTGAATACCTAAAACCACATCTGTCTCACCAATTCCCACCTTGTAGAAGTCATCTGTGACTTGATGATTGCCCAACATAATACTCATCTATGATATCTTCTTAGTGCAACTCATGGTGAATCCATTTGCAACCATGACGTTGAATCCAGGAAAATATTTCACTTGAAGACCTCTCTTCACTAAGCCTTCATCAATAAAATTATGCGTTGCCCCACTGTTAATCAAAAATGTAACACGCTGGCCCTGTAATACTCCTCACCCTGAATGGATTATATCTAGGAGTACCAAAAAGAGTAGCAATAGTGCCTCCTGCATATTCACCTGTTACTTTCTCCTCATGTTCAACCTTCTCTTCTGCCTGTTCGCTTTCTGAGCTAGTCTCTTCTTTCTCCTCATTATCAGAAGTAACCCTCTATGTAATGAACCTTACCTCTTCCAAGGCATCTATGTCCAGGTCCCCAAGGTTCCTTGCAAGAGAAGCAAAGCTTCTTTCTTTGGAGCTCATTTTTGGCCTAATTGTCTAAATTTGTCTTTTTAGGCCATTCCTTCTTAAATGATTTCTTGCTGTTCTTCTTTGACTAAAATGACTTAGTTTGAAATTTATTCTTTGATGCAAAAAACTCCATATTCCTAGCTCTTTTGATTGCTTCCTGCAAAAAAGGTGGGTCAAATGCTTTTACACATCCTCGGAGTGGCTCCTTTAATCCCTCTATGAAGAGAACAATCAACCTTTTTTCTGACACATCCTGTACCATCACTAAAAGCCTCTAAAAATCAGTTACATAAGCATCAACCATACCATTTTGTTTCAACTGTGCCAACTCTCTGAAATGTAGTTCTAGATCTTTCTTATTGAACATGTCAATAAGCCTCTGATTAAAATCTGCATATGATTCAATAAGACTATGTCCCTGTGTTACCAATACATGGTACCACCATTCGTGTGCATCACCCTCCAAATGCAGAGTAGAAAATAGAGTGGCTTCGTTCTCAAACATGGGGTTCAAAGAAAGATAATTGTCCAACTTTTGTATCCAGGAACGAACAGTGCATTTATTAGAACCATCAAAAGAGGGAATGGATACCTTACCCAACTTCATCTGTAATTCCTAATTCTAACCTCTCTCTTCGTTGGGCTTGTTTCTGTACTTAAATTGACAAAAATCTTGTAAAGACATTGCAACATGAAACTCCTCACCAAGAGATTGATACTCATGTAAATAATCTGCAAAACTTTCACCATCATTCTAGTGACCTCCATTACCACCCAGAGTCCTCTACTGGTCTAAGAAAGTAGGCATTAGAGGCCTAACTATTGATTCCATAGTGGTTCTAGTATTGATATTAGGATTGTTTCCGTTGTTAGCAGAGTTACTTGTCTCCCCATGGTTCCCATTATTACCTCGATTGCTCTGATTACCTCCATTAGTGTTCATATTTTGCAACATTTGAGTTATCAAGTGTGTTAACTACTTCTGTCCTCTAGCAAGATCATTAAGAATCTGCATTGTACTAGGATTTTGATCTTCTCTGTTACCCATGATGTCTTCTTCCTTTGATTCTGAATCTAGGAAATGAGCCCTCTTTCTATATGTGATAATTCTCTATTTTCAGGATTCATACAACCTTCCAAATCAATATGCAACCATCCAAACTAACATGCAATCCCAACAGGCTGGCAAGAACCTAGCTCTGATACCACTGTAAAGTCCCTGTCACAAATTTTTGTTCCAAACTTGCACTATTTCTGATTTTTAGCTCATTGGCATTTTGTCAAACACTTTGCATACAACCAAATATGAAGAATTTCTAACTGCTAACAATCATAACAAATGCAACTAAAATTCTGAATCATATATTCATTGTTAAACCATGCCAATGTTCAAAGGTTTCTCAGAGACATTTTGTCAAACAATTGTCATGCAGTGTTCAAATCAATATTTTAAATATGCCATGCTGATTTTCCTTGTGTATTTCAAAAATACCACATAGATGTTTGTAATAAATTTTCACAATTTAGAATATCGATACTGTATTTCTGAAAATTTATGTTAATAGCTACTAATTATAATGATCGTGTTGATGCCAATTAATACTTCAGAAATCTAAATATGTGCTAATATAAAAATCAACAAAATCTTTGTTCAAGGGCATTAATAGCTGACCTGGAATACATAAATCAAAACATAGCAGCAGCTTATATCAACAATAACTCATACTTCCCAATGGTATGGACCCCACAAAGGAGTACGACACCCTTATGAATTCTTCAAGAGCTGCGATTCCTCCTTGGAAGGCTGTGACTAGCTTTGTTGAAGGCTTTCAAGTCTTTGTTTTATTAAATATTAACCTCTTCTTTTCTAAAACTTGTATAGTCATCCTTTGCTTGATGAACAATGGATATCAATATGGTAGGCTGGGTCAAAGCTCAGCCCCAAACAATATTATTTCTGATTTTTTATTTGTCTTACACTCCACACACAACACTATTATTCCAGTATAAATCATTCCACACACAACACTTGCAAATTTATTCTTTGCTGGCAAATCTTCAATAAATTTGTAGTCGTAGTCCCTGGTGAAGCAAATATCAAACCTGGAAAAATCATACACTCTTCAACACAAACTCTTTCAAATCCTCAATCATTCTGCCCAACTGCAAACCCTGTATGAATTCACCATGAATTGGCTCGGGAGATTTTCATCCCAAAAACCAATATTCCCTTAGGGTTTTCGTCCAAGGGTTATCGCTGAACAAACTACTCAAGCTTCAAAATAGGGTTTCAAGAAAATGAAAATGACAAGAAGGAAGTCACTTTTTCCCAATCCTCTTTTTATAACTCTCTTTGAGAGATACTTTATTTCTTTTAATTTCCCGCTCAAACATAAAGTGACCTTTTAATTTTTACTTTTGACACTTCATAAAGTCACTTTAATATTTCATTTGTTCAGCATAATAATTAATTAAATAGAAGTAATCCTTAGAAACAACTTAGGATGACCTATAATTTAATTAATTAAATATTTCCTTTGTCATCTCCCAATTAGCCTTAGGCTAATGGTCCTTGCTGACAACTTAAGCGGAAGAAGGGGGCATTACATTGATTCTATAAAAGCAAGCACGTGTAGTGGTTGAGGTTGGTTGTCATTTGTATTGAGCTTTCTTGAAGAGTGCATATATCAAGCATGGTATGGGATGTGTGGTTGCTTGGACACGTGGAGGATGCATTGGAGAAGCTTGATATTTCAAAAGTGTTCATGGAGACTCTATAAATGTATTGTAATGTTTTCATTGCTGAATAATACATTGAGTGCGGATGTTTTTGAAGGTTGGGTTTTTCCCTCTCGAGGGTTTTTAAAGGGTATATCTTATGTTATCTTGTGATGTCTTTTGATCTTTGCATTATGATTATTTTGTAAGCTTGTATGCATCATTTTCTCTCATAGGGTTATGTAAGAAATGGTTTGATCAACCTTGTAATTTCCTAACAACAAAATAGGGTTGTAGAAATGATGAACCAAACTTTAATGGAAAGAGCCAGAAGTATGTTAAGTGATGCACAATTGGATAGATGATTTTGCACAGAAGTTGTGAGTATTGTTGTTTATTTGATTAATAGATCTCTTTGTAAGGCTCTTGATTTGACTCTTTATGAAGTGTGGATAGGTAAAAAGGCTTTTTGTTTCACATTTAAGGGTTTTTGGCTATGAGGCTTTTGTTCATGTGTCTAAAGAAAAACGTTCTAAGTTGGATTCAAAAGCACATAAATGCATCTTCATTGGATATGGTGAGAATGTTAAAGGTTATAAAATTTGGAATCCTCTAACCAAGAAAGTTGTCTATTCTAGAGGTTTGATGTTCAGGGAACTTAGAGCTATTTTTGATTCTGAACAACTAGAAATTAACAAAGAGAAAAAGATAGTGCATTTTGAAATTAAGCAAGAAGATGCACATATGGAATAACAATGATGGATTTGAGGATGGAGAGGAAGAAGAGGGTTCAAGTGGGTGTTCTAAGCAGGATGGCTTTGAGATTACTGAAGAGGTTGAGCATGCAAAAGAACAAGAGGAAGAATTTTTTATTCCATCCTTGAGAAGATCCACTAGACAACAGAATCCAGTGGATAAGTATAGCCCACCAGATTTCCATTGTGTATTTGTTTTGTTAAGTATTGATGATGAACTTAGATCTTATAGTGAAGCTATTCTTGCAAATGATAGCGAGTCTTGGCAACAAACCATGCAAGAGGAGATGACTTTAGACACTTGGGATCTTGCTTGTTTGCCCAAAGGAAGGAAGGCCAATGGATGTAAATGGGTCTATAAGAAGAAATTTGGAGCAGATAGTTCATTGAAGAAGTACAAGGCCATATTGGTGACCAAGGGCTATTGCTAGAGAGAGGGAACTGATTTTGATGAAATTTTCTCTCTTGTTGCTTAATTATCCTCAATTAGACTTATTTTATCCATAGCTGCTACTAATGATTTTGAAATTGAGCAAATAGATTTTAAGATTGCATTTTTGCATGGAGATTTGAAAGAGGAAATTTATATGCAACAACCAAAAGGATTTGAGGTAAAAGGGAAGGAACACTTGGTTTACAGATTGAAAAAATCTCTTTATGGTTTGAAACAATCACCCTAGATGTGGTATCAAAAATTTAATTTTTTAATGTTGAAATTGGGTTTTGTAAGAAGTGAAGAGAATCACTGTGTTTACATTAGATCTATTGATGATCATATACTAATTGTTGCCTTGTATGTGGATGACATGTTTTTCAATAACACCAAGAGTATGATTAGTGAGTTGAAAGCTCAACTTTTTCAGGTGCATTTAAGATGAAGGATCTAGGAGCAACAAGGTACATATTGGGAATGTAAATCAGGGGGAATCGTGAGAACATAAATCTTAGGTTGTCATAAAGTATGTGAATACTATTTTGGACAAATTTAATATATAGGACTATAAGACAATTCGAATATTTTTACCAGTTGGCACTAAGCTTACTTTAGATATGTGTCTCAATAGTGAAGATGATCTTGAGGATATGTTTAACATGCCATATGCTAGTGCGGTAGAAAGTTCGATATATGCAATGGTTTGCAGTAGGCCAGATATTGCCCAAGTACTGGGAGTATTGAGTAGGTTTATGTCTAACTCTGGTAGAGAGCATTGGAATTATGTGAAGAGGGTACTTAGATATTTGCGTGGTATTTTTTATTATTGTTTGCTTTATTTTGGTACTGACAGTGTGGATAAAACGTTTGACCTATATCGTTTTGTTAATGCAAATTAGGCCAATGATTTGGATAGTTGGAGGTCCACTAGTGGCTATGTTTTTACTTTGTTTGGTGGTGCAGTAAGTTGGATGAGTAAGAGCCAACCCACAATTGTTTTATATACCACCGAAGCAGAGTATATGGCTGCTACCCTTGTCTCTAAGGAGGCAATATGGTTACAAAGATTGTGTGCAAGTATTGGTTTTGATTGAAAAATAATTCAGATTGGTTGTGATACCTAGAGTGCATTTGTTTAGCTAAAATTCTATGTATCATGCTCAGACTAAGCATGTGGATGTGGAAAATAATTCAAATTGTGATACCCAGAGTACAATCTGTTTAGCTAAAATGTTGTGTATCATGCTTGGACCAAGCATGTGGATGTTTGATACCACTTTGTTTGAGAAATGATTGCAAATGGACAGATTGAGTTGAAGAAGATTGACTCTTGGGAGAATGTTGTAGATTCTCTTACCAAACCTATGAGCACAAAAAAGTTCACTTGGTGCAAGGAGGCCATGGGCCTTGTTTCCTCTACTTAGTTGATTTATGTTTTCCTATAGATGTATTTACAATGTATGATGTCACATGGGAGAATGTTAGAATCAAGGTGCCATCAACCTTGTAAATCCTATGTATTTAATTATTCCTAATATTGTTTGTAAGCGCATTCGTAAGAGATGAAGGATCCATTGGCAGTGGTAAATATCTAATTACAGTACCGGTAATAATGTTAAATTTACCTTGGGATTACTATAGGTCAAAAGTGGGCGGCCAAGTTTATTGATAGCTTATGACATGGTGTAAGAGCATCTTCTATATTTTTATCTTACATGTTGTAAAGAATCATCTAGTTTTTGAACCATCTTTTGTTGTCATTTTATGACAACCTATAAGAAGGTGTAAGAGGCTATTTTTAGCTTGTTGTTAACTATCCTAGAGGTGGGTGTTGGGATTTGGCTATCTTTTGCACAATATTCTATAAGGAGGTTATGATAGCTATAAGAGGCTAATAATAGCTTGATTCCCAAGCATGGTGTTGGATTTTTCCAAGTTTGGGCGCCACATTCTATGTACTCCATCTTTGGCTTGTATTTTCTATACAACAAAAGCTAGAGTGTAGACATATTTTAAATTTGTACAGGTATGCAAGCACTGTCAGATTGGATGCTAAGGAGTGAAGGAAGTGATTGTATTGTATTCTTGATTCAAAGATAATATAGACTTGGCCTCTCTTCTTGATGGAGTTTTTTCCCAAAAGGGTTTCTCCATGTAAATCTCTATGGCATATGTAAATCTCGAGTTTGCTGATTTTCTTTGTTGCTGATTTTACATGTTTATATCTCCATTTTGGCATTCTACTATTAAAAATCAGATTTGCAATTTAATTTCAGCTTTCCATATTATAGTTGTTTTCCTTCATTTCTAACACCATTACTCAGATGAAATCAATAGTTGAAGGGGAAGAAGGGTCAAAGATTGATTTTAGGTCATTATTAAACAACTTAACTTTGAAGGATACTTTTTCCTTCCTCTTCTTACGTAAACTGCCTTGATGATTAGACCTTCTACTCCATCCATTACCAAAATATTGTATGGGTTCCACTGGAATATATGGGTTCCACTGGAATATATTTTCTTCTGAAAATCCTCGGTTTATTGGACACATTTCCTCTATGCAGACATAATGAAATGGAAAGAAAGAAATGGTGAAAGGAATCAATTTTGATTCATCCTCATCACCATAAAACATCTTGAAACTCCAATTTCCTCCTTCTTATGGTTGCTAGGAGCATTTGCTCGCTTTTTATTGTTACGAACCACTACCTCCATCTTGTCTTATTTGATTTAAAGTATAAATTATCTTTTTAAATTAACAAGATCCCCAAGGTCTTGCTAGGAATCATGTTGACCCCCTGAAATAAGGGGTCTAGTTCTTCCAACAAGAATCCTGAACATTGTAAGTAGTTTTAATAGGGATTTGGAGGACACCCACATTGGTCAGGTAATCTGCTAGAAGTTAAAGAGCTAAAGTTGATGGAAAGATCCCAAACTTCATTTAGTTTCCTATTATGAGTCATGCTTTTGTTTATAACATTTATAGCTTGCATTGAGTCATCTTCCACCACAATTTCTTTTATGCCACTGGAATACAACTAATTTTGATCCATGAACCCAACCTATTGTTGTCTTAGCTTCATTAATAGTGCCTTGGTCAATATGTATAGAGTATACTTAAATGAGATTTCCTTCATGATCTCTAAAAAAGGTTGCAAGCTCCAGTTATATCTGAGTTTCCTTTGGATGGCCTACAGAAATTAAGTCTCAACTTATGTCTATAGGGGGATTCTATCTCATTGAGAACTGTGTTTAGGAAAACCTCTTTAGTGAGGAGAGGGTTTATGACACTCCACCATATGAAGAAGATGTGTCTTTTGGTGATAGCTCCTTCCTACTTTTCTTTATGTATATATTGGCTACATTTAAGATGGTTACTTCCGCTCTGGGGATTACTCTTTCTAGGTATTATTCTTGTTTTGAAAGATTCTATGGTTCCTTTCCTTCCAAATTTCCCAATTAACTAGCAGTGGAACATCTCCCAAATAAAATCCTGAATCACCCTGGGACCCAAGGTTAGAGAGGAAAAGAGATGCAGGGAAATCCTGTTGCTAATCAAGTTTTAGGAATAGCCTAGACCATCTCTTGTACGCAAATTCACTATGAATTAGGTGGTCGGTCTCCTTTATCTCCAATTTGCACATTGTTGGAGCCCAAAATTACCATTTCCAAAATGCTTTATTCTGCCCCAAAAAACCAAAAAAAAATTCCATCAATTTCCCAAGTTTTGCCTTTGAGTCCAAAAACCCATCTTTTATATCCGATCAAAGATTATTTTTAATGGTTTCCCATCATAAAAATCCTCTAAGTATTTGCCCCCCTTTTTGTTTTCTTGCCTTAGTGATTTTCTTCAATTTTTGCCCTTTGTCGACAAATCGGCAAATTGCCGAACTTGCGAACTCGTTCTCAAGTTCGATATTTTTCTGGTTTGCCCACAACGGTTTTCGCCGACAGAGGGCGAAAGGAGGCATATGTTTCATCGGCAATAAAAGGGTGTTCTGAAGGCCTTTATCGGTGACTTTTCGAGTTTGTGAACTCGAAAGTTCGCTAATGGAGAACTTTGCTGACAAAGAAAAAATGAAGGGTGGCATGTGTTTTATCGACAGGAGAAGAAGAAACAAAGGCACTAAAGTGTCTTTGTCGGCAAAAGTGTTGGTTCGCAAACCAACAAGTTCGGCGACATATGACTTCACTGACAGAAAGGAGGAAGCTGTCGCGGTGTAGGTTGAAAAAGTTCTAAGGCAGAAAGGAAGTTGATGACAAAGGAAAAGCTTTGTCAGCGAAATTGGAGGTTCACGAACCTCCAAGTTCACCGACGGATGGTTTCGCCAATGGAAGATTTACCGATAAAGCAGAAAAGGGGCAAAAGAAGTAAGGTTCGAGAAAAGTGAGTTTCGCCAATAAAGGCGAAAATGGAACCAAGGGCATAGTGGTTCGAGATGGCCACCTTTTGTTGACTAAACAGTGGAAATAGCAAAATGAAAAAGAAGCGCTAAGAAGAGTTTGGAAAAAGGCAAATTTGCCGGCAAGGGTAAAATAACCAAGGCGCAGTGGTTAGAGAAAGTGATATTTTGCCGACTAATGAAAAGAGATGGCAAGTTTTGAAATGTCAAAAGTTGTCGATAAAGGAGATAAAGATAGAGTACGGCAAAATAAAGATTTACCGATAAAGGGGGAAAGTGGCCTTGTTCTGAAATGACCAAATTCGCCGACAAAAGGCGGAAACAAAGAGGAAGAGGGCACAATTAGAAAAAGTGAAAATTTGTCGAACAGGGAAAAAGCTGCATAGTTCAGTATAATCACTTTTTGTCGATAAAAGCGTGAAGTAAGGAGAAAATGGAGGCGGCAAGCAGAAGATGAAATTTGCCGATGGTGCATGTAGAGGCGAGTCCTCGTTGGATGACTTTTGTCGATAAGGCAAAATTGAAATGCAGAATCAGATGTAAAGCATGAATTTATAAAGTATAAAGGCTTTAAAATTTTAAAGTGTTGTAAAAGCTTTACAAACACTATGGGTAGGCTCTTATTTAAAAATGCCCTTCTTCCCCCTTGGTTGCCATAAATGCAGGATTGTTGATGTCATGTTGGTGGCTGGAACAGTGTATGTGTAGGTACCAAAATTAATGAGGATAGTGTGTTCCAGTATTCGATATCTTCTGCAGGTACCTCAAGGACGCATATCAACATACAAGGCATGGGCTTCCTTCTATTCCACTAGATTTCTGACATGGCCATGCGCCTCAGTGATTGTAGCACTATTGCTTGTTGACTGGGATTTCAAACATCCAGGAGTTGCATGATTGCTATATATACATGTTTGAAAGACATTCTCAAGGTTGGTCTCTGAGCCAATTGTCTAGTCTGGGAGAGCCTAAAGAGTTTCTCTGTCATCAACACACGATCTGTCTAGTTTGTTAGTGAAGGGATTTATTCAGCACAGAGTAGGAAAATTATGTAATGCCGATTTGAATGTAATGGGATGTCTCCATGGGAGTTTGTAGTGATTTTGGTAAACATATAATCGCAGTTATGTATTTTCCTTTGCCACATTTGCCGGTATGATTGTAACAGATGTTTGGAGATGTGTGACAGCATCCAAGTTAATACAAGGCTTTGTATTTGCCATTCTTTTTGTTGCATAGGAATCATTGCAGTTCTCTTTAGGATTATTAAGTATGTCCATTGTATGAAGATCTATCTGAAGTCATATATGTGAATATATGTCTAGTTCTATTGATCCTTTGCTGTGTATTTCCTTTCCTCCTTGCATTCTATGACTCTGTTGCCCAATGGAGTACGCACCGGTCCATATTGGAGAGGGATCAAACATTCTTTATAAATCAAACAAATCATTCACCTATGGTTCAGGGAAAAAACCATCTTTCCTGTGCATGTACATTCGCACAGTTGAACCAGCTTAATGAGAGGCTTGTGCAGCCAGTTTGTCTTGATCTAGTGACAGCTTTGGGGTCAAGTGTACATTGGGTATGGCTGTGTATGTTTATTTGTATTTCATTTCATGCCTCTAGGAATATCCCTCCTAGGTCTAGCTGAGCCTGAAGAGCAAAGGAGTTTACCCCCACCTATAGTTGGCCAAAATTCTCCTTTACTTGTTGATAAACCTCTTCCTTTCACCTTGATGGCAATCCCTAGCCTAGGTGTTTTAGGAATGTTTTAGAGTTTTGGGTTGCAGTTATTTTGGGAACCAATACACATAATGCATGATAAAGGTCCTCACAGTCCCATCTTCCCAAGTCAATTGTGAGAAAATTTCTTTTTTTTTTTGCTGCAAGACAAACAAAACTGTCAGCTTTTACTAACCCTTGGCTAAACCAATTTGGATTTTGAGGGGAAATCTTATAACCTGATTTCATGGGGTAACATCCTGGTTTAACTCATACATCCTGAAATGCCCTGTTCTGTAGAGAGAGTGATTTTGAAAGTAGTGATGGTGTTGATGGAGGAGTTTCTGAGGATCTGGGATTTAAGGGATCCCGTGAATCTCTTCCCACCACAGTTTTTTCTCTCCAAGATTTTGAACAACAGTCACACAGTTTATTTCCCCAATGGCCTTGAAGATGGTGTCTGAACAACAAATCTGGGATGTTTCTTAGTGGTCTTCTTTCCTATCCAAGAGTGATCTCAGAAATTGGCTGAGTCGATCCACATGTCCCAGCTTTGGGTGTGTGGCGATTAAGGACCCACAGCTGCAGATGATGGTAGTTCTAGTATTTACTTAAAATTTGAAATTGATTAATGTTATTTACCTTTATGAAATTCTTATTTTTCATGCAAAAGTATAAGGTAGTCATAAATAAGGAATCCTTTAACCAAACAGTGGCTGTGGTTGATCCAGTAAGAAGTTTTTTAAAAACCTGCTGAAAATATAACCAAACAGGCATGCTGAACTCCTATTAAATGGCCTTTCTGAAATTGTTTGCAAGAACAATAATGATCAAGTAAAGTTCTATATCATACTTATATAACTTGTGTGATACACAGAGGATTCCATGACATTATCTTCCATTGTATCTACCGTAGTCTATATCAGTGATTCATAACATGTGTAATTATCTGGCTAATTTGGCATATGTAACCTCAGAGTTTACATTTAAATTTTATCTTGGCAACATGTTCCCTGCATCAGGTATAACAGAATGTTTTGGAGAAGGCATCATTTATTCTCCTTTGGAGAAACTGGGAAAGCAGTGCACACGGAAGATGACAGGAGAAAACAGAGAAGATACGTTTCATGAGGCTAATGTGATTGCAAACTTGGGAAATAGAGACATTGAAGGCATAGCAGTGGAAAGTGGCAAGGAAAGCTTGTTCAGCAGGGGGCCTAATATAGGCCTTTGTCTGGGGGAGAGCAGAGTCATTCTGTATAACATATTGGAAGGACTCACAAGGTAAGTAAATTGATTGTTGGCATTATTGCATGTCAAGATTTTGTTTGATGTAGCAATCCCTCATAATTAAAAGCAAACTTATTCAACTGGATATATGTGAATTTGCCTAACTGCATTTGTATTCAAGGGTTTTACTCTCTCTATACAGACTGCAAGCAATTTAGTTGTATTTTTCTTGTGTTGCCATTAAAGTTCCAATTATAGGTTATATTTAACAGCTTGGGCTGAATTGAGTGGCTTCTTTTCATTCTGTTTTCTAGCAGTGAGCCCACCTGCAGTCTTAATATGCAATCTGATTTTATGTATGCTTTAAGTAATACTTACTAAAAAGAAATGAATATCTATGGCCCCCCTTTATGGATGAGATTTCTTTCAGATTTATGTCAATGAAACTTGTGAAGTGAAAAATGGATATTGGATTTAATATAGAGTCTAGATCTTCCACCTATGTGAAGGACAGTAGTTTTGAAAGATGTTCTTTTTTCTATTTCAAGAAGCTGGTGAGATATATTTAATGTGTTATAACATGGATGAAATGATGTTTAAAAAGCCCAATACTGCTTCATAAATTGAAATTCTGATTTATCATTCATGTAGACTTGTTGGCATAGAACTTTTTGAAATGTTGTTGAAAGTTAATAGAAATATATGGTTTTGCATGATGTGGTTCAGCCTTGATGAATCTGGCATCTTTTTAAATCCTGTGGAAGATTCCTTTGGCCCAAGACTTTCAGATATTAACAGCAAGCCAAAGAGCTTTACAATGATTCGCAAAAAGATTGAATCTCAAAAGTACCTGTCTTGGAAATCATTTGTGGTACTCTCCTCAAATTTGAATTTTGAGTACACATTGTCAAATTTTACTATAAAAGGAACCTTTTGGATTGCTTATATACATTCTAAAACTTTCATGTCAAAATGCAGGATGACTTTGAGTGCATTTGTAATGATGTGATGAGTTATTATCAAAAGGACTCTGTGTTTTGGAAAGCTGCAAACAGCATGTTACATCAAGGTAGAGTATATTTGGATCAGATTGCGAAGAAAGCAAACTGGAATTATGAACAGAATGGGGCTCAGAATTTAGAAGCTTTTAATAATAGGAATGCAAGTTTAGGCAATGCAGTCCCTTCGGAAATGAAGCAAAATAACTTAAAATGGGATAAAGAAATCCCTTTCTGTGGTTTACAGAGGAAAGCTTCCATGCAACCAGATATTACAAAGGATTTTCAACAACTTGAGACTGGTGGAAATTTATGTGTTCAGGAAGATGAATGTCCATTGGATCATCATTTCTCTAATTTGGCCAATGCAAGTTTGTGTTCTCTACAGAAATTGGAGAACCGTTCAAGTACAAATGTTGTGTTGGGTAGTTCAAATTTATCTGGGCTTGGTATAGAAGTAGATGACACTGTGGTTGACATCACTGGATCAGAATGTATTTGGAATGATATAAGAATTGATTCTCCTGACCACGCCACTGAAAGTTCAAGTTCTTTTGGAGATACCGATGCTGAAGGTTATGAAACATGTGGTTCTGTTGAATCAGAATCTGAGTTGCTTAATGGGAATGCAGCTGCAACCGTTGATGAGAATTACGGCAGTACATCTATAAAGAGGTATTGATCCTTTCTGAAGATATCTATACCACACTTCCCTTTGGTGGAATGAAAAGCTGGAGATATTTTAATTCTAAATTTATCAAATAATTTTCTTTGATGAATTCATGATTGAGTTTATATGATGTTTGAATTACAAGAAAAACTTGATTGTTTCGAACTCTTATTTGAGTCTTGGTTTATATCAAATGATAGTTACCAGCTGGCATATTCTTGTTCTGCGTCAAAGTCTCTTATAAGCAATGCGAATACATGTAAGAATAGAATACTGGGAAACTTCAGTCCATATATCTAAAAAAGAGACACCTGGTGTTCGATAAATATCAATTGAATGTCTTGGTTGATTAGTTGATATTTTGCAAGATTTAATGGACGCATTGGCAGCCAGTCTGTATGCCCCCCCAAGTTTGCTAATTGAACACTCATTTGGATCTGTAATGACTACCAGTAGATTAGACTAATAAGGCTACCTAGAATGAAATTGAAGCTATGGACAAGAAATTTGTTTCATTTGTAGACTTTCGGCTTGCAAAATAAATTCTCTAAAAATGATCTGCATATGCTCTTATGTTTTTCTTATGTGTCTTAACTCTTAAGTACTAAGGATTTTTTTTCCTATGTTTCTTATAATGTCCTGACTGATTTTTTATTAGGAAAAAAAGCAGATTATCAGATGACTGGAAATCTTATAGGCGTGGCATTGAATGGCGATGCCATTGGCTTGAATTACAGATTAAGGAGTTTCAGTCTCGAGCTTCCAAGTATGACCGCATTCTCAAAAAAATTCAGTCTAAAAAGTTGGGGAGAGAGAGCCTAACTTGTACAAAGGATTCTGCAGCAAGAGCCACTCCTCTAATATGTCATTCTATCAGGCAGCGCATCTTACATCGGAAGCCAAAGAAAGTTAGAAATGAGAAGGATTTATCGGCATACATGTCACAACACCCTCTGTTCTCTTTATATGGTGTGATGCTGATTGAATTTTGGAATCAGTTCCAGTTCTATTGAAATTCAGTAAACAGTATTCAGTAATTCCATTTTTCTCTTATCTGCAGAGAATAGGATTGAAGCAGATGGAAGATTGGTTGAAGACGATCCAAATAATTTACCAGGTAAGGAGAAAGCAATTCTGAATGTTTTTCAATGTAAATAATGAAAGAGGCCAGATTCAGGTTTACAGTTACGTAAAAATAATATTTAGATACTATTTTACTGAATCTAGGGACTAGGTTTGGGTGATTCCTTTGATTTAAAATAGATCCACATAAAAATTGAACAAAGCAATCAGCAGAGGTTTTGATGTTTGATGCTTCATCTCAAAGTTTAGAATTGTTATATGCTAGAACATATAATTTTCATTTGCCACATTGCTTTGTGATATTCTATATCAAATTGCTTAACTTAATTTACTAAATTGAAATGCATCTTTCCATCTATTTATGCATAATTTCTGTAAAACATTAAAATACATCATTATGATAAATGTGTAAGACTAAGCATTGATTTATTTGATTCTAATGTGTTCTAAGGACTTCCACACAAACATTGTAAAGCAAATTAGTAATTACAGAGATTTTCTTCATTGGGATGGAAAAGCCTTCTACCAAGAAAAGATGATTCAACTAAGTTGGAACATCAAGGCATCAATGTCCCTGATAATAGTGGTCTGTTCAGGTAACTAAATCAAAAACAAAAACGAGATGTAACACTCTTGCAAGAAACAAAACTTAGAAAATCAGAAACAACCAAACTACATCTTATGTATGTGATGAATGTGACTGTCAAGTGGTGGAAGCAGAAGGAGCAGAGGGAGATATGCTAATACTTTGGAATCCCATTGAATTCCAAGGCTCACCAGTAAACTTCACAAACCTTAAAAATTATGATATTTAAGGGTCTTGTGAAAAATCTTTTCTCAAAGACATATGGCCTTACGAGCTCAGAAGAGAGACAAATTTGTTGGAAAAATCTAACTGAATTAAAGGGCATAAAGGCATCAATTGGATTTTGTGAGGAGACTTCAAGGCAATCTTGAAAATACTTGAAAAGAAAGGAGGAACCACAGGGATCACTCAGAATATGTTAGCTTAGAGTGGCTTATCACTATTAGACATTGAACCAAAGTAGAAATGTTTCATTTGGATGCAGTTTCCAAGAGGATCAGTTTGTTGGAAAAAGACCCATTTGCTTCTGAGTTCCAACTTTTCCCAATTTGGGGACACCTTATAATTATAAAATCCATTTATTTCTGTATTAATTAATAAGGGGTATTTTAAAAAATTACCATGTCCCCATTGTACCTGTCCTTAAACTTTCAAGTTTAATTTCATAAAAGCATTTTTATCTGGCAAGAGGGAAGGGGGTAACAAGTTTGGAAGGCATTCATCTCCTTAAATTAAAATGTTTCCATTATGTACTCACATATTCTGACTGCTTAATTTTCCAAAGGTGAAATATTGCCAAGTGCCTTTTCTTAATGTTCCTCCAAAAGTTTGGAATGTGAAATAGTTAAAGGAGTGAGGAGAGGTTCACATGTTAAATGATACCTGCTCTGCCTTCGTTCATACATGCTAAATTATGCATACTATGCCTCTGTTCACATGTGCCCTTTTGTCTTAGATATTACAACCTCCGACCAAGTTTTTAAAGGCCTCTGTTGCCATATGTGTGGAAGGAGACACATCTTAGTGCTTAAGCAGTAAAGAGCAGCTTTGTACATGCTTGTTTTAGGAAGTCTGTTAAGCCTTGAGAATGTCAATTAATCATGAAGGTCCTGCAAAATTTAATCGAGTAGTAGTTGTAGGAGGGGAAGAGTTCTAAATAAAGGAGCTTAAGCCATAGCACTACTCCTTTTATATATTATATTTCACCTGCATATTATACATGTTATTCACAACACAATATGAAGCTGTCCATATATCAAGCTTGTTTGACGTTCCAACCCTCCATTTCTTCTTTCATGGTAACTCATACTTTGGTTATGTTCTTGTAACTCAACCGCCTTGCTGAAGGCCCAAAATTGATAGAAATTGTTTTTCCTGGCCTCAATTTGGTATTGACATAGGGAGCGGGTCATTTCCCAACCATCCCCGTTGCCACAAACAACTCACGTCAACTAGTAAGGCTTCCTAAATGCAACCAAAACAAGGAATTCTAAGTTGTTGATTCATTCATTAATTCTAGAGCAAGTTGGTCCTAGGTAGTTAAGTTCTTTCATTATTTTAGATAGGTGTAATGTAAGAAACCAAGTTCATTTTAACTTTAGGTGTAAGTTGTGGTTCATTTCCTTATTTTTGTATTAATGCACGAGGGTTGTAGAAAACTAATTGCAACAAAGTCCATTTTCCTTATCATCATACTAATATCCTGATCACAACTTTCATAGAGCTTATAGCTACCATAACCATCTTCTTGTGTTTATTATATCACTAAAACTCTACCAACCATAAGTACAAAACCAACACTAAGGTACGCTTGGGCTCCATATATCAATAATTCCTTGAAATGCTATGCAAGGAAAATCTCTCTTCAAATTACCAAGGGAAGCTCCCTAAGATCTAAACTACTCCTAAAATCTAAAGCAATGAACAAGCTTACTACTTATGCACACTATACAATTTAATCATCTGTGGTTTTGCATGAAAATAAATAACATGAAAGTAAACTTGACCTATTTTTTTGATCTCAGAGGTTAGTCACAAGGCTTGAAAGTACTTGTTTCACGACGAGGGTTTTCTATATTTGCAGCTAAACAATAATATGAATTGAAAATGGATGCTTACCATTGGTTAAAGTAGAGACCATTAGATTCACATCAACAACAAGAGATGATTAAACAAAGAAACTAATACTAAAAATATGGAATAGAATACAAGATTGAGAAAAAGTAAATCACGTAGAAGCATGCAAAGTTACTTGTAAGAAGAAAGATGAATGCTAAAGCAAAGTTTAACACCAATCCTCATCATTACTCACATATCAAATTCTCACAAAAAAATGCTAACTCAACTTCAATGTTTGAACAATAATCTTTGTAGCATAATTCTGACTTCAACTATCATCAAATTATGTGCTCAAGGCATTTATTTATAAGCTCTCAAGAGGTAGCTTTTAGGGATAAAATAATAATAAAATATTACCCAAAAAGCACCACTTTAAAGCAATCCTATCCCTATTTGCAGAAAAGAGGAAATAAAACTACTTTAAAACAAAACAATCCTAAAACAATAATTCAATACAATTAGCCCATAATAGACTCTCATTGTAATGTCCCCATTTTCGGAGTGATCACTGGATAAGGCCTAAGAGACTAATTTTTACATTTTGGGATTTTTGGTGGGCAAATGGAGTGTAGAAAATGAAGTGTCATATTTTGTAATAATTTTGATGCATTTATTGGAAATAAATAAATTTTCCTTCTAGTGGAGCGAACCATCTTGGGATGGTAGAAGTGTGGAAAATTGTCAATTGAAGGGGGACTTGGTATAAGGTAATTTTGTTATCATTTCATTTGATTTTTGTGTTCCCCCTTGGAGGAGATAAAGTGTGGATCCTTTGGCTTTTAAGGACGACTTGATTTGATTCTACATGTGCACCTTGGAGAAGGGAAAATGGGGTTTAATAAAATAATACTAATTGCTAGATTGAGCGCCCAAGGTGAAAGGAGGAAATTAATATTTAATTCAAATCTAAGTTACCGGTTTTGGTACTGGTTCGGGTTCGGGTTTGGGTTCGCGGGTTCGGTCAAAATTTTTTTTGGGTGTGGGTTCGTTTTGGGTTCGTCCATACAAAAACATATAAAAATCAGAAATATATTCATATTTGCAGCAGTAATTAAGTTCAGAATACCATAGTACCATGAAACAAAGACTTCAGTGAAATAGGACTTTCTACAAGGTAGATCAGATTTTGTAACAATTCATTGCAGTCATTCAAATAAATTTGTAATAGGCATGCAAATTTGTAAATTTGATGTAAATTTTTAACAGGCATGCAAATTGGGACTTTGTGATGAATGCACAACATGAATTGTTGTGATGTTGCTATGCTGGGTGCTAATGTGTGAACCACAAATAATGAGTTAATGCACAGGGTGATGTTTTGTCAGTGCAAAAGAACTGGCATGCTATCTATCAAAGGTGATGTTGTCTTTGTTTGCAATTGGCAGAAATCCATTCAGACTCTCTCTGCAACTGAGAATGACTGCTAAATTTATTTAAATTGGCAATGACTGCTACTACTGCACTATGATAATGTCTGAGAAACTAAACCCATTTGGATTTACTTCTGTTTCACATGTAATAATGTTCTGATTTCATTGTCTCAACCAGATAAATTCAAGTACAATATGATGATACTCCACTGAAAGTCTACATAATACTAACCACAGAGAAATATAAAATTGTTTATTTCAAAACAAACTGACAGTACTTGCCTGATTACTTGGATTAAGATCTTCAGAAAATCACTTAAAATGTCTTAAAAATGCAAAAAAAAAATATAAAAATGCCCAAGAAAGTGCTTTTTCCAACATTTTCCTCTGGGTTCGCCCCAGATTTTGGCTGGGTTCTCCCCGGGCTCTCCTGGGTTTGGCCCAGAAGGACCCATAGGTCCCAAGCAGGACCCTGGCTGAATCCTCGGGAGGACCGGACCAGGATCAGGACCCGGGCCGTACCGGACCAGTACCCTGGGGATTTTCCTGAAGAACCGGTAACTTAGATTCAAATCTTTAATTTGAATTTTAGGTTCCCAAGGTCTCTTGGAGAGGGTTGGCCTACTTGGAGGGAAAGGAGCATTTAAAATAAAAAGAAAACAACTTTCCTAGGTTGGCTAGGAGGAGTAAAAGCTTGTATAAATAAGAGGTCATTTTGTGGCATTGCATGATATCATTCATACATCTTTTTACTTGAGTTTTTTACTCTCTTGGCTGCAACGGAAGTTGAGCTACGAAACCAAGGATGAAAACCCTTGTGTTTCATGGTGAGTTGGAGGAAAACCTAGCTCATCAAGTGGAGATTCCATGATGGGGATCCAATTGCATTTCATTGTTGATTGTTGGTGAAGAAGAGCAGAATTGTATAATCAGATTTGCAGATCAGACTTGAAAGCCCCATCATTTGGCAAGTTTTGTTGCATTTTGGCTAGGGTTTTCACCCTAGGTTTGAGTGCCACTTTCTAAGGGAGGAGTGACTTGCTTTTGGAGGACGTTTTTGGTGTTTGTGAGGAGTTAGGGTTTGATAACATCTTCAGATTAGGAGCAGCAGCAGATCAGACCTGTTCGCCCTTGTTCGAGGAGTGAATTTGGTGCACGGGATCATCATTGAGTTAGGGTTTTCACTACAATTGGAGCGCCATCTTTTAGAGGTGATTGGATAGTTGTTGTAGAGTCATTTGTCATCATTTTGGAGCAGCAAACCCTAGCAGACCTGAGAGCATCGTTTGGAGAAGCTACTTGGTGTGTTTGAAGATCAATTGCATTAGGGTTTCAAGCCCTAAACTAGGCGCCACACCTTGGAGGGCAAATTCCACCATTCGGAGGTCATTTTGGTATTGTTTGGTATGTATAAACCCTAGGGTTTATCTCTGATTTGTAGACAGAAGATATCTGGGCATGTTTGGCTTGTTTGCCCATGCTTGTTGATGTATTTCAGACTTTATCATTTCTGATTTATAACAGCAGACTTCTGATCCGGATTTCCAGTCATTATGATTGCAATTTGGTGTCGATTCATTGTGTATTTCATTGTGTAATTCAGCTATGATGTTGGCAAACATATTGGCATGATTTATATGATGTTTTGGAATGTTTAATTGGCTGTTATAAACTTATAAGTGTGTATATAAGTCTGATTTAAAATTCAGAAGTACAAAAAATTAGGGTTTTGGATCAGATTCAGAAAATCAGAAATTAGGGCAAAAATCAGAACCCTAGAATCAGAAAAAGTAGTTAATATCTATTTGGGACATTACACTCATCCTTTGCTCAAAAACAAACATCAGCCAAACATGGACAATAGCCATAAATGACTACCCTAAATCATCAACATCTAATTCTAAATTTGAACTTGACCCAATTAAAGGATCTAGCAATTCAAGAGATGATGCTCTATCGTTTTCCCTTGCAAGCCGAATTTTATCAATAAACTCCTTGATTTTAGCAATTGGAGGCTGTTGGGCTAACTCCTCCTTATCCAATTGCCATTGAACAAAGCTCTTGCTCTTCACAAACAATATCTGAAATTCTAGCACCTTGAGTTTCATAAGTTCTTCCACATGGCTGATATTGAAAGCTGAACCTCCTAATTGTGTCATTGTCAGTTGCTCAAAACTAGTCTTCACTACATCAAGTTTTTAATGTTGTGAATGTAAAAGAATGTGAAGTGTGAAAATATAGAATGTCCTGTTTAGCAACTTGCAACTTCACAATATTTTCCTAGACAATCTTCAAAGCGGGATTTTGCATCTCAGAAAATGATTGGCAACCAGCTATCCATTTAGGAATATGATAATTTTTAGAATACACTCACTTTCAATCTCTCTATCTCGTTCATTCCGCAAAACCCTATAAGCTCCAAGCTGTTCTAATTACTACCAAATGAAGAAATATTGGTAGTCAAGGCATATTCCAACTCTATGGATCGCCAAAGGGTATCTCAGAATTCCCTTAGCAAAATAAACAAATCATCAATTGTCCTCAAACCATCCTCACAAAGATTTCTAATTCACTACTGAATTGTCCTTCTATGTGACACTAATTCATTAAGCTATTATTTCTTTTGGGGTCTTTCATCAAATCTTGGTGGTGAACTCGTTCCTATCTCTAATGGCAGATTCACAAGATAAGCAATATATGCTCTCGATTCTCTGTTTTTGGCCTTCAACTTTGTCTTGGTCTCACCATCTTTGTCTTACATTTTTTTGGCATTTTGGCAGCAAACTACAATAAGTCAATATTTCCTCGTCTACTCACAAGTCCTAAGTTGGCTTCTGAAAATTGAAAATGAGCAACCTGTACATCTTAAATACTTCTATTTGCAGGAGGAACAACTATTTGCCTCTTAATTTTCTTCATTTTCTCTTCCGTGATTAGATTGGATATGGCATTCAAGTTGAGAGGTTGTGTAACAATTCTCCTTTTCCTATTCAATGATTCTTGAATTCATTCTGAACTACCTGTATTGGGTCTTGCAATATCTACCTCCATGGCTGTTATTTCTTCACTAGGCTGAATCAATGGAGTAAGAGAAGTAAGAATAGGAGATTTATAAGTTGTAGGGACAATCTCCGGCTGACTTGGAGTTGGAGTTAGAAAAGTAGGAGTTGTTTTAGGAAATGGAGGACTTATATGAATAAGTAAAGGAGACTTCATTTTATTCTGCACAACTAGTTTCAACTTCTTGGGTTTTGAACTTTGCATAGTTTAACTCAAAGATTTCAACTTCTTTGCATTTTCAGCACCAATAGTTGCATTATTGGTATCAAGAACTGTTTCTACACCTAGGTCAAGCAGCCTTGACCTTTCTCCCCGTGGAACCACCATTGCTTGTTTTGCTAGCTTCCTCTCTAAGAACCCTCTTGATCTTTTCATCACTATTGTGTTCATCCAATCTTCAGAAATGCCATCTGTAGTAGACCAATCAACTAGCAACAAGGTTTGTATACCCTCGCTTGATTGAACAAATCAGGGAGAAAAAAGATCCTCTCTTGAATCAACCAACTATTGTGGAACTAGTTCAAAAATGAATACCCTTTGCTAATCTAAGGTCATGCGACTATGTTTTCTTCTATGGACTTCATATTCACCAAGACAATTCTGCCAAAAGTCTTTTAGTATCGATTACATGAGCAGACTTGGGCCAAGCCTCTCAACCATTATGTTTGAGTCGAAGCATCTGCACTTATGATAGAAGTTGAGATTAAAATTTGATAGTTCAACTCCCATATTCTTGGCATCTATGACATTTGCAAACCTGTATGGCCCAATTTGTATTGGAAAGTTGTCTCCCAACTTATATGTTTTCTTGCAATACTCGTGAACGTCTGACAGCTGCCTGCAATACTCCATTAGAATGATTTGGTCACTTGGGAACCATGGTAGCTCGTATGGTAGGAGTCAAATCCACAGACTTTGGTGTAAGCAAAAGTAGGAAATTGGATGAACGATCAGCCCACTCCATGATAATCATCCTAGCATGCTCAGAAATGTGAACATGATTCTTGTTCTCTAGGTCCCTAACTGTCTACATTGTGAAAACATCATTGACTCTTTTGAAATGTGTTAGCCCTTCTCTATACTCCAATTGCAGATACTGTAAGAAAAAGCATCCTTACACTTGGACTTTTTCCAACCCTATGAAAGTATTAGCCTTCACGAAAGAGTAAATTAAATATGACACCATGTAGAAAGACTTTGTGTTTGAAATTTTCATCAACTGGATATGGATGCAATTGTTGGTGAGATGACCCTAATCTATATGCCTCTCTCCTTTGCAGATTAGGTTGATAATGTACAACATCCAGCTTTTGAAAGTTATTGCTTGCAACGAACTTGTCAAACTATTGAGCATTGTAATCATCAAACCAAGATTCTCTCTGAATTCACTTTGGTACAACTTAGGTAATCAACCTATTGAGCATTGTAATCATCAACCCAAGCTCCTCTTTGAATTCACTTCGGTACAACAACTGTCATGACCACATGACAAATGTGGATATGACACGTGTGATGCGTGTCGTGACCGCATGGGAAATGTGGGCATGACAACAACTTAGGTAATCAAGTAGGTCTTTTTGACTCATTCAGCCACTTTTGTGCAATCTTCTTTAGGTAATCCTGCACATTATACCATTGCTCCTCACATTCTTGCAAGTTAATCAATTGGGTTTCTTTGTAGGGTTTTACCCCAATGCCAAATCAAGAATTTCAGCAGCCAAATTTCAACTACATATCGCTCAGTTGTCTAAAGACATAATTCTCCTTGTTCTTGGTTTGTGATGACAAGCACATGTTATCACCAATTCTAGGGATTGAATTGTGACTGGAAACAAAACACCTTGGATGAATCCACTTTCCACCAATTTGACAGCCAAAACTTCTTCCCAGTCTAACCCTCTCTTACATCTTCAAATTAAGTATGTTTAGGTATCCAAGAAGGGTATCCCTTACATGATGTGAGCTATTTGGTAGCAACATTTTGGGCTCAAATAAATCTTCACACAAGTCCATAGCTAAAGGAGATTTATTTTGTCTTTCTATGACTTATAAAAGGTGTAGAATTGAATAAAAACCCTATTGTAAATAGTCAAACAACACTCTGGAAGTAAAATTTGGATAGAACAGCAGCAATAGGTGATGGGAATTTGATTGGTAACCGTAAGATGATGTTGACACTGAACTCCTTCACCTACAACAGCAACCTTGGAGAACTCATCACTATGGTGCCTCAAATCAGACTTCAAACCTACAAAAATAAGAGGAAAAGGATTATATTCTGCTATGAACAGAAAAAGCAAACTTGTTTGTGTGTTTGAATGACTGAAGACATGAATGTATAGTTAGTTCTTTCTTTAATCCTCTACTTTCTAAACATAGGCCAACTGGGCTGAAGGTGGTGTCATGTTTTTTTCCTTTAATTCTAAACTCAGGCATTGAAGTTTGAATGCTGATCGTCTAAAGAGCAGGCCAGATTTGCAGAGTGGTAGCACCAAGGAAAAGTATGCCACTAACTTGTTTCAAGCTGACTTTTAACTTAACTTTCACTTGGGCCCTATTTCATGATGGCTTTGTCATGTCTAAAACGCACCTAGGGAAATTAAAGGTGGCAAAGACTTGACAAAAACATGCCTAGCTTATGTTCATGAGCAGCTTTTTGTCCTTGGCATGATTTCTTAATGTACTTGCCATGTTTTAGGATTGGGTGGAAGTTCACACTAGCATACCACTTATAAAACACACCTTATAATTGATTTTCATGTATTTCTTGCTTGGGCATGGTTCACTAAAGGATCTGCCACTTTGAATGCCATTTTGGACTGACTTTTCCAAGGCAAATGTGCACCATGAGTTGTCACTTCACAATTCTTTCTTTGCTTGGCAGAGTTTCCACTTGATCTTGCCACTTTGAGGATTAGTGGCATAGTTTTGAACTGGCATAGCCACCATGAAATGGTGCCAACTTGACAATTTCGGTATCTTTAAATCTTGGCCACTTTCTTCAGCACTTCACCACCTTTCTTCATGCTTAGGTGGAACTTTGAGGTGGCATTGCCACTAAAAAAGTGCATTTCTTCTATAACTTGCCTTTGAATTTTGCCTGGTGTTGATGTCGCCACTTGAATGGAGTGTTGGAGGAATTTCATTAGCTATTTGCCAACCTTGTTTTTAGATTGAAGTCTTCAACATTTTCTTCTTTCTATGTTGGAGCCACCACCGATTAGGGACTTCTTCATCTTTCATTTGGCATAGTCCATCCTTGAGCAATCTACAAGCATGTTAATTGAAAGACTAGACCATGAATCAATGACTTTGCAACTTGACTGGAGGGAAAACATAGTTGACATTGTGTAATGTCCCCTTCTCGAGCCTAACCAGTTGTGGGTCTAATAGCCTATTTCCTTGAGTTCCGATAGGCTAATTGGTATGGTAAGGGACTCCTTGTTTTGTGGAGAACATTGGTTTAGTTATTTTTTATTCCAGTTGATGGCATTGAGTTTAGTTGTTGTTCAAGATTATAGTGCAACTTTTAGAAGTTTTTTCGGCTTCTCGGATTGCTCTCCAAACTTCTTGGAGAAGCCGTCTATTTTTAGAAAGTCACCTGGATGACTTCATTTTGCATCCCAATCCTCCTAGAGCATGTTGGTATGGTTTATTTTGCAGTTTGCTTATGTGGGAAAAAGTTGATTATTTTCAAAAAATAATTAATTTCCCTTGCAACCTAAAAGGTGCCCATATAAGGAGCATGAGAGCTCATTGTTTGGTTTATGCTATTGATTTGATACCGTTACACAATTGGATTGAACTTGTGTGTTCTTCCTTCCCTTCTTGAGGATGTCAACCCTTTAGAAGAAGATCAGTTTTGGTGGTGAGAGATCCACCCTAGCTGGTTCAGGGTGATCTCAGTTAGGAATCACATAGAGCTTAATGGATTTTGATGTTTTTTGAAGATCCTTTTTGTGGCTAATGCTAAATCTTTTTATATAGTATTTTGGAGTGATTTAGAATGATCTAATGTTTGTTGATTGGAGTTTGGCTTTCTTGAGGGGTAGTTCATACCTGTGCAACTTGGGCATTGGAATCTTGGATCAACATTGAGTGTTCTTTCATTGCAAATTACTATTGATAATTACCTCCATGCTTGGGCGCCAACACTCATAAATTTTTAGATGAAATTGCAACAGTTGATAGATTCCTTATTAGGCTATACATCATGGCAGGGCGTACCAGCTTGAAGGAGGGCATGTGAACCAAGAGAGGGAATCGCCTAAGTTTGGATGCTGGTATCCTTTGTTTTTGAGGCACCAATGATAGTTGATGACACGACCATGAGTTTGGAGGTGGAAAATCTATGTTGAGGGACTGATGTTAAGGTTTATGCATTGCTGTCATAAAGATTTCAGACCTACAACAAAGCTACAACAGTGACAGAAAATACTTCAATCAGAACTTCCTTCATAGTTTCTTGTATGGTATATTTTGGTGTTCATATTGATTAGTTAACATGTTTCCTTATATCATTCATGTGGTTTCCATGAGCTAACCTGTTTCAGTAATTCAAACAAGTTGGAAATCAGGGTTACTGAATTTTATTGCAGCCCATATTTACATTGTGAATATTTGATTTAGTTGCAATATTTCATTGTAACCCCTGGAAGGTAGTATCACCAGTGGGATTGATAGTTTAATGCTTTGGTTTTCTTACCCCACTAAATAAGTGGTTTATTTGTAATGGCTTCCCACTGAATAAGTGGATGTGCCTAGGTTTCCTCCCTATTTTTCCCACTGAACAAGTGGTTGCCCACTGCGGCATAAGCGGAAGCTCACTGAATAAGTTGAAGTTGTTTTATTGCTGGATTGCAATTGAATGTTAACTCGGAAGCACTTGTATGCTCTCATCTTGCCCACATTGGGATCTGGGTGATCAAAAGAGTGGAAGAATCATTGTTGCACTAATCTTCAGTGTTGTCTGGTTTTCAAAAAAAAAATCAGGGCTGCATATTACAGTGGTATTAGAGTTGGTCATCCTGCTAGCCTGAATTGATTGCTATTATCCTTGTAGATTTTCAATGTTAAAATGAAATATTCCAGTCTTATTGATTTATGAACCCAGAAGAGAGAGACTTCATAACCTATAAAAGAAGACAACTACACATTGATTTAGAGATAGAAGGTAAAGACATCATGGGTGAAAGGGTTGCACAAGATCCCAGTACTAGAGATATATTGAATGATTTGGCAAGAGGGCAGCAGGAGATGGTAAGAAGTCAACAACAGATGACAAGATTGTTAGCTCAATTGTTGAATCAAAATATTGGTGGTGGCACTCCTTTGAATAGGGGAAATAATGAGAACCGAGGTGATGCAAGTAATTCCAATAGTGGGAGCAATCCACCTATCAACACTAGAACCTCTTGAGCCTCAACATCTAGGCCTATGATGCCTGTTTTCTTGGGACAACAACAAAATCAAGGAGGTGGACAGTAGTTTGTGGTAGAAAGTTTTGCTGACTATCAACAAGAATAGCTATCTTTGGGAGATGAATTTCAAAATGTTCTCTCCACAATTTTTGTCAACTCAAATACGGAAATCGACCAAGGATACAAAACCAGGGCCTTCAACGGAAGCTTGGGAGGGTACCAATACCTTCATTTGATGTGTCAACCAAATGCACTGCTAGATCATGGGTTCAGAAGCTTGACAACTACCTCTGTCTGAACTCGATGTTGGAAGGTGACTCAATCAAGTTTTGCCACCATGCATCTTGACGGTGATGCCCATGATTGGTGGACTCACGATATGATCACCTAGGGTCATAGCCTCATCACATCCTATGCTGAATTCACTCAAAGACTCGTTGATCGTTTTGACAAACATGATCCTGAGATTTATTTAAGAGAGCTGGCCCAAGTAAGGCAAAAAGACTGTGGATTGTTATATTTCAGACTTTTAAAGGATAGCAATAATGGTGATTGATGTTTCTAAAGTGAGGCTGACCTATCTCTTTATTGAAGGGTTAATGGAATCATTGATGGGTAAAAGCTTTGGAACCTCAATCCTTGCAAGAGGCCATAAAGAAGGCTAGAAACATGGAATTTACAACTCCTAAAAATAAGTTTCAGTCCAAGACATTCCCTCATGGAAAGGATAAAAAAACATTTTTGGAAACAAGTCAATCAGCCCAACAAGGACAATGAAGTTTCATTTTCTCTACTCATTGGGAATCAAAGAAATGATTCATTCAAAGTCCGAGGTGTACTTTGTGGGCAGCATATTGTTGCTCTCATAGACATAGGAGCATCACAACTTCATTGATGGAGTTGTGGCAAGAAGAGGACTAAAACCCGAAGAGTTTGAAGGATTCGAAGTTATTGTTTCTGAAGCTTGATAGCTACCTCTGTCTCAACCCGATGTTGGAAGGCGACTCATTCAAGTTTAGCCACCATGCATCGTGACAGTGATGCCCATGATTGGACTCATGGTATGATCACCTAGGGTCATAGCCTTGTCACATCCTATGCTGAATTCACTCAAAGACTCGTTGATTGTTTTGACAAACATGATCCTGAGATTTATTTAAGAGAGCTGACCCAAGTAAGGCAAAAAGACTTTGTGGATTCTTATATTCAGACTTTTAAAGGATAACAATAATGGTGATTGATGTTTCTAAAGTGAGGCTGACCTATCTCTTTATTGAAGGGTTAATGGAACCATTGAGAGGATGGGTAAAAGCTTTGGAACCTCAATCCTTGCAAGAGGCCGTAAAGAAGGCTAGAAACATGGAATTTACAACTCCTAAAAGTAAGTTTCAGTCCAAGACATTCCCTCATAGAAAGGATAAACATTTTTGGAAACAAGTCAATCAGCCCAAAACATTGCCTCAAAGGATGGATGATGAGCTCTGAAATGAGCTAAGGAAGAAAAAACTTTGTTTTACATGTAAATAACCTTGGGCTCCAGGACAAAAGTGTTATGAAAGAGGCAAATCCCACCAATTAGAGGCCTATGTGACTGCTGAATCTGAATCAGAAAAGTGAGAACAACAAAATGATTCTAAGGTTAGTGAAGAAGAGGTTCATGAAGAGTCTGAAGTTGCCAAGGACAATGAAGTTTCATTTTCTCAACTCACTAGGAATCAAAGAAATGATCCATTCAAAGTCTGAGGTGTACTTTGTGGGCAGCGTATTGTTGCTCTCATAGACATAGGAGCATCACACAACTTCATTGATGGAGTTGTGGCAAGAAGAGGACTAAAACCCGAAGAGTTTGAAGGATTCAAAGTTATTGTTTCTGAAGCTTGACAACTACCTCTGTCTGAACCCGATGTTGGAAGGTGACTCAATCAAGTTTTGCCACCATGCATCTTGATGGTGATGCCCATGATTGGTGGACTCATGGTATGATCACCTAGGGTCATAGCCTCATCACATCCTATGCTGAATTCACTCAAGGACTTGTTGATCGTTTTGACAAACATGATCCTGAGATTTATTTAAGAGAGCTAGCCCAAGTAAGGCAAAAAGACTGTGGATTTTTATATTTCAAACTTTTAAAGGATAGCAATAATGGTGATTGATGTTTTTAAAGTGAGGCTGACCTATCTCTTTATTGAAGGGTTAATGGAACCATTGAGAGGATGGGTAAAAGCTTTGGAACCTCAATCCTTGCAAGAGGCCATAAAGAAGGCTAGAAACATGGAATTTACAACTCCTAAAAGTAAGTTTCAGTCCAAGACATTCCCTCATAGAAAGGATAAACATTTTTGGAAACAAGTCAATCAGCCCAAAACATTGCCTCAAAGGATGGATGATAAGCTTTGAAATGAGCTAAGGAAGAAGAAACTTTGTTTTACATTTAAATAACCTTGGGCTCCAGGACAAAAGTGTTATGAAAGAGGCAAATCCCACCAATTAGAGGCCTATGTGACTGCTGAATCTGAATCAGAAAATTCAGAATAACAAAATGATTCTAAGGTTAGTGAAGAAGAGGTTCTTGAAGAGTCTGAAGTTGCCAAGGACAACGAAGTTTCATTTTCTCAGCTCACTGGGAATCACAAAAATGATCCATTCAAAGTCTGAGGTGTATTTTATGGGCAGCGTATTGTTGCTCTCATAGATATAGAAGCATCACACAACTTCATTGATGGAGTTGTGGCAAGAAGAGGACTAAAACCCGAAGAGTTTGAAGGATTCAAAGTTATTGTTTCTGATGGATTCACACTTTCATGCACAAGGAGGATTCCTTAATTGAGTATGCAGTTTGGCAATTATGAAGTCAAAGATGACTTTTATGTGATAAGCATTAGTGACATTGATGCTGTCCTTGGTATACAATGGCTAAAATCTTTGGGTGAAATATGTTTGAACCTACAAACTATGGAGCTTGTTGTACCCAATCAAAAAAATTTGCTTCATTAAGGCATTTTGAACAAGTCTAGAAAAATTTTCGTCAAAAAGTCAAAAAAGCAAAATTTCTAAAAATAGACTTCAAATTAGGTTTTCTGAGATATGGATGCCGGCAAAACTTTCTAAAAATAGAATCTCTGACTCAGGGGTCACGCTTAATTCTCATTGGTCGATTTTGCATCACGATCAACGTGGTCCAGACAGAATCTGCAAAAGGTTAAGTTTTCTCTACTGGGTCATTTCTGCTTTTTCGGAAGGTGAAGCATGAGCTTTGAAGTCGTCAATGGAGGAAGTTCATTTGCCAGAGCTCGTTTTCATGTTTTCAACGCTGTTCCAACGACACAAAACCGATGACTAGTTGTTGACTCGACAAAGCACGCAAAACGGAGCAGGGTCAATCCGAGGTGAGGAGAAAATTTGGAAATCATGAAATTTGGCTAAGTCTGAAGGTTTCAGGCGCCCCAGGAGGCTTGGGGCTCCCAGTCCCACCAGTGTTAGAATTTTTTTGCGTTTTTCGAGAAAATGCGAGAAGTGTGTCCGTCGATCAGTTTCGATGGGCGTAAAAGCAGTCATTTTGATCATCAGGGCCTGAAAAGCTAGAAAACTCGTCAGATGTACCCAGGTTGTCCAGTTCATTCACCATCCAGTGGCAGTTGACTGACGAAATTGTCGAAATCGACATCAGGTAGCAGCTATCGGCACGCAAAATGGAGCAAGTTGCAAACAAGAGTTGAAAATCAGGAAAATGGTTAAGTTTGAAGATTCCAGGCGCCCTTGGAGGCTAGGGGCACCCAACTTCTCCAACGTTAGATTTTTTTCACGTTTTCCGAGAAACATCAAAAATGCCTCTGTCAGCTCGTTCCTGGTTGGTCAAACTTAGTCAAACTCAGTCAAACGTCAGTAAAAGCTGGGATTTCATCACATATATGTTCAGGCTGCTCAGATCATCCTTCATCCTGCCTCAGCAATCATCTGGACGACTGAAAATGAAGATCAAACAGAGGCTGATAGCACGGAAAAAAAGAAATGGCATAAAAATTGAAATTTTCAGAATTTTTTCTAGGGCATTGAAAGCCAAGCGCCCCAGGAGGCTTGGGGCGCCCAAACCCACCAGAGTTAGTTTATTTTCTGAGTTAGTTTATTTTCTAAGTTTTTTCGGAAAACGTAAATCTTCCTCCGTCAGCCCGGTTTGGTTCAGAGCAGATCAGTTTGGCATGTTTCCTGAGGCAGATAGAGAGTACAGTCAGCTCAGTTTTCATCAAGCCTACCTATCTGCCAAATCATCAAACTCAGTTTTGTCCCAGCAGATAGAAATCAACAACCAAACAGGGGTCCATAGCCTTCAGAACGCGCACGCAGATCGAAAAGTTGAAATTTTCAAAAAAATGACTAAGGCATGAGAAGTCAGGGGCCCCTGGAGGCTAGGGGCGCCCAGATTCATCAGAGTTAGAAAATTTTATGTTTTGCAGTGATTTCCGGCAGTCATTTCCCGATCTTCGCCCGGTAGCCATTTCCAGAGGTCAGATTTGCAGTTAGACGTTAGATTGTCAGTCCGAGACTGGGGATGAAATCAGAATTGATAAAACTTCAAGATGCCATGATCAGTCATCTTTTTCAGTCAATGGTGACAGTTTGCCATCTTGTTGAAGTTAGAGACACGCCATTTTGGAGTCAAAACGAGTGTAGAAGTGTCGAAAATGGAGGAAAATGTAATGAAATAACTTGCACAATGGAAGAAGATAATTGAAATATTCTGCAAATACTTGATAATAACTGAGAATAACAGGGCACTTCGAGGGGGCAACCTCCAAATATCTCCAATGAGAACACACTTCACAATATATGATGAAATAAGACTCATATCCTCCCATATATATCTAATTATGCTTAGGATGAATAGACACACCCCTATATAACACCTAGTCCAACCTATCTAACTAAATAATAATATAATAATGATAACATGACTTAATTAGGAGTTAAGATAGCCATAAGCTAACTATTCATAACCCTATGTACACTAATATTAAGGCCATAGCATGCCCTCCCTCTTCAAAGAAGCATTGTCCTCAATGCTAATCAAGTGTGGATTCTTCT
Source organism: Cunninghamia lanceolata (assembly GCA_027924645.1). NCBI lineage: Eukaryota > Viridiplantae > Streptophyta > Pinopsida > Cupressales > Cupressaceae > Cunninghamia > Cunninghamia lanceolata. The sequence goes on along the minus strand of BSBN01001135.1, from coordinate 1,515,253 downwards.
GAATGAACTCCTTGTCCTCCCATGTGGCCTCTTCAACTGGTAAATTCTTCCATTGGATGAGATAATCAGTGAGGGTTCTATTCCGCAACTTCTTCGTACATGTTTGAAGAATGCACTCTGGTTCCAATATGATTCTTCCTTCTTCATCAAGCTCTAGTAACATTGTCGTGAATGGACTTTTGAGTCTACTAGCATTCTCCAAGATAGAGATATTGTAGAAAGGTTGTATGATTTTTGATTTAGGTAACCTCAATTTGAAGTCGATGTTGTCAGTCTTTGTTGAACCTTTATGAGGCCCGTACAAATCAAGTTCCCCCTTGTGATCCGAAACTATACCTACTTTCCTAAAAGGTGAATTAGGAATCTTTGGTTGTTGCACTTCCATTGACAATAATTGACCCACACATTTATCCACATCCCTTTTTAGTGACATTTGGTGTGCACTTACCAATTGTGGACTCTTTGCACGTAAACCCTGTAGCTCATATTTTTTATCCCCAGAGTAGAAGCGCATGAATAGTTCCTAGAAATTCATCTCAATTGTGCCCAAGGTAGTAAGCCATTGAACTCCCAAAACAATGTCCGCTCCAGCCATGGGTATAGCAAACATAGGGCTGTCTATCATGTAGTCCCCCATGGTGAGTTTAATACTATGGCATTTCCCTAAACAATTGACTGTACCACCATCTGCAATCATAACCTGGAATTCGGGGGTAGGGTAGACAAAACAATTTAATTTTGCTGCTAGTTGCTTGTTGATGAAGTTATGTGTACTCCCCGAGTCAATCAATAATGTCACTATTTGTTTTTTAAGGAAACCCCTTACCTTGAGTGTTTGTGGGTTATTAATACCTGATAGTGCATGACAAGAGATAGTTGGTTGGACATCTTTAGAGTCCTCTACCACCACCACTGGATCTTCTTCATCCTTATCTTCACCATAGGTAGCTTCAATGTAGAACAACTTCTTCTCATCACATTTATGTCCTTTATGATATTTTCCATCACAGTTGAAACATAACCCTTTGGCCTTTTTCTCTTCCAATTGTTGAGGTGTTAACCTAATAGGATGAGTAAATGATGATGCAAGAGCCTTGTCAACTTTGTTACTAGGCAATTCTTCCCTTCTATTAGCCAAAATTTTTTCCTCCACTTGTCTTGCCATAATCATTGCTTCAGAGATAGAATTTGGACAGAACATGCGTACTTCATGTTGAATGTGATCCTCGAGACCACCCAAGAATAAATCATTCAAGTTCTCCTCTGAAATTGTATCCACTCTTAAGGATAGATTTTGGAATTTTTGAATATAATCCTTAACTGATCCTGTTTGTTGAAGTTTAGCAAGCTGGCTGAAGAAGTTGTCTGTCACACTATTGCTATATTGTGCTTGGAGTTCTTCTGTAAAAATTGACCATGAGACGGTGAGACCCTTTTTCCTTCGATGAGTACAAAGCCAACGATACCAAATGAATTGATCTGGTTCTAGATATAGGGAAGCCATTGTGACCTTTTGGCCATATGGGATTTGATGTACTTCAAAAAAAATTTCCATTTGGTTTATCCATGTTAGAGGATCCTTACCATCAAACTTGCGCATATCCACCTTTGGAAAAAAATTCCTAGATCCCATAGGAGTATTAAAATTTGTGTCATTATTAGCCGACTTGAAGGTTTCACCTTGGTTGCTTGAGAACTCCTTTCTTGGTTCATTCATATAGGCGCTTAACATGCTTCGTATATCTGATATATCTCCTCTTAAGTCACACATATCTCTCTTAATTGAGGAAACCTCTTCCTTGACCTTACTTATTTCCTCATTGAGATTACTATCCTCTATTGTTTCCCCATCCTTATCAGAGGATTTCCCTGGTGTGGCAGCATTCTTTTTGCCTCTTGTTGCAGGCCCCGTCATGATGGAAACCAATATTTTTACAATAAATCACACAAATGAAATGTAAATTCTCTGAAATTTTTACTGTAACTTACTAGGGCCAAGATACCACATACCCAGAAAAAATTCTAAAAAATTAGCAAATTTGCTGCCTTGAGAGTGAATTTGTTGGAAACCCTAATTTTGCAATAACTCGCTTATTTTTGCTTAAATTTCTCCAAGATTTGGACTGTAGGGTCCTCTATTATGTATTCAAAAACCCAATACCAATTATGCTCCAATTCGGCAGGATGTGAGAGATATGTAGATCTCAAATAAATTGTGTAAAAATCGTAATTCTGCAATAATTCGCTCAAATATACTCCAATTCCTCTGAAATCTGGACTGTAGCTTATTTAATATGGTATTCAAAAACCCTTTAAATTTTTTTAAAAAATTTGCTAAAATCTGAAAGTTATGCTCTTCCCAAAATCACCTCTAATGTTGAGAAAAAATCTTGTCTCTACGGTGCCAAGATCATGCTCTGATACCACTTGTAATGAAATAACTTGCACAATGGAAGAAGATAATATGAAATATTCTGCAAATACTTGATAATAACTGAGAATAACAGGCCACTTCGAGGGGGCAACCTCCAAATATCTCCAATGAGAACACACTTCACAATATATGATGAAATAAGACTCATATCCTCCCATATATACCTAATTATGCATAGGATGAATAGACACACCCCTATATAACACATAGTCCGACCTATCTAACTAAATAATAATATAATAAGGATAACATGACTTAATTAGGAGTTAAGATAGCCATAAGCTAACTATTCATAACCCTATGTACACTAATATTAAGGCCATAGCAGAAAATTGGCTAACACTTTTGGAATCTCGCGTGTTTGATGACATCATCAAAGAAGATATTTTCATCATCTCACACATGAAGCCATAGGCAGCTATAAAATAGGGATTCCTCCTATTCGAAGACATTTACTTGGATTTGCGCTTTAAAAGTTACTTTCTTCATAGATAAGATTGAGGCTTTATGTCTTCACAAAGAAAGCTGCTTTTTTGCCCTAAAGTTCTATAAAGACAAGCTTTTGGCCACTTTTATTCATTATTTTTGCAGGTTGCATCTAGAGGAAGGATTTTTATTTTTCTTTCCACGAAGATTCAAAGGCTCAAACGAAGTGCTTTTTCAGCGTTCTTCATAGTTTCAGGATGAGGAAGCAGGGGAGCACGCTTTTTCAGGGTCCTTTTTTTAGGAGATTGTTTTTCAGAAACAAGGCCGAAGCGTTTTCAAATTTCATCGAGATGGGTCCATCCAAAATTTCATCCTCTTGAAGATTGGGAAATTTGCTTTTTTCGGGAATCTGCTTTTTTTGCTGCTTTTTCGAGAAATCCTCCGCTTTTTCAGAATCCGACAAACTGGGTTGCTTTAGAACGGAATTATCTACAAAACCCATGTACCATCTTTTTTCGCTCAAAATCTGCTTTTTAGAGGAAATCAGCAAAAAAATATCAATGGATGACATCACCATAATGCAAGAATGTAGATGAGAATGTGACTCAAAAGAAAGCAACTTTAAATTAGATGCTTTTTGTTTTAAAGCATTTGCTTTCATCCTAAGCTCATCCATTCTATATTTACAAAGAAATCACTTTGTAATAGTTGGAATTTTCTTTGCTTTAAAGCGTTTGTTAGTTGTATCTTTGTCTTAGAATAGAAATAAAGCTTGCGAGTTGGCAAGTTAGTTAAGGTTAATCAAGGAGATTTTAGTGTTCCCTACTCCTTTGATTTAGTATAAATAAGGGCAGCCTTGCCCATTGTAAAAGCGCTACTTTTGTGATAGCAAATTTGATGTGCCTATTCTAGCCTGCAGATTTTGTTATTTCAAGTGTTTGTTCACTCTGTGTAACTTGTTCTCCGGTGTTTGATCGCTTGCTGTATGCCTGCCTTTTGCTACAGTATTGCTTTCCTGGAGTTGTATCAACTTTGTGATGTTGGAATAGAAATCTCATGCCTATTTTGCTCTGATATTCTATCTCGGATCATCAAATTTCGTCATCAGATGTGTGGCTTATGTAACTTTTATTTCAGCTTTCATCATTAAAGTACTATGAGTCTTGTGATGTAAATCTGGGAGAAAATTGCTTAAATTTTTTTTGTGTTAAAACAATCATTCCTCGTCCACTTTTAATCCCCTTTGCTCTGAATTTACTTAGGAGATTAAAAGCGTCATTAGTTTAAGCCTAGTTGTAGTAGAAGTTTTAAAAAAGGAAAAAACCTCTTCTGCAGCGTTTAGAGTTTTATAACCTTGTGCTCGTAGTTGAGAATCAAAAAGAAGATAGGCGAAGTTTAATTTATTTATCTTTTCAGCGAACATGAGCAAAAAGGGAACTCCCCCTTCCAATAAGAGAGCAATTTATCTGTGCATAGCTGTCTGTTTCCAACTCGCATTCTAGAGGTGTGAATTGAAACGCCAACAGAGCTGAAGTTTGAGGTTGGTGGAAAGAAGGTTGTTTTGAGAGGGATTTCTACTGGAGGGCCTCGAGTTGTCACTGCAAAAAGGATGGAATGATTGTTTCATCATGACCAAGTAGAATGGGCAGCCTAGTGTGTCATCATGCCTACCCCTCCAAAAGAAGAAAAGAGGAAGTACCATCTTGATGTGCAAGCTTTGTTGATCAAGCACAACAAGATTTTCAGTGGTTTGCCACTTGGGAGACCTCCTGAAAGAGGTATTGAACACATCATTGAGCTAGAAGAGGGAGATAAACCTGTGATATCAACTCCCTATCATCACCCCAAGTGGTTCAAAGATGAGATTGAAAGGACACTCAAAGAACTCTTAGAATGGGGTTTATCCGTCCTAGCAAGAGTCCATTTGCATCTTCTGTTGTGTTGGTTAAGGAAATAGATGGGAATCTGCGTTTATGCATTGATTACCAAGAGCTCAACAAAAGAACTATTAAGGAATCGGTATCCATACCGAGGATTGATGAGCTTCATGGAACAGTCTATTTTTCAAAGATAGACTTAAGATTGGGATATCATCAAATCAAAATAAGGGAGAAGGATGTTGAGGAGACTGCATTTAGATGCCATTGTGGGCATTTTGAGTTCCTTGTTATGTCTTTTGGCCTAACAAATGCCCCTACCACCTTTCAATCTTGTATGAATCAGATTTTTAGTATGCAACTCCGCAAGTTTCTGCTGGTTTTCTTTGATGATATTCTAATTTACAGCAAGTCGTGGAAGGAAACATTTGCAACATTTGGATGAAGTGCTTGGGATCCTAGAGGCCAATTCCTTATAGGGTTCAATGTGAAATAGTTATCCAATTTCTAGATCCATGCTCTAGCTATGATTTTATCTGAACCATCAAATGGAGTGATATTCACTTTTCCCAACTTTCTTTGCAAGTCATGATTATTGTTGCCTCTTTCTCCTCTAGATCTATCTCTGTTTCTATACTTCAATTGGCAAAAATCTTGCAAAGACATGACAGCGTAGAATTCTTCACCTAATGATTGCCATTCTCTCATGTAGTCATTGAAGCTCTCACTTGCAACTTGTGGACCATTCTCCGGAGCTCTTTGTTGTTCCAAGAAAGTAGGCATAAGAGGCCTAACCATGAGATGCATGAGTGTGAGTGTTGGCATTATTTCCAAAATTGCTAGCTTCTCCATTGTTGCCATTGTTCCCATTGCTTCTATCGCCTCCATTGTCTCCATTATTTCCCATGTTATGCTGCACAAATTGAGACAAAAGTTGCATTAGGTCACGCTGTCCTCTAGCAATATCATTGAGGATATCCCTTGTGCTAGGCTCCTCATTATTTCTATCTCCCATGACGGCTTCTTCTTCAAGATCTGGGTCAACAAACTGCTGCCTTCTCCTGTATGTGATATATTCTCTATCCTCGGGATTCATACATGTAAAAACCCTTTAGGCTGGCAAGATCAAAGCTTTGGTACCACTGTAATACCCCTAATTGGATCTGCCCTAAAATTCTAATTTTTATTTTTTCTCAAACCCTAATTCTGATTTCTGATTGTGAATTTCTGATTTCAAAACAAATATGACAGTGAATATACAAGTGCCAAAATATGCCAATTGATACTACTAATTGCTGATCATATCAAACATGAATTTCACCATGAAATACACAAGATATAGCCATCCAAATGCAACATAAAGTCTGAATTTCTGAATATAATTTTGCTGTTACAAATCTGAGTATGAAGACTACAAATTACATCAAAATCATGGGCTAAACATGATCAAACATGGCCTAGAATGCTGCTGTCCAAATCAGACCTAAACCCTAGGTTTGTACATACCAATTGATGGCAAATGATGCTCAAACAAACCCTCCAAATGATGGTACATGCAAGGATGAAGACGGCTGCTAGGTTAGGGTTTGGAAAACCCTCCAAAGATGAAAATTGCCTCTCCCAAGCCAAATCGCCCTCCTCCAAAGGTGGCGCTCAAGTTTAGGGCAAAGGCCCCAGTGCAATGTCAACACAAAATACCACCACAAATGCTGCTCCAAGTCTAATCCAAAAATCTGAATATGCAAATATGCTCCAAGTCTCCAATGAAGTGCAAATTGAGCTCCATTATGAGTCCACCACAAGATGAGCTAGGCTTTCGTCCAACTCACCATATTCACAAGGGTTTTCGTCCTTGGAATATAGCCCAACAAAAGTTGCAGCCAAATGAGAAAATCTCAAGAAGAAGATATGATATGAATGGATGATCAAATGACTCCAAGAGACCTTATATTTATAGCCAATTTTCCTTTCATCTCAACCCTATCTGACCTCTTGGCAATACATTTTATTTTGTTTTTTCTTCTCCTTTGGCCGACCTCATGCTAGGTGCCAAATACATAAAATATTTTTATTTTATTTTTTCTTATTTCTCCACGAGGAGCGAAGCACTTTTGGCACTAATCATTTCATATTTTGACCTCTCGCTAGGTCGTCCACCTCAAAGGAATTTTATTTTGATGTATTTTCCTCCAATTTGGCTGACAATCCTTGGTATTTTCTTTCTTTTATTTTCCTTTCTTTATTTCTTCTTTTTCTCCTCTTTGGTTGCTCACCTCAAGGGCAAGTTATTTTATTTATTTTTTAGTCACCAATAAGCTCACAAAAATATACAAAGTCACTTCTTATCATCAATTTTGCCCTAATAAATTGATTAAATATAGTATTTATTCAATTAGGTCATTCCCTTAGCCCTCCGGCTTAGCCTACAAGAAAAGAATAGGCTAACCGTCTCCATTAGGTGATCACTCGGAAAATGGGGACATTATAGGAATGCTACCAATTTGTGTTGAGAACCAAACTATATTATTTTATCTGGTTTTCTTTGAAGCTCTCTGCAGTAGAACAGCAAAATCATTAGTGTCATATTGGACATTTCAGTGAGCATTGACGTTAATATGGTTTCTCTTCATTCACTTATCCATGTTAGTCATATCAAATTTTTTTTTCCAACTCACCTAACTCATTTTTTAACATTAGCAGTAAGTAGGTTTGAACATAATTGCATTTCATTTACACAGTATTGATAGTGTAGTAAAAGTGTAAATGAAATTTAGTTGGTTTGAAACAGGAAAAACTCAGTAAAAACTTGGGAAACAAAACAAAAATTAGTATAATATTCATACATATAAAGGAAAATTGATTTTGTTATTTCATGCTAAATATAGTGATAGAGATTATAAACACGGTAAATATAGTGCAACCCTGTGTTTTTCACCTTAACCCCTCATTAGGGTTTAAATAATAAGAAAACCCTTCATTAATGTTTAAAGTTCTAACTCTAGTATGTCCGTTACTAGGTTTGCCAAAAACCCTGAAACTGTTTGGGGCCAGGTTTTGACCTTGGTCCAAGTTCAGCTTGGATTTGGCCCAAGTACGTCTCAGATGTATTTAGGCCGAATTGGCAGGCATGGCCACACCCTAGACAAAACCTGTAGGGTTCTAAAAAAAACTGACCCTAAAAGAGCATTTTTGGAGGACTTGGAGCTTGGTTAAAAAGCGGCAAAATTATGAAAAATGGCATGCACCACGAAGGTCCCTATGCCTTGAAAGGCCTTAGTTTGAACTTTGGTTGTAGGGGCTCCACATCTCAACCCCACACTATATTATTCAGAGACCGCACCAGGGGCAGATCCCACAAGCCCATTGGGAACTGCCACCCAAGACCCTTGCTCTAATTTTAAATAGCACTTTTTCCTCTTTATTTAGCTTGAAATAACAAAACAGCATTTTCCCCTTTCTTTCAAAATTTTCACTGTTTTTTAGTATCCCAATTTTTTTCCTATTAATTCAATTCCATTTATACTTTTGGTTTGCCAAGTGAATTCCTATTCCTAGTAATATGACTGATATAAACCTTATTGATTTTCTTAAACATTTAACATTTGACAATTGACATGAAATTATCAATTTTGAATTATCAGCTGTGTTCTCAATTCTGTACTTAACCCAGCCATACCAAACCCTGGAAAAAAATTGCACCAAACCCAAACCCCTAACTTGAACCAACAACATAGTCTAATATAGAAGATCTATTCAAAGTAGAATTTAATAAGAAATTTCTAAATGCCACTAGCCTAACCCTAAACTAAAAATTTCATCTTCCCATGCTTTTGTTTATAGTTCTGCCCTTAAATGTAAAAATGATCCAAAAAAGGATAGATATACTGTATACATATAAAAGTTCAGTATCACATGTTTGAAAAACTCAAGAAATGACATGGCAATGGATCCAAGAATAAGGAAAAAAAAATATATTTGTCAATAAAGTGAAAGATATTTTATTTCATCATCAATATAAAGAAGTCTCTGTTTTGTCTGTTAAGCCAAAAAAAGATAAAAGAAATTAAGTCTGGACCTGCCCATGGCATCACTCGTTTTGAGTTTGAACTAGAACTGATGGTGGAATTCCTCGGTCAATCAGGTTTCAAGGAGAGAAGGTGGGTTGGTGCACCCCTCTCTTTGCTTATTTGAGTGGGCATGGTTTTCTTCCTCCCACTACTATGGATAGGGATTTCAGTCAGTAGGTTGGGTTTATGCCTGCCCTCAGTCGAATGTAGCATGTTGCAGCTAGTCAGTATTAATTACATGTAATGCTGCTATTGTTTGGAACTGTACATCAGTGATATTTGGTACTCATTGACTATGCAAATATGAGATATTGTTTAAAATTTCAAATTTTGATACAGCTTGTTTCTTTATTCTTGTTTATCTAGCTGATATTGAAAAGGCATTTTTGTAGAATTTTTAGCTGCATTCATTTCATCTTTGTCATTAGAATTAACTGAAAGTAATTTTCATTCTTGTACTTGTGCAGTTGAAGTTGAGCTGATAAGCAGAATGTCAGATGTGAGGGATTTCAATCTTCACCTTGGGATTGCAGGGGCACTAGATGGTGAAAACACTATCGAGATGATGTTATGGAATATAGAGAATTTGCAATCCCGGATAATCAAAATGAGAGATCAACTTAAAAAGTTTGTGGGAAGAATCTCTACAAATAACATGACACATAATTCATGGTCGATTCAATCTCTGAAAGGGACAGTGCAAGGTCCCTTGTTAACTTCTTTAGGTAAATCTAGAATCCAAATGCATGTTCGTAGAGGCAGCAAGGTACAAACAGGAAGCCTTGCTCGTCAGCGCATCTCTGATTTCGACATCAATAATGTAATAATGCCAGGTAACTCAATGGCACTGTATGTTGAACCAGCCAGGCATGGGTTCATTGAGACACCTCATTGGCGTTTGGTAAGTGATTCAATGAAGTTGGATCAAAGAGGCACAGAGGACTCAAGTGAGGAGGTAAATACATTTTCTTTTCCTATCATGCTTGTAAAATGCAATATTGTTTCATGAAAACAAAAATTTACAGTTACTAATAATTTCAAATTTGGGTGAACAGGCAACAGATGATGAAGTTTATATTGAGCGCCATAGATATATGGAAATGAAGGAGAAATATCTCCGGAGTACACCCAATCCTGGTAAGAAGCTTCCTGCACGTGTCCCCAGATTTGGATTAGGGATTACATCAGGACCAACTCAAACAAGGGCAGGATTAGAGAAGGGCATTTGTACAAGTGCTCAAGGAAGTGAGGTACCTAGTCCTGGTCATTACATGCCATGGGATGCATCTGTTCCGAAGGGAAAGAGAAAGGGGAGACGTAGGCCATCTTTTATTCGAGATGCTCAAGAATTTCAGGCTTCAGCTGCTGCACTGCCAAATAGAAGTCCATCTGATGCAAATCTTGGAAAATAGGTGGCATTGTTTAATGTTTCACAATGGCCACTTGTACTGGTAGCTGATAAAATATCAGCACAATCTGAGAAAAACTCAACAGCACCATCATGTAGTATGTTCAAAGAACAGTATTAGATTCCTTAGTAGCATGAATTAACAGATTTAAAAGAAATTATGCCATTCTTAGACTGTCAGTTTCTAATAAAAGTAGTGTCCTGAGGTGGATTTTCATTGAGAGAAATAATCGGGGTACTCCTTGCAAAATGTTTCAAATGTGTTTCAATATAGTCAAATGGAATGTGGACTATCTACCAACATTGGAGTTGGGGAGAGGTCCTGATAGTCTCAAGCTTCCAAAGAGAGCTTTGTAAAATTTGTATTTTATCTTTATGACTCATGAGTGACATCTTGGATTTTAAAGATCACATGTTATCAAAATTCTTTGAAGGGCAGATTGTTCTGGCTCCATAGTGTACTTTGTATTCCATTGATATCAGTGCACAATAGCAGGCAAATTGCAGTCTCACATTGTTTGTTGGCAATCAACAAATGAATTGTCCATCACAGTTGTCTTCAAGTTCTGTTTTTAACTTCATACTCAAACTTCCAGAAAAAAACTAATGGAATCTACTTTTCACAAATAATGTCTGCCATTTATAATATTTAAGAAAATTGGCAATGTAAGGCAGAATAAAGCTAAGCCTTATCTGAGTGTCCTTGGCCTAATATGATTTCATTCTCAACTATAATTTATGGATTTCAACTTTCAGTGAGGACCAGGGGTCCAAGTAGAGTCTCAAATTATTAAGGTGGGCTGTCAAGTTATTACTGAGGAGATAAGACTTAATAATTCATTTAGTATATGTCATCTCTAATATGATTGAAAAAAAAAGATGAGTTAACAATCAGCTAAAAAAGACTTTTTTGTATTTTTATGTAATGTCCTATTGTGACCTAATCACACATCGCCCCATTGCAAATGGGGACCCCCCTTTTTTGAGCTCCGATGCTTTGCCTTGAGTTTTTGGATGATGTCTTAGGTATGTTTCATGATGAAGTCAGTGGTAATGACAAGGTAAGTTACATGACTCTTAGCAAGGGGGTAATGTTGGACTTTGATAAAATCATGACGAATAATAACCTGGAACCATGGTGCCCTGCTAGGAAATGATGCTTTAACCTTCAAAATGCCTTGAACATTGAAAATCTTGCAAGAAAATGACTAAGTAAGCCTAGGCGCAAATTTGCATATCTACACGCCTAAAACTGCGCCTAGGATTGTTGAAGGAAAGGCATCATCTAGAGACCTAATTTGCGCTCAGAGATGGGGTATAAACTATGTTGACTTAGTGAATTTTGAGAAAACTTCCCAGTGTGCAAGGCACACTTTTCCATCTCTAAAACCTTAGAATTGCCCCTCAATTGAAAGGGCTGAAATCTGTGTTGAGAAAAGTCATCGAGTGTATTAACTATATCTAGGTGCATATTTTCACCTCTACAAACCAATTTTAGCGCCTAGAGAGCATCAAGTTTGACATCATAAGGATGGCGCCTAACGTAAAGGAGAGTTTCCTAAGCATTTGAACATGAAATTGAAATCATTGAATGTCAACGAATAAGCTAAGTATGCTAGGCGCAATTTTCAGCTCCTACAACCTCAGATGAGCGACTCAAGTTGAAGAGGCATGAAACAATGTTGAGAGGCCTCACTTGTCAGGAATAGGCATCATTAAGCATCAATGAAGTTTTTTAAATCGTCAAATTGCACTAAGGAAGTCAAGGCGCATTTTGCCACTCCCACACACCCAAAAGTGCGCCTAAGTTGAAGTGAACATTCATTCATTTCAAGGCGCCAATTCACACCTAATCAACCGTCAAAGTGCGCCTCAGGGTGAGAGGGTATGAAACAATGTTGAAGGGACTTTGCTTTGTCAAGATCAAGCATCCTTAATGTTAGATTTAGGACAGACAACTGGGGGGGGGGGGGGGTGAATCAGTTGTCTAAAACTTTCTTCCAATTAAACACTTAAATCCACTTTGTAATTCAACAGTATAATAACAAATCAATCATGGAAATACAATGCATTAAATCAAGAGCAGAAACACATGAGACACCAAGATTTTGACATGGAAAACCCGGTTAAGGGAAAAACCACGGGGTGACTAACCCAAGAATGTATTCTCTGTTAAAAGAATAGAAAGAACCAAATGGCACATGCCAATTAGGGCTCACTGCCCGAGCACACTGCTCACAAGAGACCCACTGCCTACAAGAGACACACTGTCTACAGAATAATAAGTATCACATACTTGAACTGAAGAATAGCATCTTCACCATGCTTGAGTCAGTTCCATTTAAGTCCAAAACTTCTGCTCTGCCTTTCGCTCTTCTCCTCTCTACCACACTCTCATCTCCACAAGACACATTTGAAATGACTTTACAATTCTTTATTTATACAAGACATTGACTTAGGAATGATCATCTAAGTCGGCAAACATTACAAAGCAAATACATAAATACATCATGACTAATTACAAAAGACTTCACGTGGATCAACACACTGTCGGCTACACAGATCTGAGACTTCAATCTTTTTCTAGGAATACGCCAATCTTCACATAACATCTTCAAGATCATCCGCAGGATGTGTAACTCATCCAGTCGGCTAAACTCAGGAAGAACACCATCATTGGGAGTTATTCTTCAATTGTGAACTCACACTCCAATGCGGATCACCAACACGAACTGGACACGATCCAAAGACCTCCACAAGCTAGCCTGAATCACCAAGAACATTCACACTACATCTACTTACTGAAATCCTTCTCTCCTTCATCCAGAACCTTAAGAACACAGTCTGTCATCACTGTCACAATAGAATAGATGCTTGCGGACCTCCAGATCACGGACCATTTGAGTTGTCACTCCACATGGACTTTCTAAACACTCCACCAAATCCGCAGAACAGAATAATGCATTTTCGGATCTCACCGGACCTATCTGTATCACTCTGTCACCTCTGAACACCTCCCAAAACCAGTTTTACTTGAGCGGCCACAACTTCAGATCATCATGCGGACCTCTGAAATCTTTACTGGATCATTTTAAGACACATCTACAAACCCTTTGATGCGCATCCTCTGGTCTTCATCTTAGCTAGGATCTTTAGCTCACTTTCTTCACTATTCTTCTCTCTTCCTGATTAGGACTAATTTTCTCAATATCCTCAGCACACAACTCATCCAATCCTTATCATCAATGCAACAGGGGTATGTTGACATCAATGACAACACCGGTTAAGCCCATACTTGCAACAATCTCCTCCTTTGTCATTGATGGCAACATATGATGTGAAAAACTGTTTTTGACCATCAAAACAAAAACTTTTCTTTACTGACACAACTCCCCCTATCACCAACAACCATTCACATGTCTTCTCTTCTTTTACTGCTCCTCCTTTGATCAGCAATCATTTGTTTTTCACATCTTTTCTCCCCCTTTGACATCAATGGCAAAGGGCACATACTTGCAACTCCACCACTTCAAAATCATACCAACTGTTCCCCTGAGTAGCAACTCCCCATCATCAATCCGGACCACAAGATATGACTATGATACCCACCGAACTGATGCACATCAATGCACCTTAGTTCATCACCAGAAGGGTAATAACTCCTAACTTCTCCCTGAGATACTCAAAAGAGTCCTTAGGCAGAGGTTTAGTAAAGATATCTGCAATCCGATCCTTGGAAGGCACAAACTCCAATCTGACTTCATTCTTGTTCACTTACTCTTAAAAAGTGAAATTTGATGGATATATGCTTAGTCTTTGAATGCAACATTGGATTCTTAGATATATTTATTGCACTTGAATTATCACAGAAGATTGTGATAGGTTCCTCATACTCCACTCTAATGTCTCTTAGCATCTGCTTCATCCATAAAACTTGAGTGCAACTACCTGCTGCTGCAATATATTTTGCTTCAACTGTGGACAGAGATATTGCCTCTTATTTCTTGCTTAGCCAAGAAACCAATCTCTTCCCTAAAAAGAATGCTCCACCACTCTTCGGGTCATCAACATCTCCTGCCCAATCCGCATCTGTATATGCATGAAGAGAAAAATCATGATCTCTGGGATACCACAATCCATACTTAACTGTCCCTTTTAGATATCTAAAAATTCTCTTGATTGCCATGACATGAGATTCTCTAGGTTCAACTTGAAATCTAGCAACAAGACCAACAACATTCATAATGTCAGGTCTAGTTTGAGTGAGATACAACAATCCTCCAATCATTGACCTATACTTTTTCTGATCAGCCTTAGGAGTTTCATCATCCTTGCTCAATTTACATCCGGTTGCCATGGGAGTACTCATTGGTTTTGAGTCTTCCATCCCAAATTTCTTTAACAATTCTTTCATATATTTGGTCTGAGAAATGAAGATTCTTTTCTTAGTTTGAATGATTTACAGACCTAAGAAGAAATTCATTTCCCCAAGCATGGACATCCCAAATTCACTTTTTATTTGATTTGTAAAAGTTTTGCACATACTATCTCTTCCTCTAAAAATGATATCATCAACAAACACTTCAACAATCAAGATGTTTTCATAATCAATTTTGAAATACAAATTACTATCAGCAGTACTTTTGTTGAAACCAATCTTCAAAAGATGCTTATCCAATCTTACCAGGATCTTGGAGCTTGCTTCAGTCCATACAGTGCTTTCTTCAACTTGTAGACCATATCACCATGATCAGACAATTGAAATCCATCCGGTTGCTCAATGTATACTTCTTCTTCCAAGTCTCCATTCAGAAAGGTAGACTTGACATCCATCTGATATACTTTCAAATCTTTGAAGGCAGCAAAGGCAAGAAATAATCTGACTGCTTCAATTCTTGCCACCGGAGCAAAAGTTTCTTCAAAATCAACTCCTTCTATTTGAGAGTAACCCTTGCAGACCAATCTGACATTATTTCTGATTATTTCACCAACTTCATTCAGTTTGTTCCAGAAGACCCATTTGGTTCCAATCACATTCTTGTTTCTAGATCTAGGAACAAGATCCCAAGTGTGATTTTTCTCAATTTGTATCAGCTCTTCCTCCATTGCTTTAATCTAATTTTCATCATTGCAAGTTTCATTCACTGTCTTAGGTTCAATCTTTGAAATTAGACAATACTCTTCTGAATCTTGAGCAATCCTTCTTCTTGTTTGTACACCTTTGCTTTTATCACCTATGATTTGATCTTCAGAGTGGTTCAGTCTTACATACCTGGGGACTTTGGGAGTTTCTTGCACTTCTGATTCTTGATCAGGCTCATTCAAACTTATCTCTTCTACCTGATTTACCAGATCAATCTGAGTCTAAATTTCAGAAGGGGGCTTGAACTCCTTGAATCAGAACATCATTCTGATCATTTTCATCATATTCATAAAACCTTGATGGTTTTTCAACTCCTTCATCAACATTCACATTTGTACTTTCTATAATCTTCATTAGTCTCTTGTTATAACACTGGTATGCTTTGCTTTGAGTAGAATAACCCAAGAATATTCCTTCATCACTTCTAGCATCAAATTTGCCTAGATCTTCATCTCTTTTAATGTAACATTTGCTACTAAAGACTCTAAAATACTTCATAGGAGTGATGCCAAACCAGAGTTCATAAGGAGTCTTACCGGTATTGTTTCTGATTTGAACTCGATTAAGAGTGTAGACTGCAGTTCTCACAGCTTCTCTCCAGTAGATTTGAGGAACATTTGTTTCCATCATCATGGTTCTAGATGCTTCTTGGATGATTCGGTTCTTTCTCTCCACTACTCCATTCTGCTGTGGAGTTCTAGGAGCAGACAACTATCTTTTTATTCCATGTTTCTCACATAATTCTATAAACTCACTGGATGTGAATTCTCCACCTCTGTCATACTTTAGACATTTTATGTTCAATCCGGTTTCATTCTCCACCATGGCCTTGAATATTTTGAATTTCTCAAGAGCCTCTAATTTTTCCTTTAGAAAAGTTGCCCACATCATCTGAGAATAGTCATCAATTAATAACATAAAGTCTCTATCACCTTGCACACTCCTGATTCTTGTTGGACCACATAGATCAATATGAATTAGGTCCAATAATCCAGTAGAAGATTGTTCCTTGCTTTTGAATGAGACTCTACTTTGTTTACCCAACTAACATTCTTTGCACAAACTATTTGTAGATTTTACTAATTTTGGAAGATCTCTTACAACCTGAGTGTTGCTTATCTTGATTATATTATCAAAATTCACATGACACATTCTCCTATGCCACAACCAACTCTGATCAATTTGAACAAATAAGCAACTTTTACTAGTACCAATCAAGTGGAAGATATTACCTTTAGTTTGAGTACCGGATGCAATCTTTGTTCTAGAACTTTCAAAGATCTTGTATTTTCCATTCTTAAATCGGAGATCATAGCCTTTATCCACCAACTGTCCAACACTAGGAAGATTGTGTTTCAAACCTTCAACATACAGTAAATTATCGGTTTTGTTCTTACCATAAAAAAATAGTTCCTCTACCTCTGATTCTGCTAGCAGAATTATCACCAAAATTTACCACTCCTCCTTCATACCTTTTCAAGTCTATGAACTTATTTTTGTCACCTGTCATATGGTGGGAGCATCCACTATCAATAACCCAATCATCCTTTTCTTTAACTTGGGCAGCTAGAGCTCTTTCTACAACTTTATGATTGACTGATTCAGAGGGCATCGGATCTTCTTCTTTGATGGCAATAAACACTCAGTCACTTCTGAATTTGTTTCCTGTCTCTGATTCATCATCTGTTACTCCTTCATCATCATTATCTTCATGAACATAGTAGCATTTCTTTTGGAACCTTGATCTGTTAGGATTTGGCCTTGAAAATATTTTCAAAGACCTTGAGGCAAAATGGCCAATCTTATTGCAGTAAAACACTTAAAAGACAATTTTCTTTTATACTTACCGGATCCTCTTGGTAGTCTTTTTGCAATAAGGGCTTCAAGTTCAGCAGCTTCTACTACTTCTTTTTCCAGGTCTTTTCTTGCTTTTTCATACCATGATAGTTTCTTTGAAGAGTTCTCTTTGAGATCAAACCTTTGTTTTCCTTTTATAGAGGCACTAGCTTTGAATGCAGATTCAGTCTTGGGGGGGGGCATCTCCAAACTCGGTCAATTCAAATGTAGTCAATTTACCAACCAATTGATCTTTTGTGACACTTGAATGGGCTCTGAATTCTTCAATGGCAGCAACCTTGTATTTATAAGAAGCAGGAAGGGATCTGAGAACTTTGCCAACAATCTCATCTTCATCCAAGACTCCACCAGCACATCTAATGCCACAAACAAGCTCATTTACTCTTGGCATAAAAGTAGTGATATTTTCATCTTCTCTCATCTTCAGATTTTTGAATTTTACTTTGACTCTGTAGCCTTGCACATTTAACATACTTGTCTCCATCATGCAGAAGTTCCAGTTTTTCCCAAATCTCAAAAGCAGTTTGTAGGTCAACAACATTTGTCAGCTCTAAATCAAACAAGGCACTTAGAAGAGCTTCTTTAGTCCACAGATTGTTTTCAGCATTTGTGATTTCATTTGCGGTTTTCGAGCCATTCTGTGGAGGAGTATACTTCATTGAAGCCATGGTCCAGTACTGCATTCCCATACATTGCAAGTGACATTGCATGCGACTTTTCCAAAGAGTAAAATTGGTTCCATCAAACTTCAAACTATCCTTCTTGTATGACAACATCCTGAATCTCCTCAAGCAGTTAAGCTCTTTGAAAGGAACTTGGCTCTGATACCAATTGTTAGATTTAGGACAGACAACTGAGAAGGGAGGTGAATCAGTTGTCTAAAACTTTCTTCCAATTAAACACTTAAATCCACTTTGTAATTCAACAGCATAATAACAAATCAATCATGGAAATACAATGCATTAAATCAAGAGCACAAACACATGAGACACCAAGATTTTGACGTGGAAAACAAGGTTAAGAGAAAAACCACGGGGTGACTAACCCAAGAATGTATTCTCTGTTAGAAGAATAGAAAGAACCAAATGGCACATGCCAATTAGGGCTCACTGCCCAAGCACACTGCTCACAAGAGGCTCACTGCCTACAAGAGACACATTGTCTATAGAATAATAAGTATCACATACTTGAACTGAAGAATATCATCTTCACCATGCTTGAGTCAGTTCCATTTAAGCCCAAAACTTTTGCTTTGCCTTTCGCTCTTCTCCTCTCTAACACACTCTTATCTCCACAAGACACATTTGAAATGACTTTACAATTCCTTATTTATACAAGACATTGACTTAGGAATGATCATCTAAGTCGGCAAACATTACAGAGCAAATACATAAATACATCATGACTAATTACAAAAGACTTCACGCGGATCAACACACTGTCGGCTACACAGATCTGAGACTTCAATTTTTTTCTAGGAACATGCCAATCTTCACATAACATCTTCAAGATCATCCGCAGGATGTGTAACTCATCCGGTCGACGAAACTCAAGAACACCATCATCCGGGAGTTATTCTTCAATTGCGAGCTCAAACTCCAATGCGAATCACCAACACAAACTAGACCCGATCCAAAGACCTCCACAAGCTAGCCTAAATCACCAAGAACATTCACACTACATCTACTTCCTGAATCCTTCTCTTCTTCATCCGAAACCTCAAGAACACAGTCTGTCAGCACTGTCACAATGGAATAGATGCTTGTGGACCTCCGGACCATGAACCATTTGAGTTGTCACTCCACATGGACTTCCTAATCACTCCACCAAATCTGCAGAACATTATAATGCATTTCCAGATCTCACCAGACCTATATGTATCACTCTGTCACCTCTGAACACCTGCCAGAACCGGTTTTACTTGAGCGGCCACAACTTCTTCAGATCATCATGCGGACCTATGAAATCTTTACTGGATCATTTTAAGACATATCTACAAACCCTTTGATGTGCATCCTCTAATGTTCATCTTAGCTAGGATCTTTAGCTCACTTTCTTCACTGTTCTTCTCTCTTCCTGATTAGGACTAATTTTCTCAATATCCTCAGCACACAGCTCATCCAATCCTTATCATCAATGCAACATGAGTATGTTGACATCAATGACAACACCGGTTAGGCCCATACTTGCAACACTTAAAGTGTCAGAGTGAGTTGAAGTCATAAAACTAACCTAAGTGGGTAAGACGCACTTTTCATCTCCTACAACCATGAATTTGTGCCTCAATGGAGAACACATTAACTTACATCACTAAGTGAGCTATGTTGCAAGTATGGGTTTAACCGCTGTTGTCATTGATGTCAACATACTCATGTTGCATTAATGAGAAGGATTTGATGAGCTGTATGCTGAGGATATTGAGAAAATTAGTCTCAATCAGGAACAGTGAAGAACAATGATGACAACAAGGTAAAAGTCCAAGATAGGTTGCGGATCAGAGGATGCAGATTAAAGGGTTTGTAGATATGTGTCTTAAGATGTTCCAGAAGAGATTTCAGAGGTTCGCATGAAGATATGAAGAAGTTATGGCAGTTCAAGTGAAACCGGTTCCGACAGATGTTCAGTAGTGATAGAGTGATACAGATAGGTCCGGTGAGATCCGAAAATGCATTCTCCAGTTCTGTGGATTTGAGGAAGTGTTGGGGAAGTCTTTGTGGTGTGTCAACTCAATTGGTTTGTGGTTTGAAGGTCCAGAAGTATCTATTCCTTTGTGACAGTAATGGCAGACTGTGTTCTTGAGGTTTCAGATGAAGGAGAGAATGGTTTTAGTAAGTAGAGGAAGTGCGGATGTTCTTGGTGTTTTAAGCAAGTTTGTGGAGGTCCTTGGATCATGCTCAGTTCATGTTTATGGTCCGCATTAGAATTGGGATCCCGGAAATGAGGAATAACTTCTGGAGGATGGTGTTCTTTCTGTGACAGGCCGACTGGATGAATTATACATCTTGCGGATGTTCTTATGGATGTTTGCCGACTTAGCTGGTTGTTCCTAAGTTGATGTCATGTATAAATAAGGGATTGCGAAGTTATTTCGAAGTGTGTGGTGTGGAGATGAGTATGTAATAGCAAGGAGAAGAGCGAAAGATAGAGGAAAAGGTTTGGGCTTAAATGGAACTGACTCAAGCATGATGAAGATGCTATTTACCAGTTCAAGTATGTGATACTTATTCTTTTGTAGACAGTGTGTCTCTTGCAGGCAGTGAGCCTCTTGTGAGCAGTGTGCTTGGGAAGTGAGCCCTAATTGGCATGTGTCATTTTATTCTTTCTTTTCTTCTAACAGAGAATACAATCTTGGGTTAGTCACCTCGTGGTTTTTCCCTTAACTGGGTTTTCCACATCAAAATCTTGGTGTCTCATGTGTTGATGTGTTTCTGCTCTTGATTAAATGCATTAAGTTTCATGTTTGATTATTGTTATACTACTAAGTGAATATAAGTGTTAAAAGTTTTAGACAACTGATTCACCCCCCCTCTCAGTTGTCTGCCCTAAATCTAACAAGCTAGGCATATTTCCTTATCTGGACAAACCTCAAATTGTGCCTTAAGTAAGAGTGCATAGAGTACCATCTAGAAGTTGAGTGCCTTGAAGAGAAAGTCACTCCAGGACAAGCCTTAATGTTTGACATCATAAACATGACAAGTATAACCCAATTTGATCTAGGCACACTTTTCCACCCATGCAAGACTAGAATTGCGCCTTAAGGAAAATCACTTGAATTCATGTCAATAAGTGAGCACCTTGAGAGGGAGGATTTCTCTAAGCCATCTTCAATTGTTGAGATCACAAAAATGATAAGTATAAAGCCAGTTGAGCTAGGCGCACTTTTGCCTCTCTGCACACCTAAATATGCACCTAGGTTAGAAAATGCATAGAATGACTTCTATATGTTATGAAATTGAATGCTAATTAAGAGTTTAATATATTGTTTTCTTTGTGTTGTAGGAGCTGAGATGACATTGGAGTAAGGTGCTTGAAGTCATCTTCATCCAAGGAGTGGAGTCAAGAGGTTGCTACTACAGGGGAGATATTATGCTACCAGTTCAAGAGAACACTTCGAGATCATCGTGTCGGGACACTTCATCATCTGCATCAAGAGAAGACATTCATCCATTGAACTTTAAGACTCTTCCATTTTCAAGTCTCTGAGAAGTCTCTTACTACAAGCTAAGAAGGAAGCAATCACCATCATCTGTACTACTCTCCATGAAGAAGCACTCAAAGAAGATCAACATATATCCTGCCAAAAGAGAAGTATCACAGAGTTAGGCAAATGAGCAACATGTATCATATGCATCCAACTTACAAAAGACACAAGGAAAAATCAATGAGGATACATTCCCAAACATACAAGTTCATCAAAGCAATCACATTCAAAGACATCACACAGATGATGCAATTTGGGAATATGCCCAAAAACAAATTGAATTAATTGTTAGAATCCATAAGGGTTGCTGGGGTGGCACCTATGTGGCATGTACACATTATTCAGCAATCACAGTTCGCCACATCATTCAACAAGAAAGAAGCCAAAGAGGACGCCCATGTGGAAGATGCTCTAAAGATTCTATTTGATCCTTATCTTCTTGGAAAACGTGCCTTCATTGCCTCTCTTATGTACTAAAAATAGCAAATTGTTGTAACTACTTGTTGAGATTGCATGATTTGAGCCCTTGGCTATTTGAATTGATCTAGGCCCTTCATTGTAATTCTGGAATTCTATATAAAGGCCTTGTTGCCTCATTTGTAAAAATAATAGCTAGTGGTAGGAGAATAGAGCAGTAGAGTAGGAAGAGACTCTCGAAGTTCTCTGAGAGTACTTGGAGATTGTTGTAAATATTTCTCAAGATTAATACAAAGACATTGAATCTTGCTTGGTGTTAAGTGTTGTCTTGTGGAATGACATGGTTTCTTGTATCTTGATGAAATGAAGAGATGTTTCTTAGTAGATTAGAAGTAGAGTAGTAGTAGTACCTCATTGATGTAATGCATGTATGTATTGGCTATTTGATCAAATCCTAGCTCATGCTTTTGACATTCATTGTTGGTGAAGTATTGTGTAAAGCTAGTCTGAGCTTCATTATAATTTGCTTAAGTTCGATTATGGATGCTTGTTTGAGCTGCGCTATCTAATGGGTGCTTATATGAGCGTTTATGATATGAAAACCATTTGCTATCCTTAGGAGATTGCACCCACTCCACGTAGTTGTAGGCATTCTTGGCGAAGTGGAGTTATGTTGATTAAGGAGTTTGTCTATTCATGCATCATTAGTGCCTCATTGACCTTAGATGAGTTCCTCTAAACCCTTATTTTTTTTCTTTTCTTTTTTTATTATTGAGACATAGCACATGTATCATCCACATTGAAAGGAGAAATAAGTTGAATGAATTAAGAAGTCTATGTAAGTCCCTTTGTGATTACCACCAATATCACATCAAATCACTGAGTCTATCCACTGCAATCATGAATAAGGAACCTTGAAGTTGTCTCACTCGATCACATAGCTTAGCCTTTGAGAGACTTTATTCAAGAGAGAATAGGATACTTGGTGTTTTATTCTATTGTTGTTGTTGGCACAAAAACATCATCAACATGTCCCTTTTTAGATTTTTCTAAAAATATGTGATTTGTTTTTATATTTTCTGCTTATTGAAATGACTGAAAGCAAATGCTAAAAGTAAACATTAAATTATGCAATCAAACCCTAGGTAAATTTTGTATTTTTATTATAGGAAACTTGAAATTAAATACTAAGCTATGAAATTGAAGCCCTATGCTATTGATGAGCAGAAATATGGAATTTTCAGGATTAATGGTAATTGGTACTGAATAAGAAAGGCTGGAAATAAATACTATTACAAATAACTAAACCCTAATCCTCAGCTATGATGTTAGGAATATGTAAGTAATTTCTAGTATTTAATTTAAACCAATCAGTGATTAGATTCAAGGGTAAACGATGTCAATTTAATTATAAATCTTTCAGATCTCATCGCTAATATAATCACTTGGAAGTTGAAACAATAGCAATAAATAAACCCCTAATTAAAAGTGAATCTAATCTATAACAATAGAATTAATAGCAAAGAAACAATCAAGTATACAACATTAAAATATATTAGAAATCATCACCACATTCCAATATGAATTTATACAATATCCAGCAAGTACAAGCTTACAGATTGGATGATGATTGCTTAGCTACTATACAACGGCAATTGGAAGAGTGGAAAATGATGACCAAAACTCTATTGAACTGCCTGGAATGTCTGATAAAGGTTGGTGTAGCAATGTATGAGGATATTTCACCAAAGTATAGGTAATTGCTGATAAACGAATTCAAATCCCTCAATATGACTAATATCAAAATAGGCACAATAGTGTATGATACTAATTTGCTTGCAAATAAAATCATTTTCATCTTAATCAATAGCACAATCGCGATCCTTGATGTAAAATCACCCGACTTGGATGTAAAGGTTTTCATTCCCAAATCTACAATGAATTCAAGAGGGTTTTTATTCTTCAAAAATTAACAACCAAGGGTTTCCATCTTCCAAAGCTCTAGTTTTGAAATTTAAATTCGAAATGATGATAATGGATGATCAATTTGGGCTCTTGTAATTCCCCCTTCTCAAACTTAGACAGTTGTGGGCCTGATAGCCTATTTACTAGAGTTTTGATAGGCTATGTAGTATGGTAAGGGGCTCTTTTTGTGAAGAACATCAGTTCCGTTATTTTTGCGGGATTCTAATGTTGGCATTGAGTTCAATTATGTTTCAGGATTGTAGTGCAGCTTTCGAAAGTTTTTTCTGAAGAGACCTAGTGTCTCAAATTACTGCTTGGAACCTCATTTTTTAATCATTGGTTTTGTTCATATCATTCACATGTTCTTCGTTCATCGGGTTGACAGAACACCATCGGTGAACACTTAACTTGCTCTACCGATAGCATATATTTCACCTATGTTAGCTTGGTCATCGAGTTGACAGAATACTATCGGCGTACCCATGTTGGGCTTACCAATGACATGTGTTTCACCGATGGTAGTGGCCATCGGGAAGACTTCCTATATTGGCGCAGATGGAAGTAGTATCACCGATGATCTATGTCTCGTCGATGATGTGGTCAGTGTGAGTCACACCGATGGAAGACCATCGGAGTGAGTAGCTTTATCGACTCAGTGGTAATGATTATTACCGATGAGCCTATCATCCCGATGTTCGGCAAGAAGATATTCATTGAGGCAACATAAAGTCTTTGGGCCAATGGTAGAAGTCTTTCCGATGAATGCTTGGATCGGCAGGACCATAACTTTTGGTGCAGTTACAAAGTTTCTCTCTGACGATCTTCGTTACGCCGATGAAGTTGAAGGTTTGAGCATCGGTGGGACAAGGACTCATCGCTGTGAATGGTGGAGTTGTTGCTGATGGTTAAGGCTATACTAATGAGGCTTTGACTGGCATCATCGGCAACAAAATTGCCAATGATAGTCATACAGTGTGTCTAGGTATATAAACCTGGATGTCCAACGCGACCTGATGCATGTGGTACTCTTGAATATGAATAGTTGCGATGGTTGGAAGACAACGATACTAAGTCAGTTGGAACGAATAGTTAGGGCAGAAGTTCAAACAGTTTTTTGCTCTGAAGACTGTGGTAAAATATAGATTTTGGAAAAGCTATCTGCGATTGATGAAGAGATTTGATCATATTGTTCATTTTGTAGATGTACATGAAAGTGAATTGTTTGTATGATTTGAGAATCGATACCTGAGCGAGAAGGCTGAGATCTTTATTGTAATCATTTTAAGCTTACTATAAATAAAGATTGTCTCTCTTGAGGTGGTGGGTTTTATACCCGAAAGGGTTTTCGGGCACGTACATCTGGTGTTGTTCTCTGTTATCTTATATGTTTATTTTGTATTTTCTGGTGTGCTCATCTATGTTTTTGAATTAAACATTACTTGTCTGCATTATCCCCTTGGAATTGACATTAGGGAATCTGTATTCTGCACCTGTACTTTCCTAACAAGTGGTATCAAAGCTTGGCCAGTTGTGTTATCCTTGTTGGTAGGTTGGGTTTTTTATGTCAGTTCTATGAGTGGGAGTTCTGTAGAGGTCTATTTTATTAAATTAGATGGCAAGTTCATCAGGAAAAATAGACATTGAAAAGTTCAATGGCACAAACTTTGAGTTGTGGAAGCTTAAGGTTGAAGATATGCTGGTCGACAGAGATCTTTGAGTTGATGTGTTTGGGGTTCAACCTTTAGGCATGAAGCAAGAAGATTGAGACCTGGTAGATAGGAAAGCCAGAGGACTGATAAGATTAAGTTTAGCAGATTATGTTCTATTGAACATCCATGAGGAGAAGACTGCAAAAAATTTGTGGAAGAAGTTGGGAGATATTTACCAGGGCAAGTCCTTGGTAAATAAACTTTTTCTCATAAAGAAGTTGTACTCTCTGAAGATGGATGAAGGAGCATTTGTAGCAGACCATCTGAACACATTTAATACGATTGTTGCACAGTTGACTTCTGTAGGTGTTAAAATAGAAGAGGAGGACCGATGTATGCTTCTGTTGTGTTCCATACATAACTCATGGGATCATCTTGTGATAGCTATTGGAAGTACAACAACCACGTTTAAAATTGAAGAAGTTGTTGCCTCACTATTATCTGAAGAGATGCGGAGGAAATCTTCTGAGATGGCCAAAGAGGCCCTGTCCGTTCGAGGTAGATCAAAGGAAAGAGACAAGAAGAAGGACAAGAAGTCTAAGTCCAAATCAGAGGGGAGATTGAAATCTCCTGGAAAAAAGTCCAAGGTGAAGTGTTGGAATTGTGGGCAGAAAGGACACATTAGAAAAGACTGCACAGAGGAGAAAAAGAAGAAGAAGAACTTCTTTGACACCGATTCTTCTCAGAGTGATGCAGATGCCTTCATTGTTGCCTTCGCAACGCCTGCATCTGAAGATGTATGGTTGGTGGATTCAGGAGCATCTTTTCATATGGCATCTCATAGAGAATGGTTCACTAAGTATGAACCGTATGCTAGTAGGAAGGTGTTCTTGGCAAGTGATTCAACACTAGAAATTGTTGGTCAAGGAAGAGTCAGAATCCAATTCCTGGATGGAAGAATAAAGGGAATGAATGGAGTACTACACATACCAGGTCTGGCTTGAAATTTACTTTCTATTAGTAAGCTTAATGATGTTGGAGTGCAAGTTACTTTTGTGAATGGTGGTTGTAAGATGACTAGAGGTTCTATTGTACTGGTAAAGGGTGAACGCATTGGAACTTTGTATAGGTTAGATGCTAAACCAGTATGTTGTAATAATGTCTCTATAAAATCTGAAAAAGCTACTATTGTAACACATGATGCAAATTCTATGGAAGTTAAACTTCCTGCAGAGAAAATAATGCTCTGGCATCATAGACTTGGTCACATAGGTGAAAAAGGTTTAAAAACCTTGAAAAACAAAAACCTGGTAGATGGGTTGATTGATTGTAATCTGGAGTTCGATTTCTGTGAACATTGCATATATGGAAAACAGAACCGTATTTTTTTTACTCTAGTTCTCATAAATCTTCTGGTGTTCTGGACTATGTACATTCTGATTTTTTTGGTCCAGTTGATGTTCCTTCTCTGTCTAAATCAATATACTACGTATCGTTTATTAATGATTATTCAAGGAGAGCATTTGTATATTTTTTGAAAAGTAAATCAGAAGTGTTCAGTCGGTTTAAATAATTTAAAAATCTTGTGGAAAATCAGACTGGTAGAAAAATAAAATGTTTGAGAATGGATAATGGTGGTGAATATTACAATGCAGATTTTGATAAATTTTGTCTTGATCATGGAATAAAAAGGCATAAGACTACACCTTATACTCCACAACAAAATGGAGTTGCTAAAAGGTTGAATCGATAATTGATGGAGAAAGCAAGAAGTATGTTGAGTTATGTTGGTCTTGAACAAAGGTTTTGGGCTAAGGCAATTGCTACAGCTTGTTACTTGCTGAATCGTTCTCCTACTTCGGCATTGGTTGATAAGATGCCTATGGAAGCATGGTCTAGAAAGAAGCCCTCTCTAAGACATCTTCGTGTCTTTGGCTATGAGGCATATGCTCATATTCCTGAGGTAAAAAGATCTAAGTTGGATTACAAGGCCATCAAATGTATCTTTATTGGCTATGGAGTTGGTGTTAAAGGGTACAAGCTTTGGAATCCTAAAACTAAAAAGGTAATTTACAGCAGGAATGTAATTTTTAGAGAGCTGAAACCTTTGGTTATTGATCCTCAGCCAAAGAAGACAGAAGAGAAGAAAGAAAAGAGTGTTGTTAATATTCCTCTGACCCCTGTAAAAGAGGAACAACAAGCACCAAGTGTAGATGATTCAGAAGTGAGTTCGAGTAGCTCCAAAGATTTAGATCCAGAGCAAGAACTTGAACCTACACCTCAGCCGTTGAGGAGGTCTACACATGAAAGAAGACAACCAGATAAGTATGGATTTTTAGTACTTGATTCAAGTTGTGCCTATGCTTTGCTTACTGATACTGATGAACCTAGGACTGTGAAAGAAGCTATTAGTTTACTTGATTCAGATTCTTGGTTGGAAGCCATGGATAACAAAATGTCATTGTTGGAGAAAAATGGAACCTAGGATCTGGTGCCCTTGCCTAAAGGTAGAAAACCTGTGGGCTGTAAGTGGGTATTTAAAAAGAAATATGGTCCAGATGGTAGTATTGACAAGTACAAGGCAAGACTGGTTGCTAAGGGGTACTCCCAAAAGGAAGGTATAGAGTATGGAGAAATCTTTTCTCCTGTAGCTAAGCTGACATCCATTAGATTTCTGTTGTCACTTGTAGTAGCGTATGACTTTGAAATTGAGCAGATGGATGTGACGACAACATTTCTTCATGGGGACCTTGAAGAAGAAATTTATATGTCCCAGCTAGAGCATTTTGTGGTAAAAGATAAAGAACATCTGGTATGTAAACTTAAAAAGTCTCATTATGGTTTGAAGCAATCTCCCAGAATGTGGTATCAGAAATTTGATACGTATGTTTTATCTTTGGGATATGTGAGATCTAAATCTGATCATTGTGTCTATTATAAAACTGATGGTGATCGGATTCTTATAATTGCACTGTATGTGGATGACATGTTATTCATTGGCAATGGTAAGGGGATGATCTCAAATTTAAAATCTCAGTTGTCCTTGAAATTTGAAATGAAGAATCTGGGGGCAACGAAGTACATTCTGGGAATGGAAATCAAATGGGACAAATCAAAGAGAAAGCTTTGGCTTAGCCAGAGCAAGTATATTACCAATGTTCTTGATAAATTTAATATGTCTAATTGTAAACATTTAGTTGTTCTAGTTTTGTAGGAACGAAACTATCTGTTGAAGATTGTCCAGAATCTTCGAATGAAATTTGACATGAAAAAAGTGCCTTATGCAAGTGTTGTTGGCAGTTTAATGTACGTAATGGTCTGTACTAGACCAGACATTGCCCAAGCAGTGGGAGTTTTGAGTCGGTTTATGGCAAATCCAGGCAAATCACATTGGGATGCTGTGAAGAGAGTTATGAGGTATTTGAAGGGAACTTCTGACTATGCTATTTGCTATCATGGAAACTCAGTTGGATCTCAGAAATCTATCAGCATTCAGGGATATGTTGATTCTGATTGGACAGGGGACATTGACAGTGGAAGATCCACTAGTGGATATGTATTCACGTTAAATGGTGGTGCTATCAATTGGATGAGCAAGCGGCAAGCTATAGTCGCTTTGTCCACAACAGAGGCAGAGTACATGGCAGCTACTCGTGCATGCCAAGAAGTCGTTTGGTTGAAGAGGTTGTGTTCTGATGTTGGGTTTGATGCAGGGCAAATACAAATTCATTGTGACAATCAAAGTGCTATCTGTCTGGCAAAAAATCCTACTTTTCATGCTAGGACAAAACATATTGATGTCCAATATCACTTTGTTCGTGATATGGTGGAAGACAAAAAGGTAAAGTTGGAAAAGGTTGATACTTTGGATAATGTTGCAGATGCCTTGACTAAACTAGTGAGCACGGCCAAGTTCAAATGGTGTTAAGATGAAATGGGTCTTCGAGCCCATAATTCTCAGTAATCGTATGCAGATTAAGAGTTAGCAGTAATCTCTTCGACAAGTGGGAGATTGAAGAGACCTAGTGTCTCAAATTATTGCTTGGAACCTCATTTTTTAATCGTTGGTTTTGTTCATATCATTCACATGTTCTTCGTTCATCGGGTTGACAGAACACCATCAGCGAACACTTAACTTGCTCTACTAACATCATATATTTCACCGATGTTAGCTTGGTCATCGAGCTGACAGAATACTATTGGCGTACCCATGTTGGGCTTACCAATGACATGTGTTTCACCTACGGTAGTGGCCATCTGGAAGAATTCATGTATCAACATAGATGGAAGTAGTATCTCCAATGATCTATGTCTCGTCGATGATGTGGTCGGCGTGAGTCACTCCGATGGAAGACCATCGGAGTGAGTAGCTTTATCAGCTCAGTGGTAATGGTTCTTACCGATGAGCCTGTCATCCAGATGTTCGGCAAGAAGATATTCATCAGCGCAGTGTAAAGTCTTTGGGTTGATGACAGAAGTCTTTCCGATGAAGGCTTGGATCGGCAGGACCATAACTTTCGGTGTAGTTACAAAGTTTCTCTCCGACGGTCTTCATTACACCAATGAAGGTTGAAGGTTTGAGCATTGGTGGGACAAGGACTCATCGCTGTGAATGGTGGAGTTGTTGATGATGGTTAAGGCTATACCGATGAGGCTTTGACTGGCATCGTCGGCAACAAAATTGTCGACGATAGTCATACAGTGTGTTCGGGTATATAAACCTAGATGTCTAATGCGACCTGATGCATGTGGGACTAATGAGTCCTCTTGAATATGAACAGTTGTGATAGTTGGAAGACAACGATACTGAGTCAGTTGGAACGAATAGTTAGGGCAAAAGTTCAAATGGTTTTTTGCTCTGAAGACTGTGGTAAAATATAGATTTTGGAAAAGCTATCTGCGATTGATGAAGAGATTTGATCATATTGTTCATTTTGTAGATGTACATGAAAGTGAACTGTTTGTATGATTTGAGAATCAATACCTAAGCGAGAAGGCTGAGATCTTTATTGTAATCATTTTAAGCTTACTATAAAATAAAGATTGTCTCTCTTGAGGTGGTGGGTTTTTTACCTGAAAGGGTTTTCCCACGTACATCTGGTGTTGTTCTCTATTATCTTATATGTTTATTCTATATTTTCTAGCGTGCTCATCCGTGTTTTTGAATTAAACGTTACCTATCTGCATTATCCCTTTTGAATTGTCATTAGGGAAGCTGTATTCTGCACCTATGCTTTCCTAACATTTTTGACTTCCCGGATTGCTTTCCAAACTTTTTGGAGAATCCGTCTATTTTTAGAAAGTCACCTAGAGAGCGTCATTCTTCATCCCAAACTTCATGGAAAGTGATGGTATACTTTACTTTGCAATTAGATGATATTTGGGTTTTTCTGTAAAAGTGGGTGATTTAATGAGCTATTTGTTAATTATTTCACACTTATTTCTATAAGGTTGGAAATAATTATTAAGTGCATGTGTTATAGCTCATTGAAAAAAAGAAAATATATATTTTTTATAGGCACTTTAAAGTGAGCGTTTAAGTTGGGAAAAAAGTAAAATATTTGAGTTGGAGTGAAAAAGATTATTTTTCCCAAGAAATACTTCAGTTTCGGTGATGAAAGATCCAACCTAACTGAAAGGAGTGACTTCATTGAAGAGTTGTACAAAGTTGAAATGGATTATGATGTTTTTTGAGAGTTTTGGTTTGAAGTTTGTTGCATTATTAGCTTGATATGGATTTTTAGTGTGATTTTGAGTAGGTTTTTGGAGTTCTTTCTGAAGATTGCAAATTGCCCATGCTGGTCGTACATTCCTAGTTGTACATATGCATGAGGGCAATTTGTTTTTTGAAGTGATCAATGTATGCATTGGTTTGATGATGTTTGGTTAATATTTGCCAAGTTGGAGTGCATATTTCAAATCATATTTCAATGAGTTTGTTGCAGATTGAAATGATTTTAATGTTTGCCGTACAATTCAGCTGGTTTGTACCATTGCAGTAGGGCGTGGGACTATTTCTAGTTGGTTGCTTATGCTAGAGGTGTTTATGTTTTGTCTTTGTGGCCACCATGGTTTATAGAAGGCATTGTTGGGGGTTCAAAGGATGTTAATCTTGTTTATCATGTACATTTATGTGACCTTGATACTTCTATGTCGTCTGTACAACAACAACTTAGACCAGTTTTGATTGCAGCCATCATACAAAGAGTTTGTCATTGTTTTGATCAGTTGTGAGGTAGTTTGTTTTGAGTTTTGGTGATGCTAATTGAATGGTGCAGGTTGATATCTAGAAACTATACCATTCATGAGTATTGGGGTGTTTATCAAAGCTAAATCTGTTTGTGTGCAACATATTCTTACATTGTAATTATTTATTTATGTTGCGAACATTATATGTAACCCCTGGATGGTACAACCGCTAGTGTGGATAATATTATTTTGTTTTCCTTGGCTTTCCCGCTGAATAAGCAAATGTGCTTTGTTATTTCCTTTGTCATTCTCCCACTGAATAAGTGGATGCCGCTGAATAAGCAAAAGATGTACTCGGTTTTAATTGCAAGGCTTTATTTGATTAGTTGAAGCACTGTATGCTCTCACCTCACCCATCTTGGGAACTTGGTGATCAAAAAGTGTGGAGCTGTTTACTTCGTTGCAATCTTTGTGCTAACATTGTTGTTACTATTGTGAAATTCTGAAAAAAAATTGAGTCAACACATTATAGTGGTATCAAAGCTGGTCTTCCTACCAGCCCAATTGGTTACTTCATCCTTGCAGAGTTTCCAATGTTAAAATCAGACTTTCTAGCCTATGCCTTTGGTGAATCATGGAGAGAGTGATTCATTACTTACAGAAGAAGGCAGTTGCACGTTGATTCAAAATCAGAAGAGGAAAATAGTATGGGTGACAGGGCTCCACAAGATCCTAGTACCAAAGACATTTTGAATGATCTTGCAAGAGGGTAGTAAGAATTAGTGAGAAGTAATCAGCAGATGACAAGGTTGTTGGCTTAATTGGTGACTCAGGGTATGGGTAGTGGTACTCCTCTGAATAGAGGAAATAATGAAAACCATGGAGATACTAGCAACTCCAACAATGCAAGCAATCCTACCAATAACACTAGAACCACTCGAGCCTCAATAGCTAGGCCTATGATGCCCATTTTCTTGGGACAATGACATGTGCCATAGTAGGGTTTGAACCAACAATTATGGAATTTACAATTACACAATGAAACCCTAGGACTGAAATCTAAAACTTATTTCTGCACTCTTCTATTATAGCTTTGCCAATGTAAAAACATGAACTAACATTTAGAAATTGAGCATAGAACAAGGTATGGATTTTGCCACCTTATGGCACCATGAAATACACACACAAATAGATAGCAAGTGATGAGGAATTAAATCAGATCTTGCTGTTCACAAAAGTCCTTACAAAAACTTCAATACATCACATTCATGGCTAAATGAAAGTTGAGTACAAAGCATATACTGTTGTTACAAAATCAGAGGTGTATGTGCAATGATAACATACCGATTATGATGAAACTATCAAACACAAGGCAGCAAACCTTCTCCAAACTAGATTGGCCACAAGGAAGTCTTCAATTGATGTAACTAGCTGATGATAATGACTTCAAGGCTGCCGCTTAACTCCTAGAGTTGTTTGCCTCTCCTCCTTAGCTAATCACTATCTTCTATGATGTGTTCGATGCCAAGACTCCTCAATGCCAACTCTCCAATGGTGATGCTGCCTTAGGAAGTTGCAGATCAACTTGTTTGGACAATGACAAGGCCGCAAACGGTGTATCAAATGATGTGCTAGGATGTGAGGAATGCTGAGTTGTAGATCTTGGCAAAAAAGAGTGATGTCTAACAGCACACGACTCCCACAAGAAGAGCGCTCAA
This sequence comes from Cunninghamia lanceolata, assembly GCA_027924645.1. Taxonomy (NCBI): domain Eukaryota; kingdom Viridiplantae; phylum Streptophyta; class Pinopsida; order Cupressales; family Cupressaceae; genus Cunninghamia; species Cunninghamia lanceolata. The sequence continues at coordinate 1,481,902 of BSBN01001135.1, read as the reverse complement.
GAACCTCAAGTCTAGTGATAACTCTAAATGTCAATGTTTGGTGATGGAAGTTCTTCAATTGTATGCAACAGCTGATATAAAATCTGAATCAGAAGTATCTTCAATCAGCCACGTCCAAATCCCAAACAAAGTGCTCCAACAACAATATGATCTCCCTTTAAAATCGACGATCAAGGGATAATTCTTCAATGTCTTCAATGCAATGGATTTTCAATGAGATTTCGACAATGGTCTCTGACCCAACTTTTGAATGATGAATCAATAATGCTCAAGCCAGTCCACAAACCTCCAACGTAGTGCAAATGTGAACTCCATATGAATCCACTTCCAAGATGTGATTTGGTTTTCGTCCAACATACCAACTCCGCAAGTGTTTTCATACTTGGAAAATCAAGCAAGTAATTGCCAAGCATAAATGCAAAAAATGCCAAAGTATTCGTAATGATTAAATGAGCTCCGTCAACCTCAATTTATACCTGGTTCTTCTTTTCCATCGAAATAGGTCGACAAATTCAAATTAAAGATTTGAATTACTTTTCCCTCCAAGTCGGCCAATAAACCAATACTTTATTATTTTATTTCTCCAAGATGGGTGCCCAAATTAATAAAATAATATTATTTTATTAATTTATTTTTTTCTCCATGCTCCTCATTGAAATACCAAAATATTATTATTTATTTATTTCTCCATAATAGCCGCTCCTAATTAAATAATATTAAAAATAGTATTATTTAATTTATTTATTTTTCCCATGTGAACGCTCATTAAATAATAATAAAATATTATTATTTGATTGTCAACTTTTGATAATAATGTAAAAAATTACATTAATTCATTTTCCATCTCACCGGAAACCAACTAAGCCCAATAACATCTTTCCAATTTTCAAGGCTCTGAACAATGTTATCTTCTCCAAGCCATAGCTCAACCAAAATATTCCTTGGTTCTGATGAATAAGCCTACAAGAATGAGGATAGGCTAACTCAGTCTTCTGTTTGGTGATCATGCCAGAAATGGGGACATGTCAGTCCTCCTTTCTGGAGATTACTTGTCCTCAAGCAATAGCAAGTTCAGATGCTGCATAATTTGTTCTCCTTCCCATTTCATGTCCTCCAATGGAAAATCTTTCAATTTCACCATATACTCTTAGATCACCATGTTCCTCAAATGTCACTCTCTTATCTTCAAAATGTTGTTAGGAACCAAAACCAAAGTACTCACTTCATCAAGAGGCTGAAGATCAGGTGAAGAAACAACTTTCTGTCACAATGCCTTCTTGAGACATGACACATGAAAAATATTGTGAATCTTGCTTCCCGCCGGCAACTCAAGTTCATATGCCAATTCACTGACTCTCCTCAGAATCTTGTAGGGACCATAGAACCTCAACTTCAACTTCTCTGCATCGCTCTTCTTTGCTAACGACTGTCTGTATGGCTAAAGGCGCAAGAAGACCAAATCACCAATCTCAAAAATCCTTTCCACCCTGTGTCTATATGCATACATCTTGTACTAATTCTGAGCCTACTGAATGTTATCCTTAAGTTCCTTGAGGATATCCTGACTATATTGTGTCAATTCCTTAGCTCTAGGAGCTCTATACTGTTCAAAAGCCAAATCTACAAATGATGAAGCATCATAACCATACAAGGCCCTGAAAGGTGGCATGCCAATGGACATGTGGTAGTTGGTATTGTAACAATACTCACACAAGTGCAACCACTTGATCCAAGCACGATGTTTCCCTGCAACATAGTTGCTATAAGATACCCAACTATACTTAACAAAATTTTTTCCTACTTAAACAAATTTACTTGCACTTAACTCTTCAATTGCTCAATCCACTTAACATCATTCATGAAAGATAACAATGACAATTTGATGAATCAACTTGAAGTTGGGCACTTGTATTATCACTTGATTCAAATCAATACAATTGTCTTATTACAATAGATGATGCCCTCAATGGCATGAATATACAGTCTTATTCAATTGATTACAAAGAAAGGCCTTGAAGCCTAGATGTATAGAATGCTTCACACATGAACAACTTCTCTTGAACACAATGATGTCAACTATATGTCAACACCTCACAACTTGATAAGGGAGAATCACCTTATCACTGTTGAGGGAGCATCACCCCAACTACTTGAAACTCATAGGCCTCAAGATCACAATGCATAAAGATTTGCAAAAAGAAAATTTGTGAAAGATGTAAGATGCCAAATGAGGAGTGCTCTCCCTCTTTTTATAGTGCTCTTCAAAGGCAATGAAGGCACGTTTTTCAATGTACAAAGAGGTACCAAGGCATGTTTCCCAAGAAGCATATCCAAGGGAATATTCTATCTGATGACGCATTTTGAGTTGGCAACCTTACCCAATGAACAGGTACAGATCCCAATATCATCTTGTTGACCAATGAGAGCTCAGGTGCTTGTAACTTACTCTAGGCGCCCAACTAAGGTAGTTTGATCATGAACTTGCACCTAATTGAGAATTAGATGCCAATTGAAAGTGAGGCAACTAGAGAATGCTTCCTTGTTTTGTCTTCTTTCTCCAGAGGAAATCTACTAGCTCCAATGCTAAGTCAGTCTACTTGAGGTGCATATTTAGTGTTCTAGAGACTTGGTATTGCACCTAACACCTTTGTGATGATTTTCTATTCTATTCAAGACTCCAATCATTTGTTTGCAGACCTTATGATGCTTCTTTATCCAAGCGCCCATATCCAGAGTATTCAAAACCTTGTCTTAGTCCTCATCTTCACTTAGGCGCACTTATTGGTAGAAAAAGTCTATATTGGCACCTTAGGAAAAGTATAGTCTTTCTTTGTTAAAACCTTCAACTCAAATCATTTCTAAGACAAGTTCACCATCTCATATTAAACACCTTTCAACTTGAGTGGATTGAAAGCTCCATTCCTTCCTAGGTGCAAATTTGGGAAGTTGGAACAAGAATTGGCGCCTTGCTATGCCTAGGCGCACATTCAATGTTGTTTGATCACAATTTGGCACCTAAGATGATTTTTACTCCTTTAACACCCAACCTTGTCTCCTTTAGACAACATTTCATCTCTGCTTTCCCAAACACCTCATATCCAAGTGGATTGGAAGCATCTTCTAGGTTAGGCGCACTTTTGGGTTTGGACAAGAGTGAATTTGCGCCTATACTTGAGATGATCATCCTCCATGCAAATGCTCACATTTGAAGTCATTGAGGTGAGTTAGAACATCATTCCAAATGAGCGTCTTGACTGAATGAGGAAATTAGAAGCCACTTCTCCATTTAGACGCATATTTGAGTAGCTATCACTAGGTGCACATTAAGGCGTTGCAAGGAGGAAGTTGCGCCCTGAGAATTTTGAAGGATTATCTTGCCAAATCTTCAATTCTTGCAGTATTTGGAGTAACAAACAATCATGTCTTGGTGAGTACCTTGATGGGAAAACCCAAGTTCACTTCCTAGTCTTCATTCTTATCTAGGTGCACATTTGGAAGATTTGATGTGGAATATGCGCCTAGGCTATACTTAGCCAATTTCCTCTGAAATTTATAATGTATGATGTTTTTAGAGGTTGATAACATCATCTCCAAAGGTAGCACCACTCCTTGGAGTCATTGAAACCCATGTTCCAAGCTAGGAACACATTCTTGGCTGGTCAATTGGATATTTGCACCTAAACATGAAGACTCAATCAAACTCATCTCTTGATAACTTGATGCTTGGATTGATGTTTAGCCAAAATCAATATAGACAACTGGAATAGTCTTTGACTTAATCCTGCAAAACTAAAACAATATGTTAGCCAAAAACCAAGTTCATTCCCTCAAGATTGGTATTAACCTCTAGGAATGATGAGTAGGCTAAACCATTGTTCGATGTGGATCACTCCGAAAATGGGGACATGACAGTTGCGAAGGTAACCCTCAACCCATTTGTTCACAACTTCTGTCTGTCCATCTGTCTGTGGGTGATAACTTGTACTTGGTATCAACTCCATCCCAACCAGTCAGAACAAATCTTGCCAAAACATGTTGAGAAACCTATTGTCCCGATCACTGATGATGGTCTTAAGGAGTCCATGCAACCTAAACACCTCTCTGAAGGACAACTCTGCAAGCTGAAGTGTTGAATAATTTGTCAGAATTGCAAAGAAGTGTGAATAATTCATCAACCTGTCAACCACCACAAAAATGCAATCCCTACCTTGGACTCTCAATAGATTAGTGATGATATCCATTGAAATACCTTCCCACCTTTGATCTAGAATAGGCAACTGTTGGTACAAGCTTATTGGGAAAGTATTCTTCGATTTGTTTTGCTGATAAATCATACATTCTATGACATGTTGCATGACATCATCCTTGAGTCCCTTCCATGAAAATATCTCTCACCTGCTTGTAGGTTTGGAAGAACCCTGGATGTCCTACAAGTGGCGCATCATGCATAGCCCTCAAAATTTTCTCCTTCAACTTTGACTCAGGAACCAAATAGATCCTATCCTTGTAGTAGATCACATCATCAATCACCTTGTACCTGTCATCCTAATTCTTACCATCCATGATCTCACAAGCAAATGTGTTCTTGGAATACTCAACCAAGAGATGAGCCTTCCAATCCGCTAAAATTTTTGACATTGAACAAAGAGTAGGCCTCCTAGATAAAGCATCGAAAACCATGTTGTTCTTTCCTTTCACATACTCAATGTCAAATTCATATGCTTGAATCTTGCTTACCCACTTATGTTTCATCTCATTCAAATCCATCTGCGACAAGAAGTGTCTTGGACTATTATGGTCAATCCTGACCACAAATCAATTACCCACCAAATACCACTTGAACTTTGCCAATGCATTCATGATGGTGAGCATCTCCTTATCATAGGTGGAATAAAGTTTTCTCGCATCCCTCAACTTCCTACTCTCAAAAGCAATAGGATATCTATTCTGCATCAACACTGTACCAATGTCTTCTCCTGATGCATCACATTCCAACACAAAAGGTTGTGTGAAATCTAGCAATGCCAACACTGGGCATGAACTCATCACCTTGAGTTTGTCAAAAGAAACATGAGCCACATCTGACCAACTGAATGCTCCCTTCTTCATGAGATCTGTGAGAGGTACTACCAACTATGAGAACCCTTTTACAAACCTCATGTAGTAGAAACATAGTCCATGAAATCCTCTCAAGTCTAAAATGTTCCGCGGTGGTGGCCAATCCAAAATTATTTGTATCTTCTCCTAATGAACTCTAACTCCATCAGCTCCAATCACATGCCCTAGATAGATAATCAAGCTATAATACCAAATTCACACTTGGATACCTTAGCAAACAAAGATTGTGCCTCCATGATACCCAATACTACATCAATGTGTTGCAAATGTTCCTCTCAAGTCTTACTATATTTCAAAATGTCATCAAAGAACACCAACACAAAGTTATGCAACTACCTATGAAAGATGTGATTCATGCATGACTAAAATGTAGTGGGTGCATTGGTTAGACCAAATGGCATAACCAAAAAATCAAATTGTCCATAGTGGCATTTGAATGTTGTCTTATGAATATCCTCTTCATGGACATGAATATGATGATACCCTGAACGAAGATCAATCTTAGAGAAGTACACAACCCCGTGTAACTCATCAAGCAATTCATTGATCTTAGGAATGGGATACCTATTCTTGATTTTCTTTTTATTCAGAGCTATGTAATCAATGCACATCCTCATTGTACCATCCTTCTTCACCAACACAATTGAAGATGCAAATGGATTGGAGCTAGGACGAATGTGTCCCATCTCAAGCAACTCCTTGATGATCTTTTCACTCTCCTCCTTGAAATGTCATGGATAGAGATAAGGTGTAGTGATGATGGGCTTGGAGCCCTCCTCCAACTCAATGACATGCTCGAACCCACGATCTGGTGGTCTACCTGGAGGAATCTCTCCAAACACCATACTATGCATATCAAGCACTAACTGTATATCCACATGGTATTTATGACTACCAGAAGAAGACTTGGATGATACAAAGCACTGCACTGCCCAAGCAACATCATCATGTCTGAACAATGTTTCCATTCTCCTCGCCGTCACAACTCTAGGGCCGCCATCTGAAAGTGCTCTCAACACAACCTTCTTCCCATCATGAATGAACTCAAGTTCCATCTTCTAAAAATCCTATATATATCTACCAAGTGACTGCAACCACTAAATTCAGAACACAACATCAATCTCTCCCAATCCTACCACATAGAAATCATCAGTCAATGTGTAGTCTCTCATCCAAATGCTAAGATGGGGCACCATCTTAGTGCAACTCATGGTGAAACCATCTGCAACTGTCACATTGAATCCCTAAAAATCCTTAAAGATTTTAGCCCTCTCTTCACAACTAAGCCCTCATCTATGAAGTTATGAGTGGCTCCACTGTCAGCCAAACAAGTGACCTTTTGTCCATTGATGACTCCTTTCAATCGAAAAGCATGATATTTTGGTACTCCTAAAATTGATGCAATGGTTACATGTCCGTTATTTTCAATGTTCGGATCAAGCTCCAACTACGGCTGCTGCTCCGCATGATCAACATCACCATCTGAGTTATTGTCTTCTGTAGACTCACTCTCATCATCAGAATGGACCTCTATGAGATGAACCTTGCCCTTTCCTAAGCACCTGTGTCCTAGTTCCCGTGGCTCCTTGCAAGAGAAGCAAAGCTTCTTCCTCCTCATTTCATTCTTTGTTTCTTGATCCATCCTAGGAGGTAGATATTTATGTTGATTGAACTTCCTCTTATTTGAACTAAATCCCTTAAAAGTTTTCTTTTGTGGATGGAGTGATGGTGTAGTATCAAGATCAAGTGCAAGTTCAATAGCATCATCAAGTGTACTAGGCTTGTGAGCCTTCACCAATCCCTTTAACTTATCATTCAATCCTTCCACAAACAACATTACCACCCTTCTCTCTGTCATATCAAGAACCATTATTGCAATCCTTTAAAACTCACTGATGTAGGAATCCACTTTACCCATCTATCTCAACTGTGCCAAATCTTTGCAGTAGACCTCCACATCCTTCCTGTCAAATCTAGTGATAAATTTTTGTGTGAACTCATCATAAGAAGTGATCATCACATATCTTTGTGAGACAGGTCCATGATGCCACCAATCATATGCTATCCCTTCAAGATGCATAGTAGCCAAGTGTATAGCCTTCTATTCATCCATGGGTTTGAGTGTGAGGAATGTATCAAGTTTGTGAACCCATGTTCTTGCACTCATTGTTCCACTTCCGTCAAAATTAAGTATAGGTATCTTGTTCAGAGCATCTTGATATTCCTTGTTTTGTTTTGTTGGCCCTTTATGTCTTTGCCCTACCTTTGATATTTTCCTATCCTTCCTTTCACTCATAAATTGATTGATGTTCATCTATCTTTTAACCATGTCAAGAAGTGCATCATACTCTTCACATATGGTAGTCAACTCATTTGCAAATGATTGTTCTTCTTCATTCTCAACATTCTCTTCCTCTTCTTCCTTACTAGGCAAAAATTTAGGCTAGAAGGGCCTATCCACTGGAGAGACGTGCTCTCAGTAATGTCCCATTTTTGGCGCATAAAATTTGGTGCACATTATGCTTGTTCCTAGTCTCTCAGTGGCTATCTGGCATGTTTGGGAAGGACTCCAATGTTCTTGGAGTAGTCATGGTTCAGTTTGCGGATCAGTTATATGGTTTTCCCTTGTGTTAATGGAATAATTGCCTTGGCACTGAGCTCAGTGGTTGTTCAGGTTCATAGTGATGTTTTCTGATGTGTGATCAGGGTCCCAGATTTCTCTCCAAGATTCTTGGAGAGGCCATCTATTTTTGGGAAGTCACTTGGAAGGCATAGTTGCACATCCCAAACCTTACGAAGCATATTGGTTCAATTTAATTTGCATTTGGAGGCCGTTTGGGATTTTCCACAAAATTTAATATTTAATGAGCTATTTTAATTATTATTTTCACTTAAGTTCTTAAGGGTGAAAATAATTAAAATATTATTAAGTGTTATAGCTCATTTGAAAAGGGAAAATATTTTTTTTTAAATTTAGGCACATAAAAGTTAGCACTTAAGTGGAGGAAAAAGAAATAATTTAAGTTGGAGGGAAAAGATTATTATTTTCAAGAAACAATTCAATTGTAACTCCTAAGTGCCTATATAAGGGAATGAGAGCTCATTTGAGGGGGGTTATGTTATGTTTTGGAATTGACTATTGTTAAGGGAAAATTGGAGTAAACATGAATAATCAATATATCAATATCAAAATACCCAAAACTCAACGAAATATAGAAACAAAGAGATCAATTAAACAAAAGAACTTCAAAACCTTTGCAAACCTCAAAGCTTCATAGCTTCCATTGGTTGCCAATCTCAATCAATCTTGCATGTATGAATAAGGCCCTCAGAGAGTGCACTTCCTTGCTATTCCAAGATTGTCAATGGAGAACAACTATGATGATGCTTTGTAATGAAGATGAGTTTCACAAAAATGGTAGTAGTATGGTAATGACTGTGATCACAAGCAATGAGGGAATTGGTGCCAAAGGCGCGTTGTAATACTCGTAGAGTAACAATACTTAAAGCTTGGATGAATGAAATGGAAGAACAGGGTTAAATTTATAGACTTGAGAGAGAGAAGATCAACGGTATAGAAAGAATGAGAAGATCAATGGTTGAGAAACCTTGAGAGAATGTGCACGAATAGGAAGAAGACAAGTGTCACATAAAAGTTGTTTTCATTTGAGTTAACTACTTTCTTTTCTAAAGATAAGACATGCTTTTCATAAATTAGAAAACTTTTTTTCTAATTTAAGAGATATTGATAAAAACAAGGTTGTTTGAGTCAGTTAACTCAACTTGAGATTTGCTTTTGCATGATTTGAGAGGAGTTAAATAATAAATTATTCAATTTTGTGTGCATGAAGAAGAAGACTTATTTTTAGAAGATTTGGAAGATATTTGAAGAATTAGAAAGCAAATTAAATAGATTTATTTAATTGTTGTGCATGATTTAGAAGAATAAATAAAATATTTGATTATATTTTATTTTTAGAGATTGAGAGGATTTTAAATAAATTTGATTTGATTTATTTAATTTTGGAGGAATGAATTTGACTTAATTAAATAATTAGGAATTATTTAATTGTTTGGAAGAATTTAATTAAACAAAGGATTTTATTTAATTATTGACTTTAGAAGAGATAATTAAATATTTTGATATTTAATTGACTTAGAGGAATATGAATCGAATAAATAAATTTGTTTATTTATTTATTGATAGAAGAATTAGAAACTGAATCGTGTCATTTTTAGGCGTATACATTTTGCCCCTCTTTGATGCAATGCAATTTATAGTGTTGCCTCAAAGAATTGTTGCAAGTATGAGGTTAACCAGTGTTGTCATTGATGTCAACATACTCATATTGCATTGATAAGAAGGATTGGATGAGCTGTGTGCTGAGGTTATTGAAGAAATCAGTCTTAATCAGGAATAGTGAAGAACATTGATTGGAAGAAGGCAAAAGTACTCAATCGGTTGAGTATCAGAGGATGCAGATTAAAGGGTTTGTAGATATGAGTCTTGAGATGTTCCAGTCAAGATTTCAGAGGTCCGCATGAATATATGAAGAAGTTGTGATCGATCAAGTAGAACTGGTTCCAGGAGATGCTCCGAAGTGACAGAATGCTACAAAAAGGTCTGGTGAGATCCGGAAGTGCATTGTCCTATCTTGCGGATTGGATGGAGTGTTTGAGATGTCCTTGTTATGTGTCATCTCGATTTGTTCATGGTTTGGAGGCCCGAAAGTACCTTGTTCAGTATGACAGTGGTGGTAGAGTGTGTTCTTGAAGTTTCAGATGAAGAAGAAAAGAATTCTAGTAAGTGGAGGAAGTGCGGATGTACCTAGTCATTCAGGCAAGCTTGTGAAGGTTCTTGGATCATGTTGAGGTTGTGTTGTTGGTCCGCATTAGTGTTAGAGCCCAGAATTGGAAATATACTTCCGGATGAAGATGTTCTTGTTCAGGTTGGCCGACCGGATGGGTTATTCATCTTGCGAATGTTCTTGTGGATGATTGCCGACTTGCGGATGTTCTTGTGGATGATTGCCAACTTAGATGATTGTTCCTAAGTCGATGCCTTGTATAAGTAAAGGTTTGTGAATTCATTTCAGTGTGTGTCGTGGAGCGGATGAGTGTGGTATAGCGGAAGAGCGAAAGGTAGAGCAGGTGTGTCTCGGGCTTAAATGGAACTGATCCAAACATGGTGAAGATGTCATTCTCCAGTTCAAGTTTGTAATACTTATGATCTTATAGACAATGTGTCTCTTGTAGGCAGTGTGCCTCTTTGTGAGCAATGTGCTTAGGTAGTGAGCCCTGACTGGCATATGCCATCCATTTTTCTTATTCTTCTAACAGAGAATAATCCTTGGGTTAATCACCCTGTGGTTTTTCCCTTAACCGGGTTTTCCACGTCAAAATCTTGGTGTCTAATGTGTTGATGTTTATCTGCTCTAGTGTTCTTGCTTTATGCTTTGATAAATGGTTGATTGATATGCTGTTAACTAACAAAGTAGATTCAAGTGTTTAAAGTTGAAGCAAGTTTTTGCACAACTGATTCACCCCCCCTCTCAGTTGTGTGCCCTAGATCTAACATGAATAAATTGTCTGATAAGAATACATGCCCCTGGTACAGGTTATGAAGATAGGATGCCCCCTTGGGAGATTGGATGGGAAGAAGGCAAAAGGCATGAGACGGATAATCTCACGAAGAAGAAGGGAAAAATAGGTTAGGTTTGAAGAAAGAGTCAAATGATACACGATGCAAGATAGAATGAAAACACACACAAGCAAGTAAGCAAGTATGCACAAATGATACAAGAACAAACAAGTATTGCCCCTGTCAAGTGGTAAACCAACGATATACTGATAACGATATATGATAGTGTTGTTATGGCAGGGAACAATATATCCCTAGAGCAACGCGGTAGGCGTGTTGTCATGACAGGGAATGATAGATCCCTAGAGTAACACAAAGGATAGTGTTTGGTTTCAGGAAAATGGAACATGTCATGTAAAACACGTGTGTTGGTCTGATTTCGACAATATTACATCCTGTATAAGACAATTGATTGATTAACTGATCAAGTTGATTGATGACCATACAAGGATCAAGACCACTGATTGTGATTGGATCATTTGACAAGATTGACTTGACTTGATTGCTATGGATTAAGGATGGACCTACATCTAGATCACTGCTCATATTGATAGTTAGAACTGTTGATGAGTGATACAATGATAGATTAAAATTTGAGAGATGGAAGAAATGTGAACAAAGAAATCACAAGCTTTCATTTGTAAACATTGACACTCTATGGTTTGGATCTTTATTTGCATGGGATATGGATGCTTCGTGGATGCTTTTTGGATGTGGATATGGATGCGAATGGTTTTTTGACATCTTGATTTTGTATGTATTTTGAAGTGCTTATTTCATCATTGGGCTTTTTTTGAAATGTTGTAAAAAAATACAAGCATCTAGGTATAATTGAACCGAGATGACCTGAGCATTACTTACATGGATTTTAATTTAGCAAGTTAATACAAGCATTGAGGTATAATTGAATTGAGATGACCTGAGTATTCCTTGCATATCAACAGACAAGGATTTCCCCTATTCATTTTAGACCTTTGAAGTCCTCGATGATCTTTTGCCACTAATGTCGTTAGACAAGGCTTCACATTACTAAAGATTAATCCACAAACAACAAACAAAGAAAATAACCATGCCCCCATCATAGCATCTCTAGCTTTTGGCATCCTTGAGTAGCGTAGAAAGACATGATAATAGAAATCAAGACACTGCAACCTAACCATGATCACAACCACAAAACATTTTTTGCATTTAGATGTGTTTGTTTCTTGCCATAATTTAGGTAAAATCATTTTTGAGTGCTTTAGGTATTTGCATGTTTTGCTTTGGATAGGTTGAAGTCCTGCATCAAATTTTCTACTTGAAAGTGGGTTCTACTTGCGCTTGCTTGCCTGGTGAAAGATTGCACAATCCTTATTGGTGAGACGAACCCTAAGGGATTGACCTAGTGCCTCGGGGACGCATTGATAATGGCCTTGCCTACATGACGACGCAGAGGTAACATAGTTTGGGGTAAACCATAATGGACCTAAGACCTAGGTGATAGAAAGTGGTGTGGACTCAGATATATAGAAGGACTAGACATGGGACGGATGGGAAAGTGGGGCCTCGAGGGTGCATTGAATAATGGCCTTGCCTACGTGACAATGCAGAGGCAACATAGTTCATGGACTTGGACCATGGATGGACTAGAGGATAGATGACAAGATATGGGATGGACAGGGAAACCTCGAGGGTGCATTGAAAATGGTCTTGCCTATGTGACGACGCAAAGGTGACGTAGTTCATGGTTGACCCCATTATACTGATATATGGATCGGATGAGACACGATATGGATCGGATGAGACACGGTATGAAATAGAAATGGGTCAGATATGGATCAAATGAGACACGACATGAAACATAAATGTGTCAGATATGGAACAAATATGGAACGGGTATGGATCAGATATGGATCAGACATGGATTAGATATGGATCGGATGATACTGATGACAAGGAAACACCACGGATAGATAGATGGATGGGCGATAATAGATATGGATGGTTAGGTAGAAGGAAACAAGGATGTGATCTCCAAGGACTATGTCACATAAGAATAACGTGCCCCATTGTAGGTAGAATATTTAGGATTTTTCATGGCAATGCTTATGACGATAGGAGGATAGGAGGATAATGAAGGATTTGCTTGGTTTGGGAGGGATAAGGTATGTCAAGAGACACCTAAAATATTTGTCAACATTGTGCCCTCAATCTTTATCAAGACCAAAGAAAGTAGAGGAATGGAAAGTTAGGATAGATAGACTAGACAATATAGGTATGTAATGAATAGGAAATGGTACAGAAGGGAACTGATAGAAGAAGAGTGATAGGCTGATGAGACAAAGTGCCCCCAAGTATAGATGATGTAGAAGATTAACTTACACACGATGCCTGTTTTCCAGGTTTTCATCATGGTACTTATCCAAGGCGCCTGTTTGCCATATTTTCACCATTGGACGAAGGGATTTTTCTTGACTTTTTTGATTTTTTTTTGAATAGGAGAAGGCGAATACAGAAGGGATAGACTCAAGTACCTAGTTCCTTGAAAGGTGATAGTCCCTCTAGATGGATGTTGTCGTATCGACCATGTCAAGTGTCACTCATAGATGTTGGTAGGGGATTGCATGAAAGTGAGATGGAGAATGGTAGATATTGGATTATGGAGGGTGCGACAGTGGATGATGATGCAGAATATGAAGGACTTATGCAAGGATGGATGAAAAGTCTATGAAAAAGCATGGACCGTAGGAATAGGATGAGGAAGATATGTAGGATAATAGTGGAAGGAAGGGGAGATGGAGGTATATGGAAATGTTGTGGGATGGAAGGGAATCATGACCAACGGTTGCACATACCATGATAAACATTGAAGTTGGTGATGAGAAAGTAGTGTAGGAAGCAATGGAGACTTTTGCTTGTGGATGAATGACTTAGGAATGTAGGGATCCACATAGACTGAGTATTTTTCTACGCTTTGCTTGTCATGTGGGATGGAAGAATTGGAGACTTTTGGATGGAACGAGAGAAAGAGGATGGTTGAGATTCTTGAGAGGTGGATGCCTCATGTAACTTGAGGGTTTTTTGTTTAGGTACCCAAGCCTTTTTACTTTTAGATAGTACCTGTGAAGGTATGGGCTAGGGTAAAATGTATGGAGGGATATTAGGAGTTGGAAGTAGTGGAGGTAGATTGGATGGTGGAAGGTGTATGGTCACATGCTTTTGACAATTGTAGGATGATGGAGGTGGAATGTTGACATATGTTTTGGGGATATGATGGTTTTTACGATGTAAAGTGGTGTATTTAGAGGGTATGGGGGAAGTACCAACATCTTGAGATTGTTCACCTTGGGGTCTGTATCGAAAGCCACATGAAGGAGGAGGAACATTGACATGGACGGGCTTCAAAATACCTTTTTCACGAAGGCCTAAGCCTTTACCTTGATAGTTCATACGTTGGAGTATGTGGTGGACAACAAGATTATGTGTAGGTGGAACACTAGACACAAGTTCTTTATTGGATGGAGATGATGAGATAGAGGATCATGGTTGCTAGTGTTCTAAGGAGGAACACTCATGAATGAAGGCAGTAAGACCAAGGATATACGGTGGGGAATTTGCAACATGGTCGATAATGGATGATGGAGGAGTATTAGTGGTTTGATCTTCTATACTTGCTTGCGAGGCAAGTGTCTCATCAAGGGAAGTGGAAGTTCTCAGATCTTGGATAGGGCTAGATGGGGATATAGGCTCAAGACCATGGAACACATAAAGTTGGCTAAGAGGATCATCATGGTCTGCTTGATCATAGATAGACTCTTGATTGTAGATGGGATCTTGATCATAGATAGGTTTTAGCGTGATGGAATTGAGGTGCTCTTGTATAGGTTCTTCATCAACAATAATATCTTGATCATCGAACGGATAGAGGTTATGGAGAGGTTGGAATTGGATCCCTTGATCATGTATCGGATCAAGTTGCTCATGGATAGCTTCTTCATCAAAGGTAGTATCTTGATCATAAAAGAGATAGGTTATGCATTGTTTGAAATTGGACTTCTTGCTCATGTATAGGTATAGGATCATCGAAAAGATAAAGGTTACATAAGGGTCGGATGGGAGTGCTTTGATCTTGATTTAGATAAGGGGTTGATGTTTCCACATGTTCTAAAGTGTGCTCTTGACATAACTCTTGATGTGCTTGAATTGAAGTGGAAATAGAAGACTCTTGGATAGGATTTTGGTCAACAATATGAAGATGCGATGAACCTTGACTTTGGTGAATGGTAGGAGGTTCTTCAATATGCTCAAGGGGTTGCAGGTTACATGATGAGGTTAGAGTAATGGACATGCTTGAGGGTTCTTTCATAAGGTCAAGGACCAGAATTTGGGGACATGGTTGACTCTCTGCTAGTAGCCCTTGGATCACATCATTGGTAGGTGTAAGAGTAGAGGAGTGAGGTAATGGATGAGTGGATTTGGAGTTCTTCATGGTAGGATTAGTATGCTTTGGGCAATGTGTTCTAGGAGATGGTGAAGGAGGACTAGTAAACGGAGTGGTATATGATATCCAACTTGAGGTGGTGCTTGCCTTGTCAAGAGTATCATGAAGACGAGAAAAGGATGTATGCTTTTGGGGAGAGGTGTAGCTAGTACTGGCCTGTTCATCTTGTAAGATTGTCATTTCTTGTTGTATCACTTGGAGTTCTTGAGCAATTGTTATACGATCCTAGGGCGAGATATCAAAGTCTAATTACTCTCATAGGTATTCAAGCTCTTGAGCAATTACTTCTAATTGGTTTGTCATTTCAATAGAAACTGACACAAGACTAAAATGGGTACATAGAAAACCTAAATTTTTTCTCTGAAAAGATGTGGAAATGCTCACTGTCACGGATGTGCAGAAATAGATGCGCAACAACAGAGGATAAAAGTGTAGAAAGTTGATACAGATGCGCAATACTGGTAAAAATTAGATGCACAGTAATAGGTGGTATAAACGCAGCTAGATGGTATAAATGCACAGCCAGTCAGAACAAATGCGCAATAGAAAGTGATAAAAGCGCAACTCTAGTTTTTTTAGTGTTTTTGCAAATTTTTGGTAATTTTTCTGATGTTTTTGGTTTCTTTTGTTGCAAAATGGTCTCTTTGATCTGATTTTCTGTAATTATGGCAAGAAGACATAGCAAACACAAAGAATATTTTTATGGTTTTTTATTTTTTTGTGATTTTTTTCTTTTTGGACTAAAAGAAAGCAAGCACAATCCGAGGTTTCAAAGGACAATATAAAACTGAATTCTCACTATCTCTAGTGAAGCATCTTCGGGAGGTGATAATTGCCCTTCCCTGCACCGGATTATAGGGGTTTTTGGCCACTAAGACAAAGGTGTTTAATAAAGGCAACCGTTTGAGTGGTTATACATGCGGCAACACTACTCTCCGTTATAGAGTTTCCCAGCCTACAAGGGTTGCGCCTTGGAGGGTTTTGGGGGAGGTTGGCTGTCGGTATAACACAACTTCACTCGTTGTTTGAAGCTTTCGCTCCAAACACAATTTATTTATAGTGGATTGGTAGGGCTTGGCATCTAGCCTATTACCACTTAGGGTCATTCCTACTTGGATGAACGGTATCCAAGAGCAGGCCCCTCTAAAGGAAAAACACATGCGAAAATGATATGTCTGACATTTTGGTCACCCAAGATAGGGGAGAACATAGGCCTGGTATCATTCCCAAAACACATAAGACAATGGTTTTTTTCCCCTAGTTAAAATGAAAAAAACTAGATGAGCTATCTACTTGGGCAAGCACAAAAATTTGTTAACTTTGAAGTGATAACAAGATAGCAATGGTTCAATTTTACCCAGATAGCAATGATGTGTTCAATTTTACCCAGATAGCAGTGATTTGTTAACTTTGAAGTGATAACAAGATAGCAATGGTCCAGTTTTACTAAGATAGCAGTGAGTTGTTAACTTTGAAGGATAGCAATATAGAAATGATTTAATGATATGCAAGATAGCAATGATTCAATTACCGCCTTCCTAGTTAAGACTATGTGAGATTTGCATGAGCATCCATTTACTTTCCTTTAGAAATCAAGAGGTGAGTTAACAAATGCAATTATATGATCTAAACCAACCCTTAACCTACAAGTAGATCAAAGAATATTCCTACAAATTGTGTTAGCATTAGAGATTTCTCAAGAAACAACTCAAAAACCTAGTAGAATGGATGCACAGTAGAATGGAGTAAATGCACAACAAAATAGAGTATATGCGCAGCAGAATGGAGCATATGCGCAACTCTGGTAAAATCAAATGTGCCACAGAATGGGGTATATAAGCAACATAATGGAGCATATGCACAACAGAATGGATCATATGCGCCCCAGAATGGATCATATGCGCAGAAACGTAATGGATGCATAGAAACATCCTATGTACGGATTCTAACACACAAAAACTCAATTTTGAAGTTAAATTGGGGCTACACCCCATGGTGCACACTAAAAATGTTAAGAGAAAATTGGAGTAAACATGAATAATCAATATATCAATATCAAAATACCCAAAACTCAACAAAATACAAAAATAAAGAGATCAATAAAAAAAAGAACTTCAAAACCTTTGCAAACCTCAAAGCTTCATAGCTTCCGTTGGTTGCCTATCTCAATCGATCTTGCATGTATGAATAAGGCCCTCAGAGAGTGCAGTTCCTTGCTATTCCAAGATTGTCAATGGAGAATGACTATGATGATGCTTTGTAATGAAGATGAGATTCACAACAATGGTAGTAGTATGGTAATGAGTGTGATCACAAGCAATGAAGGAATTGGTGCCAAAGGCGTGCTGTAATTCCTACAGAATAACAATACTTAAAGCTTGGATGAATGAAATGGAAGAACATGGTTCAATTTATAGACTTGAGAGAGAGACGATCAACGGTTGAGAAACCTTGAGAGAATGTGCACGAATAGGAAGAAGACAAGTGTCACACAAAAGTTATTTTCATTTGAGTTAACTACTAAGACATGCTTTTTATAAATTAGAAAACTTTTTTTCTAATTTAAGAGATATTGATAAAAACAAGGTTGTTTGAGTCAGTTAATTCAACTTGAGATTTGTTTTTGCATGATTTGAGAGGAATTAAATAATAAATTATTCAATTTTGTGTGCATGAAGAAGAAGACTTATTTTTAGAAGATTTGGAAGATATTTGAAGAATTAGAAAGCAAATTAAATAGATTTATTTAATTGTTGTGCATGATTTGGAAGAATAAATAAAATATTTTATTATATTTTATTTTTAGAGATTGAGAGGATTTTAAATAAATTTGATTTGATTTATTTAATTATTGACTTTAGAAGAGATAATTAAATATTTTGATATTTAATTGACTTAGAGGAATATGAATCGAATAAATAAATTTGTTTATTTATTTATTGATAGAAGAATTAGAATAAAATAAATATTAAGAATATTTATTTAGACTGAATCGTGTCATTTTTAGGCATATACAACTATGTTTTGCAGATGGATTGAACTGTGAGTTCTTCCATATTATCTTGAGGACGAAAACCCTCTTGTAGAATGCTCTTGAGAATGAAAACCCTCTTGAGGTTGGGTGTGGTTTCAATTCAGGAATCACCATTGAGCTGAAGATGGATTTGGAGCAAACTCATACAAAGTTTGCCATTGTTCTATCAAAGAGTTTTGTGTTAATCCATTGATATTATGTTTGTATTAGAGCTCATTTCCGGTTTGAGTTTTTGAAGTAATGTGATGAGATTTTTCAAGAATGTATTAATTGTTGTGATTTAATGGTTTTGAAGTGCTGGCTCTGAAGTATATTTTTTGAGTATCATTATTGTGTTGGATGTTTATTACACCTTGTGGGAGTTTATGATGATTCTTGCAATCACTGGGCATTAAGCTTATGTTAGTAGTCTATCAAATCCTGGACGAACTTTGATTTCAAGCGACTTACAACTGAGGCAAACACAGGAAACACGGGATTACTTCAAAGTATGTTCCTAAAGACTAGTACATAGGAATCCTTGCTAAGAATTATTATCATATTACCCACGTGGAGCTTGGCCTTGAAATTGGCATTAATTTCCTAAGGAACGTGCCATCTGATTTCAAATATTTTCAATCTCTTAGTTATGTCTTCTCATCAGACTCTTGTGATTTGAGAGTGGACATGGAGGTAAGAAGACATGAGACACCTCTCTTTTTTGTCTTATTAGGTGATATGTGGATCGACTTTGTCATCCATGCTAAGGTGTTGATCCAAGAATTGTTGCAAATCTAAAACTGTCGTATTCCTTGAGGATCTGCCGTGAGTCTTAATAAAGGTGATGAATATGGAAGGTTCATTGAATAGTAAATGGGGGCGTTGAATGTCCCAGGGAAGGATTGATTCAAGTTTTGGGAGTTTTCCATTGAGTTTGATGTCATTGTATTAATTGTTTAGGGAGATCGAATCATCTAATTGAGGACTGTTGTAATTGTATTGGGAAAATTGTAGTTCCTGTTCTATCTATGGACTATACCAAATCAAATAATGGTCTATTCACATACAACTTGGGTTCATGATTTTAGTTGACCAAACAATTCATAGTTGGGCAAACAGAGAGAGTTCGAGGACTGAAAATAACAATACATCAGCATTATAGAGGGTTGATATTGCAGTTGCCAAGTCTGATCAACATCATCAAAGCACCTACAACAATGTAGAATGTCTCCAAGCTCCATCCGTTCTCATGGGTTCTTCTATGGTATTGGCATTTAATTTCTAGCTCAATATTGCATGTTCCATCTTCATATTTTAGAGTTATTTCTTTGATCCCCATTAATATAGTTGTGTCATGATAATGTCAAGGATAATACTCTCATTCATCATAGTTGAGACTTATTCACATCAGGGTGTTGATTATAATGTTGCATAGTTGCTCATTATAAGCCAATCACTGTATGCTCTCACTTTGCCCATTCTGGGATTTGGGTGATTAGAAAGTGTGAGGCAATAGTTGGTTATGCATTTGAGCTAACATTGTCTCATCCCTTGTATGCAAATTTTTAAAAAAATGGGGTAGCATCTTACAGTGGTATCAGAGCTGGTATGTTCTTGACAGCCTATTGGGGAGCTAATTTGTTGCAGATCTTTCAGTTGAGCAAGTCAGTTTCAAATTTACTTGTGAGTGATCAGCAATTGCATGTGTGTTCAGTGTGTGGCAGTTGAAAGAATTTTGAGCAGTGATTATTAGATCATGGCATCTCTTATGTGGAAAAGAAGTGAGACAGATGTTCTATTTGATTCTCTTAGGCAAAGTCAGGATGAATTAGTGAGAGCAGTTAAAGAGAAGTTGGATCAAAGGAAGTATCATCAAGAGGCCATAAAAATTATTGAAGAATATGAAAGTCTATTTGGTTTTAAGCATGAAATTCATTGGGATGTTTTTTTGGAAATCATCAAAGAGGGGAATCCTGAAAAAAAGGGCTTTATAGAATACATTCAGAAGAAAGGAATGAAGATGAGAAGAAGAAAATAACTTTAGGGAAGCCTGAGCTATCAAATTCAATGGCAAAGATCAAATATAATGCCAAGACATCATCTTCCAGCCGATAGAAAAAGAACTTCTCCATTTCAAGGAAAAAAGAGGACAGCAAGAATGAACTCAGGAGAAGAAATCTTTGCTTCCTATGCAAAGAGTCTTGGGAACCCAACCACCAATACAATAATAAAGATGATGAACCAGCAACCTTTCCCACATGTTCTTTCCTTCTGATTGATGAGGAATCTAACAGAGGAGATGAAGACCTGTTAGCTGAAAGACATAAGTTTGAGTCTTTGTATGATGAAGAGAAGGTCACTAATCAAGAGGCATGCATTAAGGAGCTTGCTGAATTAGGGAAGGCTACAACAGAATTTGGTGAAGTTGAGCCTTGCTTTGATGAAGAATATGAACCAATGGTGTGGGACTTAGCAAGTCCTTCATTTGATGAAGATCCTGAAGATGCCACAACATTTGAGGAGTTGAAGATAATCGATAGATTGCTAGATGAGGACTTTGCAAGTGAGCCTAAGAGCATTGAAGCAAAGTGTCTTGTTGAGGACATGGGAAACAGTGAAATTACAAAAGATGAAAAAGTTGATGCTGCTGAAAATTTTAGAACAACACCTAATGAAGAGCATTTCCACCATTCTAGTGATGGTAGTCTTGATTATGAGTGGGAAATTCCCATGCCTAGTGAAGAACTGATTGATTCTTCAAAGATCTAGGATGAAGAGTATGTTGAAGAAGATTTTAAATCAGCCATTGATGAGGATTCAATGTTTGAATTTGATGCTGCCATAGCATTTGATCTTAGTGATGAAGAAGAAGACTCTTTTTCCTTACAAATTGAAGAACCAATTGTCCTTTCAGAAGAGTCAATTGATGAGGAGTTTGTTGAAGAATTGGGATCAGCCTCAAAGGTTGGTTTAACATTGGATTTCAGTGATGCTACTTCATGTAGTCAAAGTGGCCATGAAGAGGATAACTTAAAAGCAACTGATTTCAAAGATCATGCCTTGGAGGATATGACAGAAAATTTATTGTGTGCAACTGACTTGGATTTTAAAAATTAGTTGTTAGTCACCGAATATAAGGTTGTGCAAGTTCTAACACAATTGGATAGCTCACATAAGTTTGTTGAAGATCACATTTCGAGAGCTCAAGTTGAAAGGAGACAAATGGGCATGGAAAGGGGATCGTCACTTGAAGATTGGAGTGTAGTCAAAGATGCATTAGAAGCATTGAAATCAGATTATTTGAACCTTCTTTCTAATAGAGATCATGTCCTTGAGTTTGCTGATCAAATATATGAAGCATTGAAGGGAAGAGATGCTAAAATTAAAAAGCTTACATCTAAGTTTAAATCAACAATAAATTCTTTAGAGAGTACTCAAATGGCTCTCTTAGAAGTTGAAAGTCGACTTGTTGATGTACACCAATTCAAGGAGCAAGTTGGGGCTGCTAGAATAGATAAAGGCAAGTTGATAATTGAAGAGCTTAAATTGCTCCAAGAAAGTTTTGACTTAGGACAACCTCCTAAGTATGCAGATACAGAGTTGGAGCAAATTGATGAATTGTGTGAACAAAAAGGTGAAAACAACTTCCAATCATTTGATGATTTTTTTTCTATGACGGAAGTTGGGTTAACACATGATGAAGACCAATTTGATATAAGTAACATGGAGGAGGATAGTAACATGATATGGGATCCTGGTGCAAAGCATTCATGGAATGTTATTGTGCACAAAAACTTCTTCAACTGGAAATTTTCATCAATTGTTGAAGATGAGAATAAGGTTAAGGTATGCAATGAGTCTAGTGCAAGGATGGATTATTTTCATCATAGAGTTTATCTTCAAGGCTTTGTAACAATTCCATGCATGAATTTAAAGACAAATATATGTCACAAAGTTGTTGTCCTTATTCATATCAGCCATCATGAGTTGACAATTGCATACATTTTGATGGATTGGAGAGCGATTTTGGTCATGACTTTGATATATTTTGACTGGAGATGGCCTAAATCTCTTGTTACTTTCAGAAGATTTCAGTTTTGTTATGGCTATTCTATTTTCAGATTGCTGAAATCTAATTTTTATGAGATTATTTCAGATTTTTGCAGCCATGAGATTGAATTGTTTGTTGTTTTTTAACTCATTATGGGAAGGTGACAGAAGAGTTCAGTTGAAAAGGAAAAGTGTTTCAGCTAATTTTGCTCTTTTGGATGGTGAAAATCTGGTGATTTATGGCTGTTCGGAGTTATTTTCAGCTTGTGATCAAGCTGATTTATGTTCTCCTTCAGAGGAGCATTTCAAATTTTGGTTCCCAGCAGTAGTTTCATGTTGGATGATTGCTCATTTTTTTATCTTTGGGTTTATTGATGTTTGGGATCCAAATAGTTGTGTGATTGGAAGAATGTTTCAGAGGATTATACAGAGTGCAGATGTGCAATTCATAGTTATATTAGAGTGACGCAGCAGAAACGATGTGAAGCATTCTTGAGATTGATTAGGGGTCTAGGTATATTATTGATAATCATGCATGAATCTATGTTGGATAGCATGCATTTCTTGAGGACAAGCAATCTTGAGCAGGGAGGACTGTAATGTCCTATTTTTGGCGCATAGAATTTGGTGCACATTATGCTTGTTCCTAGTCTCTCAGTGAAAATCTGGCATGTTTGGGAAGGACTCCAATGTTCTTGGAGTAGTCATGGTTCAGTCTACAAATCAATTATATGGTTTTCCCTTATGTTAATGGAATAATTGCCTTGGCACTAAACTCAATGGTTGTTCAGGTTCATAGTGATGTTTTTTGATGTGTGATCGGGGTCCCAGATTTCTCTCCAAGATTCTTGGAGAGGCCGTCTATTTTTGGAAAGTCACTTGGAAGGCATCGTTGCACATCCCAAACCTTATGAGCATATTGGTTCAGTTTAATTTACATTTGGAGGCCGTTTGGGATTTTCTGCAAAATTTAATATTTAATGAGCTATCTTAATTATTATTTTCACTTAAGCTCTTAAGGGTGAAAATAATTAAAATATTATTAAGTGTTATAGCTCATTTGAAAAGGGAAAACATTTTGTTTTATTTAGGCACATAAAAGTTAGCACTTAAGTGGAGGAAAAAGAAATAATTTAAGTTGGAGAAAAAAGGTTATTATTTT
Organism: Cunninghamia lanceolata; assembly: GCA_027924645.1. Lineage (NCBI taxonomy): Eukaryota > Viridiplantae > Streptophyta > Pinopsida > Cupressales > Cupressaceae > Cunninghamia > Cunninghamia lanceolata. The sequence goes on along the minus strand of BSBN01001135.1, from coordinate 1,458,438 downwards.
CAAGAAACAATTCAATTGTAACTCCTAAGTGCCTATATAAGGGAATGAGAGCTCATTTGAGGGGGGTTATGTTATGTTTTGGAATTGACTATGTTTTGTAAATGGATTGAACTATGAGTTCTTCCATATTCTCCTGAGGATGAAAACCCTCTTGTAGAATGCTCTTGAGGACGAAAACCCTCTTGAGGTTGGGTGTGGTTTCAATTTAGGAATCATCATTGAGCTAAAGACGAATTTAGAGAAAATTAATACAGAGTTTGCCATTGTGCTATCAAAGAGTTTTGTGTCAATCCATTGATATTATGTTTGTATTAGAGCTCATTTCTGGTTTGAGTTTTTTTAAGTAATGTGATGAGATTTTTTAAGAATGTATTAATTGTTGTGATTTAATGATTTTTAAGTGCTGGTTTTGAGGATCTTCCGTGAGTCTTAATAAAGGCAATGAATATGGAAGGTTCTTTGAATAGTAAATGGGGACGTTGAATGTCCCAGGGAAGGATTGATTCAAGTTTTGGGAGTTTTCCATTGAGTTTGATGCCATTGTATTAATTGTTTAGGGAGATCGAATCATCTAATTGAGGACTATTGTAATTGTATTGGGAAAATTGTAGTTCTTGTTCTATCTATGGACTATACCAAATCAAATTATGGTCTATTCACATACAACTTGGGTTCATGATTTTAGTTGACCGAACAATTCACAGTTGGGCAGACAGAGAGAGTTTGAGGACTAAAAATAATAGTACATCAGGATTACAGAGGGCTGATATTGCAGTTGCCAAGTCTGATCAACATCATCAAAGCACCTACAACAATGTAGAATGTCTCCAAGCTCCATCTGTTCTCATGGGTTCTTCTATGGTATTAGCATTTAATTTCTAGCTCAATATTGCATGTTCCGTCTTCATATTTTAGAGTTATTTCTTTGATCCTCATTAATACAGCTGTGTCATGATAATGTCAAGGATAATACTCTCATTCATCATAGTTGAGACTTATTCACATCAGGGTGTTAATTGTAATATTGCATATTGATCCACATTGTAATTATCCTTTATATATTGTAAACACATTAAGGAACCCCTGGATAGTTTACCGCCAATGTGGGCAAACTGAATCTCTATCTTTCTTTCTACCCACTGCATAAGTGGTGAATACCTATTGAATAAGTGGATGATTTTGTAATGTCTATCTTATATTTTCACCCACTGTTGAAGTGGTGAATCCCCACAACTTGTGGATGCCCATCGCAGTGGATGATTTATAATTCCTTGTTGCATAGTTGCTCATTATAAGCCAATCACTGTATGCTCTCACTTTGCCCATCCTGGGATCTGGGTGATCAGAAAGTGTTAGACAATAATTGGTTATGCATTTGACCTAACATTGTCTCATCCCTTGTATACAAACCATGTAGCATACCTACCACACTGCCATCTCCTGCTAGTGAACCATTTACTTTCATATTACTCAGGGTTTGAGTCATTAACTGCATCATGAGATTCTGGGAAGCCATCAGTTGTTCCAAATTTCTATTTGTTCTTTGTTGTTCCACCAAATAAGGATCTCCATCATTCCTTGGTGGGATTTCAGCTCTTCCATTTCTATCCATCTCTTCAAAAGGGTAGATCTCTTCTTGCTGCCCACTTCTTCTGTAGGTATGACCATATGGAGTCAATGTATGCATAACAATTAACTCCCTACTAGGTCAATCTTTAGCTCATAACACCCAGATAAGATTGAGTCAAATCACAACCTAATGTGGGTGGATCTAGCTATAAATATTATGCACAAGAATGCTATTGGAATAAGACTTGACTTTTGTCAATCCCAAATATAACCCTAGGATGGCAGGATCCAAGCTCTGATACCATTGACATGTGCCAAAGTAGGGTTTGAACCAACAATTATGGAATTTGCAATTACACAATAAAACCCTAAGATTAAAATCTAAAACTTATTTCTGCACTCTTCTATTATAGCTTTGCCAATGTAAAAACATGAACTAACATTTACAAATTGATCATAGAACAAGTTATAGATTTTGCCACCTTATGGCACCATGAAATACACACACAAATAGCTAACAAGTGATGAGGAATTAAATCAGATCTTGTTGTTCACAATAGTCCTTACAAAAACTTCAATTACATCACATTCATGGCTAAATGATAGTCGAGTACAAAGCATATACTGTTGTTACAAAATCAAAGGTGTATGTGCAATGATAACATACCAATTATGATGAAACTATCAAACACAAGGCAATGAACCTACTCCAAACTAGATCAACCATAAGGAAGTCTTCAGTTGATGTAACTAGCTGATGATAATGACTTCAAGGCTGCCGCTTGACTCCTAGAGCTATTTGCCTCTCCTCCTTAGCTGATCGCTGCCTTCTATGATGTGTTTGATGCCAAGACTCCTCAATGCCAACTCTCCAATGGTGACGCTGCCTTAGGAATTCATAGATCAACTTGTTTGGACAATAACAAGGCCCCAAATGGTATATCAAATGTTGCACTAGGATGTGAGGAATGTTGAGTTGTAGATTGGCAAAAAGAGTGATGTCTAACAGCCCACAACTCCCACAAGAAGAGCACTCAAGAACCTCAAGGCTAGCGATAAATCTAAATGTCAATGTTTGGTGATGGAAGGTCTTCAATTGTATGCAACAGTTGATATAAAATCTAAATCAGAAGTATCTTCAATCAGCCATGTCTAACTCCCAAACAAAGCACTCCAACAACATTATTATCTCCCTTTGAAATCGGCGCTCAAGGGATAATTCTTCAATGTCTTCAATGCAATGGATTTTCAATGAGATTTCGACAATGGTCTCTGACCCAACTTTTGAATGATGAATCAATAATGCTTAAGCCAATCCACGAATCTCTAATGAAGTGCAAATGTGAACTCTGTATTAACCCACCTCCAAGATGTGATTGGGTTTTCGTCCAACACACCAACTCCACAAGGGTTTTCATCCTTGGAAGATCAAGCAAACAATTGCCAAGCATAAATGCAAAAAATGCCACAATATTCATGATGATCAAATGAGCTCTGTTGACCTCCATTTATACTTGGTTCTTCTTTTCCATCGAAATAGGCCGACAAATTCAAATTAAAGATTTGAATTACTTTTCCCTCCAAGTATTTGAGTTGGTGCCAAATTGGTGGGAGGGAGGAGATAGCTAGAAGGGCTATTATTGCTCCCCTGGGAGGTTGCAATTATAGTGAGGGGTAGGGGCTACCATCCCCCCGACTATAGTTGAGATAGGCTCTCCTCGGCTCTCCTTGATCAAACTTTCTCGCCGCCCCTTTTCCCTCCAAGTAAGCCAATAAACCAATACTTTATTATTTTATTTCTCAAAGATGGGCACCCAAATTAATAAAATAATATTATTTTATTAATTTATTCTTTCTCTAAGGTGAGTGCTCCTCATTGAAATAATAAAATATTATTATTTATTTATTTCTCAAAAATAGCCACTCCTAATTAAATAACATTAAAAATAATATTATTTAATTTATTTATTTTTTCCCATCTGAGTTCTCCATTAAATTATAATAAAATATTATTATTTAATATTCTTTAATTTTCACCTTTTTATAATTAATGTAAAAAATTACATTAATTCATTTTCCATCTTTCACCGGAAACTAGTTGAGCCCAATAACATCTTTCTAATTTTCAAGCCTCTGAACAACGTTATCTTCTCCAAGTCATAGCTCAGCCAAAATATTACCTTGTTCTAATAAATTAGCCTACGAGAATGAGGATAGGCTAACTCAGTCTTATGTTTGGTGATCATGCCAGAAATGGGGACATGTTAAAATCAGACTTTCTAGCCTGTGCCTTTGATGAATCCTGGAGAGGGTGATTTCATTACTTACAGAAGAAGGCAGTTGCACATTGCATCATAATCAGAAGAGGAAAACAACATGGGTGACATGGCTCCACAAGATCCTAGTACCAGAGACATTTTAAATGATCTTGCAAGAGGGAAACAAGAATTGGTGAGAAGTAATCAGCAGATGACAAGGTTGTTGGCTTAATTGGTGACTCAGTGTATGGGTAGTGGCATTCCTCTGAATAGAGTAAATAATGAAAACCATGGAGATGCTAGCAACACCAATGATGCAAGAAATCAAGTCAATAACACTAGAACCACTTGAGTCTCAACAACTAAGCCTATGATGCCCATTTTTTCGGGACAACAGAAGAACCAAGGAGGTAGACAACAATTTGTGGCTGAGAGTTTTATTGATTACCAGCAAGAATGACTCTATTTGGATGAGGAATTTCAAAATGCAATGTCCCTTCATGATTTTTGTCAAATCAAGTACAAAAATAGACCAAGAATTTAGAATCAGGACCTTCAATGGAAGCTTGGGAACGTATCAATATCAACATTTGATGGGTCGTCAAAATGCACTGCTAGATCATGGGTACAAAAACTTGACATCTACCTTTGTTTGAACCCAATGTTGGAGGGAGATTCAATCAATTTTGCCACTACACATCTTGATGGTGATGCTCATGATTGGTGGACTCATGGCATGATCACCCAAGGTCATAGCCTCATCACATCTTATGAAGAATTCACTCAAAGGCTCATTGATTATTTTGACAAACATGATCCTAAGAGTCATTTCAGAGAGCTAGCTCTAGTTAGGCAAAGAGACATGATGGATGCCTACATTTTAGATTATTAAAGGATAGTTGTTATGGTGACTGATGTTTCTGAAGGGAGGCTTACCTACCTCTTTGTTGAAGGGTTGATGGAACCATTGAGAGGTTGGGTGAAGGTTTTGGAGCCTAAATCTTTGCAAGAATCCATAAAGAAGGCTAGAAACATGGAATTTATAGCCCCTAAGAGTAAATTTTAGTCCAAGTCCTTTCCTCCTAGGAAAGACAAGAAACATTTCTAGAAACAAGTTAATCAGCCCAAACCATCACCTCAAAGAATGGATGATGAGCTCTGAGCTAAGGAAGAAGAAATTATGTTTCACATGCAAGGAACCTTGGGCCCCATGACACAAGTGCTATGAGAAAGGAAAATCTCACCATTCGGAGGCCTATGTGACTGTTGAATTTGAATAAAAAAATTCAGAACAACAAGATGATTTAGGTGATAGTGAAGAAGATGAGCTCCATGAAGAGATTGAAATTGGTAAGGAGCATGATATGTGATTTGCTCAACTCACTGGGAGCCAAAGGAATGATCCATTAAAAGTCTATCATGTTTTATGTGGGCAGTGAATTGTTGCTCTCATTGATACAACAACATCACACAACTTCATTGATGGAGTTGTGGCAAGGAGAGGGATGAAACCTGAAGAGTTTGAGGGATTCAAAGTTATTGTGGCTAATGGATTCACATTTTCATGCACAAGGAGGATAACTCAACTAAGTATGCAATTTGGTAATTATGGAGTCAAAGATGATTTCTATGTGATAAGCATTAGTGATACTTGTTAGCACTAATTTTGGTCTGGATTTGAGCGCAGGTTGTTGGAGGGTTTTTTCCTTTTTGGGCCCTAAGTTTCCTTGTTCATCGCTGTGATTTTCTCTATCGGCGAAACTTCTTTTTGGGTACTCAGATTTTGCTTGAACCATCGTTTTGAACCATTGCGTTGAACCCTTTTGGTTCAAGGTTCAATGGTTCATGGGCTTAGGCTCCATCTTTTCCCGTCAGTGAATTCTTTGTTCATCTGTGTTATCGGTGTTGAACTTCTCAGTTGAACTTCTCTTTTGAACCATCGGGTTGAACTAGTTTAGGGTTCAATGGTTCAAAGCCTTATGATTTTGGTCTTATCGGCATAACGTTCATCATCGGGTGGACGGTGGAGTGTTGGCCCGACGGTTTGCCTCTGGCCGATGGAAGGTTAGCAGTTTGCAAGGTTGGTTTCGGTGTGACATGTTCTATCGGGCTAACCGTTGGAGGGTTCACCGATATACAATGTTTGGCTGATGGATGTCTATCGGCGAGAGCTGTATTGTCAGCCTGAGTGTTTTGGGTTGTGCCGACGACGGGAGGTTTGGCTGATGAGGAGTCGTCGGTGTGTGTCTGGCCGATGGAGGAGCAGAGTGTAGCTCGTTGGTGCATCGGTGAGACTATTGTGATCGGCTGGGGAGATTTTGGTTGCTCTGACGGTGTAAGTCACACCGACGGAGGTGGTCTTCGGCGTGACTTGTGTTGTCGGCGAGGATGGATTGTGTTGGGCCGACAGTGGAGGGTCTGACCGATGAAGGGGGAAGCCAATATGTTATCGGCGGGAGTTGTTCTATCGGCAGCAGTCTTTTATGGTTTGCCAATGGAAGGAAGTCACCCCGATGGGGAATGCCATCGGAGTAAGGTTGCTTATCGGGTTAGCAGTTGGAGGGTCCGCCGATGGGGTAGTGTTAGGCCGATGAGGATTTGGAGTGGTCATCGGTGAGAGTTGGTCTGTCGGTGAAGGAGCTTTTGGCTAGGCCGATGGTTCTTCTCTGGCCGATGGGGATGTTGGAGGCTTTCAGGAGTTGTTCATCGGCATGATTGGCTGTGTCGGCTGAGGGGTTTTTTGCTTGGCCGACGATATTGGTCTGGCCGATGGTGGTAGGATGGTAACTGCTAACGGGGTGCGAGCTGGTCATCGGAGAGACTCATACTATCGATGGAGATCTGAAGAGTTGGCCCGATGGTGCATCTCTGGCCGATGGAGGGGATTGTAATGTAGCGGTCGGCAGGACAATTGAGGTTGGCAGGAGATTCGTGGGCTTGGCCGATGGTGTTGATCTCGGCGATGGGCTTTGGGTGGAGGAGCATGTGTCGAGCGTGGCAAAAGCGCTCGACACCTATTATGCAAGTGACTATGCTTTTAAACTACTAAGGTAGTCTCCTCACCGTGCATGTGGGACTAATCTCCCTGTATAATTTGAAACTGCGATAGAATGCGTTTTGGCAGGAATTTCTTTTTTGAAGTGCTGCGACGGTTTTCAAGCGGCCGCGGGTGGTTGAACCATCAATGGCGACTGTAGCAGGGGCATGGGCGAGTTGTTGAACAGTCATGTACCTAATTTTTGGCATGAGGACTTCCAGATGGTGGCATAGGGCTCGAGGCCACCATTGTCTACTTTCTGTCTCTGCAGCAATAAATTCTGAGCGCCATTCCTTTGAAGGATCTGTATCTGGCAGATTTTTGTAAAAGCCTTGTAATTAATTGCTGTGGTACACTTTTTGGCTGATATAAGCAGACTGTGTTACCATTGTTTTGGTTGTTGAAAGTTGAACATTTGGCTCTATAATACAATACAGCTGATTTGGTTGCTCTGTACAGCAAAACCTGTGAGTTTATGTATCTCTTGTTGTACATTTTTGCATGAATCCACTGATTTCATGGTTAATTTTATATGAGAAATGCTATGTTAGCATGTGTTTTGTTAATTCTGTCTCCAGTATTGCATGTATCTTTCTTCTGAGTCTGGATATTTAAGCAATGTTTGAGACTCTAGAACATAGAATTCCTGTGTTGAATGTCTGATCTCTTAACTTCTGCTCAAGGGGTAGATTAAATTGTTCTCAGATTGAACATTGGGAAGGGTATACTGCAGTAGGGATGCCATAAGTATAGATAGCTTAACACTCTGTATTGGGAGATATCTGTAAGGCAGGTATCATATGTGTCCCCCTAAAATCCAATTTTAGTTGTTCATGCATATCATTCACAGGTGTATGTCTATTGACTCCAGGCCCTGGATAGGCACCGATCTAGCTTTGTCTTTGTGTTATATACCATGTCCAGCTTTGCATCCAAATATAAAATCAAAATCAAACTCTAAAACAACCATTAGGACAGTAGAATTAGTTTTAGGATCCAAGTCCTCTGTCTACAACTGCAAATAGGCCCAAAGCTAGCCCCTTTGCTCTTATCTTACAGTTTTGGTCTACTTACAGGAGGACTTATCTGCTTTCTGTCAGCATCCCAGCCTTGTATGTATATCCTCATGGATGTTGAGTAGGGAATACCCCCCTAGGTTTTGCAGAGCCTGAAGAAGAAGAGGAGATAAAATATAGAGTCTATCTCCTACATTGTTGGCCCCTGGCCCAGAGATCCTGTTGATCATTGATGGCTACCTTGTAGGGAAATCTGGGAATAAGCATCCAGTCTGGGAAAAAACCAATAGAAATTGGTGACTCCGCTGGGGATGGTGATTTGAAAATTGTTATTTTTGTCCTCCCTGGTGAAATATCTGTGTGCCCATCCGAGTCACCAACAGAAATTGGCGACTCTATTGGGGAGTTTGTGAAAGAACCCTGATTTTCAAAAGAAAACAGTTCCTAGTAATAGGTGGTGACTCCAAAGTAATCTCCCAATCGGTCAAAGTAAAATTTATATGTAGGGGAGAAGATCCCAACAAAATCCTTTATTTGAAGAGTTACCAGTAACAAGAAGAATGATGTACAGAAGAAAGGGAGCTGTCTCAGTCAGTCATGAGGGTTCCCCCAGAAAAAATGATGATATGCAAGATAACCCTAGGCCATCAGGACAGCATGTGCCTTACTTTTCAAATGCAGAAGCTGATATTCAGGGTGCATATGAGAGGCAACAGGGTGGTAGCGTGAGAATGAGGTCAGAGGTGTTCCAAGAATGCCCATTTCTAGACCCTAGTGAAAGGTTTGAAGAGGCAGAGTCTCTGAGGGATGATGAAGATGAAGATCAGAATATGGTAAAACCATCCTCCTTTAGGCCTAGCGAGGAAGAACTAGCTGATGAAATTAGGAGCTTAAGGGCCGAGTTCGAATATCAGCAGGCAATAACAATCAGAGATGACCTGAGGAAGAAAGTGCAAGCTTTAAGGGCTGCCCAAAATAATTCAATTCCTACCCTTGAGAATGCAAATGTGCAGAGACATCAATAGAGAAATGAAGTGCAACATCAGCATAATGATGAGAGACAAAATGTGAATGATGCTAGGATACCACTGAACAATGTAAGAAACCAGAATGCAAACAGAAATGTTAATATTAATCAGTTTGACAGACAGCCCATGCAGTTAGATAGATTCAGACAGCTGGTATTTGATGGTATTCCTGGGTATCCTAACCCCATTGACAAGCATCTGAGGCTGCAGGTGCCTAAATTTTCAGGAAACAACACTGTGTCAGGAGAAGATCATCTAAAAGCTTTTCAAAATGTCATGGATAACTTTGAGGTTGAACATGAGGATGTTTTCATGAAGTCATTCATGCAATCTTTAGTAGATGAGGCAAGGGAATGGTATAAGAATCTGCCTGACTGGAGTATTTCATCATGGGATGATTTTAAAAGGATGTTCAAGGAGCAATATGGTGACAAAACTGACCCTAGCTTTTGTGTAAATGAGTTTACCAGTATCACTAAAGGGTCAAATGAGCAGGTTGCAGATTTTAATGCAAGATTTACTAAAGTGTTAAACAAATTGCCACATCACATGAGGCCAAATGAACCTATGTGCATAATATTGTATATCAACGCCTTTGATGCAAAAACTGCATATGGATTAAGAGATAAAAGTCCTGCTACTATCAGGGATGCTTTCAGAATTGCAGTAAATATTGAGAACAACAGGAAAGCATCAGGCAAGACTAACAGAAGGGATGATGTGAAAATTCTACAGAATCCAAACAAGCCTCAGAACACTCAAGGTAATACATCTGCCCCTGAAGATAAGATAGACAAATTGGCAAATGTTGTTAAGGACCTAAGCTATAGACTAGCTAGAAGTGAAAAAGGGATAGGTCCTGATAGGCAAGTCTATCAAAGGCAGGAAAAGAGGCCATCATTGCATGATATGCCTTATAATACCAATTGGCATAATGGTAAGCCTATATTCCCACATAACAACACAAATCAGAGGACTCAACATGTCAAAGAAACTCCTAATCCTCTAAAGAAAGCTGTAAATATTGTTGATGATACTCCATGGTGTATAATTTGTCAGATGCCACATTCACAGTCACAGTGTATGATTGCTCAGTCCTTGTGTGATAATACTACATCTTGTAATGAATGCAATGAGCCACATTATGTGCAAGATGATGATGTTAATATGATGTCCACAAACAATGGATACCCCATTTATGATGCTGATGAGAGTACAGATGATGGAATTCGAGCCTGTCAACAGGACTTTTATGATGAAGGTAATGAAGAGAGCTATGTGTATGCTCAGAGCTCGCATAATTTTTTGAGTAACTTACAACGACCTTCTGATGAGGAAATTAGGGCCTTCACAGCTGCAGCAGTTGCTCAAGTCAAGAGTAACTACAATCTTAGAGGTAAAGCTCAGATAAGCAGCTTGCGTCAACCAGAAGATGTTTCTGCAGGTCAGCCAGTGCATGGTCATAAAGGAATTGAACCACAAAAAAGGCAGTGGGGTAATAATAAACAGAATTTTAGACATAGAACAGGTCATGAATCCCAAGGACCAGAAAATAGAATCCCTCAGGCTGAAGATCAAAGTAAAGGTTCCCAAGACAAGAATGATGATCAGGGAACTATGAAAGTAAAAGCTAAATCAGTTCAGGATAAAAATAAGATTGTGGAGCAAGCTACAACTGTTATACAAAATTATGCTCCATTTGATATAGCTCAAGTCCTCTCCCAGGTAAAAGTCTCTGTTCCACTTATGGAACTGATGAAGGTTGAAGAGATCAAGAATAGGACAATATCCCTAATTTCAGGGGTGCCTTTTCAAGCTAAACAAAATGTTCAGACCCAGGGTGAGAAACATGTCATGTATAATGAAGAAGATGAGGCTCCTGAAGTCTATTTAGGAGTGACTATGACAAAGTGTCCTTCACAAGTGGAACCATTTTATGTATCCCTGGTTATAAATGGAAAAATAATCAGAAATTGTATGCTTGACTCTGGAGCATCTACAAATGTCATGCCTTTGGCCATCATGCAACAAGCTGGATTGAAAATTGACAAGGCATGTGGAAAATGTTATGCTATGGATGCCAGAGAGGTACCAGTTATTGGAATCATGAAGGATGTAGATTTCAAACTGGTAGCATTTCCTGAGAAAAGATATAAAATGAATATAACAGTGGTTGACATCAAGCCACAGTATGGTATGTTGCTGTCAAGAAGATGGGCAACACTAATTGGTGGAAGTATGCAGCTAGACCTATCATATGTCATGATTCCAATAAATGGCAGGGATGTTAAGCTAATCAGAGAACAAAGATCATCAGAGACAGTGGAAGACCAAGAAGCAGAGGAACAGATATGCTTTGTAAACACTGACTGTGATAACTTCAAGGTTGTCTCAGATGATAGAGAATATAAAAAGAAAAATGTCTGCATTAAAGAGCTGGACCAGCAAGGTCTGTGGACCATGTATTTTGATGGAGCCTATGCAAAAGAAGGCTCTGGAGCTGGAGTTGTTTCCCTGTCTCCGACTGGTAAGCTCCTCAAATTTTCTTTCTTGCTGAGGTTTGTTTGCACAAACAACATTGCAGAATATGAGGCTTTAATCTTAGGCCTAAATATAGCTCTCAAACATGGAATCAAAATGCTAAGAGTATTTGGGGATTCTGAGCTGATTGTATCCCAAATTAGAGATAGGTATGCTTCAAAAAACAAAAGATTGAAACAATACAAGCATGCTGTTTGGGATACCATTGAACTATTTGATGCATTTTCAATAGGCTGGGTAGAGAGATCAAAGAATGTTATGGCTGATTTCTTAGCTAATGTTGCAATAAGGCCAAATGACATCACTCTGTCAGATGTTACAAATGTAGAAGTTAAAATCAGGCCTGCAGTACCAGAAAATATATGCAGTTGGCAAGTGTTTAATGATGATAGGGATTTGTTAAAATTTTTGCATTGCATAGATGAATATGAGAATCAAGAAATTGATTTCCAAGCTTTTGTACAAACTATAGATGGAAAAGAAACTCTTGTGGGAAAAGAGATAATTCAATTGAAGACTAATAAAATCCCTAGAGGGTTAGTAGCTTTGGAAAGAGGTTTTGACAGTAGAGACAAATTGGTGACAAGGACATCTCCCACAAATAAGGAAGATTTAGAAGAGATAAATTTGGGGACATCTCAGGCCCCCAAGAAGGTATACATTGGTAAACAGCTCAAACCACACATCAAGAGTATGCTGATTGCATTACTGAAAAGGTATAAACATGTTTTTGCTTGGTCATATGAGGACCTAAAAGCCTATAGGGAAGATCTATTCCAGCATGAGATCCCATTGAAGCCTGGAGCTAAGCCATTCAGACAGAGGCAAAGACCTATTAATCCTCCCTTAGCTCCAAAGATGCAAGAAGAACTCAAAAGGCTTAGGGAAGCTGGAATAATTGTGCCAATCAGACATTCAACTTGGGTGTCTAACCTTGTCCCAGTCAGAAAAAAGAACAATGATATTAGGCTTTGTGTTGATTTCAGGAACTTGAATGTATCCTCTTTAAAAGATAACTATCCACTACTTAATATGGAAGCTATGTTGCAGAGAGTGACTGGTTGTGAACTCTTATCAATGATGGATGGATTTTCAGGTTATAATCAGGTGAAGGTAAAGGAATCAGAATAGTATAAGACTGCCTTCACCACTCCATGGGGAACTTATGTGTATGTTAGAATGCCATTCGGATTAACAAATGCAGGTGCTACATTTCAAAGAGCAATGGATGTTGCTTTTGCAGGATTGATTGATTCAATCCTGGCTGTATATCAGGATGACTTGACTGCCTATTCAAAGAAGGAGGAGCAGCATTGTTTGCATCTAGAGCAGATTTTCATAAGAGCACTGGAGTATGGCATTTCTTTAAATCCAAAGAAGTGTGCTTTTGGGGTGGTTGAAGGAAAACTCCTAGGGCACATTGTTTCCAAGGATGGAGTCAGGATAGATCCAGAGAGAGTGGCTACTATTGACAGAATTCAAATGCCAAAAACTGTAAAAGGAGTTCAGTCCTTCTTTGGACAGATAAATTTTGTTAGGAGATTTGTTCCCAACTTTGCAGAAACTACAAGGAACATTTCTAAGATGATGAAGAAGGATGCAACTGTCAACTGGGAAAGTGAAGTAATAGAATCATTTTAGAGTATCAAAGAGGCAATCAAGATGGCCCCTGTTCTTAAATCTCCTAATTTTTCTAGGCCATTCCAAGTATTTTCATTTGCTTCCTTTCACACTGTTGCTGCATGTTTGCTACAGAAAAATGAAGATGGTTTTGAACAGCCCATAGCTTTCTTCAGTATGTCCTTGCAGGCTTCTGAGTTGAAGTATGATATTATGGAAAAACAGGCATATGCACTAGTCTGAGCCATCAAAAGTTTCAGACCATACCTGGTAGGATCACATATAATTGCATATGTACCCCATGCAACAGTCAAAGACATATTCACTCAACAGGAGGTGACTGGGAGAAGGTGTAGATGGATAAACAAACTGCAGGAGTTCAACATAGAGATACAAATTACCAAGTTGGTAAGAGGACAAGGATTAGCCAAGATGATGGCACAGTCAAACTTGGAAGCATGCCAAGTTAATGCAGTCCAAAATGAGAGTGTAAATGTATCAAGATCTGGATGGTACAAGGATATTATCTACTACTTGCAAAATTTGAATTGTCCTTCCCATTTCAGTGACAGTCAAAAGAGGACTTTAAAGTTACATGCAATTAGGTATGTTATTGTTCAAGGTGAGCTATACTGGAAAAACCCTGATGGTGTGCTACTGAGATGTGTGGATGAGGATATGGCTAACAATGTTTTGATTGATATGCATAAAGGATTGTGTGGTGGACATTATACTGCTCAAACAACAGCTCATAAGACTCTCAGAGCAGGATATTGGTGGCCCACTCTCTTTTCAGATGCACAAAGGTTAGTGAGGAAGTGTGACCCTTGCCAAAGATTTTCAGGAAAATTGAGATATGATGGTGCTTTACCTCTCAGAACTGTAACTGTGGATGCTCCATTTCAGCAATGGGGAATTGACTTCATAGGTGAAATTGCAGACAAGTCAAGTGGGGGACACAGTTGGATTTTAGTGGCAACTGATTACTTTACCAAATGGATTGAGGCCATTCCAACTAAGAGAGCTACAAGTAAGGTGGTGATGGATTTCATACTGGAAAATGTTATCATCAGGTTTGGAGTACCATTCAAGATAGTCACTGATAATGCTATGTGTTTCAGATCGAGTGAATTTGTTGATTTTTGCAACAAATATGGGATCAATCTATCATATGCATCACTATACCACCCACAAGGAAATGGTCAAGCAGAATCAAGCAATAAGATCATCATGAAAATTATCAAGAGGATACTGGACAAGAACAAGAGAGCTTGGGACTCAAAGTTAAAGTTAGCAATATGGGTTGACAGAGTGACAGTAAAAAAGGCTATTGGAATGTCACCCTTTGAGCTAGTATATGGTTCATCAGCCAGATTGCCCATAAACAATCTCCTACCAGTTTACAGATTCATCCAGGAAAATGATGAGGAGATTGAAGACTCCATGACAGAAAGAGTGAATCAGCTGGTTGCATTGGATGAGAATAGAAGGAAAGCACACCAGATTAACCTCAAGAGACAACAAGATATGAAATATCAGTTTGACAGGAGAGCTACAAAAAGGAAGTTTCAAGTCAATGATCTAGTGCTCATCTGGAATGCAAAAAATTAGGACAAGGGTAAACATGGTAAGTTTGAACCCTTATGGATAGGCCCATATTAGATTTGCAGTATTCATGGGGAGGATTCTTATTTCCTCCAGGCCCTAGATGGTGAATTTCTGGAATTGCATGTGCATGGCCAATTCCTTAAGTTCTACTTTGCATAGATGACTTGTCGCTGTGCACATTTGTAAAAATATGTATATAGTGTAAATGTTCTGTACAGTTCGTGCTTTTTTGGCTTTTTTGCCTGGTCTGCCCGGAGATCTGGTTCTTGCTGCAGGTTTTTCACCTGCACATCCCCATTCGGAGCCAGTGTTAGCACTAATTTTGGTCTGGATCTGAGCGCAGGATGTTGGAGGGTTTTTTCCTTTTTGGGCCCTAAGTTTCCTTGTTCATCGCTGTGATTTTCTCTATCAGCGAAACTTCTTTTTGGGTACTCGAATTTTGCTTGAACCATCGCGTTGAACCCTTTTGGTTCAAGGTTCAACGGTTCATGGGCTTAGGCTCCATCTTTTCCCGTCAGTGAATTCTTTGTTCATCTGTGTTATCGGTGTTGAACTTCTCTTTTGAACCATCGGGTTGAACTGGTTCAGGGTTCAATGGTTCAAAGCCTTATGATTTTGGTCTTATCGACGTAACGTTCATCATCGGGTGGATGGTGGAGTGTTGGCCCGACGGTTTGCCTCTGGCCAATGGAAGGTTAGCGGTTTGCAAGGTTGGTTTCGGTGTGACATGTTCTATCGGGCTAACCATTGGAGGGTTCACCGATATACAATGTTTGGCTGATGGATGTCTATCAGCGAGAGCTATATTGTCAGCCTGAGTGTTTTGGGTTGTGCCGATGACGGGAGGTTTGGCCGATGAGGAGTCGTCGATGTGTGTCTGGCTGATGGAGGAGCAGAGTGTAGCTCGTTGGTGCATCGGCGAGACTATTGTGATCAGCTGGGGAGATTTTGGTTGCTCCGACGGTGTAAGTCACACTGACGGAGGTGGTCTTTGGCGTGACTTGTGTTGTCGGCAAGGATGGATTGTGTTGGGCTGACAGTGGAGGGTCTGACCGATGAAGGTGGAAGCCGATATGTTATCGGCAGGAGTTGTTCTATCGACAGCAGTCTTTTATGGTTTGCCAATGGAAGGAAGTCACCCCGATGGGGAATGCCATCGGAGTAAGGTTGCTTATCAGGTTAGCAGTTGGAGGGTCCGCCGATGGGGTAGTGTCAGGCTGATGAGGATTTGGAGTGGTCATCGGTGAGAGTTGGTCTGTCGGTGAAGGAGCTTTTGGCTAGGCCGATGGTTCTTCTCTGGCCGATGGGGATGTTGGAGGCTTTCAGGAGTTGTTCATCAGCGTGATTGGCTGTGTCGGCCGAGGGGTTTTTTGCTTGGCTGACGATATTGGTCTGGCCGATTTTGGTAGGATGGTAACTGCTAATGGGGTGTGAGCTGGTCATCAGAGAGACTCATACTATCGATGGAGATCTGAAGAGTTGGCCCGATGGTGCATCTCTGGCCGATGGAGGGGATTGTAATGTAGCGGTCGGCAGGACAATTGAGGTTGGCAGGAGATTCGTGGGCTTGGCCGATGGTGTTGATCTCGGCGATGGGTTTTGGGTGGAGGAGCGTGTGTTGAGCGTGGCAAAAGCGCTCGACACCTATTATGCAAGTGACTATGCTTTTAAACTACTAAGGTAGTCTCCTCACCGTGCATGTGGGACTAATCTTCCTGTATAATTTAAAACTGCGATAGAATGCGTTTTGGCGGGAATTTCTTTTTTGAAGTGCTGCGACGGTTTTCAAGTGGCCGCGGGTGGTTGAGCCATCAATGGCGACTGTAGCAGGGGCATGGGCGAGTTGTTGAACAGTCATGTACCCAATTTTTGGCATGAGGACTTCCAGATGGTGGCACAGGGCTCGAGGCCACCATTGTCTACTTTCTGTCTCTACAGCAATAAATTCTGAGCGCCATTCCTTTGAAGGATCTGTATCTGGCAGATTTTTGTAAAAGCCTTGTAATTAATTACTGTGGTACACTTTCTGGCTGATATAAGTAGACTGTGTTACCATTGTTTTGGTTGTTGAAAGTTAAACATTTGGCTCTGTAATACAATACAGCTGATTTGGTTGCTCTGTACAGCAAAACCTGTGAGTTTATGTATCTCTTGTTGTACGTTTTTGCATGAATCCACTGATTTCATGGTTAATTTTATATGAGAAATGCTATGTTAGCATGTGTTTTGTTAATTCTATCTCCAGTATTGCATGTATCTTTCTTCTGAGTCTGGATATTTAAGCAATGTTTGAGACTCTAGAACATAGAATTCCTGTGTTGAATGTCTGATCTCTTAACTTCTGCTCAAGGGGTAGATTGAATTGTTCTCAGATTGAACATTGGGAAGGGTATACTGCAGTAGGGATGCCATAAGTATAGATAGCTTAACACTCTGTATTGGGAGATATCTGTAAGGCAAGTATCATATGTGTCCCCCTGAAATCCAATTTTAGTTGTTCATGCATATCATTCACAGGTGTATGTCTATTGACTCCAGGCCCTGGATAGGCACCGATCTAGCTTTGTCTTTGTGTTATATACCATGTCCAGCTTTGCATCCAAATATAAAATCAAAATCAAACTCTAAAACAACCATTAGGACAGTAGAATTAGTTTTAGGATCC
The DNA here is from genome assembly GCA_027924645.1 of Cunninghamia lanceolata. NCBI lineage: Eukaryota > Viridiplantae > Streptophyta > Pinopsida > Cupressales > Cupressaceae > Cunninghamia > Cunninghamia lanceolata. Next base: position 1,441,096 of record BSBN01001135.1, on the reverse strand, counting down.
AAGTCCTCTGTCTACAACTGCAAATAGGCTCAAAGCTAGCCCCTTTGCTCTTATCTTACAGTTTTGGTCTACTTACAGGAGGACTTATCTGCTTTCTGTCAGCATCCCAGCCTTGTATGTATATCCTCATGGATGTTGAGTAGGGAATACCCCCTAGGTTTTGCAGAGCCTAAAGAAGAAGAGGAGATAAAATATAGAGTCTATCTCCTACACTGTTGGCCCCTGGCCCAGAGATCCTGTTGATCATTGATGGCTACCTTGTAGGGAAATCTGGGAATAAGCATCCAGTCTGGGAAAAAACCAACAATACTGATGTTGTCCTGGGTATACAATGGCTGAAATCCTTAGGTGAAATATGTTTGAATTTGCAAACTATGGAACTAAAATTTGATGTTGATGGGAAGAAGGTTGTTTTGAGAGACATTTCTACTAGAGGGCCTAGAGTTGTTACCACAAAAAGGATGGAACATTTGTTTTGTCATGATCAAGTTGAGTGGGCAGCCTAATGTGTCATCATGCCTACACCTCTAAAGGAATAAAAGGGGACTTATCATCTTGATGTTCAAAAATTATTGACCAAGCAAAACAAGGTTTTCAATGGATTGCCACCTAGGAGACCTCCTGAAAGTGGTATTGAGCACATCATAGAGTTAGAAGAAGGAGCTAAACTGGTGATAACAACTCCATATCGACATCCTAAGAGGTTTAAGGATGAGATTGGAATGACTCTCAAAGACCTTTTAGATATGGGGTTTATCCATCCAATCCTTTAGATTCAAAGGACACTCAAAGACTTTAGTGTCTCGATAGGATCCTAGACTTGGTATTGGAGGATACCTTTCAAAACATTCAAAAAACAAAAAAATCAAAACATGTCAAAAATCCAAAACAATCAAATAGTCATCCAAAAACCTAAGCAATAACTAGTGTTGGTACACCTTTTCGAACTACGTTTCCTCTACAACTTTATGTAGGCAAGGCCATCTTTGATGAGCCCCCAAGGCATAAATCCCCTAGGTCCTAGGTCACACATGGAGTCCACATAGTCAAACAACATTGTCTCTACGCTTCATGTAGGTAATGCCATCTTCGATGAGCCCTCAAGACATTAGGTCAACCTCTTAGGGCCCGTTGAGTCGTACCTTCTCATAATAAGTCATCCCTTGCTACGATCGACACTTTGATCAAACATAAACAACTTACCTTCCACAAGGGAATGGAGCTTAAACAATCTTGGAACAACAGACAAACTATCCAATCAACTACTCAATCATAACAGATCAATTGTCTTGTCATGACCTTTCATCACTATCGATTATCCTTATCGACTATCACTTGTCTTATACAAATCGGGGCATTGTTGAAACCAAGCTCTACATCTTATACATCATACTTCATTTCTTGAAAATAGACACTATCACTTCATACACAATCAAACATACCAATTGCCCTATACAGATTGTGACACTCTCGAAACCAAATCAGGCATCTTATACGAGATGTCTCATTTCTAAAGCCAAACTCAATCGTCTCATTTGCCTTATATAGGTAGTTGTATTATCGAAACTAGAATTAACATCTTATATGACATGTTTCCTTCTCTAAAACCAGACATTATTCATCCAATCATAACAAATAAACATCATTTGGCAAAAGGATCACAGTGGTTGTTGGCTCTATTGGTCTAAGTCTATCTTATCTTTACTTGATTGATTGTTGGTCTTGTTCTTATGCTCCTTGAGGAAGTCCACAAGCGATGAAGAGGAATGATGATGGGGCATGACCTTTTTCACTTCGAATTGTTATTTGCGGTTGGTCTTGGCAATATGACTGGAGCAACTAAGTTCCTTGTGTGTGATTGGGATTTCATTCGACGTGATCAACACATCATGTGCAAGTGAAGGATCATCTAACACTTCCTTGTATCAGGATTAACATGCCTCATGGGTATTTCCTCACATATTCTGACAAGGTTTCATGGTTACTAGTCTGCATCACAACATTCCTTGTCTATCACATTTTGCACCTTGGCCTATGTCATGCCATGGTGATTGTCATCATTTGACATAATAAGCTCTATGATGATAATCATGCAATGAAAGTATAAGCTAAAAATCTATCAAAGAAAAATCTTGTTTCACTCCCCTCATCCAATCATTATTCATCTCTTGTTGACCATCTTCTCTTCCACATTTCTATTTCTTCTATCCATCCCTGCAATCATCACGATGGCGTATTGTGACATACCAAAAATAAATGCATTAGATACCTTATCCTGCATACATAAATATGTTAGACCAACATATAGATATCATCATAATCATGATTAAATATCATATAAGCATCATCACATACATAATAAGTCATCAATATTGCATCAGAAAATACAAAAACATAGATAGTATTGCATAACATATAGAATCATCATTTGCATACATCATATAGCATCTGCATCATATAAGCATATCATAAACAAATAATATGCATCCATACATCATGCATGTTCATCCATAACATCATAAGCCATAAACCATACATCACATATCCATAATGCATATCAAAAAGAAAGCATGGCATAATCATAAAACTCATATAAGAGCATAATTCATAAAACCATCACATAATGCATAACATAATCCATCACATCATCATATCACATGCATATAGAAGGGTACCACATCATATAGTCATCGCAAAATAGTGTATCTCATACATATCTCAAAAAGTGTCATAGTACAATATCCAAATGATTGTCAAAAATAGAGCTCACAAGCTCAATCAAAATATATCATGTCTACAACAAAAATAGGCCTAGCCTGTGCTGCCTCCACCTCCATAAGGTGCTTTTTCTAAGGGAGGTCCTCTGTGCTCTGATCCCACTCTAGACATAGATGGCCTATCATAGGGTAATGTCCTCCTCTGAGATACTTCAACACTACTATGTGTCTGTCTTGAGTGAGACCTGCTCAGACTCTTGCTTTGGAAACTTAGTGCTCTCTGATCTACAGGCACAACACCCTAATCTCTTGGCCTTCCCTATACAATGCATGTGCCAAGTCTGTCGTGGGCCTGCCAACAGTAGCCATAAAATCAATGCACCTCTGCTCTGCCCTCTACACTCTGATAATGGCTATATCACACTCTACTATGCGCTGCACTAACTGCCCCTGCAAACCCTACACCTAAGCCTATTTATCCTACAGTTGCACCTGTAATCCTTGCATCTGAGCCTATAGAGCCTCAAGCTATGCCTGGAGGTCATCTCCTGTGTCCTTATCCTCCTCCTCTCCCACAAGCCCCTCCATAATGGGGATATCCTGCAAGGCCTCCTCTCAGCCCTTTCCTTAGCATCCATCTCCTCATCTCCTCCCTCTCCTCTTGTATCCTACATAGCCACATCCTCCTCCACTGCCTCAACTCTAATCTCCCCCATCCCTGCTATCTGTCCTATTTCCACCTCACCCTCCTCGCAGATAAGAGAGAGTCTTGGACCCCTATCTTTGCCATCTCTCCCCCTACCTCTCCCTCTGCCTCCCCGACCACCATCGCCACCATCTCTACCATCATCTCCATCACCTCTTCCACCTCCCTAGCCTCCATATCTCCCTCAGCCTCTACCCTACAACCTGCCTCTAGGCTCTCTACCTAGTCTTTCTACAGGTGTTGGCTCATCAAGATGTAAGAATGGGATGGACCTATGCTCCGCCCACCACACGTCATACTCGGGTGTGGTGCCCACATCTGCAACATCTGATGCTACTCCCCACTAAAATGGATGTAGCCCGGCTATCTCCTAGATGGCCACTTGAACACTAATCATTGGCCCTAGTCATGCACCTCCCGGGTCAGCCACGCAAACTCGTAAATCTTGACAGCCTCTCCCTGTCTCTCTCCAGACTAGCTCTAAAGCCACTCTAGCAACTGGAGCTTGATGATATGCTGGCTCTACATAGTGTTCCCAATCAAGTATCTAGTATGCTGACAATACAGTAGGTGATCTCCATCCTCCCCCCATGCTAGGCAATCTCTATAAGGCCTCCATATAAACTCATCCAAATGATCAAGCCCATGCCGCCAGAAGCCTACATCACCAATCTGCATATGAACAATAGCTCTGCCATATCTGTAGATATAAGGTAGCTCCTCAATCACCTCCCTAACCATAGGAGGCCTGAACACAGGAATACACTCCCATGCCCAAATCATAAGCAGAGTGACCCCATAGGTGATAGACTGCTCATCTCTGTATATAACCCCATATAATTGAAAGTATAACATAGAAAGTAGGAAAAGACCCCAATCATACACTGTAGCTCACTCCATCATCCCCTCTAGCATCTCTCCCCATCCGATAAGGAAGCCATGACCGCGATGATCCAGAATCATAATGTCGCTAATGCAAGTGCACAGAACCACAATCAATCATACCTATCTACCAAGGTATCCCATCAAATCTCATAGTCTTCTGCCCCAACCTCCACATCACTATCAGTCTCAAACAATCGTTAGATGGTAGGAAATCCTCACTCTGGATCATAGATAACATGCTCCCCATGGATCAGAAGCCATAGAATGCACTAGACATCCTCTAAGGTCATTCTACAGCCTCTCTAGTAGGCAAATGGAAAGAACTCATTTCAGAATGCCATCGCTCTACCAATGTTGTCAGAAGCCCCCGGTTCACCCTCACTATGGGCATGAACGCTACATGATACAATTCCAAGGCATGCAATGTATCCCGCTCCTCCATACTCAGATGATACCGTAGCCTATAGTAGGATGCCTGACTCTCCCATGTGTAAATCAAAAATAATCTTACATTTGTAAAAACATCATGCCATGTCAGTCAAAAACCCCTGAGCAGACCTTTCAAGTGCCAATTCAGTCAAAATTTGGTTAAAACCCTAGCTAAATCTTCTTGGCAGTCAGATGCATCGTATAGTCATTCAAGTGCATCACACTTTGGCAATTACGTCACAAAAGTCATCAATTGCATCGCATTTTTGCAGATTCATCGCAGAATCCCTCGATTGTATCACACTTTGGCAATTGCGTCGCATTTTCCCTCAGGTGCGTCACCATTTGCAATTGCGAGCTAGCAAACATGACTGTGTCACCAAACTCAACAAATGTGTCACAATTTTTCAATTGTGTTGCAAGATTTTAGATGCGGCACAGGAGTTCACACCTGTGTCACTTGTGAAGGTGATTGTAGTGCAGAAACTGTACCACATTCATTGCTCTTGTTAGAGCCCTAAAATCTACTGAGAAATGACACAATCACACAGAAAGGTTTGGGTACTCACCATCACGCCTAAACCGACTGGCTGTCTGTATGACCTGACTTGTTGTCCTCTGTGGTGGTGGGTTGGAATTGGTGACATCTTTGCAACTGCTCTATAAGACACTGGAAACTCCAAGCTCTAAGAGGACTCAAAATCTCTAAAGGCTATGTGCACTAATGACCTATTTGGACCCTCTAGAGGCTATTTATAGGGCTTTTTGACCTAAGTGGGCCCCCTTTCTCCAAATTGGCCATACCCGCTCTTGTTTTCACGTTGTTAGCTACCCTGTGGGCCTAATTTTTCACTACCGGTGCACTTTCGACCTTCTGCACAACATTTTGGGAAATTTCCCAAATTTTTTGGAATTTTTTCAAAAATTTGTAAAATTTCCTGAGGAGGCATCAGGCTATCTTGCCTAGTCCAAGGCATGCAAATCAATTTTTAATTTTTTTGAATTTTTTTGACACAACGTCTGAATTGACAGTGTATCAAAGAGAAGCAAAATGTAGACACTTAAAAATGTCCTAAGCCTGCAAGCATCATTTTCACATCAGTTCCTCCTTAATTCCACATTCTTCTATTAATTAAATAATTTTAATTTTTTAATTAATTCATTTTCCAATTTTCTAATCTATAATTAAATAAATTTTATTTATTTAATTATTCACCTATATTTCCTCTATGTTCTTTTATAATTAAATAATTATTTTTAATTATTTAATTATTCATTATCCTATGTCTCCTTCAACTAATTAATTTAAATAAATAAAACATTTATTTAAATTTAGTTCCCACCTTTAACTAAATAAAACATATTTATTTAATTAAAGTATCCCACTCGTTTCTCATTTCAAATTAATTAAATAAATTGCAAAATTTATTTAATTAAGGCATTCCCACCTCATCATTTATTCAAATAAAAAATTCACTCTTGTCTTCTTGTGGAGGGAAAACCCTACTCAATCTCAACCATTCATATCACTCAAAGTCAATAACTCAATCCTCACCCTTCATTTCAACCCTAGTCTTCTATAAAAGAAGCCTTCCAGCCCCATTTCAAGTACAACCACAATCTTAGTCTTCAAAATTTTGCTAATCATTTCATATTGAGCTTCTCATGAATCTTGCATGTCTGCAAATCTGAGAGCAAATCTAAAGCAAGGTCAAGGAGAGCAATGGAGGAGAGCCAAGTTTAACATAGGAATTTAGATGTGTTTGTTGTTTTATGTGATTTCCATGTCTATTTATGCTTCATTGTTGGATTAGAGCATCTTAGCTTACATTTGATAGTTTGTGGTTGCTAATTGATGATGTGGGTCTGTTATCCCTTTCCCTAGTCTAGAGAAAGTTTGTGTATTTATTTTAGAATAAAAATTGCATTGTTATTTGTTTAAATTGATTTTATTACTCTAAAATAAAAAGCAAATACATTTGATTTGTCTCCATTTTTATATTATCGTCTGTCAATATATATTGATATTGTTGTTTATTGAGCTTTGTTCATAGAGGTTTGTCTTTGGGTATTGGTTGCTACTCTATTTAACTATTATGAGTGTTGGATCTGCTCTTGTTGAGTACATTTGGAAGTGGTTGATACATTGGAATGGCCATCCAAAACCAAAACTTCTTTTAGATTGTTTGCAAATGTGAATTCATGATCCTCTAGCACTCGTTTCATAGAGATTTGGCTCCAAATTTGGGACGCCTCAATTTTGATAAGGTTCATGTGCCTTTTGCTTTGATGGACATTTAAATGTTGTTTAAAGCTCATATCTTGGTGCATGCCATTAGAATGCTGAAAGGAGTGAAGCAGTAAAAAAGGTTTTTTAGAGAGAATATTTAAGATATTACCGAGCCTGCAATCTGGCAGCTTGTTATGTGAGAGTAAAATATATAAGCTATCTCATTTATGAGGAGATGAGAGGTGTGCTCCAATTTTTTTTGGGGAGAATGTGATAAGAGACGTTGTTATGGATGTACAACATGCTACCGTTGTGTATACCCTCAAGCGATAGAAAAGAACCCTCTATAGTCATCAACCCCAATGGCTCACTGAAATGCAAATAAAACTTGTGTTTTGTTGCAGAAATCCTTGATTTTGATATTTAGGAATTAGTCTAATGTTGAAGTGCTTAGATTTGAAGATTTGATAAGAGGCGAAAGATTATATATGTGGTTTATTCTCCTCTTGTTTTCAAAATTCCTTAGCAAAGTTTTTCATTACCACCCGAGTCCCCATGTCATTATGGACAAAACAACAGATACAATAGCAAAGTTATGCCTAAACTTTTTTTTTTTGTGTGTTTTTGCTACATCTTTGCTGGAGATAATTTGAGAGGATGTTTCTCAAAATTTAAGATTTGCCAAATTATAAAGGAATCCCAGTGTCTCTAATGCTTGACAGTCCATGAGATTTAGTCTGGTTACTCACGATTCAATTCCTACATATTCTAGTAAGTTGATCTTAATGCTCTAGCAAAGAAAACAAGGTATATCTAAATGATTTCTTGTCTATTTTGAGAATGGAACCACACTTTTATGAGGTATACAGTCTATAAACATTAGCAAAAGGGGAACAAGTGTAAGGAATTCTGTGTGTAGTCATTAGTAGAGGGAAAGCCAGAATGGCATATGCAATGTGTGAATTTAAAAATCCCATTTGATAGAATGTGATGATATGTTAAATGAGTTTGCTTGGGACTGCATTTGAAGGGACATCTTCCCACGAAATTCTAGAAACAAAAGCTTTCAAGCTTAATTCAATTTCAAAGCTTTGGAATTAAAATTTCTTTATCATATCTAAGTAAGATATTGTAGTTTTGATCAACAATTATACATAAATTTAAATCATTGACACTAATCCTTTTAGAATAAAAAAAAATCATTTGACAAAGACCAAACCAAACAAAACAACTAATATTTGTTCTACAACTACGTCAGTGAAGATTCCAAAAATCAAATAAAGTAAAAAATTATAAAAATTATAAAACACAAAAAAAATCAATTTTTCTTTTTATAGATTGTTTGTGTCATAAAAATATTTTAAAAAAAATTGTTTTCTTATAGTTTGATTGTGTTTGTTTGTGTGACTAAGTTGCATATACTCTTCTCTTGTGTTGTAAAGCATTCTTGAGAATCAGAAACAATTTTAGTCGCTTGTGTTTCCCAAAAGGGTGGCTCCTGATTATGTTTTTTTGTTGCGCCACAAGGCAATCTTGGAAATCAAAAATCAATTATATCCTTTCTTTATTTCTTTTGTATAGGGTGGGCCTAGCTTGGCTTTCATCAACAAGTATCAACCTAAACCCATGTGTTTTGATGGAGTATATAAATTAGGGAGAGAATCAAAAGACTTCCCTTTGAGGTGCACTTGTTTGGCTAAGCTAGCAAGAAGATTTATAACTTGCTAAGTAAAGGATGAGAGTGGGTTACCCTCTCGAGCTAAGCATTTGGACATTCACCCTAATTTCATGGACTTGGGATTCACGTATCTTCAGGTATAAAGAGGACTTCCTTAGTTGAACTCGTACTATCCTAGCTTATGAACCTTTCAGTTGTTTGGTCTTTGTGATGCACCCAGTAAGTAGTTAGCCATGCGATGTTACTCACACCATACCTTTGGAAATTGATATTAGGCCACGTATGCTCTCCTCTCACACCTTAAGGTCATCTTGAGAATCAAAATTGGTTAGTGCCCTAAGAAAATGGGTCATATTATCTACAACCAAGTCTAGGTACAATTGTGGGCTCATGAAATCAAACACTCCCACCTAAATAAAGTAGGTTAGTGTTGTGTTTTTTGTGTTTGCCCCTTGTGCCAAACCTATATAAAATTAAAAATCCAACCAAGTATAATCCAAAGCCTAACCAATACAAGCATCATGGACCCCTAGTTTAACAAGTTCATTAAGAAAGCTAGAACCCCATTTGTAAATGATGATGATGATATCCTTGTGGATTAAGATGAATATAATGACAATGGACTTATAACTTGTTTAGATATAAACATGTCCATTCCCAAGTTGATTCATATCAAACCCTTGACAACATCATTATGAGCAAGCTTTCCTTAGGCTTTAATCAACCAATTATGAACAACCAAGATCCCTTAAACCAAGAACATGCTAGTACTAGCTACCACATGAACCAAAATCAAACATCCGTAAGTCATCCTCATACCAACATTAACAAGGGAAACACCATTCTAGGACAAGACTCAAAACCAATTTATGTCCACATTCTAAACCCTTAAAAAGATAATCAAATCCTCGTCCTCCTATGTAAGTCCATCATCCAAACCTTCCCAAATCAACCAACAATCTAATCAACAATCCTATCAATAATCTAATCATACCTTATCCAAAGAATCTATGAAGGATTTTATCCAAGGATTACTAGAGAAGAATCATCATCGAAATAGAAAGACCAAAGTTGAGAAGTCTTGCAACACCTCTAATCCCATACCATCCTTCTTTAAAAAATACATGTATGTTGTTGGCAATAAGGTTATAGTTACAAGACCTATTCAGGTTGTCCAAGAGCCCCCTAAGACCATTCCCACCCAACAACAAGTTTCATCATGCAAGAGTATTATCAATCTAAATCATATTAAGCATGTTCAAGAGCCCCCTAGGTCCATTCCAAGCCAACGAAAAGTGCCATCATGCAAGCATATTATCAATCCAAATCTTATTAAGCATGTTCATGAGTCCCCTAGGATGATTCCCACCCAATGACAAGTGTCATCATGCAAATATATTATCAATCCAAAGACTATTAAGCATGATCAAGATCCCCTTAGCACTAATATCCTTACAAGACCACCTATGTGGGAGGGTAAATGCTAACATTTCCAAAGGTCCATCAAATCCAAAATCCACAAGATACATAAAATCCATAAGAGCCAAAGACCACTCACTAATCCATATGCAAAAATGTGAGAGTATCTCCAAAAATTAATCACTAAAGGGGATATCAAAGGAAAACAAAGTGTATCCATCTTGTTAAAGAAGCAATTGGAGCTATGTTGAGAGCTCATTCCAAAGCATTATCAACCTTTGCCATCACCAAATCAAGATCAAAATACTCAATCCAATTCCATCCATCCTATCACAAACACCCAAGACCAACAAAACCAAACTGATCCCATCCATCATCCCACAACTCCTCCTTCCAATGAGGAAATTATTGTCCCAATTGAAAACATAGACAAGCAACATAATCATAATGATCAAGTTGTCCATGATGTTGATCACATTGACTATGAGGATAAGCAATTCATGATTGATCACATCAAGCATATAGTTGATTGAGGCACCATAATCATGAATAAGGAGAAAGCTCAAAAATCCTTTCAACTTGGTCCAACCACTTTCATTTGATTTGATCTTCTCACAAATGAGAAAATTGAAAGTTCTAATCATTTCTGGCTATATAAAGATAGATCTGCATCATGTTTTCAAAGTAACAAGTAGCCTATTGCAAATCAAATGTGTGGAATCATGAACTATCGAGGCAAAGGGCTAGGCCTTCATGAACAAGGAGTTATAGAACCCATTCATTTTTGTGCAAATCAAGTATTTCATGGCATTGGACATAAATCTACTGATAGGTAGAATAAGAATGTTAATGAGACTTCCACAAATTCTAAGGAAACTTCTCCCAACATCAAAATAAGTTCTTCCCATCATCCCTACAAAAATATTGTTGACACCAACCCTTTCATCAATATTGTTATCCCTACCACTAACCTTAACTTTCCATCACTTAAATCTCTTGCTTGGGACTAACAAAATCACACATCCCTAGACCTATTTCAAAATGATGAAGTTAGCCAACATTCACAGGGCTTCAAAATCACTGTTGCCAAGAGATATGGGGCCGGTATAGTCCAGAGAATTGTACCCCAATACTTCTTGAGTAGTCTAATTATACCCCAAAGGACACAGTCATGGAATTAAGCCTACCTAGTAAGAATCAAATAACCATACATGACACATCATAGCATATGAACAAAAGAAAAGGGTTATTCATCCATGACACACAAAATTCCCTTATAACTCCTTTATATATAAATAGAGGTTATAATAGATATAGGTGGGTAGGTCTAGTCTCTGCTCCAGTAATGATTCATATTACAGCATATTACATTCCTTCCTTATAATCTCTCTCTCTTTTATCTATTACATATGTTTCTTTGAAGTGACATGTCCCTTGTTTTGCACGTCATGTCTCCTCTGGTGTCATGGTCCTCTTTTGGTTCTTGACTTGTCTTCCGATATTCTCCAGTATCCCCTATTCCGGTTCTTGACTTGCTAACATCATCCCCCCTTTTAAAAGTATATCTTGTCCTCAAGACATGCAGCTCAATTTGGCAGTATATGCTGATGTCATACCTTGAGTTTTGCCAATGTGGCAGCCCAATGTGCCTATGCATCGAGGAGGGTACTTATCTGAGCCTGGATTTGTGCTAATGTAAACTTGGCCTCCTAGAGATTGATGGGGATGTTGATGTTATTGGATGTTTTCTTTGCTTCTTTCAAAATAAGCTGGAGGAACCTTAATTCACTATCCACTACCTTTCGAAGCTGTTGGACTTATTCCTTAACCAACTCTCTCTAAGCATGGAGTTGTTGCAGCTGAATGTGGAGTTGTTCAATGTTATACCTTGTTGGTCATGTTGGATCTTGTAGGGGATTATAGCTTTTCTATGCTATTTTATCCTCTATTTGCGTTATCTGGGCCTAGAGTCTCTTCGTTGTGTTGGTCCATTGCAGACAAAAATGGTGAAGTGTACCGACAACTTGGATATTGTTTTCCATTTGCTTAATTTGTTGCTCTAGTTGAGTTTGTGCCGTAGTACATTTCTTGATGGATTGTTGAGTATTTTGTTTTATTAACTCATCCTGGGCATCTTTCCTTATCTTCTCCTTTTGGGACATAATGTCCACTTGCAAACTAGTGACCAATTGTTGTAGTTTCTACGGTATCAAGAAGGACTGGTCCCTGGCAAAATGGAGGATCGCCTTTTGGAGTGTATCAATTGCCTCTTGCAACTATTTTATCTATTGGATGTGCTCTTGGAGAAGCTCCTCTCTAGCGGTAGTATGGAAAATATCCCCTAATTGTAGTTTCTAAATTGGTGACACACCGGGCAAATTCACCTGTGAGTCCACTAATGGGACTTGGATCAACTTTAGTATTGGTGTCGGTTGAATTTGTTGTTGTTGGGCCAAAAAAATTTTGATTGCAGAGATCATAACCAAGGGAGTGGATACTTGTTCAAAATCCTCTTTTTTCTTTGTTTTGTCCTCCCTGGAGCCCATTGAATTATCTTCTGATATCTCCTTTTGTTCTTTTGATGTCTTACTGGTTTGTCCAGGGTCAACATTATTTGGGTTTGGCCCTGTTGGCTGCTTTGGATTGTTGTTTATTTCCTGATAAAGCTTCCAGGTTGTTTCTTCAGTTTCTTTCTGTTGAGTCTCTATTTGTGCCAAGATCATCCATCATTAACCTGTCCACACGTTGTTTTGTCTCGAGCTCTTTAGCTTGTGCTTGCACCAAGGCTTGTTTTTGCTCCTCTGTGATGTCAGAGATTACAACCAATATAGCTTTCTCTTTTATTTCATCATCACAGGCCAAGGCTTTGGCTTGTTTTGCCCTTATTGTTGCTGTTATTTCCTCCAAAAACTTAGGCTTCATTGTTTCCTCTAGCCCTTTATTTAAATAATTTACAGACTAGAGTAGACTTTGAATTATTTTATCCTTGCTTTCTTCGTCATAGTCCTTATAGGTTTGAAGGATCTGTGGTAGCATCCCATGATGGACAATTGCATTAATTGTAGCTAATATATCCATAGGTCCACTTAGGAGTTCCAAAGATTGTGGTTCCATTGTTTTCTCCATTTCTTCTCCTTTTTGTTCCTTTGGTTGGGGTGGAGGTGTATCCAGAGTTGGTTTATTCTTTTTCTTTAGAGGTTGTTCAGCCTCTTCTTCTTCCTTTGAGATCTCTTCCATCTCTACCTCCTTCATCTCCCCCTTAGGCCTATGATCCTTCACTTTTTACCTCAGTTGCCAGGTTCTTTTTGTAGCCAGTGGTGGTCTCCCTAGTTGAGCAGCTGTTGATGCTGATGTTGTGCCCCCCTCTAAAGTTCCTTCTGTAGGGGCATGCAATCTTGTAGCCCTTGTGCTAGAAGGTTCTGAATGTGCTGGAGCAATTACTGCTGAAGTTCTTGTTGTAGAGGTTTCTGATCTTGTGGCCCTCATTTCAGAAGGTTTTGAATGTGTTGGAGCAGTTATTTATGAAGTTCTTTCTATAGAGGTTTGTGATCTTGTGGCTCTCATGCCGGAAGGTTCTGAATGTGCTAGAGCAGCCATTATTGGTTTCATCCCTTCCTCTAATTTACTCCTTTGCTTTTGGGCTTTGTTCTTCTTCTTTTCTATATCCTCCTGTATTTATTGGTCCATATTTCAGTCCATTACCTCTTGGTATGTACCAAATATGTTCGCATTAGGGCCCTTGGGCTCCAAAGTAGGGTGGCTACGTATGCATCAATTTCTGTTGCAGTCACTTCATATGGCAATATCAGAACCCATACCATGCAGGGTTCAACTGCTTCCATATACATGGATTCTTTGTCCACCAAAAATGTTATAGTCTTTTCATACTTATGTTCTGAGAGGTAGGGGACCCGGTCCCTTTCTTGCATTTACTCTTGGAGGGTTTTGAAAAGCTCCCAATATGCAGTTTGTTGCTCTTGAAAATGTTTGTATTGCTAGGTATGAAATTTGATTTGGGCTACAACAGTCTGGTGGAGGTGCCAGACCTTACCCTTGAAATTGGATAATTCATTTAAAAATAAAATGTTAAACAAATGAGCAATGTACCATACTAGAAGTGATATCTGAATGACTTAATTTTATTTAGATTCTCCAATAGTTGCTCCCATAGTACCTCGTATAAATCAAATTCTTTACCTTCAACCACCATTTGATAGGCTGTGTGGATAGCAGTGGCAGTGGCAGAGTCCTCCCGGTTGGCATAGTAGATCTTCCAGGCTATGCCCATTGTGGCATACCATACTGCAAGGTTTGTGATTGTCCTTAGGCTTAGGCTCCTGCCATCAAAGGAAGCCCCGATCAATTTTTTACTTCACTATTTTTGATGGCCTTTTTGGCCGAAATTCCTCCTACCATCTTTATCCCTGTTACGATGTGGATAGATTCCTTGGTAATTTTGTGGAGTTTTTCCATATATATGAAGTCATCATGGACTTGACTCAACATGATTTGAACCCATTCATCTTCGTTGCAAAAGTCTGGGTAGTCTTTCCACACATCTAGGCTCTTCCAGCCAATTTCTATATATTCCAACTTATATGTCTTATTATCATTGTCCAGTAGTTATTGACAAAGATCTTCTAACTTAGTGTGATTAAGCTCTGTAATGGGTTCATGAATATACTTCCTCACATCCTCCAAGTAGACTACATTATGCGGCACTGATGAAAAGGGCCCCTCCTTGTCAATAACCATTTCCTTGAATGGAACCCTTTTGAAGACTAGTTGGGGCTTCTTGAATATGTGAACAACTGTTGGACCGGCCATTGTGTTGAGGGATTTTTTGTTTAATCATTGGGATGCAGAGGAGAGATTTTATGTAGGGGATTCTTTGCTTAATCATCGGGAGCTTCGCATGTTTTGATTGCTTTTGTGAGGAATTGAGTGGATTCTCTAGGGCTTTATAGAATTTGGGGTGGTGGGTGTGAGTTGTAGTCTTTCGAGTGGTAGCTGGGCATTTATTATGGTATCCGATTTGGTGGGTCTTTTGAATTGTTAAGGTGTTTTGGCAGTGGTGTATATATATGTTGTTATTTTATTTTACAAGTATTATACACTATGATACAATATTTACATTTTAGTTTGTTTTGTGTGTTAATTCCAGTAGTAAGTAATGTTTTAGACGAGCCCCATTGACATGTCCTAGTATCGGTGTATTATCCAATTATTGGAGTTTGACTGCTCTGAATTCTCCAATGTGTTGAATGTAATAGGGCCCTAACCACCAGACCTTCAGCTTCCCTTGTTTCTTAAATGTATTGTCATAGAGTAAGACTAAGTCCCCTATTTTGAATGTTGTCTAGCGAAGGTTCCAGTCATGCCATATCTTCTGCCTTTTCCTTTCTACTTGTTGGTTATATCGAGCAATCTGTCAGAATTCATCTAGTTCTTCTAATTCTTCTATTCTCACCTTTAAAGATTCATCCTCTTCGAGCCATAAGGCCAGTGTTGTGTTTATGTTAGGGATTATGAAATGTATGGGTATTGTTGCATCCAAACCATACACCAATAGAAATGGTGTGAACTTACTAGTTCTCTTGTAGGAAGTCTAGTATGCCCAAAGTATCGCTGATATCTTAATATCCCAGTCTATTCAGTTGTTGTTGCACATTTTTGTCAATGCTTTCTCGATTATCTTATTTAAGGAGTCACTGGCCCCATTTTCTTGTGGATGATAAGGTGAGCTTTTGTTATGTGTTACCATAAAATTCTGTAATAATTCTTTTATCATTTTGTTTATGAAGTGCTTGCCTTGGTCACTAACTATGATGAATGGGCATCCATATCTTGTAATGATGTTTTCATATAAACATTGGCGACAGTTCTGGCAGTACAATCTCTTGTTGGTTTTGCTTCTACCCATTTAGTTAGGTATTCTATACCGGTGATAATGAATCAAGATTTTAAGTATTTTACCAGAGGGTCAATAGGCCCAATGAAGACTATCACCCATTTCTCGAAAGGATTCTAGGCTAGTACCGGTCTTAGGGGTATTTCATCTCGGTTGGTGGGTCTTCCTACCCTTTGATATATATCACATCTTTTTGCATAGTCATTCTCATCTTTGTATAGTGTTGGCCACCATAGGCTAGCTAATTTTACCCTCCTTGCTGTGGACTCTTCAGAATTATGTCCTTCGACAATCCCGCTATGTGCTTCTTACAGGATGGACTTCCTTTCATGGTTATAGACAACTCTCTGTAGGATATTGTCAATTCCCTTGTGGTGTAGTTCCCCTTCTATTAATGTATAAGGTGTTGCTCTTAGTGCTAGTGATTGTTTGTCTTGTGGGGTTAAATCTCTTAGGAACTCCCCTATTGATAATAGGATAGCAATGTCCTCTAGTTCTTTCAGTACTATTGTAATCTGGAACAAATGCATACCAGGTAATTCTTCTCCATATGTATCTAGTTCTTCTCTGGTTTCAATTTGTGATAGGTAATCTGAGCCTTGGTTATTCTTCCCAGGTTTCACCATTATCTTAAAATTGAACTCTTGGAATAACATCAACCATCTTGATATCTGGCCATGAGTCACTGGTTTGTTAAGTAGGTATTTGAGGGGTTCATGATCTATGAAGAAGGTGAATGGGGTGGATAGAAAATAGTGTCAATACTTTTGCAGAGTGTATACCATTGCTAATGCTTCTCTTTCTGTTGTGGTATAGTTTTTCTCTGTGGTTGATAATTTCTAGCTAGCGAAGGCTATCAAATGATCTTTGTTCCCTTTTTGGCTGAGTTAGTACTACTCCTATAACTATGTAGGAGGCATCAACATGAACATGGAATGGATTGTTCCAATCTAGAAAAATGAGGATTGGTGCTTCTGCAATTTTCTATTTCAACATACCAAAGGCTTTTTGGGCTTCTTCATTCCACTCAATACTTCATCATGTTTTCTTCCTCAGAATATCTTCTAATGGTACTGTGATTCTGGCATTACCCTTTGATGAATTTCCTGTGGTTTCCGGCGTATCCCAAAAATGTCTTAACTCCTAGAGCAGTCTTCAATGGTGGCAAATTTTGGATCAGGGCTATTTTCATTGGTCTACCATTAGTCCTTCCTTGCATATGATATGGCCTAGGAGTGTCTCATATGGTACCACAAATGTACATTTATTTATGTTTAGTGAGATATGCATGCTCCTACACTAGTTTAGCATTATCCAGAGGACCTAGATATGGTCCTTTACTAGGTCATATACCGTCCAATCGTCCAAGTATACTTCAAGGAAATCATGAATGAAGTCTTTAAATGTATTAATCATTATCCAGATGAATACTACCAGAGCATTCTTCAATCTGAATGGCATGACTATATACATATATGATCCCCATTATGTAGAAAAAGTAGTTTTGGGTTGATCTTCTTCGCTGATCTTTACTTAGTGTTATCCGGAAAATCCATTAGTGAATGAGTAAATCTCCCTTTTGGTTATTGATTCTAATATTTATTCTGTGAAAGGTGTGGGAAGTGGGTCATGTATACATGCTTTAATCAGTTCTCAGAATTCAATGCACACCCTAATTTCTTTGGTCTTCTTGTTTTGATCTACCATTGGACTTATCCACTTTGCATCTTCTACTTGTTTAATTATTCTTGCAGCCAACATCTTTTCTATTTTAGTTTTTACCATCTTTTTCATATTTGAATTTAGTCTATATGGTCTCTTTTAGACTGGTTTTACACCTTCCTTGAGTTGGATTTTCATCACTCCTACTTCTTTGATTCCTTTCATTTCGGTAAAGTTTCAAGGAAATAGATCTTGAAATTCTGTTAGAGTTTCAACTATTTGTGTAACCCCTATTTCATCCCAGTAGTCTCCTATGCGTGCTAATTTAGGATCACCTTCAATTGCAATGTTTGTTTCCATCAGTCTAATGGGTTCATTATAGTATTTTTCCTTTGGAGTGGTGATTTCTTCTATTTCTCTCTCCCCTTGACCGATTTCTATATCTGATATCTACTCTTCCTCATCATCTTGTATGTTGCAGTAATGTTTTTATAATCTGGTATCTTCCCATTTTGTCCAATCCTTGTAGTTATATATATCTTCATCTTATGACAATGTGGAATGGGGTTGTGGTACTAGTGTTCCCTCTTCTTCGACTGGGATAAATATGATCACCTTTATTCTCCCGTGCGCAGCTTGTATTTGGAAGTTTATGCTGAAGAATGAAAAAGTCTGGATGAAGTTGGTGGTCAGTTATTCCCATGTTTCGGTCCCTGCTCTTTTCTCTTGATCAATGTACCAAGTACCGGCCACCAGGCATAGTGTCCAATATAGCAATTGAATGTATAGTCGATCATCATATTTGTAGTTCCCTTCCTAGTGATACCGACATATTTCTAAGTATTTCTCTGGAGGGATGTCACCTTCGTAAGGAGGGATGTCTTCATAGTCCCTACCTCTGATAGGAATCTTTTGTTATTAGGGTCTTAAATGTGTCCCATTTCTTTATGGTTTGCTTGTGTGTGTTGTACTAGCATGAAGCAATGTAGGTAAGGGTATGCAGTAGTTTGGCTAGTCTATCTACTTCATTGGGGATAGTTTCCTCAATTTGGTTTATATAGGGTAGCAGTTTCCCTATCCTGGAGTATATGGGTAGCTTAGCCTATGTGTTTTGAGAAATAAGACAAATTATGCGAGATTCCCCTTTGTTGTGCCTTTCTTCCTTTCTGGCAGTACCGCACATGTCTTGCGCTACACTACTCTATACCAGTTATGTCTTCCTTATCATGAATATTCTCTAGGAGCCAAAGAGTCTCTAGGAATATACCTCTTGATTATCCTATATCCATGCTTCTAATACTGCTTTACTATTAGTACTGCCTTCAGTGTCTTCTACTCCGAGTTCTCCTTCTGAATTTGGTTCTTCTGGACTTTCATCCACTAGTATGGTTATGGTGTTGATTGTCCAGTCATTATCCTTAGACTCTTCTGTATTTACTTCTTCTACATAGGGTCCTCTAGACCTCCTCCCTAAGGGTATATGGACCACTCTCTTATCGTCTGCAAAGGAAATTTTCCTCTTTCTAGGCATCTATGATTACCTTAACATCTACAAACCACCTTAACCCCAAGAGTGCATCAAAAGAATCGAATGTCTCCTTCATGGTGACCACCTCAAAGTCAATAGATTATTTTACCCCTTTACATTTACCTCCACACTCCTCCAAATCCCCATTGTTTTCATTCTGGTACCATCTGCCAAGCTGATGTTGTAGGGGGTTGGTTCTAGTGCCGGTCTCCCTAGATATTCCTATATTCTTTTAGGGATTAAGTTGACGTCTGACCCCAAGTCAATCATGACCTTAGGGATCTTCTTCTGAAGGATCTAGAGTTTGATCATAATTGGTCTTAGTTTCTAGTGTCTCCCTACAGTCCTTGCTTGGGGTATGGTTCTTTTGTTCCAGTATTTATTAAGTCATTTCAATTTGGTGAGTAGGTCCTGTTGCCCTACTAGTTTGGCAAATTGTTTCAAAACCCTTACTTCTTGTTTTGTAAAGTAGCTATTTTCTAGTTTTTCTTTCTCTTGTTCTTGCTCTAAAGTCCTTTTAGTTTGTTTTACTATCTGGTCATGTTATTCCTTTGTGGGGTAGAATTCTTCTTCTTCTCTAGAGCTATCTTCCTCCTCTGAAGTCTTTGGGTTCATCTTTTTGGTATTCGTTCCTTTCTGGGTTACCATGGTGACCTTGCCCTTTTTCTTAGGCCTAGCCCCTATCTAGAATTCATCTCTAGTACTATCTTCTTATGTTATATATCCGTCATCCTTCCCTATTTTTAGGCATAGTTTGGTTCCCTCTTCTGTGTCTTTGGGTATTTTGCAGAGGATTCTTGCTCCCCTTATGGTGTCGGAGTCTTGTTGGTTCTCTTTTTGAGATTGTACACTACTATAATGTTGGCATGATTTTTCATAGTTTAATGCATCATGATCTTCTTCGCCACAAAATCCACATTGTTTCCTCTTTTCACCCCAACATTATATAGAAAAGTGTCCTGGCTTATCGCAATTGAAACAACATCTGCTCTACTTCCTCATCCTTGTTTGTGGCTTCTTCCACTCTAATAAGGGTCGTTATCATTGTAACCTCCTGGTCCTTGGATGGCATTAGCATTTCTTTGATTTTGCCTACGTGGTACCCTATATATGTGCTCTGGTGCATACAACGGTCTTTCCATCAGTCCTTTTACATTTTCCGGTCATGGTCTGGTTCTTCGTTTAACCAAAATTTGTTGGATGGGCATTCTGCAGTTTCATGGTAGTCCCATTCTCCACACACCCCATAATAGACCGAATTCAGTTTCCTAATGGTGTGGAGGTCCACTCTTAGAGAATTTGTCTTCCTTTCCCCTATTTCCATTGGACATTCATTCCGGAGGTGACCTTCTCTACCACAATAGGAACACCAAATATTAGATCTTTGCAAACTAATTTCTCATTTCATTAGTTCTTGTCTTAACTGTAGCTGGTCCATCTCCAGTTGTAACTTTTCCATTTTCCTATTCTCTTTTTCCCTCTCCATTCATCTCCAAGACTGACCTTCTATCTGGCATGCTAATGCAAATAGTTCTAAATATAAGCAAAAATTTATGTCATCCAAGGCCACTCTTAGTTTTGGAGTTATAACTAAAAGGAACCATTCTCTTTTTTGTTTGTCATTTAGTGGTTTGTCTAATCACTGGACCACTTCCTTGAACTTTTTGTCAAATTCAAAAATGGATTCCTCATCCTGTTGGGATAATTCACTTAGTTTACTCACTCCTTTCATTGGGAGTTCCAAGCTATCAAAATTTTCTAGGAAAGCCTATTGTACCTCATCCCATGATTTATTATTCTAGGGATATGCTTTCCAATACAATTTTAGTGGTTCTTCTCTTAAGGAACTAATGAAAATGAATAGTTTTGTACTATCTCTTTGTTCTTTCCAGCTTTGCCATTTAGTTTCTAGCAAAAAGATATGTTCCGCAACATTACTAGTATCCCTCTTAAAGACTAGCATTTTCTTCATTGTGTCCATGTCTTCTTCTGATGAACTTTCATCCAGACTTGTAACACCACTTCTCTGATTGGTAAATATGGAACTGTATTCAATATCACTTTCTATCTTTTCATAGTTGCTTTGTCATTCTATAGTTCCCCACTCAATTGATTAATCATTTCCATCTATGATATCCCAATTTACTATGTAGGTCATCCACAATTTAGGTTTCTTGCTTTCTTCATCTATCTCTATGTGTGTTATATCAGGATTAAGGGGTGACTCCTTGTCCAAGGGTGATGTCTATTCTTCATACTATTTTGATTGTGCCTGTGTCTTTTCATCATTGATCACACTTAATTTGTGTTTAACTAACAACTCCTCAGGATTAGGTCCCACCGGTTCTTCTCCTTGTTAGTTTGCGGTATCTTTGGCTTCCAGTTCTTGTCCTTCTTTCTTCCTATTCTCAGTTGCACCCACGTTGGTGTGCTCAACAGCACCCTACCTGGCGCACTCTCCTTTCTTTCTTAGGATCTCCTCTGCCATTCTTCCAGCTTTCTCTATTTCTCTTCTTTCTTTTTCCCTTTTGTAGTACCTTTCTTCTCTTTCCTAAGCTTGTTTTAGTTTTATTTCTTACACATCCATTTTTGTTCCTAGTTCAATAATTTCAGGTATATCTCTCTTCTTTTTGGTTTTCCTTCTCATATATGTCTTTGGCCCAGATACCTTTCCCTCTATATTATGGCTCTGAAGAATTTTCTAAACAGTCACATCTTTTCAAGGACCTCTGGGATCCTCCCCCCTTTCCATTCGTCATCCCCTATTGGCCTACCCCCCTCTCATAGAGGTGGTCTTAGGATCTGACAGATTTTATCCTACCAATTTTCCTATTTCCTACCAATTTCTAATTTCTTTACTATTCTCTCCAGGGTCCCGACAATAGAACCAATGTTGGCAAGAGATATGGGGTCAGTACAGTCCGGAGAAGTGTACCCTAATACTTCTTGAGTAGTATAATTATACCCTAAAGGACACAGTCATAGAATTAAGCCTAGCTAGTAAGATTCAAATAACCATACATGTGTTATGTCGTAAAAAGTATCCCTAGGACTTTTTACCACCTAGTTTGGCTCTTAGGTCCCCTTAATTTCATTATGCATGCTTAAAACTTATCCCGGAGCAATTTCCCCTGAAACCCGTGTCAAATGGGGCTTAGGGGTCCACATTTAATGTTAATCATGACCTAAAATCATGCCTTGGACTTAAGCACTCTCGCCCTAGTCCAGGCCTATTTTGTCAGGACCTAAATTTAAGTTGTCGGTATTAGAACTTTTAAAAAGTTTCCCTTTTTCATCCTTTTCAATTTGAAATATGAAATTTTAGTGGGAATGCATATATAAACATGTTTAAGACTTCATTTTACACCTATATGAATAATGCAAATTTGTGATATTGAGCTAATGGATTTCAAGGCATTCATTATGTTGCAGAGTAGTATTGATGTCACTACTGTTGCAAGAGGACTCAACTACAGGTTTGATGTCACTATGAGATGATAAGGAAAGATAGTAAGTATTTATGAATTTGTTAACCCTAATCTGATTAAGCCTTAAACCCTAATTACATGAAATCGTATACAGATGAACGAACTATGACAAATGATCACACAAGAAAGCACTAAATACAGATTAGAAATATATCAGGATTTAGATTTCCAGAGGTGGAAACTTTGGGGACAAGGAGGTGGGCGCCCGAGTCTGATAGCGAAACTTTTCTACATATCTAGAACAATGATCTATATCAGACTGTAACCTGCTTCAAAGTTTCTAGAAATACCAAAATGGAGGACTCTGAGGTGGGTGCCCAAGTCCAGAAGGGGATATCCTCTGCACTTTTCTTTAGATCTTGAATCTTTTATCTTCTGCTCTGCTTCTCTACAACTTCACTCTATCAAATTCCACACCTGTAACTTGCAATCACAAAGAGAGAAGTTTGGGAGTTATGGTGTTTAGGAGCTTGCCTCAGTCAAGCCCCAGAATGGAATTCAAGCCTTCCAACATCGTTGTTAGATAGAGTGTGTGTCCTTGGTGGACAGAGGCAAAATCAAATGATGAGATAGATTGATTGAAACACAAATAGATGTCACCTTGGAGGTGAAGCCCACATGGAGAATGAAGATCTTTCACACCATGAGGAGATGGATTGATGAAGCCAAATCTGTAGTAAACAAACACAATAACAATACAATACTACTCTATAATATAATGAATGCCTTGAAATCCCTTAGCTCAATATCACAAATTTGCATTATCCATCTAGGTGTAAAATGAAGTCCTAAACATGTTTATATATGCATTCCCACTAAACTTTCATAATTCAAATTGAAAAGGCCGACAAAGGGAAACCTTTTTAAAGGTCCAATGCCGACAATTAAATTTAGGTCATGGGAAAATAAGCCTGGACTAGGGCACGGGTGCCTAAGTCCAAGGCATGATTTTAAGTCATGATCAACATTAAATGTGGACCCCTAAGTCCCATTTGACATGGGTTTCGGGGGAAATTGCTCTGGGATAAGTTTTAAGCATGCATAATGAAATTAAGGGGACCAAGGAGCTAAACTAGATGGTAAAAAGTCATATGGATACTTTTTATGACATAACAACATGACATCATAACATATGAACAAAAGAAAAGGGGTATTCATTCATGATACACAAAATTCCCTTATAACTTGTTTATATATAAATAGCAGGTTATAACAGATATAGGTGGGTAGGTCTAGTCTCTACTCTGGTAATGATTCATATTACAACATATTACATTCCTTCCTTATAATCTCTCTCTCTCTCTCTCTCTCTCTCTCTCTCTCTTTTATCTATTACATAAGGCATATATATATATATATACATATGTTTCTCTGAAGGGACATGTCCCTTGTTTTGCACCTCATGTCTCCTTCTGTATCGTGGTCCTCTTTTGGTTCTTGACCTATCTTTTGGTATTCTCCAGTATCCCCTACTTCAGTTCTTAACCTACTAACAATCACCTCCCCTTAAAATATTATAAAAGATGGATTTGAAATTGATCTAGATACATCAACATATCTTGGGAAATCCATACAAAAGTCTAGACTTCACACATTCAAAAATTCTAACACCCAATCCATATATAGAAATCCAAATCTCAAAAATGCATGTGGATTCCAAAGTCTAGTAATCTAAATCAAAAATTACAAAATCCATCCAGATCCCTAAATCTAAAACCAATCTAAATGCAAAAATCCAAAAGTATACAAGCTAAAATCCAAGCCTCAAAAGTCTAAAAAGACAAAATCTATTTGGATTCCTAAATTCCAAAATCCATATCCAAAAGTCCAAGCATCCTCAAAAAACTTGAAACTAACACACCAAAAGTCAAGAGCCCAAAGTTACAAATCAAAAGTCCCACCATCCACCATCCAAGAATGGAAAATATACAGCTCTAGAGAATCCAACAAATCCAATATTGTGTTTGAAACCATTGGTCCTAACTCCCCTTGGTCCCATGACATTTACTCATGCCTTCACCACCCCATTCTTCCATCCAACAGTTTTTCATAACCAAATCCATTACCCAATGTATCCCCACAATCAAACCTCTTTAATCCAAGCTTTTGCATATCCACCATCCATCATTTCCCATTCCATTTTCCTTCACAACATTCTCTAGCATAGGGCCTATGATGGCACACTGTTAAGATTTGGGAGAAGCCAATTTAGTAATCAACAAAGGCCACAACATCCATAGAGTGTATTGCAATAGAATGGCCTATGTGAATCAATTATTCAAAATTGGATACTATTAGCTTACCATGGAAACAAATTCTTGAATCGAAACATTCAACAATAAAAAATACCAATAAAAAATATCAAAAAATTTAAAAAATAAAAATAATAAAGAGATAAATTTCCTCCAATGGTGAAAACCATTCTCATGGTGCCTTGGGAAAGTACCATGATGAAAAATTATTCACAGTTGGCATGTGTAAATCAGTTATCTATGTGAATCCTACACTTGGAGGCAAGCTTGTTTCATCCTCCACAATACCTATCCCTTCCATCATACCTATCTATGTCATAATACTCCTCCATCATAACAACATATCCCCTCTATTGTATTCATCCATCATAACTGCATATTCATTTTATTATACCCATCAACCCTCCCTTCTCACCTTTGATCTTAATAAAGACGGGGCCACAATTTTGACACATGCTTTGGATATTCCTTGATATATCCAATCTTGTGTAGAAAATATTGTATCATCATAGCTTATGGAGCAAGTTGATACCTTCTTCAACATGTGCATTGCAATGCATCATG
Organism: Cunninghamia lanceolata; assembly: GCA_027924645.1. NCBI lineage: Eukaryota > Viridiplantae > Streptophyta > Pinopsida > Cupressales > Cupressaceae > Cunninghamia > Cunninghamia lanceolata. Next base: position 1,415,627 of record BSBN01001135.1, on the reverse strand, counting down.
AGTGGCCTATACAGAGTGGGGGAATGTTATCCTTATGCAACATCGTCCTTGGAGATCATCTTGGAATCCTTTGATTATCCTGAATTCTTCAACCCTTTATCATGAACCCCACATCCATTCCATCCACTATCTATCATCCCTCATCCATTCCATCCATCCACCCTACATCCTCGTCCCTTGACTTGGTTTTCCCTTGTCAATGGTTACAAATGATCATCATAATCCCAAGAAATCCCAATCAATCCAAAGACAATCCAATGCAACAGTCACAAGTAAACCATCCAAATTTTAGGACAATACATCCTATCTTTCATCATAGTGCAATCCAAACACATCCAAATCCATTGGTTTTATCCTTAATATTGTTGAAATCTAATTCTTGTTTAGTTTTAAACAAATCATCACATTGTTATTAGGATATATTGTTCCCAATCCTTACATTGTTCTTGGGGTATATCATTCCCAAATCAACAATGCTATCATCATCATCATCCAAATCTATTTTTTAGCTTGATCATGTACAATATCTTGTTTGTCTTTTCTTTTCAATGTTTGTGCATACATGCTTGCTTATGTGTTTCTTATTTTTCTTGCATTTGTGAGTCAATCCTTGGGGAATTTTATGGCAATATCATGGTGCCATATGTCATCTGACTACTTGGATTTTTTCTTGTACAACATTTGGCAAGTGTGTCATCACGGGGCATCATTTCATATGCTATAATAAATTAGGTTGTTTAATCATTTAAAATTTTGTGCAAGCTTTACAACATTCATCATCAACTCATTCACATTCTTCTTGTTTCTTTAATATTTCTTCTTAACTAACTATTTATAACTAACATTTATTCTCGTTTATGCCCATCACCTTTGATTCTAACCCATCCATTCTAACCCAAGTCCTTCCATTTCATTTTGAGTGTTCATTTGTCTCTTTCATCCTTGCATGTCCTCTCGAGGGGGTATCTCTCTAACCATCATGTCACTTAGGGCATCCTCCTACATCTATTCTTTTGCTTCTTCTACTTTCTTTGAAAATATGTTGCTTCTTTTAGTCGTAATGCCCTTTGAAAGAGGGGCAAATGTAGACACATAGATTTCACCACCTTAATTCATCATCTTATTTTTACCCCGTCAAAAAACTTCATCATCATCCTAGCCTCATGTCATCTATTAATTTTATCATCAAGTCATCCTCATCCTATTAACATCTCATCGACTAATTACCCCACCGATTTGTCAATTTCACATGTTAATTCATCTTGTCAAATAATCAATTGCATTACATTAATTAATTAATCATATTCAAGTCCCCTAATATCATCCCATAATTAGTTAATTTATTAATCATCATTAATTAATTAATTATCTTCCTAATTAATCTATGCACACATAATCATTTAAAATAAATAAATAATTCTAATTATCATCACCCACATTTCACTCCATGCCAATTTATCTTACATTTCACTCATCAATCTAATGAGTTAACTAATTAGCCAATGTAGTTAACTGATCAATCACAAGAGTTAACTAGTTAGTCAAGTTACTTTATTGATCAATTAAAGGAGTTTACTAGTTAATCAGGTTATCTGACTAATCAATAAATTGAGTTAACTAGTCAATCAAACTAGTTAACTCCAAATCAAATCTCTAGTCCTTAAGATTGATTAGATTAATCTTGACCATTCATTTTTCATCTTCCAAATCTATAAATCCATCTCTTTAAGCACTTTTAAGGTCTAGCACTAGAATTGATTATAATCTTTGTCCACCTCAAATCTTCAAATCATTGGTATGTTGCACGAAATCTTGCCCACCTTATTGAGCATCCACAATTCATCTTCAAGCATGAGCAAATCCATTACAATCTCAAATAAGAGGTTTGTGTATTTATTTTAGAGTATAAATTATATTGTTGTTTGTTTAAATTTCTTTTGTTACTCTATTTAATAAAATGTGAATACAACATGCAATACAAAATAATTATTTTAAAAAGCAAATGTTCAATTACATGGAGTGTGAAGGTTGTATTGAAGTTGGATTCATTGTTCAATTTATATTGGGGTTAGAGTTTTTATTGGAGACTGTATTAGAGTATGTTAGGAAGAGATCTTTACTTAAAGTAATTTTATAAATTCCTCAAATTTATTATAATAAAAATTCTTAAATATTGATCCATATTAGTGAAGTATTATACAAGCACTTTGGAATCCATAGATAATGACACATGGAGCATAGATACCCTTTCGTAAATTATGTATTCACAATCCATTTGAACTTGTTTTAGGATTCAACAAGTTAAAAAATAGTACTACTTATATTTTTCTTCATTCAGGATGTTGGGGTTTCTTCTTGTTTTAGACCATAACTTGGTTTGTAAGTAAATCCAAGTTAGCCTTGTTAGTGTAAATAGTGACTTTATCTAACTAGTTAACTTTAGTCTACCTAGTTGAAGTCCTATTCACACTATGCTTAAGTCCACTTAGGGACTTTTTAGGAGTTTGTCTCAACTCATGTTTGTTGAGTCATGTGTCCTCATCCATTTGAGACACCTGTTGCATGTTTATTTTCCACTTGCTCAAACACTTGTCTATTGAGCTTACAAGTGACACTTTTGGAGGGGTAGTCGGTCATTGATTCCTACCTCCTCTCTCATGCCTATTTATAAAAGGCATAATGTATATTTTTACTTAACTTTTGAATATATGTTATTGGCTTATTTTGTACAATTTAGCTTGTGGAAGTGATTTTAGTTCTTGTCAGTTGATCTTGGCTACCCCAACATGGTATTAGAGCCATGCTAGCAAAACCCTTCTCATTTTGAGTGATTTCCACAACTAGCCTCATCAAGAGCTTGTTGTGGAGCCAAACAGACCTCTCTATTGAGTCTAGAAGGCCCGAGACAGTAAAGATTATTCTTTGTTAGGTGAATTTTGGTAAATCATTTTTTTGCAATTTTTTTACCCTTACCCCTAGGGTTTTGTACAAACTACAACCTCCATTTTTCGTACTTGTATGGATTTTTTTAAAATTGCATTTTTTTGCAGAGAGCACACAAACACCTAAAAAATTTTCATTTTGGGTCAAATTTTTTTGTGCAGGTAATTTTTGGCTAGTTTGGCCTCACTGTGGGTAGCCCTAGCCCTTTGGTTCATTGTTTGTACATCCTTGTCCTGATTTGGGCCTAATAAGCCATTTTCTATAGTGTTTTGGCACTTGGCCCATATGCATTGCTATCCTAGGCCCCTTCATCTCTAAGCTTCAGGTGTTTGGCTTGTTCAAGGGTTCTTCCACAAGCCCCTTTGACCACAATTTGGGAATCGGGCATGTGCCCTTATTCGGCCCTGTCAGCCTCTTTTTCAGCCCAAAAGGCCTCTCTGCACCTTGAATAGGCACAATTCAACCATTTTGAGGCTTGACCAAGGTGCCACTAGATCGCCACCAAGTAGCCACAGGGCCACCACTAGCACACCAAGAGCTCCAAAAGGGTTATTTTTCCATTTTACGATAACTTCCTCCTGCAAAGTTGGTTTTTCACAAAATTATAGTCAACGGAAAGGTGTTTACATCAAGTTCATTATGGTGAAATTCATTTTTGTAATTTTTTTTTTTGCCTACTTTTTTTAGCTCCAAATTACAAATTGTGATGTAAATTTCATCAGGGCATAACTTTCACCCTGTTTGTCAAAATTTTGCAAAAAAAAAATTGAAACATATCAAAAAATGCAAATAATTTGTTTATACATATAATTTTCAACTTCATATGAGCCCTTTTTAAATTGTAAAAAGCATCATGATTTATAAATGGTTGATTTAGGCTTTTCGATTGCACAAATTGTAACCAATTCTTGTCTATTTTTATGGGGGGCTTCTAAAACAACATAATAATATCAAGGGATAATCTAAGTTACTAAAATGGGGATAACAAATCATCCATCTATCATTACTTCAAAAAAGGAAACTACAAGTCTTGGCACGATGGTATCCTAAAGCACTGCTGATAGATCCATGTATTGCCACATTTGTATGGGCTTATTCCTGAACCAAGTACATTTTGGTAGAAAACTATATGGGGAAATAAAAATGATCATGTCTTAGGATTAATTAGTTTAAGTTTTGGGAACCACAAATCTTGGGCTCTATCACACATTGAGTGCCCTCTCACTCACTAGACAACACTATGGGAAATGTATGGAGATCCCAATGAACCTCCATTCCCAAATGATCTTGTTATGAACATGTTGATGGTGGTTTTAGCACACAGCAACACAGGTGTGATTGCTAGTTTCACACCTCTCTTGAAAAGTATCCTACCCTAAGTAAGACTACTCCAAGGATAATACAGCTAGGTCTTAGCTTGCTTGGAATCTCTCAATTGGTATGTTCTAGCTGTGCCTACAAGGGGTCTTACAAGCAATCTGCAAATCTTTAGGTTGGGGACAACAAATACACATAAACCCTACTATGATTTTCAGCTGATAAACAAGATAAAATGCTGCTGAAATTCCTATTTTAATAACTAACAATGATTTTCAAAGAAAATGCAAAAAGGTTAGGGTTTTAAAAGGATCCTAAGTGACATTCACAATGCAAAGGTTATCTTCGGTAGACAAATACTCCAAAACTTTAAACCAGCTTTCTGAGTTACCAAACTGAAATGGGTGTTACAGTGCTGTAGAAAATGGTGCTATCTTCAATGAAGGTCAATAGATTTTCAGATCACATTCATTTTCTAAATACCCAATAAATAGCACAACTTAACTTATGAAATGCAATTAAACTTTAGCACAAATAATTAGTCCAAGCTAACTTTACATAGCTATTTACCATCAACAAACAACTAAAAGTATGGACTTCGAGTATTCATCAAATACTTCAGCAAACCATGAACATTACAAAAGCATAATTAATCTAACTATGGGAGAGAAAGAAGCGAACCATGAAAACCAAAAATGAGTCAACACAAGATACAAATTCTTGAAATTACTGCAGAAACTTGCTTTGTATTAGTTCAAATGGCATAGAGTCAACAATTCGGTATCAAATCTCTCTTACAAATAGTGGAAATGGCAGCCCTTTATATAGAAAGCAGCATTCTGAGTTTTCAAATGAACGGTGGAGATTAACTCGACACCGATGGTCCAGTTACATCAATAAATACAATTATAACAGCTCACATCAATTCTTGGATTACATTTTGTCCTTTATGAAAAGATGAAAAATAGCCCCCAGATACATTGAATCTAGTCAATTCGACTAGCCAACTCAGTATATTAATAGAAAAGTACATTTTAGAAGCAAGGAAAAGACAAAATAGAGTCACATGCTGCCCCGAATACAACAATTTACAATTGTGACGGGATTACATCCTTGGAATATTCAAAATAAAGTCAAGATTCCTTGTCCAAGTTGATTTTGTCTTCACTGGCCAGCTTGTTGCGATAAGTCAACCAAGCATCAAGTGCAAGATTAATGTCAGACGGGTCCAGATCCTTCAAATGATTTATCTGATAGTCAAACACCTCTAGCTCCTGACTGAATTTACTATGCACTCTCTCTATCTTTGCTCCTACTTTCTGAAATGCCTTGAATTCTACTCTAAGGTCGCTTGCCTTGTCTAATCTTATCTCCATGCTGAGCGTGGCATCTTCAAAAATTAATTTATGTAACTTATCTTTACATTTCTTGATATCAAAAGACGCATAATCATTATAGGATGCTTCCCTGCAATCCCTCAAAGAGTCATTGATATCATATATGATTGATCTCAGTTCTTCATCAGCTGGTTTGTATGCTTCCTTTATATGTTCAAAGGTCTATTTTCTCAAAAGTAGCTATTGATACCATTCAATGGCCTTCGACAGCTGATTCCCAGTCAAAATGTTCTCTACAACTAGAGTCTAGGCAGGCAATTCTCTAATACCTTTTATCTGGGGATACATATGTGAATAGCACTCATCAAAAGAATCACATTCCTCACGCAAGTCCTTCCACTTGTTATGTAATTCTACTAATTTCTTGTGTGATTGAGCAGAGGCACTAATGGCTTCACATCCCATCTCAAAAACTTTTAATAACCAACTCTCTGTACCTTGGGACTTTGATCTTACCTCACCCAATTTAGCCATTTCATCAGTAGACAGGAAAGTGGGTATTGTCCTTATATCTCCTACTGCATCTACTAGTTTTATCAAAAACTGGAGGCATGCGCAAAGTTCTTCATTTTGTTGTTTCAAGTCCTCCTTTGACATTTCATCCTTATCTAGTTGCTCCAAAATTGATGGGACTGATCCTTTAAAGTCATCCACTCTTTGAGCATGAGTGGCTGGTCCTAGATCAACTGTAGATATGATGTAGTCTTCCGCCCTGACTTGTTCTCTTGCTACATCAGCTGGTGGGACCGCTATTTCTGCTATCCTTGATCCTGATTCATTCTTATAGATTCTTGATTGAATCTTAGCCTTTTTTCTGCTTCTTAGGCTTCTGAGCCTGCGACAGGATCATGCTCAGATCAAGCTGCATTGCTTCTACTTGTGGCTCAGGATATGTCACTCTGCCTTGCAGCCACTCAGGAGCAAAAGGTTTGTTTAATTCAGAGGCTCCATCCTTATCAACCACAGCCAGTTCCTAAGGTGGTTCCTGTTCTTGCTCTGTCTCTTCATTCTTTTCTAGACTTTTCTCTTCTTCCTTTTCTTCTTCTGGGGCCAAGCTCTCTAGATTTGTCATTACATTCTCTTGTACAGTCTTGAAAACTTCCTCCGTTTGATCTTTGACTAGAGGACTGTCAGATATATCAATAGCTTCTACATCAGCTGAAGGTTCATGGAAGTCTTCATTATTTACTTCAGCTAATGTATCTTTCTCTTCCTCCAATGTTTTTTGAGGCTCCTGCAACCCCAACTCTGCACACACTTTCTCTATCCCAGGAAGTAGTGGTACTACCAATGAACCTGCAGGCATTTGTGAAATAGGGAAAGCAGAAGAGATGGCTAAGGAAGGTGCACTAGGTTGTGTCAGGTTGGCCAAGACTGATGATAAGGAGTAAGAAATGACAAGGGGTGAGGGAAAGGGTAGTGAAGGTAGAGGAAGAGAGGGTTGAAGGATGGTGGAAATGGGAGGCAATGGTAAAGAAGAAGATATAGGTGTAGTGTTAGTAGAAGGGTATGAAATAGCGAGAGTGGAGGAAATAGGGCTGCTAGGGGTGCCAGAAGAAATTGCCAGTGAGCAAGAAGTAGTAGCAATGGTAGAGGTAAGAGAGGTGGCAGGAGATGTTTCCTGAGTTATGGAGACTGAGATTATGGGTGAGGTGGATGCAGCGGAGGAAAGAGGAATGGAAGGAGAAGTGGCAGTGGAAACAACAAGGGTTGTGACAGCAGTGCCTACACTTTGGGTAGGAGGTTGGGCAGTTGGAGGATTGGAATCATTCTTGTTTGCAGCATCCTCCTTATTAACTTCTTTCACTTTCGCCCTTTTGGCCTTAGAGCTTTCTCCAGAACCACTTGGCATATCCCTTTTCTTGGAGGCCCTTGTCTTGGTTGGGGGAGGTTGATCTTTCTTCTAAGGAGACTTTACAGATGGCTTCTTCATCTTCTTTGCCTTTTCTGCTAGAGTTGTATGTTCTTCACTATCTGACTTCTGTTTCTCAGCTAGCTCTGCCTCATCTATGACCTAAATTGGTTCATCCTCTTCTCCCCCAGAGTCCTTATCTAATTCCAATGCTGTGTAGGTGAGCTGAACTCCTTGTCCCTCTAGGATAGCCAATGAGCTCTGACCCAAGCCTTGCTCAATCTGATTGGTTCTCTCATAACAACGTCCAGGGAGCTCTCTTCTACATTCACCCAATTTGGCAATGGGATAGGATGATGGTACCAAGCCTCCCATGGTCCTCTGACCATAAAATTCTCATCATCTTGTAATTGGTCTGGTACTGCCATTATGTGAAACCTCTTAATGAAATCTAGAGGCAGCCTTGCATGTGCTTTCTTCATAACCTCATAATCATCGGGGCAATTAGCCCAAAAGTCTTTAATATGCACCTTGTGGAAGAGCTTCTTACTTACGAACCTTTCCATAACTTTATTTGGATCAAAATGACCCCTTGCATTGTAGTAGTGCAAATTTAGGAGCTGAAGCTCTTTATCAGAGTGCTCTGCTGATGCAAAAGAAGGGCATGTATAAAGTCCTTTACCGAACTTGATGGGAAATTGAACATTAGTTCTATGCAAGTGTTTAAGTTTCTCAGCACAGGGTATTAATTGCCTAGACAACTCCAGAAGCATTGTCTTATCATCAGGATACCTGGGAAGTCTGTAGGCCATCCCAGTGAAACCTTGTACCCTTATGTATGTAAATTTCTCAAATTGAATGTACCATCTGCCATATTTGGTTATTTCATTCATAGCCTCAATGGAAATCCTCAAGGCTGTGTTACCCTGCAACATTCTGGCTATATACATTGTGAATGCATCATTTACCCTTTTGAAGTGTATCAATGATTGAGATAAGGTCAGCTGCGGGTAGCATTCATATACTTTAATCTGAGTCTTCTCATCATTTCCAACTTCACCAACCTTGGACAATCCATTGTAGTGATTCCTTCTTGCCAATGCATAAACAACATATGATGTCCATCTGAAGTATCTATTATCTTTGAAATCACTGAAAGCTACATAGATGTTGTCACTGAGGATCTGAGCCCAATGGAACTTAGTCCCTTCAATATTTTAGTGATAATGGCAAACATCCAGTACTCGAAGGTAGAGGCTGTTGGCAATCCATATATTTTGCTCAAGAAGGTTACCAAGTCTCCTATCTCATCGTGGAAGTCACTTCTGTATAATATTCTGGGAAGCTTAATAAGAGCAGACTTTCTAATTTTAACCCAATTATCATTTATGTACTTTCTGCAACCTTCTACATCCTTGTTATAAGCATCATGTGATCCTTGTTTATCTGGCATAGTCACAACCTTGTGCTAGGGGATATCAAAGGTTTCAACTAGAGAAGGTGGGGTTAGATCAGCCAAGACATCCCCATTTGCTATCTAAATTATTCTTGTCATTATGTCATATCTGTCCGCATAGGTTTCCATTAGTTCTAAACATTGCACCAAGGTGGGGAAGGTAGCAGCCTGTACAATACCACTATCTCTATGTATCTTGGCCCTAGGAGTTGGGTTCGAACCAAAGACCCTCAATCTGAAGTCATCTAGGTCTATATGACCTAGGTCTATTTCTCCCACATCACTCCATCCAGAGTGAATCTTGGTCTCTAGAGGGACTCCTTTGAACTCGTACTTCATTACTTGGGCCCGAGCAGTCATTTAGTCTACACGACCGGACCTTATAAGTTTGATACCTTGAGGAACTCCTAACATACTCCTAAGTTAAATGAACCTTAATGCAAATCTACTATTTGCTGCTAACATGCCTTTGAAGGAAATTCAAATCTAACATTTATTGCACTTGCAACAACCATCATTAATGCATGCAATCAAATATCTAATGTTGCAAGAAATTCTTATGAAAATCATCCTTAACAATGTATTACAACATTAATTCTATCATTTGAAACACTTTCCCTTTGAAATTTTTAGAAAATTCAATCATTTTCATGGTTTTGTGCTAATTTGAGGGTCATTCGACCTTTAGACAGGAAAGCGCTGAAATCAGGGTCATCCGACCTTGGCAGGGAAATCGGGCAGGTCTGACCAAAGGTTTTACTTCCTTTCATGCTTTGAGCGCTTTGCACAGGTTTTGATGGGTACCAACTTGCACGGATTTTGGAGGTCTTCAACCTCTATGGATCGATTGGTTGAGATTTCAGCGCAAATCCTATCGATGTAATTTTTTACTGCATTTGCGCGGGAATCGGCTCGGTTTGATTTGCGCGAGTTTAGGTTGCTACCGACCAAGTCGGTGGGAGGGTATTACAGCGCAGGTCCGAAAGGGTCACTTTTAGCGCAAAGTTAAGGTATTGTTTCCAGCGGGATTTTGGAAGGCTTCCGACTTTGCGGAGAAATTTGGGTCATCCGACCAAGTCAGAGACATGGTCTTTTAGCACAAAGTTAGAAGGAGGGATTTTCGGTGCAAAAGACAATTTTGTGGCATGCGGGGTTTTCTAAATCTTCTGACCAAATCAGAGAAGTATGTTTTGAGCGCGTTGGTCGAACAAGATCATTTTTAGCACTAGATTGATCTGAATGTGTGGTGCGGGTTTTGGAGGTCTCTAACCGACTGAATGATGGTTCATTTTGCAGGTCGGTTGGACCTCATTTTAGCACTGAAAACTGAAGGTTTGGCAGGAAAAAATTGTCTAAGTCTTGATTTTCTAACTCATGGTGACTTGTTCATTTTAACAGTGAGTCTAAGCTAGGGTTTTTCAAATGAAAATCTATAGTTTTGTACGGAAACCCTAGCCCAAAAAGCTAACTCAATGTTCATTTTCAAAAGAAACCTTGCGTTTAAAAACCCTAACTGTTTGTAAATGGAAACTTGAATAACAGGGTTAAAACCCTACCTGGTAAATGTGAAGGTGTGTTTGGTTTGCACAGGCAGGTCGCGGGTTCGAGCTTGGGGCAGATCGACAGCAACAACGAGAACGGAGCTCGAAAATCCCATTTGAATGAACACAAATGATTAAAATGGACGGTTTTTTACTTATATTCCCTAGCAAATTCTCCATTAATGCATAGGTGTACGACCTGCCAGTTTTAGGGTTTGCGCAATTTTCTCTGAGCTTGGACCTAGCGGGGAAATCAGATGTGTCGAAGCTGGTCGAAGCAGGCCATTTTTAACGCTAAATGTAAGGGTTCAATTTGTACAGTCCTGCGGGTGTTTCAGGCTTATCCAACTTTCAGGCTTTTCTTGTTCATCCGACTAAGTTGGTGGTCACTTGATTTAGTGCAGGTCGGATGACATCAATTTTAGTGCAGAAGTCTGTCAAAAGAGAAATCAGCGTTGAATTCGGTAACAACAATTTTTAGCACCAGGTTAGTTGGGAGATAATCCAGTGCAAAGGTCAGTCAGGTAAGAATTTAGTGCTAAGGTCGGACAAGTGAGAATCTAGCGCAAAAGTCGGTTGAGGGGCAATCTAGCTCAATAGGTTATTTCAAGGCCTTCAAAGGGAAAATAAGGATTCAACCTAGCAGATTTTGAAGTGGTTTTTTTGATACCACCCTTTCAGTCAAGGACAAAATGCATTTTGACCATTCAACCACTTAAGAGATGAAAAGATCTAATGACTCCCAAGCCAAATCAAAAGAGGGGGTCGCCATTTTTGAATGGGGTGTGTGTGCGAGGCACAACAGGATGTACTTCTTCCCCTTGATGATGTTGATGATCCTTTGTATGACGATGATACTAAAGAGGAACTTGCTTATTGGGGAAATCGTGAATGTGTTGATGACATAGAGACATATCCTCTTGCTTCTCCTATTTCTACACCTCTAGCATTGGCAACTATTCTACCACCTCCACATGCTACTTTGACAGAGATCCTGGCTTCTCCACATGCTACTTTAGATTCTCTCCAGCAGGTTCACACTTGTCCTCTTGATCAACGAGATATCATCTTATTAGACATCCATCATTTATTTATAGAGTCTCACATTACAGATTTGGAAGACATCATTGAGGACATTTGTCTTCTATTTGATGACAATGTCGATGAAGTTGCATTGCCATTGTCTTCTTTGGATATGATTGCTCTTTCTATGCCTACATCAGCTTCTATAGTGATAGATTATGCATATATTCATGAGTCCACATATTTGACTCAATCATCATCTATTTTGACATCCTCTGTAGTAGTATCATGTTTTGACTGGTCCAGTTGTCACCATACATCCACGGTTCTTGTTCTTGAATCTTTTATGGTAAATGATTCATCTTATCAGGGTTTGTTACATGATAGAATTGGACTGGAGATGCTTTATCATCCTGAGAAAACATTATGGGCATCATCTGCATCTTTGGATCATGTGCACAATTAAGAGATTTTCATCCTTCTTCCTACATGTTACTATCATGAATAGGAAAATCACTTGCATGTGTTTCTATGGTTCTATTTCTTCCTAAGGGGAGAAATATGATTTAGTGTTTGTGGATCATCTTCAACATCTAGTGTCAAGCTTCTACCAGCACTACATGAGGTATTTTGAGGGGAGGCTATTTGTTTCTCTTCTCATATTAGTTTTGGGATGAAGTATTTATTCACATGGAGTTTATTACTTCACATTTTCTAGGGGGGTCACATAGACCTTTTCATCTTTTCTATCCTATGGGGGAAGATATATTATACATAAGTGTTAGAATTAGTCCTTGGGGGTCATGTTGAGTCCTCCTTCTATCCTCTTCTTCTTATCCACTTGTACAATTTTACCATGTATTATTTATCTTTTGGAGAGGGATTTCCCCACAAGGTTTTCTCCTTTACTCCATTTATGATAAAATTGTCAGTACATGGGTACCTAACATGGCCTAGTAGTCGAGACCCATCATCCTTGTATTGCTTGGGGGTGTTAGTGTAAATTGTGACTTTATCTAACTTGTTAACTTTAGTCTACCTAGTTGAAGTCCTATTCATATTATGCTTAAGTCCACTTAGGGACTTTTTAGGAGTTTGTCTCAACTCATATGGTTGATACATGTGTCCTCATCCTTTTGAGACACCTATTACATGTTTACTTGCCACTTTTTCAAACACTTGTCATTTGAGCTTACAAGTGTGGCACTTTGGAGGGGTAGTCAGTCGTTGATTCCTACCTTCCTACCTCCTCTCTCATGCCTATTTATACAAGGCATATTGTAAATTTTTACTTAAATTTTGAATATATTTTATTGTCTTATCTTGTGGAAGTGATTCTAGTTATTGATGGTTGATGTCAGTTGCTCCAACAAGCAGAGGTTGTTATATGGAGCCTAATCAGACTCAGAGGTTAAATTTTCCCACTTTTATTAGCATGGTTTCCCCCCAAATTATTTAACGGAGGTTTGGGGGCAGTGCCCTAAGATGAGGTCAAGGGGTAGTGCCCCAAGATGAGGTCAAGAGGCAGCGCCCCTCGCGCGCTCCCTGTCGCAATACAGGGCGGGGTCAAGGGGCAATGCCCCCGAAACCTCAAATGACTTTTATTATTTTATAAAGGCATCAAGAGTTATTTTTTCTATTGGCCAACATAAAAAAAACCTATTTTATAACCAACATAAGTCTTGATAAAAACAGATAAGGGTTAGTGTTTCTGTTAATATTGTATTGTAGCATTTGCAATGGTATTGAGTTGCAAGGGATTGTTGGTTGTAATCAATTTTATTTGCTAGATAATAATATTGGACTCTCTATTGTTGGATGTAGCCCAAGTTTGGGTGAACCGTGTTAAAAATTGTCTCTCACTGTTATTATTTCTATGTATTTTCATTTCTCTATTTAGTCTTTAATTTGCATTTAATTGATATCTTCTGCATGCAATTCCTAACAAGTGGTATCAGAGCGGGTTGTGTTTGATTATTGTCTACAGGAAAGTCTCATGGTTAAGTGGGAGTAATGGCAGATGAGGGTAAATTAGAGGTAGATAAATTCAATGGGAAGAACTATCAGTTATGGAAGATACAAATGGAGGATTATCTCTATTAGAAGGATTTATGGAGGCTGTTGGAAGGAATAGCCAAGAAACTGGCAACAATGATTGATGAGGATTGGGAGCTTCTCGATAGAAAGGCACTAGGAACCATTCGGTTGTGACTGGAACCATCTATGGCATTCAATATAACAAAAGCGAAGATAACAAATGAACTAATGAAATCTTTGGCTAAATTGTATGAAAAACCCTCAGCCTCAAATAAGGTATTTCTCATGAAGCATTTGTTTAATCTGAAAATGATTGAAGGTGGATCTGTGACATATCATTTAAATGAGTTTAATATGATTACCTGTCAGTTAACTTTTGTAAAAGTGAAATTTGACGAAGAGGTGAGGGCTCTCTTGGTTTTATGTTATTTGCCGGAAAGTTGGAATAGCTTGGTAATGGTTGTAAGTAACTCTGTCTCAGGTTCAAATACATTAAAATTTGATGATGTTGTTGGTGTTATCCTTAGCGAGGAAATGCGACAGAAAAGCTTAGGAGGGTCCACATTAGGTAGTGTTTTGAATGCAAAAAGTAGGGGCAGATAAAATGAGAGAGGAAAAGGTTCTAGAGATCATGGGAAGTCACGAGGAAAAACAAAGGACAAGAGGTCCAAATCTAGAGGACAGAAGGATTGTTGGTACTGTGGGAAACCGGGTCATCTGAAGAAAGATTGTTGGTATCGAAAGAATAAAGGAGACAAACAAGAAGGCAATAAGGAGGCAAATGTGGTTAGTAATAAATCTGAAGATGATGCTTTGATTCTTTCCCTAGATAATGCTGATGATTCATGGGTTTTAGATTCAGGGGCCTCATTTCATGCTACGCCCCATAGAAGTTATTTTCTTGATTATGTCCAAGGGGATTTTGGGCTAGTGTATTTGGGAGATAACGAACCCTGTCAGATTGTTGGAAGGGAAGAATTAAGATTAAGTTACAGAATGGAAATCATTGGCTCCTACAAGAGGTAAGGCACGTTCCAAGGCTAAGTAGGAATTTAATTTCAGCAAGGCAACTAGGTGATGAAGGTTGCACAGTTACTTTTAATGATAAAAATTGGAAGGTTTCAAGAGGTGCCTTAATAGTAGAAAAGGGTGTGAAAGTAGGCACCTTATATCTTTGTACATGTCATATTGTTCCTTCTACTTTAGTTGTTGCAGAGAAAAAATAAACAGGTTTAGGAACAGTTGTTGCAGGTTCGTAGGAAGAGACTGAAACAGTTGTTGCAGGTTCTAAGACAACACTGTGGCATAACAAAATTGGGCATATGAGAGAAAAAGGTATGAAGGTACTTCATTCTAAGAAAGTTTTACCAGGTCTAAAATGTATTAATATGGATTTTTGTGAAAGTTGTGTGTATGGCAAATAAAAGAGAGTTTTCTCAAGGATGGGAAGCAAAAGAAAGATGAAAAGTTGGGTCAGTGCAAGAAGTTGGGTCCACTTTTTGGCCAAAAAGTGGAAGTGTTTTCCCTGATTTTCAGAATTTGTCACATTTGACCTTAAAATTTGAAGCACTTAGAGATGGAATCTTTAAAAAAGTCACTAAATATAAAATGTAGTACTCGGAGTCTAGTTTCTAAATATGTAATTTTTTTCAATACCTAGATGATACAAATTAATTTTCAATAGGCATTTCTAAAAACTACTATTTAAAAGTCACTTTTTTTTTACCATACCATGCACGTGTACGGCCAACATAATTTGACCTAAATAAAACTATTTTTCAAAATCCTTTTGGGAAAACATGTGTAGTACAGTGAAGTTTGATGAGGATATTTTTTTATAATTTTTTTTCAAATAATTTTTTTTTTATTAATTTTTTATTAGGCCTAATTGGTACTTTTGAAAACCCCTCGTGTACGGCCAACATAATTTGAGCAAAAAAAATTTAAAAATTAATTTTTTTTTATTGTGTAAATTAATGACATATAATTTTTTTTTTAAAATTTAAAAATTAAAAGTTATTAAAAAAATACAAACACCTGTCATTTCAAGTTTTTGGACTAGTTTGCTTATAAATTAAATAATAAATAGAACATGTCCAATAACAAAAAAAATTATATATTTGAAAACTAGATAATGTCATCTGTAATGGGTTTTCATTTTGTAAAAAAATTTAGAAAAAAAAGCCCTTAGCCATACAGGTAAACTCAGTGTTTCTTCTTGTTTTGTACTTAGAAAAAAACTTGCAGGTCCAAGGCTCAAGGTCGGTCAACCATGCCTATCCCGAGCCTAAAACCCAAGCAAAGGTAAGGGAAAAAGTGGGCGGAGATTTCTAATTTCAAATAACGGGTACCCGTTATAAAACAGGTACGCGTTAAATAACGGGTACTCATTATAAAACGGGTACCCGTTACATAACGACCACCTATTATGTTTTCAATAACGGGTACCCATTATAACAGTTACTCATTTTATAATGGGTACCCGTTTCTATTATACCCTTTATTTCCCATATTAAGGAAAAAAGTACTGTCACTGTATCCCTGCAACTTGCAAGTCTGATTAGTATGGCGCAATAGGGACAATTTCTGCATTTTTTTACTTACAATTGTTTTGTGGAATCTCTTGACAGGTCATATTCTATTCAGATTTTGAAAGGAATCAATCATATGAACAATTCTGAAGTGAAATCAAGTGCATGAGTTATTTTCAAGAGGAATAAAGAAAGAGGGTTTTTGTTTTTACATCTACCTTTTACTTCAAAATCTATGGAACAAAGGATCTACATCTAATTTTACTTCAAAAGTTCAAATAAGGACATCAATTATGAAATTGGATTAAGTATCAATTGTTATTTTATCAAGAGGGTTTGGTAATCATGGGATCAAATCAACGTCAAAGAAAAAAATAAAGGAGGGTAATGACACCTCAAGAAATTGAAGCAAATAGAGAGAAGGAAGCCAAAAGGCAAAGAGATAGAAGAGCAAGGATTCAAGAGATGAAGAATATTGAAGCATCTAGTTCCATGAGTATTGAAGAGAAAGACATTCAAGAGAGTAAAAATGATGGGATGAATGTAGATGATGCAAATGCGGAAATGGTGAATTTGGAAGAAAATGTGTCTATAGAAACAAATGCATGTATGTCTTCAAACCCAACTTTTGAAGATACAGAAAATGCGACTATACAAACAAATCCAGGTATGTCTTCACAGCCAACTTTCAATGTTATGGAAAATAGGACTATAGAAACAAATCCAGGTGTGTCTTTGGAGCCAACTTTCAATGATATAGAACACACGACTATAGAAACAAATCCAGGTGTGTCTTCGGAGCCAACTTTCAATGATATGGAAAACACGACTATAGAAACAAATCCAGGTGTGTCTTCAAACCCACCTATTGATGATATGAATGAGAATGATATCCCTTTTAGGAATGAAAATGAAAATGTTTTATTTGAGATTGAAAGAAATGTCTTAGATAATCTTCCTGGTAAGATTTCTTGGAGGCAAATGAGAACTCATGCAAATAGATTATATAAAGATTTTTTTTATAGAAAAAGTCTTGGATTTCAATGTCAACTTATGATGCAATTGATGAAGATGTGGAAATTGCGAAAAGTAATGAAAAAGTTAGGCATATTTGTAAAACCTAAAAAAAAAGATGAATCAATGAAACAAGTTATATCTAGTGTTGCTAATGTTATTGATTCTATTGGTAAAAAGAGTCGATCTAAAGATAGCAATGTAGCACGAAAAGCTATAACAACTGCTTTAGTCAATAAATCATCTTCTAATAAAAGAATGATAAGTAAGACAAGTGAAATTCTAAAGATAAATCCTAAAACTTTGAGAAGAGTAGCAAAGAGAAGAGAATCTATTGAAAAAGATCTAATTAACCAATGTTGGAGTTTTAGTGGTAGACTCCCAAGGTATGACATGAAATTAAATAGTGAAATCAAATCTTTAATTGAAAAATATTGGCATGATAATACAAGGGTATCATCTAATGTTAGAAATGTTTTAAAATTACGAGTGGGGTCTAAAATTCGTGATCCTCATCCAAAACATCTATTAGACATGACTCAAACTAAATTATATAAAAAATTCTTAGATGATTTAGTGTTAGAACCTTTTAATATTACCATAAGCCAAAGATCTTTTGAGAAATGTAAACCTTGGTATGTGAAAATTAATAAACAACGAATCTCTTGTTGTTGTAAAACTCATGTGCAATTTCGTTATTATTATGATCTTTTTTGATATATACGTTCTACTTTGCATACTGATGAAATTATGCAGGAATGTGGTATTAATATGCCACCTCAAACAATTAAGGAGTTTGTAGCAGGTTTGTTTTGTGAAACATCTACTGGATACTTATTTTATTCAAAAGCATGTATTTTTGGACAATGCAATAGATGTGGCAACTTTTCATTGTTAGGAGAATGTATGCATGAAAATATTTCACATGAATTTGGACAACAATTAGTGGATGTGAAAAGATTCAAGAATGTTGAATATTCTTTAAAAGATGGAAAAATTGGAAAGCGTTGTGAGTTAGTCACTGAAAAAATTTGTGTGCATGCATTCATCAAAGATTTTAAGGATAATATTGTATCCAAATATGTCAAACACTCCCAATATGCTCGGTGGCTTAATGGACAATTCCATTCATGTAAAAACACCTTTCCAATTGGAACTATCCTATCAGTGGTTGACTTTGCAAAAAACTATACTCTTGCTCCACAAGAGGAAATTCAATCTCAGTATTATAATTCAGTGCAGGTGGCCATATTTGTTCATATTGTACACAGACATACAGATGATAGTACAAAAGATAATAGAAAATTTTTGAGGGAGTATCATTTCTATTTGAGTGATAACTAGTTACACTCTTCAGAGTTTGTACAATATTGTTTCACAAAATTTTATGAAAGTTTAAAAGAAAGAGGAATCCAGATGACACAACATTTCATATGGTCAGATAATTGTACAGGGCAATTCAAAAATGTAAGAATGTTTTATTGGCTATGTAGGGCTCACAAAGAAATCAATATCCAACATATGTGGAGTTTTGTTGAAGCTGGACATGGTAAAGGAGAACATGATGGACCTGGAGCATGTGTGAAAAGAGCTCTTGCTAGAGAGCAACTAAAATTTAAGGATATAGCCAAATTTAGAGATGCACGTGCAATTGTGGATTGGTGTAATGAAAAGTTATCTACGGGATCAAGTCAGAACTCTACAATTCGATGATTCTTTTGGTTAGTTGAAGAAGAGAATATTCCTACTCGACTTGATTGTGAGACAATAACTGGATCAACAAAATGGCATTCATTTAAGAGTTCAAATGCAAGCACATGGACTATATGGACTAGGGAGCTTGCATGTTTTTGTCAATTTTGTATTACAGGTGATTGGGGAGCATGTGAAAATACAGAATGGGTTGAAGAATGGAAATAAAGATCCTTGACACCTACAGAAACACAAGATCAACTTGAAACAATAATTGAAGATGATAATCAAATGTTTGCATCAGATGACTATGATCATGTTTCAGACCTTGTACAAGAAGGTACTTTTGTTTTCAATTTTTTTTATTGTCATTTTTTTGTACATTCTGTATATAATTAATTATATATGTATGCATCCACAAATTTATGTGATTTAGATACATGTCACACTTTATTGAATTACATAATTTTTTTGTAGGACATGTCTATGCTATTATTGCACCTGAGGACAATGAAGAGGAAACCGAGTATTGGTTGACTCGATGTGTTGAGACAAAACAAAAGTTGTTACATCCTAGAGTAGATGATGATAACATGGAGTATCCAACAAGTTCTGTGGTTGTTGTTGGCACTTGGCTACGAAAATATCTAATAAGAAGGAATGGTGTGCCTGCATTTGAAGATTATGAAACACATAAGAAGATCATACACTAATCACATTTGGTTGTGGCAACAAATATAAAACTAGTCAGATATCAAGGCAAACCTTCTAATAAACAGTTATGGACACTTTCGATGGAAGAACATGAGACAATTATAGATGCATTACAAAAAAATGAGGATGCAGATGGTACAATGGAATAAATTTTTAGGTAAGTAAACCATACTCTTACATCCCCAAGTTAAATTCTTTCATTCTCATTTCAGCTTCTATATTATTCCCCTTGTCTTAAATTTTGTATCGACTCATGGAAATATATAGTTAATTTACTTGTACATTTGAACATTACTTTTTGCAGGTGTACCCTAGACAAGTAGTCAAATTTGCATGATTGTCAATAGAAGTTATCACCATACAAGCATGTGAGGTCAATTTTGTAGTCTTCAACTAAAAGTGAACGCAAATTAGGTAATTACATATATATATACTCAAATATTTATCATCCATCCTCTAAAGACACCCGCTTGTACATCCCCTTAATTTAGATGTCATCTTAGCTCCCCTTAAAGCCATCCTCTTACATCCCCTTAAGCCATCAAGTTTTATTTTATACTTTGTAAATTGACTAGTGTACATCTCTCCAAGTAAGATATCCTCTTTTGTATCCCCTTAAGACATCCTCTTCTAGCTCCCCTTTTAATTAATCCTCTTATACATCCCCTAAAGCCATCCTCTTATGTATCCCCTTAAGACATCCTCTTAGCTCCCCTTAAGCCATCGTCAAGTTGTATCCTCTTTTTTGTTATTTAGTACATATTGCATTAATATTTTGTGTTTTTGGTACATATTCTTTCATTCTCATTTACATTCATTATTTCTTGCAGGTGTATCCTACAAGTAGATTTTTCCATGATTGCCACTACAAGATTTGATCATAATGTAAATTGTAGATCAATTTTGTAGTCATGTCAAACTAATAACATGGACCTATAAGCTAATTGTATAGATATACTCATATGTTTAATAATGGACCTATTTTTTGTTTTGAGACTCTTTTTATGATCTATGCATTTAATTTTCATGGATTGAATATTATTTTATGATCTATGCTATTAGTGTAGAGGTTTAACAAGTATATATAGTTTGTATTTTTCGTATCATTTTTGTACCCACTTTAGCTATGTTTTGAGATGTGTTGATTTAGCATTTATTTTAAATATTATTTAAATGCACAAATGTTGAAAAGTAGTGTCATGATAACTTTAAAGGTCCAAATAGTCCTAGGATAGTTTGCATATTTGAAACATGGTTTAATATCACCTCTATGAATGCCTAGGTGTAATCATTGGTGTTGTAGAACTCTATTTACGATTGCTAAGGTAATAATGAGGGTTATCATGCATAGGTAAGGTATTAAATAGTCATGCATGAAGATTATTGCCATGTGTCCAATCTAGACTGTCATAAATCATTGAGATGTTCTCAAAAGAGCAATTTAAATCTAAAAATCAGTCATAATGAGGTTATATCATCTAAATTCCATTGCAATAATAAAACAAATTTAGGATAGTCATGAAACAAATAGGACACTCATGACACAAATAGGACAATCATGTTAGTCAAGAGGTTTTCACAGTAATTGATGATCAAGTATATTGTGTGGATAAGATTCAAATGAATTTCCTTAGATAGTTTCTTCTTTAAAAGAGTTCTAGTTTCTCTACAAGAATTGTTCATGCTACTTCTTGAATAATTTCAAATTGTGATAATTTTTTTTGTATCTTATATTGTGTGGATAAGAAATTTGAATTTCCTTGTAGTTTCTTCTTTAAAAGAGCCAGTTTCTCTACAAGAATTCAATACTACTTGAATAATTAAATCCAAATGTGATAAATTTTTTTGTAGCTTATATTGTGTGGATACTTGATTTGAATTAAACCTTCTAGTTTCTTCTTGATTTGAATTGTTTGAGATTTGTGACGGAGGTTTGCAAAGAGCCATTCATGGTTGAACTTTCTTGAACATTCTTGGGCAGAGCTTAGAGACTTAATATAGGTATTGGTTGGTTGTTGCACAGAACTAGCTATGTGATTAGTATAGTGTTGGAGTCATTTAAAGTAGGTTGTATTAGCAGAGCCATACATGGTTGAAGTCCACAAAGAATGATGTCTTTTGGAGACAAAGCTTAGAAAAGTTGGTGGCATCTTGAAAGCAAAAGTGTTGATTGTATGTAGGTTGATACAGTTATTGAGAGTCCTTGATAGAGGTATAGATTGCAAATAGACTGGAGCCATGTTGTAAGTTTACAGTAGAGCTTGTGAAGCCGGTTGGTTGATAAAGATTCAAAGCCTTATGACTAACTAGATAGTTGATTATGGTTGGAAGAGAGGTTGCATGCAAAGTCAATTGGGATTGTTGCAATAAAATTTTGGACTACTATTTAAGTGGACTTTGGAACCCATGCATGGAGCTCTCATCCTTCATTCTCCACCATTGCAAGAGGAGTTGTAGGTCATGATCCATTTTAGAGAATTGTGCATTTGGATAATTTAAGTCATGTTAAAGCTATGTAAAAGCCATTATATATTATGAATTAGTGTCATTAGAAGCATTGCTCACTCTTTTGAGAATTTTATGCCTAGTTGAGAGTTTCTCCCAAGTTTGAATTCTTGTGTTGTATACTATTTATTTATGTGTGATGCAAGTTTAAATGTTCCACATTTGAGATGTTGTCTTAGTCTTTTAATACACATTCTAGATAGCCATTAGAGGTGGTTGATTGAAGGTAAAGGAAGTTGGAAGTATCTCATTTTTAAATCCATATGTGATGTATCGAAGTGAGGCATCTAGCTACCCCGAGTTTATGGATTAATTGTCATTTGTTCTATACAATGTGTAGAGGTCTAGAAATGTGTCAAGTTTCAAGGACTAGAGAATGCAAAGTGTCCAAAGGTTCTTTTGGTGGAGCTTGTAAGTGTGTTTGGGAATGGTGTGCACAATAGGGCCTATGACAAATGGAAATCCCTCTATGAGGAGTGGGACGTTCGATGCATTAGGGAGTGCCAAAGCTCCCTCAAGATGTTGATGTGGTTTGGTGTTTTATTTGTTTTTTAGCTTTCTATTAGTTGTGTTGGAATTTTGTGCTTGCTATATGTATTGGGGTATTGATATAGTTGCATATGGGTAGTTTAGAAACCTTTATGGGATGTTGGGCTTTCTACTGCTATGCCTAGTCTTGGGTTGTTAGCACACTCATTTATATATGTTTTCTAAACTATTTAGTAAGGATGGGTCCCCTAAGTAGAACACCTATATTATAATTCAAAAAAATTAAACCAAACAAATATGAAATCCACACTAGGAACTAGGTATGTTGAAGATGTAAAGTAATTTTGAATTGGGAAAATATTCATAGGAATCTCTTCTTTAATTCCTTTCCTTTATGAGAAACTATATGTGATTCAACTTCCAAAGGCCAAGGAAGTTTTGGCTATTATAGTGGTTAAGTAAGAAAGATGATAACAAAGTCTCGGTTGCAAATTAATAAAATTTCAAGGACTATACAAATGATATATATTGAAGGTTTTGTAATCAAAGGATGACCACAATCATTTAAAGGAACATGTATCTCAATTGAGGCTAACTAGGTGAGTCTAACATCCTTATCATTTTATCATGATTTTGTAGGTTTATCCTAGGTAAATTACCTTGTTATAAAGTGCCCTAAATTTATCTATTAGATAATTGTAACACCAAACTTATCTATTAGATAATTGTTTAACACCATTTACCTATCTATTCCACTATGTAAATTAACTTAATTTAGGTTTGTGAGGTAGTTAATAGATTGTTCACTATTTCAAGAAAAACTATTGAACCATAATGCATTTAATCACTTCTTAAAAATTTAAAAATGTAGTAGAGAGAAATCTTCTAACATACATCTCAATTAAATAATTTATAATCTAGAAGTGAACAATGAAGCATATTTAACATATTTAACAATGAATCATATTTAACATACTAAACTACATTCAAGCATATATACTCAATAATATATACATGTAGATCTAGATCTAGATAAGTCCATGAAATACTATAAAATATCTAGGTAGGACCCATGAAATGTGTACTTTAAAACATCTACTCATCATCAACATATAAATAAATACAAATCATAGTTCATGAAATACTGAAATATATCTAGAAGAACATGTAATAGCAAGTTCGACATATATAGTCAAAGTCCTGGAATGGCATATATAAAAAATAATGTGCACATCATACAGTTTAGTCTATGAAATAAAACTCTATGTCAGGGATGATCATCACTCAAGTTCAAATTTGAAAGAGGCCTCTTTCTTTCTCGTGAAATGGATGGATCTACCTCATGTTGTACACACAAGAGAAAGAACTTGCACTCAGATTTAAAAATTTTTAAAATGACATATGAAATTAAATATTTAAATGTAGGCTTTAAAGTGTGCATTTAAATTACCGTCTCACTTCCCACATTTTGTTGTGCAGGTGGTATAACTGTTTCATCTTCGTGACCAAAATTTTGACTTGCTAATTGCTAGAATTTCAAATAAAGCAAGTTTGAAATAAGTTACAATTTAAAATTAGCATATAAAGACCTAGAAATTGCACATATAGAAAATTTTAAAGTAAAGTTTAGGACCTGAAAATGTGTAGATGGCTCATGAATTTGTCCCTGAGTACCAACCTGACCAATAGTCTCACTCCTATCAACCTGCACTTACATATATATGGGTGCATATATAAATTTATATAAACTCAAAAAAAGACCAAGAAATTGCACATATAGAAAATTTTAAAATAAAGTTTAGGACCTGAAAATGTGTAGATGGCTCATGAATTTGTCCCTGAGTACCAACCTGACCAATAGTCTCACTCCTATCATCCTGCACTTACATATATATGGGTGCATATATAAATTTATATAAACTCAAAAAAAGAAACTTAGTACAAATTTAGTACAATTTTTTAAAACACACACCAGGGAATACTCAGGCATAATAGCTGACGATGGAGGATCAATGGAAGAAACACCTGAGCCAGGTGGTCGGTCAGACATGGGAACTACCACATGACCTGAGCCTCGCTGCAATAGTAGTGTTTCACATACATGTATGTATATAGTTATTTATTTAATTATACACAGTTTGTTAATTTAAAATATAATATTGATAAGTTTCAAAAGAAAAATTAAACTAGAATTAGATACATATGGTTTTAGAGTTAAGATATATTGGTTTACCTCGTAAGGTGTGCCAATCTCTACAGCTATCGATGCAAAACTCAATGTATCAAATCGTGATGTGGCCCTAGAGCAACTTGAGATCTGTACAACAAATAGTTTACAATTATATAAATTAATTCATTAAATTATTTATAAAAAATTTGATCTACATTCAAATTATACACTTGAAATATTTAATAAAATGTGGTCAATGTACCTGTGTAGGATTATCATCCGAATATAGTAGATCCAAGTATGACTCCACTCTGGCTGTAGCTGCATCTGATGTGGATGTAGGAGCAGGACCATAACACGGTTGATTGCAATTTGTACACAAATGTGCCCCTGACATGCCTGGGGCTCTATGCTGAGATGCATCAACTCCTCCATGATGCTCTCCACCACTGAATTCAGCTGCCATGTGGGCAGCTTGTTCAGTGAGATTGCCTGAGAGTCTACTCAATGCTCCTAATGTCGACAAAACTAACTGTTGCTGAATAGGTGCAGGAATCGTGAACAAAATAGGAGCAACCATAGGAGCAGGAGGAACAGGTCGATTAGGGTCAACTCGTGCCCCTGGTCTGTGTTGTGGCATGCCATGACCAACACCCTGAAAATCTCTCATATCAAAATAATTAGGTTTTTGACCCAATTGAAACTCCACCCATAATTTTCTCAAAAAATATAGCGGCACCTCACAATTAGCATGTGGTGGGTGATCAAACACCATCCACCACCGATCCCAAAAATGTCTCAAAATCCCCTCATGCGTACACCACTTAATTGATATTCTTTTTTTTGTTGCAGCTATAGGTTGATTAGTTTTTGGGTGACGAAAAAATGGGGCTAATGTTTGTTTTGTAATGTGGAGGTCATGGATGTCTTTATATGAAAGACCATCCGCATAGAATTGCCTCCTTTCCTCCCACCAAAGCTGAAATCTATTTAGGTCTGCATCGATAGACCTAACAGAATCAATAATGGTTTGCATCGAAGATGCAAACCGAACCACATGAGGAGGCATCAAGTGAGGTTGATTAGTAATCAAATTAATGTTCTCCTCAATTGTATTAATATTTTCATTAATGTTTTACCGCAATCGGGCCTCATCAAATGGAGGGGGTGGGGGGTTTTGAGGTGGAGGGGATGGGGGGTTTTGAGGTGGAGAGGGTGGGGGGTTTTCAGGTGGATCACGGGGTGGGGGGTTTTCAGGTGGATCATGGGGTGGGGGGTTTTCATAAAGAATGTCATCTATTAAAAATTCATCTAGACTCTGGTCATCCATTAGATATGTCTCCTACAAATTTCCAAATATGTAAATTAATATAAAAAACTTACAAATGTATAATTTCACAATTTATATATATATATATATATATATGTATGTATATTGAAAACTTACAAACAAATATCTATAAATTTAAACTTAATCTAGAATAGATCTATAAATGATTTAGTTTAAAATATCCATGAATTTAGAGAGCACGTAATACTTGAAAATTAAACACATGGACAAGTTCATCATATAATATGATCAAATGATGATGCCTCTTACCAATGTCTCCTTAAATTAATCCAACATTTCCCTAAAATATTATATTCTCCTTCCTACTTCATTCCTCTTTAACCATTTTTTAGAGGGTTTTTGAACTATAGAATTGGTATTTATAGATAAAATATGGAATAATTAGAAAAAAGATCCACAAAAATTACCAAGAGGAAGTTATGCAAAAAATTACAACATAAAGCTATGTCTAAATTTTTAGATCATTTTCACATAGTGGACAAGGTTGCAGGTTCTAGGTCCTAGTCATACACCAAGGTGTCACTCTACCTAACAACCTTGTCGTATCATCATTTTTCTCAAAATTATAATGGAAGTTACATTTTGACACCTTATATAGTCCAAATTTGAAAGTGCATGCCAAGTGTATCAGATTCCCATTTCTCTATTAATCAGGCTACTTCTAGCTTCTAAGTTAAGCTCAATTGTGATGGTGTGACATGAAGATGTCTATGTGATGCCCTGACATTATAGGTTCTAAGTTAAGCTCAATTTTGTAAATAGTATTTCATTTCTATTCATTTATTGCTCTTAACTTAGAAAAGTTATATTTTCTAATTAATAGCATTATACTCAATTTGCTAGAGCTATCACATCTAATACACCTAAGACTCTTCTTAATTATCACGTAGTACCTCCTCTTGACTATCAAGTGGTAGCTCATGTACCTATAATACCTATGGGAATAGGCAACAAAAATTCATTCCTATTTCTCTTCCTATATTAACTCCAATTTTACTATAGGCTTCTCATGCGTCTCAAAAGAGCGGTACAGATTATGACTTAATTGAACATTGCATGCTACTTTTATCCTACATTTATTACCAATACTACATTTATAACAATAGTGACCTTGTTAAAGACTACATTTATACCAATACTACAACATTGTATTCCAACAATATGAGTTACCTTCTGCTGAAGTGTAAAAACCCTAAAATATCATTTTGAAACCTTATTATGTTAATTTCCAAACCCTAATATGAGAATTTGAAACCCTAAAATGTCATTTTAAAACTCTATTACGTGAATTTTCAAACCCTAATACATCATTTTGATACCCTAAAAGGTGAAAAGTGAAGCCCTAAACATCTACTTTAGAACCCTAAAATTTATATTTGAAACCCTAAATTGTGGATGTCAAGTTCCCTAAGTTGTAAATTTGAAACTATAAAATGTGGATCATGTCAAGGGTAGAAGAATGTTTTCCTCAATATTTTTATGAACTAAGGGTAGGTGAAGGATCAAGGAATGATCCCAACTTCATATAAGATTGCACACCGTATGTTGATATGCAACTATATTAATCCATCTACTAGAATGGACCCAAAACTAAATGAGAATTAGCATAGGTCTACAAATGTCACCATTGCACTAGTTGATACATTGATGTTATCTAAATCATATTTAATTGTGAAACTAAAACAAGAGGAGAGAAAATTATTTATTGAAGTAAAATATAGATGCAAATTTGTTATTCCAAGTTTAAATTTGTAGTGAATTTTTTCAAACCATAGTGGACTATAAATTTATTTTTCATTTCTTACATGAAACTTATGGATAAATTTACCACAACTGATAAAATGTACATTTAAATCCATGCATAAAATCTTATGGCCATAGTGCATCAAACGTGTTGGATAAACACTATCCTCAAGGGAAGCAGGTAAAACAAGTATATAACTAGAACAACACAGGCTATAGAAAACACATCCTCATTGGTCCATCATTTAAATGTATCATGAAGGTATCAAGGATGGAAGGATCACATGTAACAAAAGATTATCCAAGCTTCTAGATAGGTTGAATCAAAAAGGTATATATCACTATTTACATGCTCAAACCCTAATCAATATATGATAGGAAAAGATAAACAAGGATGAATGCAAACCGTAGGTATATCTATTTAAGAAAAAGATAAAAGTGAGAAATTAGATCTAAGAACTGTAATTAAAAAAAGGCCAAACCAGTACTATAAAATCCTAGGTGATAGAATGTCAAGTTCACTAATAAATATAAAGGAAATCCATTTGACTATTACTAGATACAATTTCAATACATCTAATAGTTGTGTTACACAAAATGAACCCCTAGTCAATGATCATAGTGCCTTACACTTGAAGATGATTGGGGTCCATTAGAATTTATATCTTATAGTTTTGGTGAGTATCATGTGGATCTTAAAAGGCTTATGGTATTCCATTATTATACATATGACCAAATATCGTTCTATTTTAATATGGACCCTTAAATAATGTGCTATTTCATAGAATGGAAAGAGTCTAGGAGTTTAATATGGTTCATATGTACACTCAAGTGAAAACTTACTTTATATTCCTTGGCTTTTCATATTTATTAGATATCTATTATGTGGAAAACTATGTAGCATTATTAGTGACAACATGCAATGGAACTTTACAAAATTTCAACTTAGTTATGCTTTCAATATGTTTAAAAAGATTAAATTTACTAGTTGATCACACTCATAATTTGTAAGTTCTCAAATTCTGTGTAGTCACTGTCTAATATATCATTGTCTAGTAAAATGATTTTCCTATTGCTTTCCTCACATCCTTGTCAACGTGTGGATAAATAATTTAAATATCCATTAATACATAAAAGGCCACTAAAATGGTTCAACCTGAACATAAATAGGAAGAGAAAGATTCCACTAAAAATATTGGACTTCAGTTTCATTAAATGAAATAGCCGTGATAATAGATTATCCAAGGTTGGATAGGTGGAATAAAATAGGTATATGACTATTTACATGCTCAAACCCTAATCAAGATATGATAGGGAAAGATAAATAAGAATGAATACAAACCCTAGGTAAATCTATTTAAGAAAAAGATAAAAGTGAGAAATTACATCTAAGAACCACAATTAAAATAAAGGCCAAACCCTACTATAAAATACTAGGTCATGATGGAATGTCAGGTTCACAAATAAATGTAAAGGAATATCATTTGACTATTATTGGATACAATTTCGATATATCTAACAATTAAGTGACACAAAATTAACCCCTGATCAATGATTATAATGTTTTACAAGAAGATGATTTGGGTCCATTAGACTTTATGTCTTATATTTTTGGTGATAGCAACCTTACTGGCATATCCCAGACAGGAACTTTTAATAGCCAACAATGACAGATATCAAAGATAGGGTATAGTCTTATAGCCAACAATGACATAAATAAAAAATAGGGTATATAGTTTTATATGATTCCTCAATATTCCTCTTGATACATTTAGTGTACCCTAAGTTAATCATCAACACTGAAGCATCCTACATGCCTCCTCTTGATACATTTTCATCTTCAAACTTATCCCTTTTAACATTATTACATATACTAATTTGGTTTTTTAGGGTTTAGGGTTTAGGTTTTTAGGGTTTGCATGACAACATGGTTTTAGGGTTTATAGTTTGGTTTTTTAGGGTTTATAGTTTACGTTTTTAGAGTTTGCAGTACAACATGGTTTCAGGGTTTATAATTTGGTTTTTTAGGGTTTATAGTTTAGGTTTTTAGGGTTTGTAGTACAACATGGTTTTAGGGTTTATAGTTTAAGTTTTTTAGGGTTTATAGTTTAAGTTTTTTAGGGTTTGCAGTAACATGGTTTTAGGGTTTGCAATAACATACAATCACAAAATTCTAATAACAAGTAAAACCCTTAAATAACAAATAAAACCCTAATTTTCATTTTAACCGTACAATTAGGAAAAAAACATTTAAAACAAGCTAAAGATAGGCAGAGAACCAACCTGGAAGAGCTCAGTGGTGATGAGGTGGCGGGAGGAGGTGAGAGGGCCAAAAAAACTCTGTTGTTTTCCTTGTCTGGTCTTTGGCAACACGTACCCATTTTTAGCAGTCCGTTGTTGGTGTCGGTGTCGGCCTCTGTGGGAGAAAATGAGCCCGCAAAGCTCTTTTTTTAAAATATATAATTTTTTGAAAATGGGTACCCGTTTAGGCTCGGGTGCCCATTACTAAATGAGTACCCGTTTAGGCTCGGGCGCCTGTCCCTAAACGGGTACCCGTTTCTTTGAAAATGGGTACCCATTACTGGCAGCATTTTTTTTGCCCGCGTGACTTCCCCTATATGTGGACCAAGTTTCTTGCGGGTACCAAGTTGGAACTTGTGCATACAGATGTATGTGGACCAGCTCAGGTATCTTCTCTTGGTGGCTCTTGATATTATGTTACATTCATAGATGATACAACTAGGAAGGTTTAGATGTATTTCCTTAGGCAAAAGTCTGATGTATTTGAAACATTTAAGAAATGGAGAAGCTTGGTTGAGAATGAGACAAGTAAAAGATTAAAATGTCTTAGATCTGATAATGGTGGTGAGCATTACAGCAAAGGATTCAAGGATTATTGTTCCTTTAATGGAATTCGTAGGCAGAAAATTGTTCCAGGGACTCCATAAGAAAATGGAGTGGCTGAGCGCATGAATAGGACAATAATGGAGTGTGCAAGAAGCATGAGATTACATGTTGGGCTACCTTTAAATATGTGGCTAGAGGCTATCAATACTATTGTATATTTAATTAATATAGGTCCTTCAATTCCCTTGGGCTATGGTATTCCAGAGGAAGCATGGATATGTAAGAAGATGAGTTATTATTTTCTTAAAACCTTTAGATGTGAAGCATTTGCACATGTAGATTCTAAAAATAGAACCAAGTTGGATGCAAAATCAAAAAATGTATCTTCGTTGGATATGGCATTGATGAATTTAGTTATAGGCTTTGGGATGTTGAAAATCTAAAAATTGTGAGAAGCAGGGATGTTGTATTCAATGAGAAGGTGTTGTACAAAGATCAGTTGTAGCAGCATGAGAAGAAAGAAAAGGATTATGTGGTGTTGGATGATACTCTAGATAATGATTTTCCAGTGGTTCCTCATGCTCCGCAATAGCAACTAGAAATACCACAAACTCCAGTGAATGTTAGATGGTCAACAAGGCTAAGTAGACCTCCTGAAAGGTTTTCTCCCTCTTTGTATTCTATTTTGTTAACAGATGTTGGTGAATAGGAAGGGTATGATGAAGCTATGCAGGTAGATGCAAAGGTTCAGTGGGAGCTTGCAATGAAAGAAGAAATGGACTCCTTGCTGAAAAATTAGACTTGGGAATTATGTAAGTTGCCTGCAGGTAAAAAGGCTTTACCAAACAAATGGGTTTATAGGTTGAAAGAGGAAGATGGAGGTAAGAAAAGATTTAAAGCCTGATTAGTTGTAAAAGGATTTACATAGAAAAAATGTATTGATTTTGATGAGATTTTTTCTTCGACTGTTAAGATGACTTCTATTCGTACTGTTTTAAGTATTGTGGCTACTGAAGATTTGCATTTGGAATGTAGCTAGATGTGAAAATTACCTTTCTCCATGGTGATTTGGAGGAGAATATATATATATATATATATATATATATATATATATATATATATATATATATATATATATATATATATATATATATATATATATATATATATATATATATATATATATATATATATATATATATATATATATATATATATATATATATATAACAACCATAGGGATTTGAGGTCAAAGGTAAGGAGAAATTGGTGTGCAGATTGAAGAAGAGTTTATATGGCTTGAAACAAGCACCTTAGTAATGTATTTGAAATTTGATAGTTTTATGGCTGAGCAAGGCTACAGTTGGTGTAATTATGACCATTGTGTTTATTTTAAGAGGTTGGATACTGACAGCCTCATTATTTTATGTTTATATGTTGATGACATGCTTGTAGCAGGGTCTAACATGGATCACATAAGAGAATTAAAACAACAGTTAGCACAATCATTTCCCATGAAGGATTTGGTGGCAACAAAACAAATCCTTGGTATGAAAATTTGGAGAGATAGGAAAAAAAGAAAATTGACTCTATCTCAAACTGATTATGTTGAAAAGGTGTTGTAGAGATTCCATATAGAGAATGCAAAAGTTGTCAACATACCTTTGCCTAGTCATTTGAAATTGACTAAGGAGATGTGTCCTAAGACACAAGAGGATGAAGAAAAAATTTCCAAGGTACCATATGCTTCAGCTGTAGGAAGTTTAATGTATGCCATGGTATGCACAAGACCGGCTATTGTACATGCTATAGGAGTCGTAAGCAGGTATATGAGTAATCCCAAATTAGAGCATTGGAGTACGGTAAAATGGATTCTCAGATATTTGAGAGGTACATCCACTAAACACTTATGTTTTGGGGGCTCTAATACTGATTTAGCAGGCTATGTGGACTTAGATTTGGCAAGGGATATTGATACCAGATGGAGTACTATAGGTTATGTCTTTACTGTAGGTGGGACAGAGATGAGTTGGATCTCCAATTTACAAAAGGTGGTTGCTTTATCCACCACGAAGGCAGAGTATGTAGCTGCAATAGAGGCAAGCAAGGAAATGATATGGTTGCAATCTTTCATGGAAGAATTGGGAAAACAACAGGCCAACAATTATTTATTTACAAATAGTCAGAGTGCCATACATCTTGCAAAGAATTATGCCTTGCATTCAAAGACCAAACATATACAGCTAAGGTATCACTTCATCCAGTCGGTGTTGGATGATGGATAGTTATGGCTCAAAAAGATACATACAGATGAAAATCCAACGGATATGTTTACGAAGGCAATGACAAGAGAGAAGTTGAGCTTCTCTTCAGCTTCGGTTGGTCTTCAAGATTGAAAATAATAAAATTAGAATAGCAGGGTCCAGGGTGTTTATTTCCAGTGGGAACTATAGTGTCAGTAGTGTTATGATCAGTCTCCAAGTGGGAGATGATATGTTGAGTCTGATCAGTCTCCAAGTGGGAATTTGTTGTTATATGGAGCCTGATCAGAATCAGAGGTTAAATTTTCCCCATTTTATTGGTGCGGTTTCCCCCCAAATTATTTAATGAAGGTTTGGGGGCAGCACCCCCAAGACAAGGTCAAGGGGCAATGCCCCTTGCAAGGTCCAGGAGCAGCACCCCTGGCATGCTCCCTATCACGATACAGGGTGGGGTCGAGGGGCAGCGCCCTCGAAACCTCAAATGACTTTTATTATTTTATAAAGGTGTCGAGAATTATTTTTTCTATTGGCTAGCATAAAAAAAAACCTATTTTGTAACTAACATAAGTCTTGATAAAAATGGCTAAGGGTTAGGGTATTTGTTGATATTGTATTATAGCATTTGCAGCAGTATTGAGTTGTAAGGGATTGCTGGTTGTAATTGGTTTGATTTGCAGGATAATAATATTGGACTCTCTGTTGGTGGATGTAGCCCAAGTTTGGGTGAACCACATTAAAAATTGTCGCTCGCTATTATTATTTTTGTGTATTTTCATTCCTCTATTTAGTCTTTATTTGCATTTAATTGATATCTTTTGCATGCAATTCCTAACAGAGGCATTGGGGACTCTCAAACTCTATGGAAATAGGGATAATGAACATTTTTTATCATTAAGAAAGGAAAATACCAACACATGAGAAATAGCTTATTCCTCCTTCGAGAACTCTACTAGACTTAGGGAGATTCCCTATCACTCCTCTTAAGGGTTTTCTATTAGCATTCCCACTTCAAGCGAATACTAAGATTACTCAAGGTCGAACACATTGCATTGAAGACTTCTAATATTTAGACCAAGCTTTACAACTTAGGACTAGGCCCAATTATTTGTCACTAACCCAATTTGGTTAGTCTATCAAAATGTAGAAAGAGGATTTCACAAAGACAGAGAAAAGACTATGAACAAGTGTAGAGATAAATGAAAGGGAAAATGTAGGCTATTCTACAATGCTCATATCAAATAGTAACTGGATAAATTATTTAAATTATCGAGAAATAAAAAGATGATTGTGGAATTATGGAAAGTTGGGAAGGGTATGTGATTGGTGCCTACTAACATTGGATGTAAAGTAAAGAACTTGTATTCATATTGTAACAATATCTAGTAATGTTTTAACAATTTAGGTGACCTAAAATATTATACTTCACTATATGAAATATGGGCCCTCGATTATTTTATAGTTTCATATTTAAAATTCTACTTAGTAATCCCCTCCTCCAAATACAATTATGTCATTTAATTGTGAAAGATATCATAAAGACCAAAACATCTAGCCCCCTTTTTCTTCAAAAAGTATCCATGTCCATTCTTTATTTTTCCCTCCATTCTTTGTCAACATTTTCCCCTTAGTTCTTTCCTCGGGCTAAAGTTTACTTAGTTATTTTTAGTAAGTTGGTGATCCTTCACATTTTTGAACTAAAGTCGGTGGGCTCACAAGTTCTTGAACCACCTGACTTACCGACTGGTCTTAGGTTCCTGCGCTTCAAGTCATTGTGTCTTAATGTTGAAGCCTTTTCTTTTTAGTCAGGAAGTCGGGGATTCTTTGAAGTTCTGAATCTCTGACTCCCAGTTCAAAAGTTCATCTTCTGCCTGACTTGCCAACTTTGGATGACATACTTTTCCAAGTGGCATTTTCTACGTTGGCATATAGTATGAAGGAATGACACAAGTCACTTTGCATTCAACTTGAAGTATGTACATACACAGTCGTACAATTCTCGAAGGGAAAGTTGAGGCATGCATTTATGAGTTATAAAGATAAATTTGCTGCCAACATTTAATATCTTTCCTTAGCAAATTTATGAGAAGTGACTTTGATAAATTCTTGTGCTCACCTAAAGTGATTTTGTGTTACAAGGGGATGCGTTGTAGGAAGATAAATGGCTAGTTTCTACATGCAAAATTTCAGCACAATTTAATTTTCATAGGTCAACATAACTAGCATATCTCTCTCTCTTTATAAAAGCTAAATATTTTCTTTGAGGAGTTAGAGATTTCCTTTCCCATGTATCTGCGTAAGGAATTTCCTATTGGTGTCTTGCCTCATCCTCTGCTCTCTGCATATATCTTTGAGTCTCTAGTTTTCTAGTTTCTTGAGTACATAAAGATGAAATTCAAATTCCAAGGGACCCCCGTGGCCTCTATTATGGAGAATGGTCTTTCTGAAGTGAGAGATATGAATTTAGGCCATGTTGATTTAGATGATTTTTGGAGGAGAATGCAGTCTGAGAAGAGAACTCCCTTGGCAGAGAAAATTATCAGCATCGACTTGGATAAGGCTGGCAGTTTTTTGCTTGTTGTGCATTGTCCCGAATTGATGGTTGTGTGCACCAATGGTTATTTTCTAGACTCCTAGGAGATAAGGACATCCAGTGGCGTCGTAGTGGCAAGGATTGACTATGAGTCTGTTGCTTCAACCCTAAATTTGGAAGAATATGAAGACAATGCTGATGTTTCTGTATCCTCAGCCTAGAATTATTATAATGAAAGAAAGGACTGGTGTTGTACCTGCATCGCTAAGCATTGGTTGGAGATTGAAAAGACTTGTAAGTCCCGACTACCTACTAATTTGAGAAGGAGCCATTTCAAGGTAGAAATTTTAGACATGATAACCTTGCTGAACAGAGTAGTTGGGAGTCTCGAGTTGGATGTTTTTGAATTCTGGATGTGCAATTTTTTTACTAATTTGTCGAGACCACCGTACTGATTGGCTGAAGATTATCAATGATTGTCTGCATGAACAACTGATGAACTTTACATGAAATGTGAGAATTCACATGTGTTCCCAGCTAGTCTACATATTGTCTCGAAGAGAGGTTACTTGGCTTGGTTTGAGGACTCAAGGGAGTTCTATGACAAGTGCGCCTGTGTATCAGATTTTTCCCCAATTGCAAAAGAAAGAAGGTATGAAAGACTTTAGATGTGTTAATGATGCTTTTTTTGTGATGTTAGCTAAGAGAATTGATGGCTCAATTGAGAAAAGGTTTTCAGTAGAAGCATCTGTATTAGTCATGAAGTTTGGAAGCTTTTATATTCAGTTTGATCATTTCTCTTACCTAAGAATCAGGGGTTTTGAAAATGCCCCATTAAAATTGCCACGGTACCCTTCTGACTATTTGGTGTTGCTGGAAGTATGCCACCAGATGGTGATGGTGAATGTTAAGTACTAGGCTATGAAAAAGAAAGGGTATTCTTTCCCTGTGTCTCTATCATTTTATTCCTGCAAAAATAATGATGGTGCTCGAAATGTTGATAAGTTGTTGTTTGAGTTTAGTTTGCATAGTTTGTCTCCCTGTGTATCTTTTGATAGTAAGAATTTCATTAAAGAAAACATGCATGGAGGTGGTTCCTATTCACACCATCCCCAACTCAAAGATTTTTGGGAGGATTGTGTAGATGAGGGAGAAGTTCAAAGGAGGAAATGGATGAGGTTGACTGTGGATCAGGTCAGAGCCTTCATGCTGAATATTCAGGTCCCTAATATCACTGATGATTTTTTAAACATGTTAGGTGAAGGTTATGATGTAGTGTCTAGAGAACCCATGCCTCCCATAAAATGGTCAGAAAAGGAGGTCACATATATTATGTTGTTTTCTTTACATGTGCTAAGGAGAATAGAGAAGTGGTTACAAGGAAAGGTAAAGGAGTGTGCTGGTTCCATGACACCGAGGGACTTAGTCTCTCATAATCAAGCCAGATCTTAGACTACCAATTCATACAGGAGAACATCTAGTTTGGACCTAGCTCTTCAAAGAGTCATCTCACAATTGAATGGTGGTGATGAAAGGCCACCTGAAGACACTGGAAGGATAAAAACCACTTGTGAGCAGGATGTCCAAGTGATGAAGAGAAATACCAGATTGGTTGCTTAGTCATCTAAAGCAAACCATGTGCCCCCGCCTAATAATCATGTGCATGATTCTGATTATTTTATCTACTTGCAAATTGGAGAAGATAATTTATTGCATTCATTTCTTAGTCCGCCAAATTCCCCACCACAAAGAGAGTTGCCAGAGCAAAATTCTCACCCTGTACCTGTAGTGGCTACTTCCAATGTTGCCGATGTACTAGCTCCATCCCCAAATTGGTTAAAGAAGGTAGTTCAAAAGAAGAAGAGATATACTCTTCCTATTGATGAAGGTGTTGACACTATAGCCAATTTTTTGCAAATGGTTCCAAAACCCAAACGTGCAAAAAGGATGTCAAGAATAGTGACTAATGCCACCTCGGGAAACTAGTTTCTAGAAATTGTAGATCCACTGGTGGAAAAGAATGAAGATGAGGTAACAGAAGAAGACTTCTGTTGATAACTGAGAGGGGGGGTGAATCAGTTATCCTAATTATTTCTTCTTTTGAACTTTCTTATTAATCAAAGCATCATTGAATCAAACAAACAAACATTACCATGAAATGAGAAACACATGACACAGTATTTTTGACGTGGAAACCCAGTTAAGGGAGAAACCCACGGGGTGATTAACCCAAAGATTATTCTCTGTTAGAAGAATATGGAATTACAAAAATGGCACTTGCCAATTAGGGCTCACTGCCCGAGCACACTGCTCACAAAGAGGCACACTGCCTACAAGGAGACACACTGTCTACAAAAGAATGTTTATACAATACTTGAACTGATTGGAAGTATCTACATATGTTGGAGTTTAGTTCCGGTTAGGCTCAGTATACTGATC
Organism: Cunninghamia lanceolata; assembly: GCA_027924645.1. Lineage (NCBI taxonomy): Eukaryota > Viridiplantae > Streptophyta > Pinopsida > Cupressales > Cupressaceae > Cunninghamia > Cunninghamia lanceolata. Next base: position 1,377,775 of record BSBN01001135.1, on the reverse strand, counting down.
TGCTGCACTTCATCTTTCTTCTGTTCTTTATTCTGCTTTCCTTTCACATACCGAATCTTTCTTACTACTTCTGCTCTGTTCTGCACTTATTCGCATACACCATCATACCTCACACATCTCACAACTAAATCCATCCTCTATATATATCCGCACAAGTAATTTCATCACCTTTGTAGTCGGCACCTGGAATAGTCTATCTTCTCACAAACTCTGTTCTGTCGGCTGAATCCTTGCACACCAAGCAATGCGGATCAAGCATATACTTGTAGATATCATTAATCATGTCAGCCAAACATGATTCATGCCTTCACAACCTTTACCATCAACAGTAACACATCCGAAAAATAGTCTGATGCTCTGTCAGTCAGTTCTTCCTCTGTTCTCACTGTCTCTCAGGAATCTGGTACTCAACTATTCATATCTTTTTCCTTGTCCATCACCAGAGGCTAAATCCTTGGAATATACTACTCAAGGTAGTCCTCTTGACTTCCCCAAATCCGCACTACACCAAGACACTTCCTCTGAGAGATCCGGACCAATCTGTCGGACCTTGCCACATGCTCTGTTCTTGTTCACCAGACCACAACAATCTTCATCCTGACTTCCGGTAGAGACACACCATGACTTGCGGATATGTGGGATGACCTTTGTTGCCATCAATGACAACAACCATGAATCCATATAGTGTCTCTTGCCAACAATCTCCCCCTTTGGCATTGATGGCAACACTTAGTGAAAAATGACTAAGTGTTTACACTATGCTCCCCCTTGGCTGATGCTCTAACTTTATATACAATTTCTGGAACTCCCCCTTAGTTGGATTCCTCATTTTTCACTGTTCCTCACTCCCCCTTTGACATCAATGGCAAAGGGTAGGGTCCGCACACCAAAATTTTCAAAAATTTACTATACATAGCCGCATATTTACATACTCACATAAACTGAAGAATGTCTGCAAAGGATGTCTTCAATTGGACCAGTTCTGTAGCCCAACTTTGCTTCATTCTGTCCAAAATTGAAATGTGACCACTTAACAAAAATGCAAAGGCTTCTGCCCTTTTGAGATCTATCGGATCATTTGTTTGGGCAGTAGTCTGAGCATCACTGATGGCCTCATGCATAGTTTCTAACTTAGGGATTATAAGCCTTCTAAGTTCTCCCATCCAGTTAGTTATATTCTTCCTTTCCTTCTCAAAGTTCTTTATTGCATTTGTGATTGCAATAGTTTGACATTCTTGATTTACTATGGAGGAAGAGAGAGGATCAAAACTTTGAGATAAACTTTGTAGATTGTCTTGTTCCTCTTTTATTTTCTTATCAATTTCTACTGTTGCCTTTGACCAGGAGATACAAAATTTGTAGATGTCACCGCCATCCTTAAGAGCATTTTCTAAGCTCTTTATTCCAATACTCATATTTCTTCTATCATTAGAAATTAATCCTAGTACTTCTGAAAATCTCTTATCCAAAAATTCCTTCCAGACCTTTTCTTCAGCTGATTTTTCTAGAGAATCAAAATGTGTATCAACACTGCTGACTAAGGTTTTGAGATTACCGGAAGAGGAGGCTGTCAGATCTATCTGGACTGATGGCATAATCTTTTCAAGCACTCCGGAAGCAGCCTCTATCAACTCACAGTCTTCCATATGAGACTTTAGGAGTTTTTCATTTGCCTTAGCATTTGCAAATGAAGCTATCTTCATTGTCTGTACCGGAGAGAGGGAGTCAAAGTTGAATGGACCTTTTAGAAGCTTCGGTTCATCAATCTCTATTGTTTCTTGGCTCAGAAACTTTTGAACAGTTTGTGCAGTGTCTCTTGCCAGAGACAGATGTTTCTTCTCTTCTGCAGTTTTGTCCTTTGGAGTCTTTACATTCTTTCCACTTTCAGTTGTGGTTTTCTCTGTTGGAATCTTCTCTTTCTCTGCATCCTTGGTGCTGTCAACCTCTTTTTCTTTTATTGTTGCTTCTTTCTCCTGTAATTTCTCTTCTTCTTGGGATCCGGAGACTGTAGGAGAAGCCGGAGGAGAGATGTTAGTCTGTTCAAGGGGCACTTCTTCCGGAGCAGATGATTCCAAGTCCACAGTTGTTTCTGCACCTAAGTCCTCTACAATAGGAAGATTAAACCTTTTGAAGGCCTTCCGGAGGATCTCTTCTGTCTCTATGGCCACCTTGTCAGTCTCACCAAGCATGAGTTGATTCATTCTTGCTTTACTCCTGAACTCATCTTTGCAGTCTTTGAATATTATGTTCATTGTCTTGGGATCAATTTGAGGATATAGCTGAATAGCTATCTGCTCCCGGATCTCAAGATCTTTTGCCTGAGCATTATTCTTTCTTATTTCTAATTCCTTTTCTAGGCTTTTAGGAATTAGAGATATGATCTCAATGAAAGCCTTATTGTATATGTTCAGATACTTGACTGTGGCTTCCTGCAGAATCTTTTCGTCAGCCTCATTATAGTCATCATAGAATTAAGTCATTGGTTGAAGGTTTCCATCCACTGTGACTGACTTGATTACACTCTCTAGAGACAGGGTGGGCTTTTCAACAACTACTTCTGTCATTTCTTCCTTGTCTTGGCCTGTGGAGGGTTTACCGGATCCTTTCTTCTTCTGCTTCTTTATTTCTTTTACTCCCTCATCTGACTCAGTTTCCTCTTCATCCTTTTGGCTTTCATAAGCTCTTGAGGCTTTTGTCTTACATCTTTTACCGGATGCCTGGACTTCTGGTTTTGAGCTTTTGGTTCTGACAGGTGTAGATCCTTTTGATGATCTAGTCCGGGTTGAGGTTTCCACCGGAGTACTTTTCTTTCTTTTCTTTTCTGCCTCTTTCTTTTCTTCCTCAACCTTTCTTCTCTTTTCCCGGTTGGCATCAAGTGCCTCGTTTGGAATGCCTAGGCCTTGAGCAATATGCTCTACTTCTTTTCTCACTTTCCTCTTTATCTCAGGTTCCCTAAGTTCCACATGGATCTTCACACTCAGCTCCTTAAAGGTTCTGAACCTTTCTGCCTTTGGATCTTTGGGCTGACTAAGCATGTGTTGAACATGCAGTTCTACAATCTGTTCATCAACCTCATACCCCATGGGCATGATCCAGATAGTCCTTGGCTCCACTGCCTCCATTAGGCACTGATCAGTATCCACCATAAAGCAAACTGACTCTGTATTTTTCAACAAGAGACTGGGGAATTCTTTCTCTTGCTTGCATCGTGCTCTGGAAGTTTTTGAAGTATCCCCATAGGGCTATATTTCTTGCTTTGGCATCCCCAAGCCCATGTAAATAATCTCTTATCTGGACTGCAACAGGTTTGTCATTCTGCCATGCCCATCCACTTGATCCGGGCAGCTCATTCATGAAGTAGAAAAATAGACATAATATAAGAGTACCATACTTAAAAGAATTCTTTTTGTCCTTCTTGATTTTCTGTATATTTTCCATTGATTGGCTTAAGAGAAGTTCACAGAGATCATAATCTGCATTCTTCCTTAGCATTTCATAGGCAGTATATACTGCAGTTCCGGATACAGAATTCTCCCTGCTGGAGTGATAGATCTTGTATCCTATTATCATGGATGCATACTTGATATCCGGATCAGAAATATCTTCAATGGTCATTGCCCTCTTATCAAATTTTGATCCGGTGGCCTCAGTTACAATGTTATTTTTGACAGATTTGAGGATAGGTATCCCTCCGGAAGAGTATAGACCAGTTACTGCCCTAATTGCCTCTTTTGTGATCTTGCAAGGTCTATCCAGCCATAGGAAGTTGTCATGCATCCTGCTCAATACATATCGGACCCATTCATCTTCTTCAAAGTAGGGGAAATGAATGAATTGATCAAACTGTTTCTTCTGGATACCCTTATACTCTGGTTTAAGCTCAAAAGCATTGTCTATTAGTTGTTTGTGATAGAGATCTCTCAATTTGAATTCCCCGAATTCCTCAATGCTTGCATGTATGTAAACCCTAACGTCTCCTGTGTGTAAAATGCCATGAGGAACACTAGAGAATGCTCCTAAGGGATCTACCTCCAATGACTTGTATGGATGTTTCTTAAATTCAGGTCGGGGCCTATCTGAGATTTTTACTATATTTGGAGTAGCCATTTCTCAAAAGATTGGTAGCAAGATATCGAAAATAGAAAATACCTTATGCGTCTTCGGTTACACGGAGTGGTTGGATTGATTTCTGTATGTAATGACTTCGGCAGGAGATCTTTGGTGAGCTTGATGAATCTTCTTGCAGAGCTCCACTTTTCGCTTCTTCTTGAGTGTAGAATGAGCAAGTGATTTTATGAGAAATCCCTTATATTGCTCCGCAAACCCTAATATCTGATGGCAATAAATGCTCAACCTACATTATTCCGGTTTGCCTTATCCAGATAGCTTGGAGTACCGGATCAGTCCTGATCTATGAACATCATGCGGATCTTCCAATCATGAACAAATCAAGATGACACATTACAAGAATATCCCAACACTCTATCCAATCCGCAGAATAAGACAATGCACTTCCGGATCTCTCCGGACCCTTTTGTAATCCTCTGTCATTCCGGAGCATCTCCTAGAACAGGTCTTACTTGATCGATCACAACTTCTTTACATCTTCATGCGGACCTCTAAAATCTTATCTGGATCATCTCAAGACATATATCTTTAAACCCTTTACTCCACATCTTGTGCCACATCCGGCACCACTTGATTGGCTAGGGGAACAGGATTTTCTTTGAGTCTCCCCCTGAGCCAGAGCTCACTTTTTAATTTCTGGAAGAAATATCAGCACCAGAGTCTGGTGCGGATCCAACCTCTACATTCTCTAAACTTTTCTTCACCCAAATCTTGTTCATCTGATTCCTAACTTCATCCACATTCATCTTTTGTTTACCCTTGTCTTGATTCTGATTATATACCGGACCTCTTTTGTCCTGGTTCTTACTTCTACAGACTTTTGCATTATGACTGGACCTATTACAGATTTGGCAAATAACATTTCTTTGCATATTTGACTGATAACCTCTTGATATGCATTGATTAGCCATATGACCTACTCTATTGCATGCAAAGCATCTACCATTGAATGATTTGTTTATTTGTATATTTCTGCATTCATGAGACTTGTGTCCATACCTTTTGCAGTTAAAGCACTGTCCGGAGAAGGATGAATTAGTCTGATTCATTCTCTTCCTGCACTGATTAGCTTTGTGACCAAAGTGATTGCAGCTGTGGCAGTATCCATTGAAGGATGGATATCTTTGAGCATTGGGCTGTCTTACCAGAGGTCTTCTAGGCCTATTCCTTGGATTTTCTGATCCAAAATTCTTTTGACCGGATCCGGAGCTTTCTCCTTTCTCATATCCCAAACCATACTTGTCATCTGTCCTCTTTTGACTTCCAAGAAGTACTTCAAGTTGGGCAGAACTTATCTTGAATTTTTCTTTATATTCATTTGCTGTTTGAAGATCTCTTTTGAGAGAGACAATTTGATCCTCAAGTTTTTCTTCATTATCTTTGGCATCTTCAAGATCAGATTCAAGATGTCTGATAATCCTGTCCATCTGGTGATATTCTTCTGATTTCTCTTTAAGAGATTGTCTTAGATTGTCTTCAGCTTTTCTTTTTTCTTCAATCTCTTGAGTAAACTTTATAGTTCCTGATTCCATTTCATGTCTTAACATAATGACTTCTTTTGATAACTTTTCACATAACTTGGTTTTCTCAGTCAATTCTTCATTTGTATTGCTTTCTTCACTTTGTCTTGCCAATTGTTGGAGCAGCTCCTTTCTCTTTTTCATAGAGAGACTTAATTTGTCCTTTAGTTCTCTCATGAATTCATTAGCCTGTTTGAGTCTTTCCTTTAATTCATTGACTTCAGAGTTTGACTGTTCAAGGTCCTCAAGGGCAGTCTTGAGTTGCTCCCTTAAACCATATGCATCCATTTGAACTCCCAGATCTTCCTCAAGCTGTTAGGCTTTATTAGGAGGAACTTAGCTCTGATACCAATTGTTGATAACTGAGAGGGGGGGTGAATCAGTTATCCTAATTATTTCTTCTTTTGAACTTTCTTATTAATCAAAGCATCATTGAATTAAACAAACAAACATTACCATGAAATGAGAAACACATGACACAGTATTTTTGACATGGAAACCTGGTTAAGGGAGAAAACCACGGGGTGATTAACCCAAAGATTATTCTCTGTTAGAAGAATATGGAATTACAAAAATGGCACTTGCCAATTAGGGCTCACTGCCCGAGCACACTGCTCACAAAGAGGCACACTGCCTACAAGGAGACACACTGTCTACAAAAGAATGTTTATACAATACTTGAACTGATTGGAAGCATCTACATATGCTGGAGTTCAGTTCCGGTTAGGCTCAGTATACTGATCTGCTGCACTTCATCTTTCCTCTGTTCTTTAATCTACTTTCCTTTCACATACCGAATCATTCTTACTACTTCTGCTCTGTTCTGCACTTATTTGCATACACCATCATACCTCACACATCTCACAACTAAATCCATCCTCTATATATATCCATACAAGTAATTTCATCACCTTTCTAGTCGGCACCCGGAATAGTCTATCTTCTCACAAACTCTGTTCTGTCGGCTGAATCCTTGCACACCAAGCAATGGGGATCAAGCATATACTTGTAGATATCATTAATCATGTCGGCCAAACATGATTCATGCCTTCACAACCTTTACCATCAACAGTAACACATCCGGAAAATAGTCTGATGCTTTGTCAGTCAGTTCTTCCTCTGTTCTCACTGTCTCTCAGGAATCCGGTACTCAACTATTCATATCTTTTTCCTTGTCCATCACCGGAGGCTAAATCCTTGGAATATACTACTCAAGGTAGTCCTCTTGACTTCCCCAAATCTGCACTGCACCAAGACACTTCCTCTGAGAGATCCGGACCAATCTGTCGGACCTTGCCACATGCTCTGTTCTTGTTCACCGGACCACAACAATCTTCATCCTGACTTCCGGTAGAGACACACCATGACTTGTGGATATGTGTGATGACCTTTGTTGCCATCAATGACAACAACCATGAATCCATATAGTGTCTCTTGCCAACAACTTCAGGGTAAGTCAAGTGGATCTGGGGCCATCAACTTCTGAAGGTGATTTGTATCATGTCTAGTATTTAGTTGAAGATATCTCTAAAAGGGTGAAAGGATTACAAAATGAAAATTCAAAGTTGCTAGCACATGTAAGTTCCCTGTCCTCTTTTTCTAATTCAATTGCTGAAGTGATAACTCCCTCAACTAAAACTTCCTCAGCTGTTAACCTCCATACTCTTGATCCAAATTTGCTTCAACAAGTTAAAACCTCTTTATCCCTAAGAAAGGCTATGGATCAACAGGTTGAAAAGATTATCTTCGATGGTCACATTTTTATCAAGGAAGCAGCGAAGTTGTTTGATTCCATACATGCTAAGAGGGAAGTTTTGGTAATAGAATTTGAGAAAGCCCGAAGTGACCACCATAGTCTGAATATAGCTTCTAAGGAAATACAAGAAATAGCCAACATGGATCCTGGAATTCTTATGGCTGAAGAAATCATAGCCAATCCCAAAGAGTTGGATACTGATTTATGGGCTGATGCAGTCGAGTGGAAACACTGTATCATAACTACAGTAGAAGAAGAGATGGGAAAGGTAGTTGCAACCTACTACAAAGAGATGATGAGAATAAAAAGGGATCTTGCTGCTTTAGAGGTAGAGGCTAATGGATCTGATGATGAGAAGCTGTTGGATGTTAAGGTGATTAAACAAAACTTCAAAAAGGTGGTGACGGAGGAAATAGTGAACTACAATGCAATTATAGGGGAGTCGTTGGGGAGACTTTCTAAATTGGCAGCCCACATTAGTAGTTGTAGAGGTGGTGTTGATGAAGTGCATCGTAAGGTGACCGACTCTGATAGGGCAGTCATGAAGAAGAAGCACCATATTGGTATGACCGGGTCTCCATCTGGCATGTCATTAACACCTATCATCAATAGGTTCATAGCATACAAGGCAAGGTTACGAGCACAGGTACCTCAAGTGGCGCAAAGTGTCACTGGAGAAGGTGAACAAGCAAAGGAAGATGAAGAGATGGATGAGGTGGATGATGGCGATGGGGACTTACAAATTCTGAATTGATTTGAATTTCATGTTTTAAGTTATCTCATATTTTCTCTTAAACTATTGGCTCTAGAGGGCCCTTTATTATAATTATTGTTTAAGCATCTTTTAATCAGATTTTTCAAGAAGCCGTTATGGTTTTAAAAATAGTTAAAATTTGGCCTAGCTATAAATTCTGCATAGTTAGTCAGATTCAGGGATCTTTGGAAAAATTTTGTTTTACAAGGGTGGTAGTTAATTTTGTTTCAGCTACTTTGATATATGCAATACAAATTGATACAGTGGAGATTTGGATGGTCACGATTTGTGTGTTGTGATTATTTGAATTCATATTCTTCCTAAGTTGAATGTGTTTTTGCTGATGTTAATGGTATTCATGTGTTTTGGTCGTTGAATGTTCATAATTCTGCTCACTGCTGAGAATATTTATCTATTGATATATCATTTAAGGTGGTGAATATATATGTATGCATCTGTGATATTGTCAATGTATGTTATGTGGCTGGAAGTCTATGAACTCATGGTTTTTAAGTTGTAAAGATACCTTTATTGCTTTCTAGTCAAAAGCTCTGCCTTTGTTTTCCTTTCTGGTTAAAAGCAATTGTGATTTTTCCATTCATCAGAATATCTATCGAAGGTAGTTGCGCCTTGTTAAATAAGAAGAGAGCCTATGTAAAATACCAATATATTAGGCTCAATTGTTGATTATGTTTGTCACGTGTCTGGGCGTGAGTATATAGAGTTAAGTGGCAAATCTGTTAACCAACAGATTTTTTGTGACTCTACTAGGGAGTTTTGTTGTATTAAGATATATATATTTTGTGAGTCATTTGGTTGACCTTTATGGTTCTTCGTGGAAGACGTATGCCAGTTTTGCAACCTAACCTTGATTGGCTAATAGGAGATCACGAAGACATTATTACTAGCCTTAGAATGGTTGCTTGGCAGACCAGAAGAACTAATTAGTAGTATCACCAAGTTGACGAAGTGTTAGAAGAGGAAGAAGAGCTTGGTGAAATTTTAGTGAAAAATGCACGTCATTTTGCAGATGTTCAGGAGCTAATTTTATCGAAGGGATTATTCTCGTGCCAAGGAGAAAAAGGCCTCTGCAAATCTAAGCAGTTCCTAACAATAGGCCAAGAAATCGCGCTGCCAAACCAAGGAATCAGATTCCTGCAAGACAAGCTCTCCCCCGTAACAACCAGTAAGTGGTTTGGTGACTACTTAATTGTTTTATTGATATACCTGTAGAAGTGGGCTATGAAAATATATACACAAGGGGATAGGAATAAGGGTATAGCTAATATTGACTTTGATTTACTTCAATATTTAAATTTTGCTCCTTTCCCACCTACAAGAAGGGTCAAATCTTTGAATAGACCATCCTCTCCTCCCCCTACAAGAAGTGTCGCTAGTTCATCTTGCCAAAGCTTGACTCTACACGGTACTATCCTACCCTTACAAGTAAATTTCCCTCTTGTAAACATGGCTTAACAACAACAACCACCTGTTCCATGGGGTGCTGTTATAGGTCCACTTAATCTTGGTGCAAACCTGCATGACCTACCTAGGGGATCGGGTAAGATTCTACCTAAGTTTAGGGGTGATGGCAAGGTTACTTCTAAAGAGCACATTAATGCTTTCTTTGTTGCATGTTCTATACTTGGAGTCCAACATGAAGATGTGTCTGTCAAGCTAGTTGTTGAGTCACTTGTTGACACAGCTATTGAGTGGTTTTACCACCTTCCTAAGGTATCTATTAGAGATTGGGCTGCAATGAGGTAGCAACTTGAAGATAGATTTAAAATTACTGATTATGAGCACATGTTAGTAGCCCAACTCTCTTCTATGAAGAAAGAGATCCATGAACAAATGAGGGAGTATGTGGCCAAGTTTAACAGACTTGCAAATAGAATTCATGCAAATGTCAGACCTAGAGATGGATTAATGATGTGTTTCTTTATCAACTTATTGCCACCTGATGTCAATTATGCTATTAAAAGACAAGGAGTTCCTAACCTGGCTAATGCCCAATCATTGGCTATTGTTGTGGAAGATGATTTAATCACTGCAGGGAAATGGAAAAGAGAATTACAAACTGGTAAACCCTCAGTAATTGGTTCCACTGATCCCATCATTCAGATGTTGGCAAATGACATTATTACTCTGAAATGTCAATTGCCTAAAGGTCCTCAACAATCTCCTCAAGGAGGTTATAATAGGGCATTGCAGTTACCTTGTCCTACTCAACAATTAGCTATTGAAGGACCCTTGGCTAGCAAAAATAATCATATGGTTTGCAACTTCCATCTCACTTCTGATCATGACAGAGCGTCATGTGCCGAGATGATGAGGTTTATGCAAATGCTTTCCATGAATAAACATACTGAGGAGCCTTTGGTGCAAGAACCTCCTACACCTAGTGATGCTAGTGTGAATTTATTTAAATATGAATTAGATGAAGGGAGTGGAGAAGATGTATATACTGAAGTTGACAACTCCAACTATGCGATGTTTACTAGGGGTCAACAAGGACAAAGAGGACAGAACACTCAAGGCCAGTCTAGTAGTTCAACCTCTGCCCCTCAATATATCTTGACCAGACAAAACGAGGCCAATAAAATAGAGAATGTGACACCTAAAGTTGTAGCTGATGAGGTACCATCTACTTCATCTTCTAAAAATCATGTCTCAAGTTCATTTGATATTGTAGAATCATGTAAAAATACAATGATTAAGACTTCCCAAGATGAATATTTGAGGCTTAATCCTTCTAAACTTGATAGCTAGTCAGATATATTAGACAGGAATCCTCCCCTTCAAATTGTAATGTTCATGTGTCCAGTGATATTGAAATGCTTGCTAGGAGCCAAAATTGTTCAAATACCTATTCTCAAGATCCTAGTCCCCAAAATCCTTTTAACAAACCAAAACTTTTTTATGTCTCCTTGTACATTGTTGGTTATAAGCTCAGTAATTGTGTTATTGATTTTGGGGCCTCAAAGAATGTTATGCCTGGTCAAGTTGCTAAAGCCCTAGGCTTGTCCTATACGCCCTCTCATAGTAAATGCTTCTCAATGGACAGTTCTCTGGTACCTATCTTGGGTCAGATTAAAGATGCTAAAATTGCTTTGGCTGCCTTCCCAAAGAAAAGATTGAAATTAACCATTCTTGTGGCAAACATACCTGCCAGTTATGGGATACTCTTGAGTCATAGTTTTTGTAAAGACCTAGGTGGGGAAATTCAAATGGATTGGTCACATGCCCTGATCCCTTTAGATAGGAAGAAAGTCTGCCTTAATCCTAAACCCAAAGGCAAGTTTACTGTGCTTAAATCTGGAGACCCTAGAGCAGACATTCTATTTGTAGAAAGTGGACCAGGTACCTACATGTATACATCAACAAAGAATGAAGATATGAATCTAATTAGTCCTGACATGGTTGATGAGTTGTGGACTTTGGAATTTGATTGGAGTTGTTCTACCACAGGGTCTGGGGCAGGGGTTGTTTTGATTTCACCTGATGGCTACACTTTTCCTTTTGCTTTTAAATTGGAGTTTGAAAACACTAAAAATATTGTTGAATATGAGGCCTTGTAATTGGGCCTAGAACTAGCTAGAGAAAGAGGTGTGAAACAATTCAAAGTTAAAGGAGATGTTGAACTAATTGTTAAACAAGTAAGAAATCTGTACATGGTCAAAAATGGCAGATTGAGGCATTACCGAAATAGGGTATGGAACTGCATTGAAGATTTTGATATTTTTTCTATAGAAGCAATACCCGGAGAATAGAATTCTAGCGCTGATTCTTTAGCTATTTCAGCATCCCTTCTCCTTCCACATCTAGATTTCAAAGACAAATCATATAAAATTGAAGTGGTATACAGGACTAGCGTTCCTGACAATGCTAATCACTGGCAAGTTTTTAATTCTAATCAATAGATTATTTTATTTCTTGAAAAAGTTGAATCATTTGCCAGTATGTTCTTTGAGGGTAGTAGTGATGAAAGTAATGATGTTTTGCAAGGAGAAATGAAGTCCTATGATGACTCAAGATTAGGAATTGTGCAATTAAAAGGAAATAAAATTCCTAAAGGACTTGTCTCTCTTGAAGATCTCTTCAATCGACATGATCAATATCTCAAGAAGAAGAATAAGGTTTCCATCACGACTTCGGCTGATTATGATAGGGTGAATATTGGCACTGAAGCTGATCCTAAGATTGTGTGTATTAGTAAATGATGTTCTAAAGAAGAAAGGGAACGTTTGTTTTCTTTGCTTACTAGATACAAAGATGTTTTTGCATGGTGTTATGCTGACCTTAAGAAATTCAGCAATGGAGAAATACAACATCATATTCCCCTCAAGCTTGGCACCATACCCTTTGGGCAAAAGCAAAGAACTTATAACCCAAAAATAGTTGAAGCCATCTTCAATGAAATTGACAAAATGCTCAAAGAAAAATCATATATATCCTATCATTCTACTAGGGTGGCAAATATTGTACCTGTTAGGAAGAAGAATGGGGAGATCCAGATTTGTGTCGATTTCATAAATCTAAACCAAGCCTCTCTGAAAGATAATTGTGATAGGTAAAAATCAAGCTAATAAGATCAAGCATATAACTAAAAACCTAATCCTACCACCATCAAATAATCAAATCCAAGTGAAATCAAAAGCATGCAATTTAAGAACAACATCACCTAGATTTATATGATTCCTTGTTTGTGATGTGGATTGCTTCTTCAACAATGAACAATTATGAAGATCAAAGCTACCATGATGAATGGATAATAATGATAATAAACTCAATGGATGCTAAAATGCTCAATATGCTCAAGATGATAATGTAGACGCTATATAAAAAATGTTGGATATATGTAGTATGTAATGAGAGGGTGTTTATATAGACCTCAACCAAAATCAATCAATGGTAGAGATTTGGTCGCTATGTGAAGGGCTGAGATGAAAGGATAGTCATAGGTGAATGTGAAGATGACAAGTGGAGGGAAGATAAGGCTTATGTGTGACTGTGTACACAAAAAGTACTACATGTGAAAGATATTAAATAAAAGATGTAGAACCACACATGTTTTTAAATAAAAGATACACACATGTGGGCTTGATAAATGATAAGAGAAATTAATTAAATAAAATTTATTTAATTAAAATAGATAGAAATAGATAATTAAATAATTATAGATTATTTAATTATAGATTAGAGAAAATAGAAGAAATAGATAATGAATTAATTAAATAAATATAAATTTATTTAATTAATAGAAGAAATAAGGGATTTAGACAAAATAGATAAACTGCACAAGTGTGTTAGACAAATGCAGATGCAATATACTAATGATAATTAGGTCAATTTTGGGTGTCTACATTTTGCCCCTCTTTGATACAATGTTCATTAGAACGTTGTGTCAAAGAAGATATGATAATTCGTTTGATAACCAAAGTGATGCCCCAGTGTAACTGGCAGGTGATGCCCCCTCGAGAGGTAAGCCAGGCTAACTAGAAAGGGTTGGGTTAGCTCGTGATAAGATGAAAGGCTAGAAATAAGGTTGACACGAAGGAACGGGGGTGGATGAGGTAAATTGGGATGGTTTAGAAGAAAATAGGCTTTGGTATGGAAGAATTAGGGTTTGGACAGGGCTATAAATAGGTTCCTCAAGGGCATATAGGCTCATTTGTGCTTGCTGATTTTAGAAATCTAGAGCTCTGAAGTGTTGGAGTGCTTAGAGTGTCTAAGAGCTTTCAGGATGGTGATTCCATGTAGCAATCATCGTGCCGAGCGAGTGAGGACACATGGGTGACCAACAGAAGCAGGAGTACCGGTATGTATTGAAACTTTTACTAAATGCATGATTTTTGTAGGTTAAAGGCGTAATAAATGCACACATGTCACCAGAAGTGATCAAAGTTAGGATAGGAAGATTCAGGTCACTTATAGATCAAAAGTGATCGCTTATGGTAGTTTAGGTCGCTTATGGTCGACTAGGTCAAATGGATAGGCAAAATGCACATAGGGCTAGATAAGCTCACTTATGGACGAAAAATGAACACATATAGAGATACAACTCGTTGTTAACTAACAGGCGATCGCTTATAGCAAATAAGTCGCTTGTAGGCAGAAAGTGTGTGCTTGTAGGGTTTTAGTTCACTTGTAATTGACAGTCACTCACATAGGGGAAATAGGTCGCTTCTAGGCTAAAAACATGCACTTAGAGTGAAATGCGTCACTTATAAGCAAAAGGCTAGCGCATATAGAAAATTGGGTCGCTTCAGGAGATATAGTCAGATTTAGCTAGCAAAAGGCAATTTTTGAGCACAAGAGACTAATATAGTGAGCATAATGATGCAGGATAGACTGCCACCATTATTGTCACGAGAGCCACATCCTATGGATTTATGATTAGTCAGACTACTGGATGCGGAGGAGCGGCTAGTGCTAGAGATCCTCATATTAGAGCATGTGTTGAGATTAGAGCTAGTGTAGGCACACCAAGGGCTTATGACAGCAATGGTTGAGCGATGGAGGAGCGAGCATAGTTCATTCTTGTTGCCAACAGGAGAGGTGACGACTACACTGGAGGATGTGTTCCAGATTTTGCGCATCCCGATTAATGGAGATAGAGTAGATTATGATCCTAACTTGGGTCCAACTGCATTCAGGCGATTGTTTGGGACTCCAGACATTGGGGTTGAGGGCTCAAAGATTTTGATGGCTAGGATAGAGGAGCTGTGTGATAGGCTGTAGCGAGTGGTGGTAGCGATTATCAGATGGCTGGTAGGAGATAGGTGGGTGAGAGGATTTCTAGTTGGATAGGGGATAGTGATGGAGGGAATGTTCTCTTACAGGACGAGATATGCATGGGCTAAGTGTGTACTGGGGCAGCTGTATCATTATTTACATGATTGTGCATATATGTTTGGGGCTAGTATGTCTGCAGGGGTCACAGTGTTGCATGTATGGGCATATGAGCACCTTCCAATGACGAGGCCAGATGGATGGGTAGCAAGGGTAGTAGGAGAGCCATATGCGAGGATGTATAGGGGGGTGCTTACCTATCGGCAGCGCAAGGGTATAGTTTACTGGAGGTAGATATTAGATGAGGTTGATATGTTTATATGGATGCCATGGCTGGGGTGTGAGAGATGGGAGGAGGATAGGGAGCTGTCTATGCTAGGCAGGTTAGATACATTTTTGGGAGGACTCGGCAGGAGGTGTTTTATTGGAGGCTAGAGATTGTGGTGGATACGGCTTTGGCAGAGAGAGAGGGATTACATCCAATTATGTGGCATTGGGGACAGGGTCTTGCAGATCTGGGGACTTTACCAGATTATGATGCATACTAGGTTACAACTAGGCGGACTCAGTTGACGAGGCTTGGGGAGATAGGGGATATTGGGATGGAGAGACCAGTTAGGAGGAGGAGGCAACGATCTCCACTAGTACATGTAGTAGTACCAACAACTCCAAGGATTTAGGGATAGGGACAGGGATAGGCTCAAGCTCAGATACTTGCACAGCCACAAGTACAAATACTGGGAGGTGATGATTTGGGGATTCAAAAACTTAGGTGGAGGATTAGAGAGGAGAGGAGATGGAGACAGCGGGATCAATTTAGACTGAGGGTGGAGATAGATAGACACCAAGTGATCTTGGGATTGCGGCATGCTAGGGCACAGGCGGATACTTATCAGGAAGAGCTGCAGGCTAGGGCACAGGTAGAAGGTGCAGATGATGGCACTCTTGCCAAGATGACAAGAGAGAGAGAGATGCGGCTAGACAGAGTGAGAAGTCTATGAGGCTAGAGAAGGATATGGCTATGCAGCAGGTGCAGGCGATGAGGGCTGAGAGGGATGCTCTTAGGACTAAGAGGGATGTAGCTATGTAATAGGTGTAGACCATGATAGGTGAGAGGGATAGAGCAGTGGTTGCATTGGGGATAGATGGAGCTACCATGTTTCTGGTTACTCAGTTGACACAGACACAGGAAGAGCTGAGGAGAGCACAGGGTGAGGCTAAGTATTACAAAGGCTTGTATTATGGAGCAGTACCGGCAAAGCAGAGGCAGACGAGCTTCAGGAGTAGATTAGGGGCTTCGAGTTCACAGAGGATAGGAGGATCTAGATCTGTAGCTTCAGTGATGGGGCCTCCTAGAGATGGTAGACCAAGTATAGGACCCAGTGGTCGTGGATAGGGCGAGGGAGCTTCCAGTAGTCACTACGGCTACTTTGTTTATGTATTCTATTGTATCATGATGAGGCCTATGAGCCGATTGTACATATATTTTTTGATGGCTCATTTTATATATGTAGACACTTGTGCATTGACTCATTCGATGTTATATATATATGATGGCTTTGGTTACCTATGTGATGGTGTAATGATGGATGCACTTATGTTATAATGTTATGCATTTTTATGTTTTTCTGGATTATATGGATGGTTTTGCAAATGTATTATGCTAATGGTAATGTATGGTAATGAAATTATTATGATAATGCAAATATAAAGATGATAATAATGATAATGAGATGGACCTATATATGCCTAACACACTTTTTTTATAGGACAAGGAATGCGGG
Organism: Cunninghamia lanceolata; assembly: GCA_027924645.1. Lineage (NCBI taxonomy): Eukaryota > Viridiplantae > Streptophyta > Pinopsida > Cupressales > Cupressaceae > Cunninghamia > Cunninghamia lanceolata. The sequence goes on along the minus strand of BSBN01001135.1, from coordinate 1,361,038 downwards.
AAAGGAAGATGGAGGGAAAGATTGATCTTGGTTGAGGACTATATATATAGATATGACGGAATGGATAGATGAGATGGCAACTTTTAAAGTAATTGCTCATAAATTAAAGAAATACAATCCTTATGTTTGATATAGCATATGGATGGAATGCACCAGGGTATAGAAGACCAAGGTGTCGAGATATCCAATGCATAACTAGCATACTACAATCTTGTCTAAACGCATGAGGTCAAGATGTTGAACCCACATACACAAGATATGAATAGCAGCTAGTGTTCTGAGATGGACTTTGACGCTTCAAGAAAAGGTTTGAGCTTATCTCCACTACACATAATGACACCTTACTGGTTATATGTATGGAACTAGTTTTACCATAGAATAGTTTCAAATGCATAAGAGACTATTTATCTTCTTAGATGCAAGAGATATTGATATGCAAGATGCTAATCCCAACACATACAAGATACCAATACACATAGGAAGAGAATAAGATCATCCCACAGACACAGCAGATGAAAGAAAAATGACCATGCCCCATTCCATACTTCATCGCAACATACCAAGATATGGTAGATCAAGGCAATCTCGATTAGGCATAGGAAAGCGACAAAAGATAAATCAAAAGATAAAATAAAAGATATTGTCATCATGTTCTCTTGTCAAATTTAAGTGCTCTTGGATGGATTAAGCTGGCGCCTTGTTGAGAGGAAAGCTACATCCTGTTAAAGGCTAAAGATGTTGATAAAATGCTATAGCAAATGTTGGCTTAAGGCATGCAGACAAATAGCTTCTGGCTTATCTCTAATTTGTTAAAGTGCATGAGCTTTCACTGAATGTGCATAGTCTGCTTCTTGCTTGAGCTTGTCAAAGAGAAGAAAATGGAAGATGAAAGAAGATGAAGATGGGGTGGATCATCTGTGCTTGCGTATTGGATACTTCCTTCGTATTCCAGACTACCTACATACCCTGTATCCATGGGATCAAAGCACATTACGATGATGATGAGACCTGATGAATATGTAGTTCTAGGTTTATTGATGATGTAAGTGATGAAAGATAGAAGAAAGGGAGATGAAAGATTGAAGGATGATTAGAAGAAAGATGAAAAATGGACGATGAGAGAGGGGCTATCATCTATGCCTGAATTAGGTGCTTCCTTCTCATCTCAAATTGCCTACATACCCTATATCCATGGGATCAAGGCTTTGAACAATAGAGACGTGATGTAGTTCCTGCTTATTGTGTTGGTGGTTGATGTCAAAGGATCAACTTTATTGCTTAGATTTTTGCAATGTTATTGCTATTTTTTTGGATTTGGATGGTTGTTGTGCTTTGTTTTTGGTTGCAGATGATCGTTGTACTTTGGGTTTGGGTTTTGGATGTTTGTTGTGTTTTGGTTGCTGAAATGATATGAGCTAGAGCTGTAGATATCGACTTCCAAAATAAGACTCAACAAGTGCCCCCGGTGTAGGATGAGGTTTATTATGGAGAAGTTGCGATGGATGCGTTGATGTGGATAGTATGGTAATGTGCCAAATGATATCTTAACCCCAACAAAGTCCAAGCTACGACAACGAGCATGGCAAAGGCAAGGGCGAAAAGGCTGTTATTATGGATAGATGAGGGATAATGGGTTGCAATGCTTAGATAGGAATGATAGTAGATTATGATATGGATTATGAAGGCAAGGTAGTGAATGAGTTTGTAAAAAGCTGTGATCAAATAATCTAAGCAAATGATGGCGGCTGGTCACTACACATAGCACCTTTTTGCCAGGTTTTCACAATGGTACTTATCCAAGGCACCTATTTACCAGGTTTTCACCAGAGGACAAATTATTTATCTTGTACTATTATATTTTTTTATTTTTTTTGGGAATATGCTGAGACTCATGGATAGAACTTATTTAGATGAATGTTGTTCACTGGTTCATCCAAGGCAATGCCTTCAGGTGTGGAGAGAGTGTATGCACCTAATCTGTAGACTGATGTGATGACAAAAGGACCAAGCTAATTAGGTTCAAATTTGCCCTATTTCTCATGATGGTGCTAGTTCCTTTGATTCTCTTTAAGGACAAGATCTCCAACTTGAAACCTTTGTTCTATGATCTTCTTGTTGTAGTTGCAGCGTAGCCAATTTTGATAAACTTGGAGATGGTTGAGTGCTGTAGATGTCGTTCATCTAATAGCTCAAGATCATGGAGTATGGATACTCTATATTCTTCATCTGAGATAGTATGCTGCAGAGATACTCACAATGAGGGAATCTCAAACTCAATAGGCAAGATGGCTTTAGTGCCATACACAAGGGCATAGGGTGTAGCACCAGTGGGAGTTCTGACACTTGTTCGATAAGCCCATAGTGTAGGATTGAGTTGTAAATGCCAATCATGACCAGCTTCATTGACTGTCTTTTTAAGGATTTTGATGATAGTTTTGTTAGAAGCCTCAGCTTGGCCGTTACTTTGAGGATAATAAGGTGTAGAGAACCTATGTTGGATATGGACAAAGATCTCTAACCTCTTGGTTCTTAAAAGGATGACCATTATTAGTGACAATGGCTTGAGGAACTCCATAACAATAGATGATATAGTGTAAGATAAACTTGGATATTTTCTTGCCAATAATGTAAGTCATTGATATTGCTTCCACCCACTTTGTGAAGTATTTAGTGGCAGTGATATTAAACTTATGACCATTTGATGAGGTAGGATGGATTTTACCTATGAGATCAAGTCCCCACTGTGAGAATGGCCAGGGAATAGTGATAGGCTAAAGTTCATGTGATGGTGCATGTATTAGATCTCCATGTTTTTGACATTGTAGACATCTCTTTGCAAACTATTGTGCATCTTTCTCCGTGGTTCTCCAATAGTATCCATCTCATAGAAGTTTCTTAACAAGACCAAGGCCAACGAAATGCGATCCACAGACACCTTCATGTACCTCACGTAAGGCAACCTTTGCTTCATTGAAATCAAGACATCTAAGAAGGATACCATCAAGACTCTGACAATATAGGGTGTCTCCTAAGATAGTGTAGCGTGAGGCTCGACGGATAAAGGTTTTACATTGGGTATTAGATAGTTGGAATGGTAAGGTTTGATTGCTGAGATACTCGCATATGTCCTCATACCAAGGTGAATTGGGACCAACAATCTCACATATAATCTCAGACTGCGGTACTTCAAATGCTTGTATCAAAAGCTATTCAACAAGAAATTCATACTTATGCGCATTGGAAGGCATGTCTAGAAGAGATCCAATCATAGCCATGGCATCTGCTGCTTTGTTTTGTATCCTTGGGATCTGTTCAAAGGTGATGCTGTTAAAGTATTTCTTGAAATCGTCAGCCATTACCTTGTATGGAAGAAGCTTCTCATCTTTTGTTTGGTACTCATCTAAGACATGTTTGATAACCAATTGAGAGTCACCAAAGACCTATAGCTATTTGATAGCCCATTGTACTACCATGCGTAATCTTGTGATTAAAGCTTCATATTCTGCTATGTTGTTGGTACATGGAAATGCAATTATGTATGACTTCAGGATACAATCTCCTTGAGGGGTCACAACCAATGTCCCTACTCTTGATCCATGTTGTGTATAAGATCCATCAAAGTATAGTTGCCACAATGTTGGTGAGGTTAGATTAAATAGTTCTTCATTGGGGAACTCTAGGCATATTGGATTAATATCTGTGATAGGTGTGGCAACTAACTAATCAGTGATGACTTGTCCTTTTATGGCTTTTTGATCCACATATTGTATGTCAAATTCACTTAAGATCATAACCCATTTTTCTAATCTTCCCGTAAGGATTGCTTTGGAGAGAAGATATTTGAGTGGATCAACGTTAGATATGAGCTTTGTTGTTTGGTTCAACATATAATGTTGCAACTTTTGGGAAGCAAACACCAATGCTAAACATGCTTTTTCCATAGATGAATAATTAAGTTCATATCCCACAAGAGTTCTGCTAATGTAGTAAATGGCTTGCTCTTTTCCTGAATCATCATGCGGAGCTAAGAGGGCACCCAATGTTGATGTTGTTGAAGAGATATAGAGTAATAATGGGTGATCAAGTATAGGAGTTACTAACACATGAGGTGTTGCCAGATATTCCTTTATTTTGTTGAAGGCCTGTTAACATTTTTCATCCCACTTAAAATGTTCACCCTTGCGAAGGAGATGTTGAAAAGGATGACACTTATCTGCTAGTTGTGAGATAAATCTATGAATGGATTGTAACCTTCCTTGTAGACTATGGAGCTACTTCAAATTTGTTGGTGGAGGCATTTCCATGATAGCTTTTACTTTTTTAGGATCCACTTCTATGCCCCATCGAGACATGTTGTACCCCAATAATTTTCCAGATGTTACACCAAATACACATTTCTTTGGGTTTAGTCAAACTTGATATTTCTCTAATCAATCAAAGATTTGTGCTAGTACGTGTAGATGTTTTTCTCTTGTCTTGGATTTCCCTAGAATATCATCAACATAATCTTCCATGATAGTGTGGAAAAGGTCATGGAAAATGATTGTCATAGCTCGTTGATAAGTAGCTCCAGCGTTCTTGAGACCAAAAGGCATTACAACCCAGCAATATGTACCCCATGGACAAATGAATGATGTTTTATCTTGATCTTCCTCTACTATTTTGATTTGGTTATATCCTGAGAATCCATCCATCAAAGATAGCATTGCATGTCCAGCTGTGAGATCTATGATGTTGTCTATGCTTGGTAATGGAAAGTCATCTTTAGGGCATGCTTTGTTAAGATCTCTGAAGTCTATGCAATAGCAAACTCGTCCATCAGGTTTTGCTATAGGTACCCAGTTTGAAACCCATTATGGATAATCAATAGGCTTTATGAACTTTACTTCTAACATCTTCTGAATCTCTACCTTGACCAAAAGAGCTATTTGCGGATGCATTTTATGCAATTTTTGTTTGACAGGTTTTGCACTAGGAGATACTGCTAGGCGATGTACCACAAGTGATGGATCTAAACCTAGCATGTCGGCATAAGTCCATGCAAAATTGATGGCTCTTTTGATGAAGAATGCTATAAAATTTCTTCTTTCCTGCTCTGATAGTGATGCTGCAAAAAAAGTGATCTTTGGATTATATTTTGTGCCCAAGTTCATGTCTTGAGATTTTTCAACTAGCACTGTTGATTTTTCATGATAATCAATGTTGACATGAAGATCAAATCCCCCATCCTCAGGCACCTCAGGGAGGCTTTCACCCTTGGATACATCCTTTATTTTTACTTTTTCATGGTCAAGAGGCGCCTTTCAGTTTTCACCTAGTGACCTATCTTTTTTTATTCTATTTATTTCACTTTTGCGACTGAAGGATTTCATACTTCTGCCAAAAATATGCTAGTTTAGGGAGGTCCATTGTGAATCCTACTTTGTGATCACCCAATGTAATACCTTGTCGTAAGCCCATGAATTTGGCAATACCTTCATCATTTTCAAATGTGTCCAATATCGGTGCCCCCTGTTGGTCCCAATCGATGAGGTCAGGATATACAAGTGAAAGGGTAACAGTCAAAGGGTTTCAGCTAGATGAGGTGGTTGAAATCATGAAGATAGAGGTTTCTTGAAAAATGTTAGTGATATGTAGGGAGGAGGAGTCGATGGTATCTGAATTAGAGGTCTCTCCTACCGAAGAAGGTCCAGCTTCCATATCAGAAATACACTTAATGTCTTTGGAAGGTGGTACCTCTGATTGATAACCAAGGCCTTGCTTATTAAGCTTCTAAGACACAATAATGGGTTCAATAGGTCTTTGTTCTTGTGATCCCAATCTGCCATGTCCTTTGTAACCCATGTTCTTAATGATACAGAACCCATTGTTATATCTCTCTACTTCAAGTTGTACTTGGTCGTTCTCATGATAGAATATCCAAGAGTTAATGTCATCAATGTCTTCATCGTCAAGGAACCCACCTTTGATGAACACTGTTGGTGGAGCTTTTATGATAGCTGCGGATGAAGATGCTTTGGATGTAGAAGATTTTCCATGAGATTTGGGAGATAAGGGAAGAGTGCCAACATAACAAGATTCTTGCAATGTGTACTGACTCGGACCATGTTCAGTGTACTTGATACTGAGATTTGAAGTAGATATGCTAGATGATGGCTTGAGTAGGGCAGATGGATCCACATAAGATGAAGATGGATATGCTTCGGTGTTGATAGGAATACAATTAATACTTTGGTATTTAGCTTGAAAAGGACAACAACACTCAAATGGATTAGGATCGGCATGGATAACAACTTCAACACCGTTATGTGGAAATTTGAGACATTGATGGTATGTGGAAGGAACTGCTTTGAGAGAATGGATCCATGGATGGCCAAGGATGATGTTATAAAAAAGGTCACTATCAAGAACTTGACAACAAGTGTCAGTAGTGACAGGACCAACTCGGATAGGCAAATGGATAATTCCTTTAGTATCTCACTCAACATCATCATATGCTTTGATAGTAATGACCTTGGAAGTGTCAATGTCTTTCTCAGAGTATCGCAATTATTTTATTAATTTTAAGAACATATATTAAGACCAGCTCCACCATCCACTAAGATTCATTTGATACAGCGTTGGTTTACAAACACTTCTATGTGGAGGGCTTCATTATGTGATGGGTGAATGGAAGATCGAAGATCTTTGTCGGAGAAGGTGAGATGGCAAGGGGATGCAATGCTAGCTACCATAGATTGGAATTGTGTGGTATCGATATTGTTGGGCACCAAAGATTCTTGCAATGTTTTGTCAAGGATAGCTTTGTGGGCGGGGGATATGTGAAGCAATTCTAGGATGGAGATATGTGCAGGTGTTTTGCCAAGGTGATCAAGGATATTATAACTAGAAGATGGTCGAGGAGGATTGATAGGTGCTCCCTGAATGGTAACATGGCCTCTTCTAGTAGTTACAGTGCAATCAGATGCTTTGCCTTGGATTGTGATGGTAGAAATGTGAGTTTGGTCGATGCGGCCAATAATGGATGAGTCAGTTGTAATGGATGGCATTCCTAGTATGGTTACTTGTCTTATCATGAGATGGAAGTGGATTCTTGAATGCATCTAGGTCATAGTTTGATGTTGGTTGGTGTGTCGATTGTGATGTTGGCGGTGTGATCTTAATTAGACCTTGATCGATGCAGTCTTGGATGACATGTTTTAAGCGCATACAACTGTTTGTTTTATTTCCTTTAACCCTATGGTATTCACAATATTCATTTTATTTGTACCAAGGAGCTTTGAAGAGCGGTTCGTCAGGTGGTGCTTCAGGCAATATGACATCTCCCACTTGGAGAAGCTTACAAAAGATTACCTCCATGGAGTCCTCTAAGGGAGTAAATTGTCGTCGATGTATTGAATTTGTTCTTGGTTGATTTCATTGAAAAGGTTGATTTGTTGTAGATGCAGCTTGGATGTTAATAGGATCTTTCATTGTTTGTATGTTCTTTGCATCTACAACACCATCATTAACAACATTTTTGTTCTTGTTCCAAAAGCGGGTTTTATTATTTGACAACTGTGAATTGTTGTCTCTGAAAATCTTGATAGTGCCCTTAGCAATTGAAGCGCATTCAATGGTGCTTCCTTTAGATATAAGCTCATTAAAGGTGCTAGCACTTTGCAATTGTAGTTGGAATGAAAGCTCAGGATGAAGATTTTGGACAAAGATATCAAGTTGTTGTTTCTTAGGTATTTGCCATGATAGTTTGCTAGCCATGTTGTGCCATTGTTGGGTAAATGAGGAAAAATCTTCACCATTGCATTGTTTGTTATTGACAAGATCATTCATGTTCACTTCATGTTCAATGTTGAAAGCAAAATGGGATCAAAATTTGTTTGCTAGTTCCACAAAGGTCTTAATTCCCGGAGGTAAGTGAGAGAACCATTCAAGAGCTTTCCCCACTAAGCTTCAGGGAAATAGTCTCAAGAGATATGTATCATCTTGAGCAACATCAATACATGCAACATAGAATGCTCTAAGATGGTCATTTGAATTTCCTTTTCCTTTGTATTTGTCAAATTGTGGAACTTCAAAACGTGGCAGAAAAGGTGTCATATGAAGTGACTTGTCAAATGGATATGCACATATATCTCCCAAGGAAAAAAATTTCTTGGTTTACCCTACCGCTTTGTTAATCATTTGTTCAACATCCGCTTGAGATAATTGATGTTGTTGCAAAAAGGGTTGATGGTTTGGAGGTGCAATGTAATATTGTGTATGTTGTGGTTGTTGTTGTGGAATGTAGGTGGGTATGATTGTTTGTTGAGGTTGTGTACTCACATTATATGTCAAAGGATTGGTATGTGGCACATATTTGTTTGAAGATTGTTGTCCTTGAGACACAAGTGGTGGTTGGGTATATTGTGATTGATTAGCTCCAAGAGTTTGCATCACATGGGAAGTAGAGGATGGATTGACATTGGTCAATGGTTGCGAATGGAAAGTTGGGTTTGTATTATGGTAAGCAATGGAAGGATTGGTAGATGAGGAAGAATGGACACTTGGGTTGGTGTTTTAGACAACATGAGGATTAATGGATGAATACGGATGGACATTCAGGTTTGTGTTTTGGACAACATGAGGATTGGTATACGTCATGTGCTGGGTGACAATGGGTAATCCTTGGGTTGTATAAGACGGATTGATGGTTTGTGAAGGATTATATGGAGGTGGAGAAGGTGATGTAAGTTGATCAACATAGGAGATAGGGGTGCTAGGAGTGGCTTGTGATACAATAGGTGGATCAATCATGTCAATGAGACTAACATTGGGATTATATGGTGTATGGGATGGATTCGTGGAGATCGTGGAGACCATATTAGAGGTGATAGGAATATGAGTGTGAGGTGTAGTTTCCACATGTGACAAATAGTAGTAGTAGTTTGCAATGGTTGCAAGACTTGTGTAGCTTGTGAGACTTGCGGAGTTTGTGATATAGGAATGGCTTGTGAAACTTGAGGAGTTTGGACTTGTGAAACATGGACAGCTTGTGATACTTGAGGCACAGATACAGTCATGGTAAGGGTAGGGGTGTGTTGTGAAACATGGAAAGGTGGAACGCTCAAATTTTGTGAAAGAAATGGAAGTACATTGGTTAGGGTTATCAAAGGTTCTAAAGTGTACTCTGAGCATGGTGGGTTTGATGGTGTAGCGGTAGAGAATGAGGGAGATGGATTGGAAGGTGGATGCGAAGGTGTGGCTATAGTGGTTGGTCCCTTTGCAACAATAGCGAGAGTGTTAGGATCATGTTCTTGAATAGCGGATATGTCAAAATCACTTGGTAGTTTGGCTCCCATGTGGGCAAGTTGCAAGAAATAGTGATTAGGATTAGATAAAACAAGTTTCTCAACTTGGTCCCATACATGTGTGTCTCAAAGTTTAGATAAGTCCTCTTGGGATTGTTCTTCATAATTCATTGTAAATGGGTGAGATTGCACTTGGTGTGAGGATGATGGTCCAGTAGTGTATCCTTCGGGTACGAACATGTAAGAAGGCATACCGATTGTGAATTGGGTTGCATCTTTAAGGGGTGTTGATCGCGATTGTTACATTTGGGCTTCCATATTAGCTTGCAATTTTGCTTCCATTTCAACTCTATATTGGCTCCTAGTTTGAGGCATGATGGTTGATGTTGAAAGTTGAACTTAGCTTGTCAAGGTTGAGACCCAAAGGTGATGGTTGGCTTATTTGTTTGGTGTTGGTTTGTTTTTCTAGTTTGATGTTTGCTTTGTTTGCTAAAGGGTTGCTTGGTTGTTGTTGGGTTGCTATTGTTGGATAAACTTCCCTTGAGGATAGCTCACACACTCAAGAGAAAAGTTAGTTGCTGATGTTGTTTGCTGGTATTGCTAGGGCTAGGTAAAGATAAAAGATTGATGCTTGGTTGCTAGTTTTGCTGGTTGGTTGTTGTTTTGGGGTCTCAAAAGGATGAAAGATCAAAATTCCAATGATTTGATAGGCTCAAGATAGGAGACAATGCTCAGGTGACTGTGGATCCTCAGAGGACTTGTCTAAAAGATAATGACAAAGCTGAGAATGTTTGAAAGTGCTACTGATTGGGCTGGATGGATATTGATTGTTGATATTGACCAGAAGTGACTAGTAATAGCTCAGACGTGACTCAGATAAGACCAAAAGCGACAGATAATAACTCAAAAGTGATATGGTTTTGTTTTAGATGACATACTGTAGTGTTGACCAGAGGCGAGTAGGTTTACCAAAGGCAATCCGTTACAGGTCAGAAGCGATTCACTGCCAGGGTCATCCCACAATAATGGGTTACACTTTTTTGCCAAACTTGACATTGAAATCAATATTTTGAACTAAATCTTCACTTTCTAACACCTATATTTGCTAAACCGTTAGGAATTTGAAGATGATGCGAACTAGTGATTTGTGAGATTTTGTTTGTAGATTCTAAATTTTTTTTTTAAAAATTTTGGAGTTAAATTGTATTTTTTTTTTGCATCTCCTTTGATAACTAATTTTTAATAGTAAACAACATTTTTTTAAAGTGATGTGTATTCCATAATGCATAATTTTTTTTCTACAAAGGATAAAATTATGATTCTTTCGAATTTAGATTAATAACACCAATATCTAGTGAATGCATTTGGATTCATAATGTTTTGTTGAATACTTTTTTTTAAATTTAGTTTTGAAGTCAAACCAATTATAATTTAGACATACGCGTATTCTATAGAACATAACTTTTTCCGTATGTATCGAAATTCAATTTTTTTTTACTGAAACAAGGACATCAATACCTAGTGTATAAATATTTTTCAAAAAAAAATTTCACTAATTTACTATTTTTCCATGTGTGTAGAACAGAGAACTTGATGTTCGGTGAAAAACCTATGTTTAGTAAATCTTAAAAAAAAATCATAATAAAAACATATATCAAAACTATACTCGTTGGAATCTCGTTTCAAGCACTTTGATCCTCCAATTTGGTTTGGTAAAGGTGAATCCATTTGGACTTTCAACTAGGCTTCAGAAGCCAAAATTTTGCAGAAGAAAGGGGAAGGGAAGCAAGAAAGGTGCCAAGTGAGGGTCTTCACTCAAAGACCCCTGCAAACGAAGTAAAGTGACATCATTCGTTCAAATAAATACCTCCTTCGAATGAAGGTGTCGACGTGACGTCTTGTATCCCGTAACATCCACCTTTGTTCGAAGCCACCTTGTATTTAAAAATATTTTTTTTCCTTAACTGTCGGCCTTCATTCAAAGGCATGCTGACATGCTCTGTTTTTAATGTTTTAATTATCCATATAGCATATAAATAGGATTGCTTTTTATTTTATTATAAATCAATTACAAACAAGATAAATTTGCATTTTTCTTGTGCAAGGGAGTCCAAGAAATCTTTGAGAGAAGAATTTTGAAGTCATATTTTACAAAGAAGGAGATAGGAAACAAAAGGACAAGACAAAATAAGACTACAAGAAAGTATTCTGTAGAAACTATAGCAAAATTGAATGAAGAAAGATTGGAAAAATATCATAAACAAAAACAAGGTATGCATATATTTTCTTTTCTATTTTTAATCTAGGTCATTTTATTTATGTTTAAATATATACATGTATTGATGAATCATGTAGTAGGATGTCATTTAATCTAGGTCACTTGATTTATGCTTAAATATATATGCATTGATTTCATGTAGCTCTGATGTCATTTAGTTTAAGTCATTCCTCATTCTTGACTATAATCTCTACCTCTCTACCTAGAGATAAATACATACCTCTCTCTCTATCCACTGTTCTCTCTCTCTCAAGTTGCCCACTCTCTTTACCTCTACCTCTCCCTCACTGTGGCCTTCGTAGCTATCTATGTCCCTCTCTAATTCTCCATATCCCTCTCCCTATCTCCAACTCAACTTCATTATTTTTCTAAAGTGGTAACATATATTTCTATTATAATTTATTAAAAAAATCAAGTTCACTTTTCATTTTAGATTATTTCTTTTCTTGATTATTTATTTTTATATAAAAATTATTTTAAATCTAAAAACTTTATATTTAAAAATCCACACTTCCTAATTTTAAAACAAACTCTTATCACTATTTTTTTTTGTTTTCTTTCTCTAAAATATATTTTAGAATAATTGTTAGCTTTTTTTATCCAATAAATTTTTATCATGAATATTGTTTTTGCTTTTTTATTTGTGTTTTTATGATTTTTAATGCTAAAGTAAGGAATAAAAGAATTTTTTTAAGAAAAGATTTGTTAAAATATTTTTAGAATGCTTTTTAGATTTTCTTTTTCCTAAACAATGAAATTATTTTTTAGAAAACATAATAATTTCTACATTGTAGAAATTAAGAGTATAAATCAATAAAATAAAAAAAATGTTTATTATTTAGAAAGTTTTATTTATAAAGTAGATAATTTTATTTTTATTTTAATATTTATTTCCTTCATTTGTGATATAGAAAGTGGAGCAAATGTTGTTGAAGAACACATAGTTGATGTTAACCAAGAGGAGGCCCAAGTGCAAATAATGGAAGTTGAAGAGGGGTCAAGATTGCTTCCTTTGACTAGTATGGATGAGCATATTAATCTAGTTGAAGAGGTGAAAAGAAAAATTTCTTATAGAAATTTAGATCATTTACTTAAAATGGATATTGAGAAATTGAAACATTATGCTGGGCAACCTAGACATACTGATAGGAGGTCAATGAATAAAACTGCAAAGGAAATAATTGCTCATTTCAATAATCTTGATACACTTGGACGAACCCAATTGTTATCAATTGTACTTCTTAGTAAGGAGCTACATGAGCCATTACAATTGTTGGGTGTCGATTTGTCATTGAAAAAGGGGAAAGGTTCACAACTAGAAAAAGATATTGTTGAAAATGTTAAAGAAGGTTTGGCTTCCATCGGGAAAAAATCTTGATCTGCGAATAAGTCCATTACAAGAAGAGCGATGTTCACAAGTATTGTAAGTGAAAGAAATTCTAGAAAAAGACAATTATCTTCAATTTCATCTCAGCTTGGTTTCAGTAGAAAGACAATAAGAAAATATGTGAAAAGGAGAAAATTATTGGATGATAGTACCTCAGAAAGCAATTGGGCAATTATGTGTAGAGCTCCTCGATCTGACAGGATTAAAGATGTTAGAAACTTGATCTCAACCTTTTGGAATGATAATACTCGTGCTTCATCAAATAGTAGAGATGTTATCAAACATAGAATTGGGCCCAATAGTTATGAACTACATACAAAACATTGGCTAGATATAACATAACATGAGATGTATGTGAACTTTTGTAATTCAAATCCAAATATAAAGATTGGGCAAACAATGTTTGAAAGGTTAAGGCCATATTATGTGAAGACAAACAAGGTTTTTGAAACTTGTTGTTGTCGTTATCATATTGAATTTGATCTCTACTATTAGGTGTTTTGAAAGATTTGTGAAGACAGTGATGGTCTTGTAAATGCACCTCCCAAATGGGCAAGTCAGTTCATAGCATCCATCTTATGTGATAAATCAAATGATGATAATGGAAATGGTCAAATAAACTGCATAAAAGGTCTTTGTGAAACATGTGGAAATTTGGCTAAAATGCCTTTGAGAAATGAAGATATTGACCCAATGAACTTGGTCAATTGCAAGAGGTACAAGTATTTAAAGTTTCAAACAAAACATGGGAAAGAATCCACAAGGTTAGATTATGTAGAAGAGGAGATACATATTGGAACATTTATGAAAAATTTTTGTAAATTGATTCAACCATACATACATCATGCTTTTTTTGCTAAGTGGCAAGCACAACAGTTTCAAACATTAAGAGATACTTTCCCACCTAGAATAATTTTATCAGTGGTTGACTTTGCATAAAATTACTATTTTGTACATCAAAAAGAGATTCAATCATAATATTACTTTTCAAAGTAGATCACTATTATGGTGTGTTATCGACATGCACAATTGGATTTGGATGGTGTTGATAGTACATTTCAAGCATGAGTCATAAAGAAAGAATATCACTTTTATATTAGTGATGATAAAGAGCATGACACACTTTTTGTACAACATTGCTTTAAGAAGTTTTTTGGATATTTGGCAAGCAGGGGTGTAAATTTTGAAAGGCATTTTGTATGGTCAGATGGATGTGCATCACAATTCAAATCAACAAGGCCATTTTATGCACTATGTAGATATCATCAAAATGACAATATACCACATGTTTGGAGTTTCTATGAGAGTGGGCATGGAAAGGGTGAACATGATGGCGCAGGAGCTTGCATCAAACATGCTCTAAGGAAACATCAAATGAATTATTATGGAGACCGTATAAATGATGCACATGATGTTGTTGAATGGTGTAAGTTACACTTTGCACCAAATGAGGCCGGCACATCTTTAAAAACAAATAGATACATTCCACATAGAGTGTTTTCAGAGATATCAGGTATGTATTGTTTAAATTTATTTAATGTATGGATGTACTTTAAATATATATATTCATGTATATGATATATGTGTAGACACAAGTTTGTTTATTTTAGTTTGAGTTTAATTATTTAGATATATTTTATTCATAATGTACTTGGTATATAATAAATTTGTAGGTGTGGATAGAAGATCAATGTATGGATGCAAGAGGGTAGAGAAAACAAGATCTTTGCATTGTGTCATGAGTACAGATAGCCCTACATGGACGTTGCGCACTAGGGATTACTCTTGTTTTTGTTATGAGTGCATGTTGGGAGATTTTGAGAATTGTAATAACCAGCAACGTGGATATGTCAGTGAATGGGAAAATGTGCCACTAGTTGTTACAAACACATATAATGAAGATGAGGATGAAAGATTTGAAGACATCCCTTTGATTTCAACTGATTATAACCATATTTCAAGATTGATTAAAAAAGATATGTGTGTGTGTGTGTGTATATATATATTATATATAAGGTATCTCTAAATTTTTAAAGTTACAAATTTTGGAATGTATGTAAATTTTTGGTGCAAGAGGTATTTTAATAGTCATAGTAGGTTGGAAATATAGAACAAGTTAGTTATTATTTATTATGTTGCACAAAAGAGAGGCAAAAGCTAATAAATCCAGAAACAAGTGATGGAATGGTGTTTCCCACAGGTTTATTTTTATTTTAATATATTTTTAAATAATTTTCAATTTGTTACATATGTACATGTCAAGCACCTCAAGAGTGATTTAAAATGTGTTCAATTTTTATACTATAATTTATGTTATGTCTTACCAAGCAATGATAATGCTATACATGTTCATAGATGTACATGTAGGTTACATTTACCTTGAAAATGTTATGTCTTACGGTGTGGAATGTTGTTTTCCACAAGTTCAGTTGTAGTGCAAGGGACATATCTCAAACAAGTCAAGATTGTTCAACATGGGATTCACTTTATTGATTATCAACCTAATAACAAGGTATATCAGTATAGCCACCTAGTAATTACTACCGGCCTAACTCTTCATATAGTTTCAAACACACATGGACGTCGTAAGTGGAGACTACATAGTGAAGATCATCAAAGAATATTAGATGTGATTGAAGAGCGAGCTGAACCACTTGATGTGGTATGAAAAATATGGATGAAGAACTTACAATTTTTTATGTTTTGAAGACCTAAATTAACTATTTAGATGTATGTTCACGTATTAATTATTTTACAATCTATGCAAGTTAAATTAATAGTTCTTTTGTTGAACAAATTTTAAATTTCAACCATGGTGGTTCTTAATGTACAAATGATCTCTCTATTAGAAGTCATGTAGAGAATGCCCTAGATCTTCTTATTCAAGCATGCATCGATATGATAATTTTTGAATGCTTTTATTTAATGCTATATATGTTGTTTGAACTGTGCTACAATTTACATGTACATGTATATGCACTAGAGATGTCATCTATAAAGTTTATAGATATATATATATATAGACATGTTACATCTATAAATTGTTCAACCAATAAAATTTCACTTGATAAATGTAAAAAGAGAGATCTTAATTATTCCACTTTGAAGTTACAAATCATTTTAGGCCACCGATACAAACATTGAAATTCCCACAATATCAACAAATATGAAATATTTGGAACACAACCTTGAGCAACCTTTGACTGACATCAATTTCATGATTTTTATGCCCATGCCATTCAAGTATATGACACATAGTGACAATTGACTTTACATCTTGACATGAACATTTTTGATAAATTAAAATGTCCAAGTTCTTTTCCTGAATCACCTATGATAGAGACTATTTGACATTAATATTTTTGACTTGATCAAAGCTATATGACAACAAACTTTTACAAATGAATTGAAATGTACTTGCACAACCTTTGAGAATATGAGTTGATTGATGGACTTCGACTTGGTAGACTCAAGAGTTTAAAATTGTCATGATAAAATTTTGAGGACATCCTAGGCTCCATTTATATATGTTCTCATGTAGTAGCTTCCCTAGGTTATCTCTTGTATCATGCCCATTTGCAACATCTTATATGGTATTTCATTGCTTAATGATGTAGTGTCTTTGAATTCCCATTTCGTTAATGAATGCATGTTTTTCCTTCAAAATTTAGTTGAAGAGATAACTAATTACTCATAGCCAACCACATGTATGCATTTCTTCATGTTAGTTGCTCTCCAAATCATGCTATAAATAGCTAACAAAGATTATAAGATCCTTTCTATGGGCCAATGGGGTAATAATAGAGGGATGTCAAGCTCTACATGGGCACATTATCTCTAACCTAAAGATTGTGGCAGGTTTGGAATCTTAGACCCCTAGACACAAGGAACATGCCTCATGATGAAGTGGATAGTTAGAGAATTGCAAGAATTAGGTACTTTAGAATAACTTTAGAAGTTTAGTCTTCTACTAGCCAACTATATGTAAGGTTATCTCAATTGTATGCTAGTTATAATTGTTCATGCTTGATATGATAAATATCGGAGGATCTTCTAAAGGCAATAATGTCTACTAAAAATTTTAGCTGATATCATTAATAGATTTAATGGTATAATAATCATTGTTTATTGCCATGTAATTGAAAAACATCACTAGTAGTATTTGACTGCGCATAGGCCCAAAAATAATTTAACAATGCAACAATTCCAAACAAATTTTAATTGCACCTATGAATACAAATTACATTGATTCCCATTTTATTTCAAAATAAATTTTGGAAGTTCTTCAATTTAGAGTGCCACTTATTTCTCCTCTTCTATCATTTCACATTTATTTCTTATCATAGGCTCAGTACCTTCCCTTCTTTTTATTCCTCATATTCATTTAGAAAATTAGGTAATATGTGTCGTAAATAACAAAATTCATCAAATAAATGTAGATTGTAGATTTAGAATCTATAGTATTTGTAGATTTAATATTGTTTTGTTTCACATATCAAGACTTTTTTGTAAACTTTTGTTTTATTTGGAGGTCCATTTATTTATATAATATTTTTTTGTTTCACATGTATCAAGAATTTTTTGTTTTTTACTTTTCTTTATACCCATAAATGAATCACAATTTGCAATTGTAATTGAGTTTGTAAATTTACAAATTTTAAAATCTATATTCTACTAAATTACATAAACACCTAACTATTTTGCATTCAAATGTGCATGTCAACATAACCATTACACCCTTTCAAATAACCCAATTGCTAGTTTGTAGAATGTGAAGGAGAAATCATCATTATTTTGTTGTGGCTTGCATATCCCCACATCAAATAAAATCTATGTGAACAATTATATTTATAATCAAGTAAAACTATAATAAATTTCATGTTTGGAATTGTATTTGATGTTTTCATTTGTATGATAAGTGTTCATCAAGTTTGGTTTAAGTAAAGTATTAGCACTGCATAATTGTGTTTAGATTTGTTTATGTCATGGTAGATTTTTTCTAATGAACTCTTTTGGGAGAATGGTTTTGTCTTTAATACAAGGCAATCAATTCTAAATGAATCATTTCTAAGTCTTAACTATTCATAATATTGTTTTTTTTCATGTATATCAAGACTTTTTTGTTTTTCACTTTTATTTATACCCATAAATGAATCATAATTCAAATGCAATTGTAAATTTACATTTTAAAACCTATATTCTACACTTACTGAATTACACAAATAAGGTCTAAATAACTTCTCATGACAAAAACAATCATAATAATCATAAATAGAAATGTCCTCATAAATGTCTACAAACACACAAATGTAGATAGAAATGTCCTCATAAATGTGACCCACAAACACACATGTAGATAGAAATGCCAGGTCATAAATGTCCATAAACACACATACATGCAAATGTCCTCATAAATGTCCACAAACACACATGTAGATAGAAATGTCAGGTCATAAATGTCCACAAACACACATACATGCAAATGTATCTAGATAGAAATGTCCATACATAAACATGTACATCTATAGAAATATCTGCTCAAACAAATATAAGATCTAGAGAAATATCTAGAGAAACACATGTCTACGAAGTGCTACCAATAGCCTGGTCATCATGTCAGCTGTGAGTTGAGCAACCCAAGTCTGATTGAGCATCATGATCTGATGGATGTGCTAAGCCCTAGAGATAGTACAACACATGTATGTATAAAAGTGTACAAATTATATGTATTTACATGTATGTAAGTACAATAATAATTTAAAATTTTAAAACTTGCCTATCCACTAACATTACTGCCATTAGTTGAATCATGCTTGTGTACACAGTTCGTCCCTAGAGTAGGTGTAACATGAGCTAACCGCTACAATATATATATATATATATATATATATATATATATATATATATACAACATTAGGACTCTATCTAGAGCAAAGTAATTTAACTTACTTTAATTTAAGTTCAAGTTTAAATCATGCATGCACATGCACATACACATGTACTTACCTATGTATCAGGTGCTGTAGGATGATCCACTGCAATGATTGTATCTGGTGCCTCCTTGGCTAGCTCAAGTAATGAAGTCTGAAGTGGACTAACCAGGTGACTTGGCAATGAAGAGGTTGAATGAAGAAGCATATCCACAAAACCTAACACTGTTCCCGTCTGCAACTACACCTCAAGTGAATCTAGGGAGGGCTAGGATGTCTAATGCTCAACACGAGGCCTGATAGGTGTATCTCCCTCTGCAGCAACTGAATGATCTGAGGGTGGATCAAGATGTGGAGTACTCACAGGCACATGATGAGAAGGTCTCATAGCCTAACAAGATTGTGATGCACTCTGTGAATAGCAAGCACTACTCACATGTCCTCTAACCTTGTGTAAATAGATACCAAGCTCCGATGCAATAAAAGCATATGACTCTAATAGGTCCTCAGAAAGATAACTCATTATAGTCTGAAGCATATGCTCTCCTGTCAAACCATCTATGTCTACAAGAGATGGAACACCTGCGATAGCATAAGGATCAGTAGCATGATCCGATGGTCTGGATCATCCAGGATGACTCATCAAATGTCTTCCCACATGATCAGAAGATATAATAAATGTGGCAGCTACAATATCACCTACACTGTCAATTGCTTCCCTTTGGGAAGCACTGACAACCTGATCAGCAACAGGGGCCAGGGCCGGGGAGATAACAGGCATCTTCTCCCCAACCAAGGCCCTATAAACTGGAGCCTGTCAATCTGGTCGACGATAAGCATCTCTATCAGCAACCCTACCCCTCCCCTAACCAAAATATTCTGGCAAATCCAAGTAGTTCACCTTGAGGCCCATATGAACCTCTGCATATAACTGTTGTGCAAAATATAAAGGAATTTGGTGGTTATTGGGATAACGACCATGAGCAACAAGAAAACATGGATATATCAATGGGGTCATAAGAGGGTCTACACATCTAGTCACTTGGTAGCCCCTCACATTAGGCTTACCAACATAAGATGGGGAACATTGGGATTTGATAGTCTCTTTCAAGAAACTAAGTTGAACAGAAGCAAGAGAAACATCACTAGTAACCTCTTGTCACATCTGGGCAAGAATAGAAACAAGAGTATCACCTGAATAAGCATGGGTATCTCCTAGACTCTATCTAATGCACTGCAAGCTAGTTAAAATTGATTGACATGTGTCCCTATAAACCACTGTTGTGTTGGGGTTAGCAAGAAGAGCTATCAATTTCTGAATCTCAGTATCTGTTCGTGTAAATATAGAAGGTCCAGGAGGTAGTGGCGCATGTGCCATGATATATATATCAACCTGAATTTTGTGCATGTAAAAATAAATTACTTATTCTAATACATACATACATGTGCATTAGGATCCAGCCATGTTGAACCAATTCTCTACAAGTATGACTGATATGTTACACCAACAACATAACATGATAGTGTCTACTTTGGGTCCTGTGGAACAAATGTATCAGCATACACGTCCTACATTAGAGTAGATAGGGATGTTGTGTTGCACTCGCCTGTATCAACATACCTTTCTTCTCTGATGTACAGGTGTGTACATTTGATACATTGTTCCACAACTTCCAAACTTAGACACTAGTTATTACTGGTGTTGGTGAGGCATATCAGTCATCTTGTAGAGAATTGGTTAAACATGGTTGGATCCTAATGCAATTCCAACATGTTAAATAAATAGTTGAACAAGAGGGAAGATTCCATTTCTAAAATGCATGGATGATTCTTTTCCTTTTCAACTTGCAGAGAGAGAGAGAGATTTTAACTTTTCCAAATCTACACATACATGTGTAATGTTGAACATGTATCAGTGTCATAAAAATGAATACCATGTGTGCAATAAACCATTTAAGTCATTCCTACTCCATGTACATTACACATCTAGGTAACTCAACAGTTAAAGATATAATATTATGAACATTACACACTAAGAACATGGATACAACCAATGACTATACATATCTAGTTACCATGGAAATATATGACTATTACATTACTTTAATTGATTAGACATTCACTAAATTAGACATGTTTTTATTAAATTATTTTTCTTGACCTTGAGTGATTAAGGATGCTATGAATTTGTCTATATTTTCTTGCTACATCTATAGAAAGCATAAGTGTTAAGTATAGAAAACATGATTCCGGGTCTACTATATCTAGTTGGCACATCCCCACCACTTCCAGTTTTGTAGAAAATATGCATATAATGTTCTAAGTATTCCAAAATAGAAAACAAGTCACATAGTTCAATTTAGCAAGTCTAGGACTCTAATTGTCCTCCAAAGAATTCTAGAACGTGCCCTAAAATTAATGGGGCCATGAGATGGCTTCGTATTCATTCTCGTTCTTAAAAAATGGAGGTACTTCATTTTCTGGCGAACAAGTCCACCTAACAAATAGATCTCTTCACATTACACAACCACCACTCATTGGCCATTGAGGGGATCCTTGGCTAGAATGGAGAGACTTGAGGCATCCAAACATGTCCACAACTTTATTACAAAATTATCATTAACTATTTACTTTGTCCACAACTTTATTGCAATATATACATTTGCAAGACATGATTTCATCATTTAAGGCAATTTACTTAAAGAAATATGTTTATAATGAACTAATAAAATTATCATTCCTATGCACGCTCACAATTTTAGAAAAATATTTTGATTGTCTTGCAACTAAAATGATGAGGATAGTTGTATACCACCTCTCAATTTTTTCAATCAGTTGCAGAGCAAACAAGTCACAGAGTTCAATTCAGCTTCTAGGACTCTAATTGTCCTCCAAAGAATTCTAGAAGGTGCCCTAAAATGAATGGGGCCATGAGATGGCTTCGTATTCATTCTTGTTCTTAAAAAATGGAGGTACAAGTCATTTTTTGGCGAACAAGTCCACCTAACAAACAGATCTCTTTACATTGCACAACCACCACTCGTTGGCCATTGAGGAGCTTCTTGGCCAGAATGGAGATGCTCAAGGCATCCAAACATGTGGTGATGTGCATCCATCACGACTACCTTGGCATAGATCCATGAATTGCTCACCATTTTGTCCTCTCCTCTCCTCTACACAACATTATACTTCCAAATTTTGCATACATGGCTACTTCCAGACATTTGCAACAATACATCTTAAGGAGGTTCAACTTCTTGTGAGGGAGCATGGCCTATCTAAGGTAGGTGTGGCCCGAGATTCTAGTTGCAATGTAATTCTTTTTAATGGTTGTCCCTCCCTTTATCAGTAATAAAACAAAATGTAGCAAAGCTACTGCCATTATGTTACCAACTTGTTAATTTTTACATTATAATAAATTGTCTTAAAAGCCTTTGCTTTCCCTTACTAACTACCAAAACTAACAATAATATTTACTAACATTTAATTATTTAAATACTAGAACAAGTCACTAAGGTGACTTTAATTGTAATATATTTATTTATTAACTATATACTAAAGATGTAATAAAATTCCAACAATTTAATGAGAACATTTAGGAAATTTAGTATGAGTCTCAAATGATTGTAGTGTATATTTTATTTTTGATTTTTTAAACTCCTGTAATGGTGAAAAGTTCATCCCTAATACTTTTCCCCAATCATTTTGGACTTATTTTGACCTAGTGTTCTTAATGTCATAACTAATGTCTAAATGGCATATTTTGTGTAGAGAATTGACATCCAATTTATACCTTATTTGAATATACATGTCCTTGTTCTCTAGTGGTCCAAACCTAACCCTTTGAATATATTTTGTTTCTTGTTGTAGTTTAAAATTGTAGTTATGATTTTGAACTTCGTTAAGAACCACATGTGCGGTATTTCCCCATTTTCTATTTAGTAGAATACCAAAGCATGAGGTGATAGAATGCACTCACATTGCATCAGATTTGTGTTGTCAAATTAATATAATCTTAGAAAATGTAGCTCTAAAAAGAAGAATAGAAAAAAAAGTCCTTTTCCTAGTTAGTCCTCCCACAAACTCAAGCACCTTGGCATGTATTGTTATTTGTACTTCCTCTCATACCCAACTTGATATAAGTGGTCAAAGAATAAATTGAGAATGTTCATATTTATGTCAACTATGTATTAAATATTCCAACATTCCCCATTGACAACTAATAGGCAATTCCTTACTACTTGTGGTGTTGGCTTCAAAGCCCTAATTACTAGGGGTCTCACCTATGGAGGATTCCTCTAATGTTACATCAAAATTAGTATGTAAACTAGGAGGACCTCACACAATTTTACCAATAATGGATCTAACTATGCTAAGACCTATTTATCACTCTTTTAATTAAACATTCCACCATTTACAATGGTTTTCAATGCTCAACTTGACACATGTGTGACCAAACATGGTAGATATTTAAACACTTAAAAATATAATAAAGTATATAAACAAGCATAAAATCTCACTATCTGAGAACTAAGATCTTGTTATGTGACAACTAAGATCTCCTCACATAAAAAATAGATCTCCTTGCATAAAAACTAGACCTTTATCCTAATTTTTGGATAAAAATATACTACTTACCCACCCGACCTTCTAGCACACTAGTTTTGAATTGGGAAATTTTAGAATGAAATGACACTTTTTCACTTCGTAATTCTTGTTTAATAACAAATGCAAATTGACCTTAGAAAATAGCATTGAGTTTAGGGAATGTTCTAAGGTAGCTGTAATGTCTTCATTCACCATGAAAATTAGATAGCTTAATAGGAAAATATTAACAATATTCAAAGACTTAGCATTGAATAATCTTGATTAAAGTAGCTTGTTATTATGCTTCATTGTTATCTTCTCAAAAGAAGGATTAACAATCTAGAAGTTCAAGTTTAGTAACTATTCTTGGATCAAATTTATTGTTTGATCATGGTTATAAAAGGAGTTCTAATGAATGTTTAACTTGAAATTTTTGTATCTTATCTACATCATTTGTAAAGACATATATTGCCATAACCCTCCTTCCTAGACCCTTTTTTTGTTTATTTAGTTGTCTATTTTTGTCATACTTATGTTTACAATAGAAAAATTATGAAATTATACATTCATATATTTCCATGGTAACTCAATATAATTTATAGCATATCCAGTACAAGAAACATCACAAAAATACATAAATTTATATACATAAATTTACACATGTAAACTATAAAATTTGTGTCACTATCCAAATAATGAGCTTCTTGAGGTCTACATATGGTGAACAAGACTAGGATCTTGACATTCATGTGACTTAAAATTTTCTATGATTCATCTTATCAAGTGAGGGATTTTGGTGCTCATGAGTATGTGTAATGATTATCTTCCATTTGTCTATAATTTCTTAAACTTTACGTATCGATGCAATGCCTCTATGCTTAGAATATCCATGTGTGTGATGAATTTAGTAGGTTTAGTATGTGTATAAGCCAAATGGGAAGTAGGATCTAACAAGGATCAAAAGATAAATGGCCCTAGTTTAGGGTTTGTCAAATTTGGGTGAAACTAAATTCATCTTTTCACCCTAATTTGACAAACCCTAATTTCTTTTGAAACTCTAGGGTTTGGTAGTTCTTTCATTGTCTCAAGAAAATTTTCTATTTTTTATGAAAATTTTCTCTATAAATTATTAATTGTAATGACAAACCCTAGTTTACGAAGCTAGGGTTTGACAAACCCTAGTTTAGGGTTTGTCAAATTAGGGTGAAACTAAATTCATCTTTTCACCCTAATTTGACAAACCCTAATTTCTTTTGAAACTCTAGGGTTTGTCAAACCCTAGTTTGGCAAACTAGGGTTTGATAGTTCTTTCATTGTATCAAGAAAAATCTCTATTTTTTATGAATTTTTTCTCAATTTTATTGATTGTAATGACAAACCCTAGTTTGGCAAACTAGGATTTGATAGTTCTTTCATTGTATCAAGAAAAATTTCTATTTTTAATGAATTTTTTCTTAATTTTATTGATTGTAATGACAAACCCTAGTTTACCAAACTAGGGTTTGATACTTCTTTCATTGTATCAAGATAAATTTCTATTTTTTATAATTTTTTTCTCAATTTTATTGATTGTAATGACAAACCCTAGTTTACCAAACTAGGGTTTGACAAACCTTAATTTGGAAAACTAGGGTTTGCCAAACCCTAGTTTGGCAAACTAGGGTTTGCCAAATTGTTCTAGTTCTTTAACTGAATTCATCAAATTCCTACGTTTAGTTGAATTTTTCTATATTTCATTAACTAGGGTTTCATAGCAGGAAATTTTCTTTATTTAATTGACTGTAATGGAAGCATGGAAGCCCCTATTGGCAAGAAACTAGTGTATTCTTGAGTGAACATGCAAGCATTGCATATATACAGTATTGCAAAGGGCACGACAAATTTATGCACTTGAATATGGGAGTTTGCTCGACGTGTATGCTAATTTGGGCTATATTCAACTGTGATTGGTGCTCGACATGTATGGAGATGCTATCATGTGGGTTCTTCACCTTCATGGATGTTGTTCCCTGTCGCCTTCATGGATGTCATTCCCTATTGCCTTCGGATGCCATTCCCTGTCGCCTTTGAACGTCGTTCCCTATCGCCTTCGTTCTGCTGTGAGCTCTCAAATGACAAAAAAACTGTCATTTGAGAGTCTTAACCCTTTTTATAAAAATAAAATAAAATAATGCCTTTACTCGAAGATAGTCTTCGAGCGAAGGCATTATTTTATTGTTTTTAATTTGGCGCTCAAACACCTTCATTTGCAGACCCCCTTCGAACGAAGGTTCTGACTATATGCTTTTGAATTGGCCAACAATGCCTTTGTTCGTAGAGTGGACCTTCGAATGAAGGTGTCTACTAAAGATTTTTTCGCACCTTCAAATTTTCTTTGTCCACAAAAGTGTAACCCACTTTTGTGGGATCACTCGTTGTTTAAAAGTGATGCAGATTTGCCAAAAGCGAGCAGCTGTTGGTTAAAAGCAATCAAGTTTTTGCAAAAAGTGAACAACTGCTATTTAAAAGTGATTTGGATGTATGAAAGTGAGAAGTTAAGGTTCAAAGGTGATCTATGTCTGTCAAAGGATATGGTCAAATGATGTTTTTGACAAGAAAATAGTGATTTCAGTCACTCACACTCACAACAATCACAAACTTGTACAACCTAGGCTAGGAAAGGACTGTATTTGTTGAGTCCCCTTACCGTGCTTATTCAAAGAGGATAGCTTTAGGATCTTGGTACCACCGGATCCCCTCCACAACACTCACTTCTCACACATACCAAGATATGGGTTTCCCAAGGCTTGTCCCCCCACCAAAACTTAGGATTGTCCCTGCTATCTCTACTAAGAACCACAAGAATCAGGGTAGCTTCAAAGGTCCCACCTTTTGCGTCAACAAATAGAGGGTTTTTGGCTACTACACAAGGTTACTAGTAAGGGCATCCATTTAGGTGGCTATACGTGTGAAAGCACTACTCTCTGTTATGGAGTCTCCCAACCTTCAAGGGTTACACCTTGGAGGGTTTTGGGGGAGGTTGGCTATTGGTATAACACAACACCCATTGTTTGTGGCTTTCGACACAAATGCTTTTCTTATATAGTGGTTCGGAAGGACTTGGCTCTAGCCCATTACCGCTTGGGTCGTACCCCTTCTCACACTGAGAAGACAAGCCCTCTAAAGATAATAACAAGTTCTCATGCACCCAAGATCCATTTGATAGGCAAGGGAAGAGGATACTTTTGCTATTAAATTTGGGTTACAAACATGCACAACAAGCAATCCAAAAAAGATAAATCAAGCACGAAGAAAACAATGATTCTTTTTAAGCACCAAACCCAAATGTTCCTAAATTAGTGATAAATGTAATGTCTTGGATCGATCGAAGCTGCAACAGATATGTTAGTAGTTTGATAGCCTTCTTTTCTTAGATAATCGATAAGATGATGTACAAAGAAATGATTAATAGCTAAGAAAACTGAACTATAAATGATAAAACTGAAACCTACATAGTTACCAGAGGCAATTAACTGTTGATCAAACACGATCTATATTCAGTTGAAAGTGAAATGTTACTGATCAGAAGCGACGCAGACCAACCCAAGTGTGAACTGTTAAGACTCAAAAGTGATGCAAAAAATCAAGATGCAAATTGTTAAGGCTCATAAGCGGCCTAAATATGTCAAATGCGTAAAAACCTTGCAAAAAAGTTAGATATAAACAAGAAACCCTATTCTGCAAGAAGCATCCAGATA
This sequence comes from Cunninghamia lanceolata, assembly GCA_027924645.1. NCBI lineage: Eukaryota > Viridiplantae > Streptophyta > Pinopsida > Cupressales > Cupressaceae > Cunninghamia > Cunninghamia lanceolata. The sequence continues at coordinate 1,333,832 of BSBN01001135.1, read as the reverse complement.
GCCAGAAGCGATCGACTTCAGATTAAAAGCGATGTAAATTATGATAGACGTGACCACTATTTGCTTAAAAATGACACAAAAACAACTAGAAGCAACCACTATCGGCTTAAAAGTGATCTAGAAAATGCTGAAAGTGGCAGATTTTGGCTTAAAAGCGATGTGTATGTTCTGGAAGTGACTAGTTTTCGCTTAGAAGTGATTGAAACTTGCCGTAAGCGCTCAGAAAATTTGATCTTCACAAAAACAACTTCAAACAACAAAGTTAATCAAGGACGTGGGTCCCACCAGGCATGCCAAAATGTGATAGGTAAAAATTAGGCTAATAAGATCAAGCATATAACTAAAAACCTAATCCTACCACCATCAAATAATCAAATCCAAGTGAAATCAAAAGCATGCAATTTAAGAACAACATCACCTAGATTTATATGATTCCTTGTTTGTGATGTGGATTGCTTCTTCAACAATGAACAATTATGAAGATCAAAGATGCCATGATGAATGGATAATAATGATAATAAGCTTAATGGATGCTAAAATGCTCAAGATGATAATGTAGATGCCATATGAAAAATGTTGGATATATGTAGTATGGAATGAGAGGGTGGTTATATAGACCTCAACCAAAATCAATCAACGGTAGAGATTTGGTGGCTATGTGAAGGAATGAGATGAAAGAATAGTCATAGGTGAATGTGAAGATAACAATTGGAGGGAAGATAAAGCTTATGTGTGACCGTGTACACAAAAAGTACTACATGTGAAAGATATTAAATAAAAGATTTAGTACCACACATGTTTTTAAATAAAAGATACACACATGTCGGCTTGATAAATGATAAGAGAAATTAATTAAATAAAATTTATTTAATTAATTGGAAAGTGGGATTTATGAAGGGAATTTTAATTAAATAAATAAAATTTATTTAATTAAAATAGATAGAAATAGATATATAAATAATTAAAGATTATTTAATTATAGATTAGAGAAAATAGAAAAAATAGATAATGAATTAATTAAATAAATATAAATTTATTTAATTAATAGAAGAAATAAGGGATTTAGACAAAATAGATAAACTGCTCAAGTGTGTTAGACAAATGCAGATGCAATATACTAATGATAATTAGGTCAATTTTGGGTGTCTACAATAATTATCCCTTGCCTGTAATGGATCATATTCTATAAACTGTGTCAGGTTCGAAGATGATGTCTATGCTTGATGGATTTTCAGGATACAACCAGATTGAGGTGGCTAGGAAGATCAACATAAGATAGCTTTTACTACTCCTATCAGTGTTTTTGCATATAGTAGAATGCCTTTCAATCTCATTAATGCTGGGGCCATATTTCAGAGGGCAATAGATCTGACCTTTGGTTATTTGAAGAACAAAATCATAGTAGTCTACCTTGATGACTTAACAGTTTTCTCTAAGAAAAGAGCCAATCACTTGCATGACTTGGAAATAGTTATGCAACGTTGCAGGGAAAATGGAATTTCTTTGAATCCCAAGAAATTAATTTTTGCAGTCATTGAAGGAAAACTGTTAGGGCAAATTGTTTCAAAGGATGGAATAAAAATTGATCTAGAGAGGGTCAGGGCAATTCAACAGTTAAGTTTACCTGCAACCAAGAATAATACGAGATCCTTTTTCAGTCAGGTAAATTTTCTAAGAAGGTTTGTCCCTGATTTTGTTGAGCTAAACAGACATATTGCAAAAATGATGAAGAATCATCCTGTCTTTAAGAGGAATGTTGAAGGGAAGAAATCCTTTGAAGACATGAAAAGAGCCATTGCTAATGCACCCACACTTGTGCACCCTGACTTTCAAAAAGATTTTATCATCTATTGTTATGCCTCTGAACATACTTTATCATCTATCTTGTTGCAGAAGAACGAACAAGGAATTGAAGCTCCCATTGCTTTCATGAGTGTGCCAAGTTAAAGAAATATGAGCTTAAATACTTTGCCTTGGAAAAACATGCATATGCAGTGGTGAAAGCCTTAAAGAGCTTCAAATTTTACATCTTGTATTTGCATGCTATTGTGTATGTCCCAGAATTAGCTGTAAAAAGTATTCTCACTCAGCAAGAGATTGGATGCAACAATAGGGGAGCTTGGATAGATAAATTTTAGTAGTATGACATTAACATCAAGCCCACTAATCTGGTCACAGGTAAAGGATTGTGCAAAATGATTGCTGAAAATGAGGTTGAAGAAAAGGAGGAATTACCCTTAGTTCTCTTCACTAGCAATACCGATTACTGGTTCTCAAATGTTTCTTATTTCTTAACCTATGGTGACTGCCCATCCCACCTCTCTACTAAGGAAAAAAGAAATTTGAAACTTAAGGCACATAAATATGTTATCTGGGGAGGTAATCTTTATAAAAGAGGAGTAGATGGGACATTTCTAAGATGCATGGATAAGGAACAACAGAAGAGGTTATTAGAATCTTTCCATAACGAAGCCTGTGGAGGACATTCTTTTGCATCAGTGACAGCCTTCAAGATATTGAGGCAATGCTTTTATTGGCCTAGTATGTTCAAGGATGCCTATGATTAGGTGTCAAAATGTGAGAAATGTTCAAAGTTCACAGGTAGACCTCAGTTAGCTGCCTTACCTCTGAGGCTAGTGGTTATAGATGAATTGTTCCAGCAATGGGGCTTAGACTTCATTGAACCAATTAATCCTAATTCCAGTTCTGGGCATACCCACATCTTAACTACGACAAATTATTTTACCAAGTAGGTAGAAGTTATCCCGGTGAAGAGTACCAATTCTAAAGTTGTTTGCACCTTCCTTAAGGAGAATATTTTAGTCAAATTTGGTGTGCCTAAGAAACTGGTAATTGATAATGCTTCAAGTTTTTCTTCTGCAGAAATTACTCTTTTCTGTTATGATTTTGGTATCAGCCTTGCCCATTCATCTGATTATGACCCACAAGGCAATGGGCAGGCAGAATCAAGTAACAAAAACCTCATCTCTATTGTCAAAAAGTTGGTGGAAGAAAATCAAAGAGGATGGCATAAAAATCTTTATGATGCTCTTTGGGCCGATAGGATCACATATAAAAGGGCAATTGGTATGTCTCCTTTCCAGCTGGTTTACGGTTTGATAGTGCAATTCCTATTCCACTAGAATTGTCTGCATTGAATTTGCAGAAGGCAATCGAACATGAACAGTTTCAATCAGCACTAGAAAAGAGGATATTGTACTTGAACCATCTAGAAGAGCAGAGAGAAGTTGTTGTAGATAGAATTGCCAAACACCAGTAGATTGTCAAGAAGATTTTTTATAAAAGGGCTAAATAGAAGAGCTTTGTTGTGGGAGATTCTGTACTTTTATGGGATAGGATAAGAGAACAGAAAGGTGAACATAAGAAATTTGATTATTTGTGGAAGGGCCCCTTCAAGATCAGAGAGAGAGAATGCATTTGTGTTGTCTTATCATGATGGAACATTGCTACCACTTGCCTACAATGGGCAAGATCTAAAATTATGCAATTGGTAGAGTTTCTGAGTCCAACCTTGTACCATAGTTTCTTTCCCTATTTTTTTGTTGTTGTGTGTTGTCTCATTTTTGGTGTGACTCTACTGCCCTTGGAATAAGGCTTGTTTTCCATGGTTTATCTGGGTTCTCTGCATCCTCCCGAGTCCTTGTCCCCAATTAGAGCCAGTTGTTGTACCCCTTTTCTTCAAAAAGAATCCATGTTCATTCTTTGTTTTTCCCTTCATTCTTTGTCGACCTTTTCCCCTTAGTTATTTCCTCGGGCTAAAGTTTACTTAGTTATTTTCAGTAAGTTGGTGATCCTTCACATTTTTGAACTGAAGTCAGTGGGTTCACAAGTTCTTGAACCGTCTGACTTACCGACCGGTCTTAGATTCCCATGCTTTACGTCCTTGTGTCTTAATGTTGAATCCTTTTCTTTGTAGTTGGGAAGTCAAGGATTCTTTGAAGTTCTGAATCTCTAACTCCTAGTTCAAAATTTCAGCTTCTACCTAACTTTCTGACTTTGGACGACATACTTTTCCAAGTGGCGTTTGTTGCATTGGCATACAGTACAAAGGAATAACACATGTCACTTTGCATTCAATTTGAAGTACGTGTAGACACAGTGGCACAATTCTCAAAGGGAAAGTTGAGGCATGCATTTATGAGTTATAAAGATAAATTCACCGCCAACATTTAATATCTTTCCTTAGCGAATTTATGAGAAGTGACTTTGATAAATTCTTGTGCTCGCCTAAAGTGATTTTGTGTTACAAGGGAATGTGTTGCAGGAAGATAAACGACTAGTTGCTTCGTGTGAAATTTCAACACAGTTTCATTTACACAGGTCAGCATAGCTAGCATATCTCTCTCTTTATAAAAGCTCAATATTTTCTTTGAGGAGTTAGAGATTTCCTTTCCCATGTATCTGCGCAAGGAATTTCCTATGGTGTCTTGCCTCATCCTCTGCTCTCTGCATATATCTCTGAGTCTCTGGTTTTTTGGTTTCTTGAGTACATAAAGATGAAATTCAAATTCTAAGAGACCCCCGTGGCCTCTATTGTGGAGAATGGTCTTTCTGAAGTGAGAGATATGAATTTAGGCCATGTTGATTTAGATGGTTTTTGGAGGACAATGCAGTCTGAGAAGAGAACTCCCTTGGTGGAGAAAATTATCAGCAGCGGCTTAGATAAGGTTGGTAGTTTTCTGCTTGTTGTGCATTGTCCTGAATTGATGGTTGCATGCTCCAATGGTTATTTTCTAGACTCCCAGGAGATAAGGACATCCAGTGGCATCATAGTGGCAAGGATTGAATCTGAGTTTGTTGCTTTAGCCCTAAATTTGGAAGAATATGAAGACAATGTTGATGTTTTTGTATCCTTGGCCTAGAATTATTATAATGAGAGGAAGGATTAGTGTCGTACCTCCATCGCTAAGCATTGGTTGGAGATTGAAAAGACTAGTAAGTTTCGACTGCCCGCTAATTTGAGAAGGAGCCATTTCAAGGAAGAAATTTTAGACATGATAACCTTGCTGAACAGAGTAGTTGGGAGTCCCAAGTTGGAGGTTTTTGAATTCTAGATGTGCAAGTTTATTTTATTGATTTGTGGAGACCACCGTATTGATTGGCCAAAGATTATCATTGATAGTCTACATGAACAACTGATGAACTTTGCATGAAATGTGAGCTTTCACATGTATTCTCAGCTAGTCTACATATTGGCTCGAAGAGATGTTGCTTGGCCTAGTTTGAGGACTCAAGGGAGTTCTACGGCAAGTGCGCCTGTGTATTAGATTTTTCTCCAATTACAAAAGAAAGAAGGTATCAAAGACTTCAAACATGTTAATGATGCTTTTTCTATGATGTTAACTAAGAGAATTGATGGCTCAATTGAGAAAAGGTTTTTAGTAGAAGCATCTGTATTAGTCATGAAGTTTAGAAGCTTTTATATTTAGTTTGATCATTTCTCTTACCTAAGAATTAGGGGTTTTGAAAATGCCCCATTAAAATTGCCACGGTACCCTTCTGACTATTTGGTGTTGCTGGAAGTATGCCACCAGATGGCAACGGTGAATGTTAAGTACCAAGCTATGAAAAAGAAATGGTGTTCTTTCCTTGTGTCTCTATCATTTTATTCCTACAAAAATAATGATGTTGCCTGAAATGTTGATAAGTTCTTGTTTGAGTTAAGTCTGCATAGTTTGTCTCCCCGTGTATCTTTTGATAGCAAGAATTTCATTAAAGAAAACATGCATGGAGGTGGTTCCTATTCACACCATCCCCAACTTAAAGATTTTTGGGAGGATTGTGTAGATGAGAGAGAAGTTCAAAGGAGGAAATGGATGAGGTTGATTGTGGATCAGGTCAGAGCCTTCAAGATGAATATTTAGGTCCCTGATATCACTGATGATTTTTCAAACATGTTAGGTGAACATTATGACGCAGTGTCTAGAGAACCCATGCCTCCATAAAATGGTCAGAAAAGGAGGTCACCGACATTATGTTGCTTTCTTTACATGTGCTAAGGAGAATAGAGAAGTGGTTACAAGTAAAGGTAAAGGAGTGTGCTGGTTCCATGACACCAAGGAACTCATCCTCTCAGAATCAAGCCAAATCTCAAACTGTTAATTCATACAGGAGAACTTCTAGTTTGGACTCCGCTCTTTAAAGAGTCAGCTCATAATCAAATGGTGATGATGAAAGGCAGCCTGAAGACACTAGAAGGATAAAAACCACTTGTGAGCAGGATGTCCAAGTGATGAAGAGAAATACCAGATTGGCTTCTTTGTCATCTAAAGTAGACCATGTACCCCCGCCTAACAATCATGTGAGTGATTCTGATTCTTTCATCTTCCCACAAATTGGAGAAGATAATTTATTGCAGTCATTGCTTAGTCCACCAAATTCCCCACAACAAAGAGAGTTGTCAGAGCAAAATTCTCACCCTGTACCTATAGTGGCTACTTCCAATGTCACTGATGTACCAGCATCTCCAAATTGGTTAAAGAAGAGATATACTCTTCTTGCTAATGAAGGTGTTGAGATTGTAGCCAATTTGTTGCAAATGGTTCCAAAACCTAAACGTGCAAAAAGGATGTCGAGAATAGTGACTAATGCCACCTCGAGAAACCAATTTCTAGAAATTGCAGATCCACTAGTAGAAAAGAATGAAGATGAGGTAACAGAAGCTGACTTTAGGGTAAGTCGAGTGGATCTGGGGCCATCAACTACTGAAGGTGATTTGTATCATGTCCAGTATTCAGTTGATAATATATCTAAAAGGGTGAAAGGATTACAAGATGAAAATTCAAAGTTGCTGGCACATGTAAGTTCCCTGTCCTCTTTTGCTAATTTAATTATTGAAGTGATACCTCCCTCAACTAAAACTTCCTCAGCTATCAACCTTCATACTCTTGATCCAAATTTTCTTCAACAAGTTAAAACCTCTTTATCCCTAAGAAAGGCTACGGATCAATGGGTTGAAAATATTATTTTCAATGGTCTCATTTTTATCGAGGAAGCAACGAAGTTGTTTGATTCCATACATGCTAAGAGGGAAGTTTTGATAATAGAATTTGAGAAAGTCTAAAGTGACCACCATAGTCTGAATATAGCTTCTAAGGAAATACAAGAAATAGCCAACATGGATCCTAGTATTCTTATGGCTAAAGAAATCATAGCCGATCCCAAAGAGCTAGATACCACTGTATGGGTTGATGCAGTTGAGTGGAAACTCTGTATCATAACTATAGCAGAAGAAGAGATGGGAAAGGCAGTTGCAACCTACTACAAAGAGATGATGAGAATAAAAAGGATCTTGCCGCTTTAGAGGTAGAGGCTAATGGATCTAATGATGAGAAGTTGTTGGATGTTAAGGTGATTAAACAAAACTTCAAAAAGGTGGTGACAGAGGAAATAGTGAACTACAATGTAATTATAGGGGAGTCACTTGGGAGACTTTCTAAATTGGTAGCCCACATTAGTAGTTGTAGAGGTGGCATTGATGAAGTGCATCGTAAGGTGACTGACTCTGACAGGGTAGTCATGAAGAAGAAGCATTGTATCAGTATGATCGGGTCTCCCTCTAGCATGTCATTAACACTTATCATCAATAGGTTCATAGCATACAAGGCCAAGTTACAAGCACATGTACCTCAAGCGGCATAAATTGTCACTAGAGAAGGCGAACAATCAAAGGAAGACGAAGAGATGGATGAGGTGGATGATGGAGATGGGGACTTGTAAATTCTGAATTGATTTGAATTTCATGTTTTTAAGTCATCTCATATTTGTTCTTAAACTATTGGCTCTGGAGGGCCCTTTATTATAATTATTGTTTAAGCATCTTTTAATCGACTTTTTCAAGAAGCCATTATGGTTTTAAAAATAGTTGCAATTCAGCCTAGCTATAAATTTTGCATAGTTAGTCAGATTCAGGGATCTTCAGAAAAATTTTGTTTTACAAGGGTGGTAATTAATTTTGTTTCAGCTACTTTGATATATGCAATACAAATTGATACAGTGGAGATTTGGATGGTCATGATCTATGTGTTGTGATTATTTGAATTCATATTCTTCCTAAGTTGAATGTGTTTTTGTTGATGTTAATGGTATTCATGTGTTTTGGTGGTTGAATGTTCGTAATTCTACTCACTACTTAGAATATTTATCTGTTGATATATCATTTAAGGTGGTGAATATATATGTATGCATATGTGATATTGTCAATGTATGTTATGTGGTTGGAAGTCTGTGAACTCCTAGTTTTTAAGTTGTAAAGATACCTTTATTTCTTTTTGCTCAAAAGCTCTACCTTTGTTTTGCTTTCTAGATAAAAGCAATCGTGAGTTTTCCATTCATCAGAATATCTATTGAAGGTAGCTACGCCTTATTAAATTAGTAGAGAACCTGTGTAAAATACCAATATATTAGGCTCAATTGTTGATTACATTTGTCACTTGTTTGGGCGTGAGTATACAGAGTTAAGTGGTAAATCTATTAACCAATAGATTAGTTTATAGTTTCAAATTTAAAATTCTACTTAGTATTCCCCTCCTCTACAATACAATTATGTCATTTAATTATTCAAGATATCATAAAGAACAAAACATCTAGCATGACATTTTATGGCATTCAGAGAATGACCAACTAACACATTCTTAATAGAAAGATACAACAAATATGTACTCAAAGACTAACATCTCACAAAATCATAACTAGATAGGAGACAATTCTGAAAATGAAACAAATAACATTATTGTATTGATTTCAAGAACTACATTACAAAGAAAATAAATAGTGTAAATACAATAAATTATTACTGCAACACTTTTCTATTTCTTTAAATACTTACACAATGAGATACACAAATTCCCTCCCAAAAGTCCCTTGAACAAATAAAAGTTTCTACTTATAGAAATAGGAAATTCTCATCTCATGCAAATGATTGACACTTGTTGGTTTCCTATTACACTATGCAGTTGTGAATGGTTTCCAGTCATAGGAGCACATGTGTGGTCCTACTCATACTATCTAATAAGATAGCATGTGATATAGAGTCCCCTTGCAATGAAATGAGAAAAGAATTACATGGGTAACTCTATTTTGATTTCCTTAGCTCACATCAACCTTGTGCCTCCACCAATAAGAAGAATATCTAGTTGTAGCAACATCATTTTAGGGAGATCATCAACATGTCCATGTGGTACTAACTAAGTGTACAAGGATAAGATAGACACACATTATAAAGTTGTTAAAGAAGGTAGCAATGAAGTAGTGTTGGCTTTGATTTTTCACTTCCCTCAAAATTGAGACCACAGGGAAATTCTACCTACACCTACAAGGATTTTGCCCAAAGGAAATATTGTGAAGGAAAAACCATAGTTGGTTCCAAAAGAAATTTATGACCTTGTTGAAATAAAATTATATTAATTCTCTTGAATTAATTAATTTTATTAAAGTCATAAACTAACTTGAATTAATTATGGATTGTTTTGAAGTCATTAATGCCCTTTAAACTTTTATGTTAAAGTGCATTTTGTTGGAGTACGAAAGACACTGAGAAGGGGGTGAATTAGTGTCTTATGAAACAAACTTGTTTTGGCAACAATTAAAAACCTTTTACCAACTATGAACTTCAATCTTTTTATAATGAAAACAAGACATTCATTTATGAATTGTAGTGCATTATTAGATCAACTTGTGAAGAGGAAGGAATAGGATAACTAAATTGTGATGAACAGTTTATCATGACAAACAATAGAGGTAGTTTTATTACTACAATGGATAGAGATGAGTATCAAAATTATTATGCATTTGTACTGACTCAAGATGAGCATCATGTCAATAATATGCAACAATTAAATCATTAAATAATGAACATAAACTCATGACAGAACAAGTAACCATAACATAGAAATTTGATGAGTAGAAAACCCTCTAAGGATAAAAAACCACTCCACAAAATGTCTCACTAGCTTAATCAAAATGTGCTTCAGTATCAAATATAGATGCCTCACTAGTTATTTATGCCTCACTGGTTGTTTGTGCCTCATTGGCTATTTGTGCCTCACTGGTTGTTTGTGCCTCACTGGCATATTTATAAACATACAATGAATAATACAATTTAATACAGAGTGTTACTTTGTTTCGCTACAATCCAAGTCTTGAATATCTCATTATTTGAGATTCAAGAAACTATACAACATTCTAACATAACCTCAATGATGGTGCAATAAACACATATCATCAACCTCACATTAGGTGTATATGTCATTTTATACAATCTGTCCAAAGTCTTCTTTTTCTCATAAATAGTTTGTAACTGTACTTTTTCAACTGTAATAGGTAGTTTGAAATTGCATGAATAATTGTCACAGAAGTATGGTCGAATAGACCCATGAATGCCAATATACAAATATCAAATCTTATTACATTCAAACTATTTAATGATCTAAAGAGTGCTTTAACAATTATGTCACCATGCCAAGAATTGTCTCAAGAAAGAAACCTTGTTTTCTTCAAACCCTAACCGAGTTTGCAAACCCTTCATCAAAACTACCAAACCCTAACTGAACAATGTATGCAATAGTAACTTTTAATCATAGTCTTAACCACAGTCAAGAAAAACTTGCCATCAGAAATAAGCATAACTGAAATAATAGTTAAGATCTTCGAACTGTCTCAAACCTCAGACAAGAGTCAATGTAATCACAGTTTAACCACTACCATCAAACCGCATAAAGATTCATAACTGTATTTCTTAACAAAAATCTTTTAACTATGTTCGCATTCCTTTATTAGATAAACCCTTTTGTTTTGTTAATGAAATGCAAACAAATCCAAAGCCTTAACTGAATTTGCATGAGTAAATGCAAAAAATAGAAACTTCAAATGAAACGGCAACACCTGAAAGATTGTTGTTCTTGTCGAGCTCAAACTCACTTCAGCATTGTCACTTCAAGACAAACCATAGCCTCCACCTTATTCATTCATGATTGCATATCACGGAGTCAAACCCTAATAGCAGAGCCAAATATCAAAGATAGAAACTTTGTAAAAATGAAATGAAATGTGTTTCTTTTGTTCACTAATATCCCAGTGACCTTTACTCCCAGTGTGCCCTAAGTGGCCTAGTGATAACAACAACATATTTGAACCTTTTTACCTGCTACATATGTCGAAACCTGCCCAGCAGGTTAGAACTCATTAGGTGCCATGAAGTTTTTACAAGAGTTTTCTTTTATTGTTTGCACAACATAATGATGACAATTGAAACCCTTTCAAGACTTAGCAACTTAGGCATATAATGTCATATGAAACCTTAAGACAATCATTATGTATTTCACCCACATTCACAAAATCTTAACACCTCTTGACAATATGAAACCTCCTTAAAATATGAGAAATGTTAAGAACAAATATAACCTCATACTCGTGGTGACATTTAAAAACAATTTTACTTGCCTCTGTCCATATTGCTTATAATATGAAATCCACTTCAAACCAAATACCCCTGCTAGAATATGAAAACAATAATATGCACTTGTAGAATGTAGAATATACCTTAGCCATTATGGCATAGTCAAGAATGCAGAATATACCTTAACCATTATGGCATAGTCAAGTGCCACAATACAACCCACTAAGATCAACCATAGTAACATCACCATAACAAATGTCAACTATTACAAGCATCATATGTCATAATGTATTCATAGAGCTATCATAGAACATGTATGAGCATATCATCGACAATTGTCATAGAATAGAGCATGTAGAGCATGTCAATTGTATAGAGATGAACCCATGTCATATCATCAACTATCAGCATATCATCAACAACATTCATAGACTAGAGCATGTAGAGCATGTCAACTATATAGAGATGAACCCATGTGCCAACTGTGTCAACTGTTAGGAACCATGAGAGTGTGGATTGTCATCAAGGAAAACAACTAGAGAGAAGGACAACAAACTCCCCCTTTGTCATTGAGGGCAAAACACAACTCACATTCTCCCCCTTTTTGCATCAAAGACAAAGGGAGAAAGGAGTGTGCCAATGCCTCAAGTAGAGATCAAAAAAATGAAAAACCATCATGCTATGGAAATGAGACGCAAAAACAAAAAATTATAGATCATACCAAAACTGTCCAGATCATAATAATCATCCAGAATGGCTTGAAATGCAATTGCACTATCAGTAGCAGCATATAAATCACCATACATAAAAAATAAGGATAACAACTAGAGAAGCCAAGTAAAAATAGAGAAATAACTGTCATATGAGAATATCACTATCACCAATCACAAAGTACCAATTGAAATCATAAAAAAATTTGTCTTGCTACCTACAAAATAGTATCAGTATACTGGCAAAGAGAACAAATATATAGAAAAATTGTCAAGCACTATCATTACAATTAGCAACCAATCACACAGAGAAAGATCTCTCAAGTCAATACAGCAATGAATACCAAACCATTGTACATATCATAATGTTTAAGGTGTATACAAATAGCACGAGTAGACTACCACACCTTCATTGTGCATATAACACTTGTATCATGATCATCACTTTGTATTATCTGCATACTGTCACTTAATCTCAAAGCATCTGAATGTATATAACTATGATTATTGATACCATACTCCTCTATAGAAAGTTACACTTAGAACAATACAATATTGCAAAACCTTGTTAAAGCATTATGGCTTAGCAACTCATCAACATTGCAACTTTGCTTATCAAAAAAAATTCATGTTGCAAGTGCAAAACACCAAGATACTCCATTCTTCATACTTCACACTCTACTCTTATAAGCATTACAATAGACAATAGGCAATGTAAATCTCTATTCAAAAGCCATTACATACACATTGTTGCACTTGAGATACACCATGCATACAACTGTCACTGCTATAAACTTTTTAATACATTTTGTTACTCAGTGCATATGGCTTGTCTAGTCTAACACAATTTGCAAACATGCCCATCAGAGCACTGTGAAAGATCATTGTCATATCAGAATCTTAGGGTTTTCTTGAGTCTTTTAAAGCATAAAGACTTATTCTTAGGACTTGAGAGACATAGGACTTAGGTCGGCAACCCTAAACCACACCCTACCTTTATCACATCAGACTGAATATTCTTTGACACTTTGGTATCAACTTCTTAACATTATCAAACAAGAAACTTTAATCTGCAAGAACTGAATTCCATATTGATACTCAAGGCACTAACTTTTGAACAAACACTACCAATATGAATATCACAAAGTATCTCCTGTGATCGGATATGGCATGATCCTTAAAGGACATAACTCTTCATGTGAACTACTGAAACACCAATATTGCATCTAAACATAACAAAACACCATGATGTCTCTGCATTGTACTATATGATTAACATAACATCAAGAACCTCACTTGAACACCATGGAACATAGCATGGAAACATGAATCTCAAGACCAAATTGAAGATGATGAACAGTATGAACTTTAAGGTGGCCACTTTCTCTTATCTTGTACTACCTCAAAAGTGAATAAATTGTCCCTCACTGAAATGTTGTCACTTGTCATAACAAAAATTTATCAATGTCAAATATAACTTCCCTTTGACATATATCTATGATGTCCAATCAAGCACTATCTAGGGGATTTATACAATACTGAAGGCAACACTGTCCTGAGCAATGTAGAGCACTAGATCCTTGACTTGGATCAGTGTCCTAACAAGTATGGCACTAAGACAAGAACATAGGTAAGGATACATATGGCATTGTCATACTAATCATTGAGATATTACTCCCATTGTTCATGATATATCATTAAAACATACAACAAGAAATGAATGTCAAGAACAAACCACTGCCCAAAACAATTTTATGCATATCAAATTTGATGCCCTTATTACTCCTGATAAAATATATTAGATATGCATGTCTAATCAAATTTACACTCAACATCTCAAGCGCTATATTAGGGGTTGAAGAATACCACATTAACTAACTCCCCCTCAACTTCATGCTTCTCTTTATGTACTTAGGAATGGAACTTGTGCAGCATGCCCAAGTTTAGATTCTTTCTTTTTCTGATTATGCTTTCTTCTCCAAACTAGTATAGGATATTTGTTTTCCTTGCCCAAGGCATTCACTTGCTTTTGCTTGAACATATAGCCTCCAGTTGGTTTTATCCCTCTTTTACACCATTGTGCTTTATGCCCAAAACTATTGCATCTATAACACAAAATATTGTGTTTTTAATCAAGAGGAGAATAGTTTCTTCTAGAGTCATACCTTGCATTCATCCAATAGTTTCTTGCAAAATGGTCAACTTTATTATAGTTAAAAAAACATTATTGTAGTTCTGATTTGACCAACCATAAAAACTTTTCTTTTTATTCCACCTAGAACCATTTCTTTTACAATCTCTGGCCCTATGACCATAAACATGACATGCATAGCAATCAATGTGGAATTGTGAATAATTATACCTGATAGGTGGAAATCTTGAATATTTGTTATCAGAAATGTTAACCTTAGCTTTCTTCTTGGATTCAACCTCAGGTCTAGTAGAGTAAAATGTCAGGTCTATCTTCTTCCTAGGAACATCTCTTGTCTTGGAACATTCTCCTTTCTCATAACCCAAGCCAGTAGTATCCCTGTAATACCTTTGCTTGCTCAACATGTCATTCAAGTAGTCAGTACTCTTTTCAAATTGAATATTCTTTTGCAACCTTGAAGATGCTTCTTCCAAATCCTTTCTCAAAGAGATTATTTCTTTCTCTAACTTCAAACATTCTATTCTTTTTACTTCAAGATCCGATTTTGTAAGGTCAACTATTCTTTTAACTTCTTCAAATTCTATTTTTAGACTAATGACAAATTTGTTTGTCTCTTCAATTTGTACCTTTTCCTCGTTAAGTTCTAAAGAAACTTTAGCAAAATTAGAAAGTACCTTAGTCTTAGAATCCCTCTCTTATTGAAGTTGAACCTTTAATTCCTGGTTCTCTTTTTCAAGATACTTGTTCATTTCTAGAGCACATAAAAGTTCTCCTTCAATATCCACTTCACAGTCATTTTCATCGAACTCATGTCCATATTCATCTACAAAGAAATCTCATTCTACATCATCAATCTCGACAACAAAGTCATTGTCTTTATCATACTTTGTGTCAACCTTCAAAGGTGATTTAGGCAACGGTTCATCACTAGGCTTGACTAGAGTTTGTTGTACATTTATTTGTTTGACAGCTTTTCTTCCTTTATTTCTTCTACACTTTCCCATGGTACTCCACTATCAGGCCTACCCAAGCCAGTTAGACTTCTATAGGAAACCTATGCTCTGATACTACTTGTTAGAGTACAAAAGACACTAAGAGGGGGGGTGAATCAATGTCTTATGAAATAGACTTGTTTTGGCAACAATTAAAAACCTTTTACCAACTATGAACTTCAATCTTTGTATAATGAAAACAATACATTCATTTATGAAATGTAGTGCATTATGAGATCAACTTGTGAACAGGAAGGAACAGGACAACTGAACTGTGATGAACAGTTTATCAAGACAAATAATAGAGGTAGTTTTATTACTTCATTGGACAGAGATGAGTATCAAAATTATTATGCATTTGTACTGACTCAAGATGAGCATCATGTCAATAATATGCAACAATTAAATCATGAAATAATGAACATAAACTCATGATACAACAAGTAACCATAACACAAAAATTTGAAAAGTGGAAAACCTTCTAGAGATAAAAAAAACCACTCCACAAAATGCCTCACTAGCTTAATCAAAATGTGCTTCACTAGCAAATATAGATGCCTCACTGGTTGTTTGTGCCTCACTGGCTATTTGTGCCTCACTGGTTGTTTGTGCCTCACTGGCTATTTGTGCCTCACTGGCTATTTGTGCCTTACTGGCATCTTTCAATCCATAAAATGAATAATATAGCTTAATACAGAGTGTTACTTTGTTTTGTTGCAATCCAAGTCTTGAATATCTCATTATTTGAGATTCAAGAAACTATACAACATTCTGACATAACCTCAATGATGGTGCAATAAACACATATCATCAACCTCACATTAGGTGTATACAATATGTCATTTTATAAAATTTGTCTAAAGTCTTCTTTTTCTCATAAGTAGTTCGTAACTGTACTTTTTCAACTGTAATAGGTAGTTTGAAACTGCATGAATAACTGTCACAGAAGTATGGTCGAATAGACCCATGAAGGCTAATATACAAATATCAAATCTTATTACATTCAAACTATTTAATGATCTAAAGAGTGCTTTAACAACTGTGTCACCATGCCAAGAATTGTCTCAAGAAAGAAACCTTGTTTTCTTCAAACCCTAACCAAGTTTGCAAACCCTTCATCAAAATTGTCAAACCCTAACTGAACAATGTATGCAATAGTAACTTTTAATCATAGTCTTAATCACAGTCAGGAAAAACTTGCCATTAGAAATAAGCATAACTGAAATAACAGTTAAGATCTTCGAACTGTCTCAAACCTCAGACAAGAGTCAATGTAATCACAGTTTAACCACTACCATTAAACTGCATAAAGATTCATAACTATATTTATTAACAAAAACCTTTTAACTATGTTTGCATTCCTTTATTAGATAAACCCTTTTGTTTTGTTAATGAAATGCAAACAAATCCAAAGCCTTAACTAAAATTGCATGAGTAAAAGCAAAAAATAGAAACTTCAAAACACCTGAAAGATTGTTGTTCTTGTCGAGCTCAGACTTACTTCAGTATTGTCACTTCAAGATAAACCATAGCCTCCACCTTATTCATTCATGATTGCATATCATGGAGTCAAACCCTAACAACAAAGCCAAATATCAAAGATAGAAACTTTGTAAAAATGAAATGAAATGTGTTTCTTTTGTTCACTAATATCTCAGTGATCTTTACTTCCGGTGTGTCCTAAGTGGCCCGGTGATAACAACAACATATTTGAACCTTTTTACCTACTGCATATGTCAAAACTTGCCCAGCAGGTTAGAACTCATTAGGTGCCCGATGGAATGAAGTTTTGACAAGAGTTTTCTTTTATTATTTGCACAACATAATGATGACAATTGAAACCCTTTCAAGACTTAGCAACTTAGGCATATAATGTCATATCGAAACCTTAAGATAATCATTATGTATTTCACCTACCTTCACAAAATCTTAACACCTCTTGACAATATGAAACCTCCTTAGAATATGAGAAATGTTAAGAACAAATATAACCTCATACTCATGGTGACATTTAAAACCATTTTACTTGCCTTTGTCCATATTGCTTATAATATGAAATCCACTTCAAACCAAATACCCCTGCTAGAATATGAAAACAATAATATGCACTTGTAGAATGCAGAATATACCTTAACCATTATGGCATAGTCAAGAATGCAGGATATACCTTAACCATTATGGCATAGTCAAGTGCCACAATACAACCCACTGAGATCAACCATAGTAACATCACCATAACAAATGTCAATTGTTACAAGCATCATATGTCATAATGTATGCATAGAGATGTCATAAAACATGTATGAGCATATCATCAACTATGAGCATATCATCGACAACAGTCATAGAATAGAGCATGTAGAGCATGTCAACTGTATAGAGATGAACCCATGTCATATCATCAACTATGAGCATATCATCAAGAACTATCATAGAATGGAGCATGTAGAGCATGTCAAATGTATAGAGATGAACCCATGTGCCAAGTGTCAACTATGTCAAGAACCCAAGTGCCAACTATGTCAACTGTTAGGAACCATGAGAGTGTGGATTGTCATCAAGGACAACAACTGGAGAGAAGGACAACACATTTAGCTAGTTAGGCAAAGCAATTTTATGCTAAGTGATAGTGTCAAGTAATATTAATTCTTTTTAATAATTAATTAATGTTAGGAAAGAGGTAAAATTGTTAATAGTTCTTGTTGATGTGATGGGAAAAATAGTTAAAGGTGGGCAAATTGTTTTGAAAGTGGGAATAGTTTTGGGTGAATTAATTCTTTAAAGAATTAATTAATGTGTAAAATGTTGGGTAGTTGGTTTTTTGTGGGAAATTCCCATGAACCAAAAAGTGAACAAATATTCTAAAAGGAGAGTTGGGTAAAATAAGTTATGGGTGGTTACCCAACTAATCATGTGTGGGTAAATTCTTTAAAAGGGGGATTTTCAAATTGTAGAGGGCTTCTCTTTTCTTTGAGGCGGTTTATATGAGGCTTTTAAAATATTGTGTTTAAAAAAGCATTGAAAGGGGTTTTTGACAGGAATATAGCAGCATTGTAATATTTGTGGAGGGGGAGTATTGTGCTCCATTCTTACTCATTAATATAGAGAAATTGTGGCATTGTGTTAGATTTTCTTCTTGTGTTATTATAGGCTATTCTTATGTTGAGTTTGTGATATGTTGAGTATGGGAGATTTTGCATTATTGTTATATGTCATGTTGATCACTCATTCTCATTTTCTAAGTGCTATCTAAGCATTTTCACTATTGTGTGTTAGGAAATAGGTGTTGTACACCTTGCATAATATTGTATTATTTTATTCATGTAAAATAAATATTTATTTGTGGTGCATCTTAATTGATGTGTTTAACCACATTAAATATTTATTTGGAGACCACTTGTAAAAGTTGTATGTAACATTGGGTTATTATTTGTATTATTTAATTGTTGGGAAAATGTAGTACCAACATTGAATAAGAGGGTCAATGGTTTTGTGTATCCATGGTTTTGGAACACATGGTTTTATCCGATACCACAAGTTGTATTTGTGTGAGCTTGGTCAATAAAAGCAAGCATGCAGTTAGTGGTTTGTGTGGGTTGGCTATTTCATTGTAGGTGGATTGGAAGTTTGTGAGAGGTTGTCATTGTATTGAGCTCTCTCATGTAAGTGTATATTGTGAAGCATGGCAAGTGATGTGCGGATTCATACTTGGACACATGGAGGATGCATTGGAGGTGCTTTATGTTTCAGAGGTATTCATGAAGACTCATGGCATGTATTGTAATATCTTTATTGTTGAATAATACATATGAGTGTGGATACTTTTGGATGCTGGGTTTTTCCCTCTTGAGGGTTTTCCCAGGGTATATCTTGTGTTATCTTGTTGATTGTTCATTTTATCTTTGCATTATTTTTATTTGCTACATCTTTTTCTCCTATCAGGTTATGTGGAATTTGTTTTATTATACCTACAAATTCCTAACACGTGGTATCAAAGCCATGTTT
Source organism: Cunninghamia lanceolata (assembly GCA_027924645.1). Classification (NCBI taxonomy): domain Eukaryota; kingdom Viridiplantae; phylum Streptophyta; class Pinopsida; order Cupressales; family Cupressaceae; genus Cunninghamia; species Cunninghamia lanceolata. The sequence continues at coordinate 1,314,557 of BSBN01001135.1, read as the reverse complement.
ATGGTTGAGGGAGGTGTGAGCTCCCTGATTTTTTAATAACAATTGTGTGTAGATTAGGTGAAAAAAGGAAGCCATGGCAATGAATGGAAGGATTGAGGACATTACAAGGTTTTGTGTAGGTTGTATGCAGATTTAGGGTTTTGGGTATTGTAGATTTGTGGAGAAAATTACAGATCTAGGTGTTGAAAAATCATAGTTGAAGAGGATTTCTTGGATCGGCTTCATGAGGGTTTTGTGGAGAGATTTTTGCAAATGACCTCCTAGGACAAAATGGACCTCATTGTTGGATTCAAGAGGCCCGAGAGGCGAAGAAAAATATATAATTTTCCATAGTTCGGTCACTGGAGAAAAAAAAAAAATGCCCCCTCCCTAGTTCGGTCTTACGAACTGTAGGTACGTTGTTATAGAAAAATTATTAAAATAAATAAATACTACGCAAATGTCATTTTTTCTATAGTCTAAAGAAAAAAAATTTAAAAATTTTGAGACTGTAGAATGTATTTTTGTTTTTAAAAAAAGATATATGAAAAAAAAATTACAAGGGCGGGGGTCTGTAGACCCCCGTACCGGCCTGTGCCATGGCAGGGCCAGTCAGTATAGCCTGTAGGCCTGCTGGCATGGCCTGCTAGGGTCGGTCAGCTCTCAGTTGGCATGGTTGGGCTAGAGGGCCTTTGGCCCTCGGTCCCAAGTGTCAGTCCGGCAAGGCCGGTCGAACTCCTAGCGCCGGCAACCGTGAGCAGCCCACAAGGGTTATGAAATTCTTTGCAGGCAACCGGGAAATATTTAATGGTGGTGATGTATATTATCAGGCAGTAGAAAAATTAAAACTATGACAGTGAACCAAAAATTAAAATTGAACTTCATTAAATATTTTCCTAATGTGATTTGAAGTCTGTGCAATGAAAACAAAATTCAAACCTCTTTACGCCAGTCAAAGTAATGTTGCTAGCAAATGCCACCTCACCCACCACCTCAATGGCTAGTCAGAACCTAGTCATGCTTGCATCAGTGATGACGTCATCAGTGTACGGACAGGGTCCCGCCAGGGTCCCTCTTTAGCCCTCAGAGAGCATTTTCTTCTGGGAGGCATAACTTTTTCCCACAGTATCAATTTTTCAACTTATTATAGGTGTCAGAAAGGTCTCTCTAAGCACTACATAGTGGTATAGGTTTCATGATCAAAATTTTGTGTTTGTGTTAGAATTTGGTGCCTGAATCCAAGCATTACTCCAAACAGTTTTATGCTCATAACTTTTGCATACGGAATCAAATTTTCAATTTTGGATAGGCATTGGAGATCTATTGTAGTGTACTACAGTTTGGATCATGTAAGTTTTTAGTTTGGTGTGTAGAGAGAGATTAGTACTTGTTTGATCACTTTTAGGAGCCTAAGAATCAGAGTGCATTCAGATGGATTTTTGGGCACAAACTTGTGGGAGTGCATGTTGTTATGAGACCATCAGTATGGTATAGCAAGTTTTTAGATTTGGTACTTCTGGATATAGGTTTATAGGTGTTTTCAGAGTTTAGACTTTAATGGAGATGGGTACACAGGTTGTCTTCTGGTTTGAGCACATGGTTGATACACATGTGACTTGGAGTCTCATTTTAGTGGGAATTGATACAGGTACAGTGGTGATGATGATTATGGTGTCATGGATATGCAAGTACACTTTTGCATTGACACGACATGATCATGTATATAATTGATAGGTATAGACTATGATGTTTGATTCATGATTACATTTGGTGTTGTGGTATTGTTTTAGGGGATTGTTCTTATCTCCTGGATACTTAATTAGTTCCTTGACTATGGTTACTCATTTGTGGACTTGTTGGCAAATCGAATCTAGCATTGATTTGGTGTTTGAGTCTTGGAGTCTACAGGTTTTCTTCTTTGATATCTCAGTTTGCATGTTACCAGTGTGATGATGAGTTTACATGTTACATTTTTTTGAATCTATGAGTTATGTAGTTTTGTGGGTTGATCACCTAATTAGCTACAGTGGGATGACTCGGATGTGGACTGTCTATATCCATGAGATTGATTCAGTGTTTATGCAGACTTTGTTAGTTGGCCTTGTATGTGGTCATTTGTACAATGGTATGTTGCATTGGGATGAGAGGATGGATGATTAGAGTGCCTTGGATAGTCGGTTGTTGGGATTGTAGCATGTTTATCATGATGTCATGGATAGCTTGGATACATGGTTTTAATGTTATCTTTTGATAGTGATGGTTTTATCTTCTTGGTTTGGAGATTATGGTTTACTCGACCTTTTAGGAGTTGTTGATGTTACAGTGGGATTCATTGATTGTGTTAGGGCCATGGATAATCTTTGTTTAGGAGATGGTTACTTTGTTGTCATGGATAGCTCGGTATCACGATTCAGTGGGAGATTTGGAAGTGATGTGGATTCATCATTTGTGATGGATGATCTTCTACAGTGGTTATGGGTGTCTTGGAGAGGCTCTTGGATTATGATTCTTGTTTCAGTGAGAGTGTTTTGACATCTTGATTTCCATTGTTAGTAAATGGTTATCTTCATATGGTTTGGAGATGTTGACATCTTGGTTTACCATGGATGACTCTTTTGAGTCTTTCGTTGAGGTGTCAATTTATGATTTGTTAGTTTGACATGTTTATCCTTGATTTAGAGATGTTGATATTGTGTCTTGATGTACTATTGATTCTAGATTAGAGTTTTGACATGATACAAGTTCTCTTGAGACAGGATGTATTGCACTGTTGCATGTGATCTCCTTGGAGGAGATGGTTAGATCATGATGTCATGATGGGTTTCTTGATTATGCAAATGTGCATTAGAATCATTGACAGTGGTCTTGATTGGTTCTCTTGGTATTGAGTACTTTGGTCATTTGCTTGAGAGCCTCATGATAGTGCATTGTTGCATTTGGAGTTTCAGCATGGATTGATCATGGAGGCGCTCATGGATACTTGGAGACTTAGGTGAGGCTGGAGCTCTCTTGATACTAGAGACACTTGTTGAGATGGTTACTCTTTGGAGGTTTTAGCAAATAGACCAAGGAGCCCTACACTTGGATATGGACTTAGAGGAGATTGTTCTTGGAGAGAGTCATTGTGGCTTGGTGTATCTTGGAGGAGCATTCTCATTCCTCACTCTTGGTCTACTCGACGGTTTATCATCTATGAGGTATTACCCATCCTTTTAGATGCATTTTTCTTTATGTTTCATCTTCTCATAGATATGGATTTTGAGCTATGATTATTGGTTCTGGAGGGTTCATTTGAGGGATGTTAGCATGGTTATCTCCTTGTTCATATGGTTTGATTTATGATGTTCACTATGAGGAGTTTATGAGATGTGATTGGGCTTATTCCTGGTTATGGAATGGTTATGAGTTTGATCTACCTTGGTTAGAGAGGCTTACATCCATGTTAGTTACATGTTAAATATGTTCATTTGATCTTATGAGATTGAATGGTTGGGTATTATTGAGACTTTTCATGTAGGGTTGTAGAGGAGATCATACTTGACATAGCTTAGCATTTTGAGGTGTTTGTAGAAGGACATTATGATTTACAGGTTTTCTTTCTTTGTCTTATGGATACTTCCTGGAGGATCATGTTGATATGGTTGGACTTGGGAGAGTTATGGTGACATGTTGTGGGAGAATATGCAGCAATTTATCATGCATGTGTGGATCATTGTGATTGTTCTTGATACTACATTGGCTTGTTGATTAGCCACACCTTGGTTTGAGTGTTGATTGATAGATTTGGTATGTCTTGAATCATTTTCAGATTTGACATCACCCATGCAATGGGAGTTCCTAGATCTATATGTTCTTCATTGACAGGTTTTATACATGGATCTTGTGATTGCGATATATGTGTTGGATATGTTGTTGGTATGAATTTATTGATGTTGTTGATACCTATGAGCTATGGATGGTTGGATGTATTAGCATGTGTTGTGGGTACTCCTTCCAATCATGTGGGTTTTTACCTTTGACAGCATCTTGGAGCCTTTTGTTATCACTTGGATTTGATGCTTGTGTTCTTTGGTTTGGTTCATCTTCACCTTGGCGTGTTCCTTTTCTTCCATAAGTGGCACGTTGGAGGATGAGAGGAGTTCTTGCTTGAGATGGTGGTCACTTTGATTTTATCAGGTATCTTGATAGAGCACGAGAGCATGCTGAAGATTCATGTGATTTCATGTTTGCCTATGATGATGTATTTCATTTATTGACCCTTATGCAATGTATACAACAAGTGGGAGAATGTTGGGAAATAGGTGTTGTACACCTTGCATAATATTGTATTATTTTATTCATGTAAAATAAATATTTATTTGTGGTGCATCTTAATTGATGTGTTTAACCACATTAGATATTCATTTGGAGACCACTTGTAAAAGTTGTATGTAACATTGGGTTATTATTTGTATTATTTAATTGTTGGGAAAACATAGTACCAACATTAAATAAGAGGGTCAATGGTTTTGTGTATCCATGGTTTTGGAACACATGGTTTTATCCAATACCACAAGTTGTATTTGCGTGAGCTTGGTCTATAAAAGCAAGCACATGATTAGTGGTTTGTGTGGGTTGGCTATTTCATTGTAGGTGGATTGGAGGTTTGTGAGAGGCTATCATTATATTGAGCTCTCTCCTATAAGTGCATATTGTGAAGCATGGTAGGTGATGTGTGGATTCATGCTTGGACACATGGAGGATTCATTGGAGGTGCTTGATGTTTCAGAGGTATTCATGGAGACTCATGGCATGTATTCTAATATCTTTATTGTTGAATAATACATATGAGTGTGGATGCTTTTGGAGGCTGGATTTTTCCCTCTTGAGGGTTTTCCTAGGGTATATCTTGTGTTATCTTGTTGATTGTTCATTTGATCTTTGCATTATGGTTATTTGCTACATCTTTTTCTCCTATTAGGTTATGTGGAATTGGTTTTATTGGATCTGCAAATTCCTAACATTGTGGTGATCTAGTGTTTGTGATAGCATTGCAAAAATCAAGTGTGTAGTATCCAAATTTTTATTCATTCTTGTGTCTAGGTGGAAATGTGGTCATACTATAAGGTTCTTTCCTTATGGTTGTGTTGAGCATTCGTAGTCAATCCATTCTTTATTTTAGCAAAAATCTCCTTTCCACTTTTAAGTTAAAAGTGTACCCATAAAATTAAAATTTCTATCTCATAAAGGGAGCTGCTTCTTTTCAAAATGCAGAGAATGATTACAAAATACATTTGCAATTTGTTCAACTATTAGTAAGTTTGTCATTGTTGTGGGAAAAGTATACAAGGGCTTTGGTGACAAATTTGTTTACCAACAAGTAGAAAGAACAACTTGCTATTATTAAATTTCTTTGCCACATAGCTTCTCAAATACTACTCTAGGTCCCCCTTGAAACCATATCACCATGCACAGAGGGTTCAAGTTGAACAACCTTTCAGGTGGAAAAATAATTGAAGACAACATGCTACAAGAAAGAGTCTCACTATGTTTTCATTGTCAAGTTTACACAAGGTAAACAACTCTTTCAAAGCATCATGGTGAAGGACATTGCAAGCTTGAAGAGCAGGGCCCTAGCTATGGCTCCTCACCCAAGGTCACGAGTCTAAAATTGTAGGACTATCTTAGAATATTCTCATGATCTAAAGAGAAAAGATAACTAGATATGACACGGGGATGAGGAATATTGCAAAAAATATTGTCTGGTTCTTTCTATACCCTCCCATCCCAAGAATAGGGTACACAAACAAAAACTTCATATTACAAAAATGAAACTAAATGCAAAAAAATTGTCGATTGCTTCTATAAATAGATTTTTTGAGGCTCCGGTTCACTTCAAAAATAGCTCAAATTGAGAAAATAACATGTGACATTAATTCATACCTCATTTTAGATCCTGCGTTCATTTCTCAGAAGGTATAGTTCAAAAATCAAGGACAAAAACGTCATCAATCTCTCAAATCATTCAGATCTAGCTTTCTTGAAGTAGACACACTTGCATATTCTACAACATGTGGAAATAAGAGTAATAAAGCATGAAAAGATAGGAAGATTTATTAATGCTCTTTATAAAATCCTTTTGTCCAATCCTCAAATTCCTCATTAGACGACCATATGGTTTCCAAGATGGTCCTAGTCTTATCTAGATTAGTGGTGTACCTAGCATCCAATCAGATTTTGAGCCCTTTGATGTAATTATCTATTTTTATCTCAAGTATGATGGCCTTATCCACTTGGAAGCTGACTAATAGAGGATCAATTCTATCACCCTAGAGGATTGGAGCCAACCACAAAGGGATCAAATCCTTGAAGTCACTTTTCCAAACATTAATGTTCTTTTATTAGCCTGTGGGGCTTACCACATTTGGAAACCCAAATTAATTAAAAATTTAAATTCTCCCTCCTCTTTTAATAAATCTTGTAATTTGAGAAGGTAGAGACTTGATTGAAGAGATGTGTAGCCTTAAACACTGAATTGATCTACTTAGGATTGTCTAGATTATACTTAGAATTCCTATATATAACCCTCATAACAAAAGTCTTAGGAATCCACTTTGTGATCAATTCATTTAGCTTCAGATTCACCTCCTCCATATGCTCTCAACTGCCTCTCAAGTTTCTATCAAACTTCCAAAAATCATCTTCCATCCTCATTATGTTTGTAATTCTTACTTTTAGAATTCCCCTAATGAGGTCTTTATCATCTTGCTTGGCCTTGATGGATAAATGATTTACTTTAGCCTACAATCTTTCAACCTGATCTTGTAATGCCTACCTATCATCTTGTGGAGGGTTATCTTCTTGAATAGTCTTTGTTAGAAGAGAGGGAATAGTCTAGGTTATTTGTCTCTTATTCATGAAAAATATTTCATGATGATGGAAGGAGTAGTCCTTGGACATTTTGTGTCCAAGAGAGGAATTCAGGTGGATCCCAATAAAATTGAAGTAATTTCAACATTGCCTATTTCTTAGAAACAGAAAGATGTAATGAGCTTTCTTGGCCATGCAGGGTATTACAGGACATTTATCAAAGATTTCAGTAAAATAGAAGCACCTCTATTTGCCCTGCTCTCTAAGGATGTTGAATTTGATTGGACACCTACTTGTCAAGGAGCCTTTGAAAATCTTAAGAAATCCTTGATAAAGACACCTATACTCGGAGGAACCAATTGGAAAATCCCTTTTCACATTCATACTGATGCCTCTGAATTTGGCATAGGTGTTGTGTTAGGAAAAAAAGAAGGTAATTTGGAATATACTATTTACTATATCAACAAAAATTTGTAGGGTGCTGAACTTAATTACATGGTTACAAAAAAAGAAATGTTAGTTGCTATCTATGCAATCAATAAATTTAGACATTATATCACTGGCTATCCAGTCTTTGTTCATACTGATCATGCATCAATTAGATATCTAATGAACAAACTAGTGGTTAGTGGATGCCTTGTTAGATGGTTGTTGTTGTTATAGGAGTTTGATATCACTATTGTAGACAAGCCTTGCAAGGCAAATGTAGTTGTTTATTTCCTCTCCAGGCTCACTATTAATGATGAACATCTAGTTGTGGATGACTCTTTTCTTGATGCACACTTATTTTCATTAACAGTCCAAACTCCTTGGTATGCGGATGTAGCTAATTATTTGGTTATAGGGAAGATGCCTCCACACCCTTCACCAAGACGAAGGCACCATCTGGTTTAATGCAACTTCCCTTATTCATGGGTAGTGTTACTAATTTTTTGTTCACACTTAAAATTAGTTGGACCTAAGTGTAATTGTTCAGAAGGAATAATAGAAAACTTCAAAGTTATGTATTTCTTGAATGGTTGATGCCTTGACGAAGTAAAAAAGAAGATCCAATTGTCAGGATAACCTATCGGTCCAATCAGGACTAATAATTTATCATGACAAAAGAATTTATTATCGAGGGATCAAACATTCAAGGAGATACAGTTGTTCTACAAAGTTTGATCTTTCAGGAGTTATAAGCTAAATTGATTATTCAGTTAATCAGTTTTGAATAAAAGAGAGAAAGATATTGTATTACACTGTTATTTCATGTCATGTTTTGAACATACATCCAGGTATCTATTACTTTATCTCATGCACTGATTGAAAAGGAAATACATATACATCATATGCATCAGAGAAACTAACTGATCATGTTTAAAAGAAGTGTTCAAATGTGTCCCACACAAGCCGTGGGAGTAACTAGACTGAGCAATTGCAGACATGCAAGCTATGTATCTATTTGATAAAAGAAAAGAGAAAAGAACATATGATAAATCTAAACATCCATCATTGCCTGATGATGGAGGTTGTTGTTGAAGTTGGCCTTCAAGTCTTCAGTTTTTAGTCTTCTCTCCAAGCCACCATCCAGTTGAAACCTACAAAATTTTGGGGATAACCCTGTTAGTGCTCTAGATGTTTACAGTTATCACATGCTTTTATCAAACAGAGCCATCTACTTATCATATCATGCATTCAGATAAGAATTTAGATCAGATAATGACACAAATAAGGAAGAAATCATGAAGAAGATCAATCAGCACTATCAAGTACAAGTTTTATGCTAACTTGTTTGTTCACTGTGCAGGTATAGGACAAGTTTTGTTGCTGATTTGAAGACAAATAAACATGTGGATTAAATATGGCTCCCACAAGGGTTTGAGCCCAGCATGTTTCTTTTCACTTTTGAAAAGAGTACCAGAAAAGACAGGATGCATCATCTAATCAACTTACATAAACGAGATGTCATCATGACATTATTACAGTTGATTGAAGCAAATCAAAGTCATATGATGAAGTCAAGATTGACAAAAAGAAAAAATACAAAAATTAAATTACAGTCATCTAAGGGGTGATACAAGTTTTTAGATTATTGTGCCTAATAAAGAGAAGAGAGATAGAGTAAAGAAGGATACAAGAACTTATGAATCATTTGAACAAGTTGCAGAATAAATCATGTGAAGGGTCATCTCATTATGACAAAGGAGTAAGATGAAGCAACATTTTATACCAGGTATTTCTCATGTTGTTTTCATACTGTTTAAAATGATCAAAGTTTAAACAGTTATATCACATTCAAGTTGCAAGTGTCTCATAGAGATAGTCAAGCAAAATGCCACATGGAACAGCAGATGAAATAGTGGAAGGAAAGACAACCATAAACAATATGCCAACTTGACTGTCATAAAGTAAAACTTCAAAAGATGTATGAGATAAGTGTAACAGTCACATGCTAGAGGCAAAGATGCAAATAAAAGATACATACAGCATGCTCACAATTTATCAAATGATAAGGACTGTCACCTAGTAACAGAAGTCTTATAAGAGGAACAAACTATGGAGTAGTTACATATACCATCACTGACATGACAGTCAAGTACAAATACAAAAGAAAGAGACTGTCATGTATAGAGCACACAAAGATTCAAATACATGGATCACAGTGGAGTGTAAAGAATGCAACAGTCTAAGGATAACAAGGTGGATTCCATGCATTTCATCAACTGTTTTGATCAAACAAGCTTCATCTTACATGCCTAAGCTACAGTGATGCCATGATAAAGACAAATGCCCTAAGGAAAGACACAAATACAGTCACCTTCACTAGGAACAGTCAAGACAGGATCAATAAAGTAGCTCTTACAAAGCGAGATACAGTCAGGATATATCATAAGTTGCCATATACATCTACAGAAGTGCATCAGTGATAAAGGAGAAACATTAGAAAAGAAGAACAAGACTTACATGCCAGATGCTACAGTGATGATGAACAAAGAACATGAAATTCACAAGGTAAACAGTCCTCTTTCTTTATGCCATTATGCCATCATGATGCAGTCGTAGTAGTCAATTACCATGGTCAAAGATGAAGGAAAATGCTTGATATATATGTTACTGTGAGAGCAAAATGATAAGATAAGTAGTCATTATGCACAAAGGCATGCTACAGGTGTATTTAAAGAATGCATAACAGCCAAGAAGAGATATGAACATGTTAAGGATGCTACAGGTATACCTTAAAGATGCACAAGGACAGCTACAGGTGCTCATATCATGCATGATACATACCATGCAATAGACATTCAAGTGATGAAATAAGCAGGAGAGATAAGAGCAATAAATCTAAGCTATAGGTGCATTTTGAGAACATACAAACAGCTAATGAGAAGATAGCATGATCTTATGTCATGGTAGAATCCAGATGCAACAAAAACAACACATGGTCAAAGATGATGCTACATGACAAAGGTCCATCATGCTACAGTTTGCAATTTGAAGAGTACAAGTTTATCATATGCAAATAAGTTAAAGAAGCTATCTATGCTACAGAAGAGCCTCACAGAAGTATCAATGTATGATACTCATGCAAATGGAGGTAAATGGTAATAGTTATCATACAGAATATCACAAGATTTGTTGTCATACAGAATATCAAGACTTGCTTATGCCCAGTAGCTATAGTGGGACAAATAAGGGAAGTATATCATCATCATCCATGCCAGTCACAAGGAGGAGAAAGTGTTATGTGAAACAAAGAAAAAACTCTATTTGTTAATACTTCAAACTCTTTATGCTTTTTCCAATAGATGGAGAAAAACCACAGTCAAGAAGGTGTTATACAGAAGGAAAGATTACTCATCAAAAAATGCATACCCATCTGAAAGAAAGAGTAAACTCATCTAATAAAAGATCAAACCCTAATATCATTTTTGCAAAAGCAGTTAAGAAGTTTCAAACAGAGAGAAAGATACAGTCATAGCCATGCCATAGGAGCCAGATTTCTCATAATAGAAGGTATACCCATCTGCAAACTAAACAAGATCTTTTCAAAAATATATCAAACCCTTGTTTATTTACAATCAAAAGAGAAAGAGATAAAGTGAAAGAGCATGGTTGTGGCATTATGAAGAATTTTTTGTGCAAGGAGGGTTGAAACCCTAGTTTCAAAACTGAACAAACCCTCAACAGGTTACACAGTTTGGTGCCTATTTCCAGAAGGAGCATGGTCGTGACAAGGTGGAAGCCTTGAAAAGTGCAAGAAGACATCAAACCCACATCTCAAAACCTTAAACCCTCAGGTTTTTTGCATCTACAGATAGATCAAGGCAAAAAGAAGATATATACAGTCATGCCCGACAGTGACATAGCATTTTTTGCTATAAAACGCAAATACCCATGTCTACCAATAGACTTGTCATTCTGCAAAGTGTAAAACCAAAGACAAATGAACCTACAGAGATGAAAATGACAAGTGCTTACCTTTTTTGCTGGCAGGAGGAAAGATCTTTCCACGGCCTCACAGTGGCCTTAAACTTTCAAGAACAGATGAAGACCATCAAGGAAGAAAAATACAGAAATAGAAAGAGGGTGTTAAAGAGTGCACAATGATGGAGATATCCATGAAAGAAGAAGGAGGTTGTGGCCATTAAAAAGAAATAAAGCTACAGATATTATAAAATGTCTCATATGAAATAGAAAGCAGAGTTGCCTTCTTCCTTATCATGCAGAGTTCCATCGTAACAACAAAGAAGAGCCATTGAAGAGAGAAGACCAAAGCCATATGGAGAGATTGAAACCCTAGGCCGGCATAATGCAATTGCAGAGCTCCGAAAGAAGGAAGACCAAATGAAGAATGAATAATTTAGGGTTGTTTCATTACTTCTGTTCAAAGTCTTTTTGTTGACCAAGTGTGTTTTTTACTTGCAAAAAACAATAATTACATTATCCAAAAGAGATGTCGTGGTCAAGACATTGGTCTTGAAAGTCCCTAGTCATCATAACATGGAGTGGCCAACAGTCTACTTTGGACTTAATTTTTATGAAGTCAAGAGGGCCAATATGATGAAGGGAAAGGCTTCAATTCCCTACAAACTTCTTAAAGATTCCTTGGTGGTCAGGTTATGCATAGACAAGGTTTCACATGCTTTTCCTTGTCTTATTCAAAAGCATCCAAAGGTAATGATACTTCAAGATTATGCATGGTGGCTAACATCCAAGAGGGTGTATTTTTTATACATAGGCATATGTTCAAGACTATGTATGGAGTCTTCCAAGGCAAGCATTAGGCATGGTGGCAGTATATGATGGTGCAGATATAATGGAGCATTTTTTATGCATGGGGTTTTACGCATAATGGAGTTGTTTTTTCTTCCTTGATCTCAAGTTGCATATGGGGATATAAGGTGATTTAGAAAATGCAATGTATGTGCACTAAGACAACAAAGGGGAGTCATAAGGATATTTATGCATATTTGTTTTGTGCATGGAATGTCATGTGGAGTGACTCAATTTTTTTTATTTTCCTTGCAGAGGAAGATAATATTTTCTCATTGATCATGGAGTGATAAGGAGTTTTGTATTTATCCCTAAGTCCTATTTTTTGCTCATATCATGCAAAATAGGCAAATGTAATTGGAGTGATAAGGAGTTATATTTTTCTCCTAGTCATGCATGATTTTACATATGAATTAATTGTAAATAAATAATAAAGTAATATTCTATAAATTACTTTATTATTTTTCACAAATTGTAAAATCAAAAATAGAACAAATTGTAACCAATAATAGAGTAATATTCTATTACTTTATTATTTACTCACAATCAATTTTTCTCATGCAAAATCATGCAAATTGATTAGTGGAGTTACCTAGACCACCTAGGAGGTTTTGCATGACTTTTAGGAGTATTTTTAGGGTCCTTGGTCAAACATATGGAGAGGCCCAAATTGAAGCTATTTTTGCTCAATTTGTGGCAGTTTTAGGCCCTATTTTGAGGATTTTTTAGGTTGCTCAGGAATGAGTATTTTTAGAGGTAGTTATCTACAAGTCCATATTTTTTGCATGTCTCTTGGAGAGAGCAAACCTATATATTGTAAATCAAAAGTTTGTTTTTGCTAGTTCTTGATTCTCATTCTGATTCAGACAGATTGGAGAATTCTTGTAGCTCAATTTTACAGTTTTATTGAGAGATTGGCAGGTTACAGGTTATCTTTTGTCTTATTTGCAAAGTTTTCCTTTGTTTATTTTAGATCAGTTGAATTACCTTTCCTTTTTGTGCTGAATGTTGAAGTGATTTGATGAAATTTTGTTGTGTTTTATTATTAAACCTTCAAAATTATTGTCTCACCTCCTTGTTTGCAGCATTAAAGCGTATATTCATCATAGGTCTTAGGTTGTGTTAACCAAAAATAGTCTTTTTATGCTGTGAAAAAACAATTTCCTTCATAAAAACCTATTTTCAAACCTTCCTTAGAATCGCTTTTGTGGTATTTATGCCAAGTTTGGATTGTGTAAAAATTAGATTCCTGGGTAAACATCATGAATCAGATTGTATTTTTTTACCCAAATCAGGTGCATCACCATTTTACCTTTAGCATTCATTTAGTTTCTTTCTTCCCTTTTCCCAAAAAGTAAAAAACATACGTCTCAATAGAACATTTGAAGGGAACCAGCCCATAATATGGAGTTCTAATCTCGTCATAGTGCACCCACAACCTGAGATTAGTCCCATGTTACACAGAATTGTAGTGCTTTAACCAGCCTTGCATACGGGTGCAATTCCCAGTGATAACAATTTTTGGCACTCCCGGTGGACATTGAACTGATTTTCAGTTCAGAAGGACTTATTTCTTTTTGTTGTTTTGGTATGAGCAGCAGAATTTCAACCTTTTAGAGGTTCATTATCAAGTACTTGGCAACTCTAATACTTTGGTTTTTTCAGATCAGATCTTGTAGCTATGAAAAAATACCAAACAAGGTCAAGTAAAAATTTTGAGAGGAAGAATAATCAGTTATCTCCACCAAAAAAGAGAATAAAAACAGAGAAAGAGGCCAATACAGTAGAATCATCAGTTGTTTCAGATCTGCTAAGTACACGTCCTGAGTTTGCTTCACATCAGAATCCATTGTTTGCAAGTTCATCAATAGAATTTTTAAGTTCTCCACCAGCAAGCCCAGAAGAACAGATTCTTGTTTTCCAAGAGGAACCACTTCTTGAGTTTACTACTAAAGAACCTATATTACAAGAAATATTCCAAGAAGTTTTAGTCCAAACACCAGCTCAAGTTCTACCCACTCCAATGTCTTTACTAGGAGGAGGAGGAGTATTACCACCTCCTGGTGGAGGAGGTGGAGGAGGTGAAAGAAATCCACCACCACCTTGAAATCAACCTTTTATGTCATTTAATGGAGGCAACCCTTTGAATCTAAATCAGCATGATGACATACTGATGGCTGCATTGAAAAGTTTATCAAGTTTTACAGGAGAAGATGGGACTACACCCATTGAACATATCAGAGATGTGGCTTCTTTATGTGATGTTCACCAAATCACCGAAGAAAACATTGCAATCAGGTTGTTGGCAGCATCACTAAAAGGTAAATCTCTTCAATGGTTTAGAGGCTTAAGAGTCAATTCAATTAGATCTTAGGATGAATTAGGTGTTGCTTTGAATTGGCAATTTCAAGACAAGTCTGATCATTTATCATTAGTAGAACAAATGACTACTATTAAGAGGGCTCCACAAGAGCAAATGATAGATTTTAATTTTAGATTTCAGAAAACATGGAATAGAATCCCTGAAACAGTGAAACCATCACCAGAGCATACTTTTTTGTATTATTTAAGGGCATTAAATTTTGATATTGCTATTATGATACAATCCATGGGAGGGGTAACTTCACCAGCTGCTTTTGATACTGCAATAAGAGCAGAAAATAGTTTAATACAAGCTGGTAAGATAGCACCTAGGCCCCCAATGCTAATTTTTCTAGATATACAGCCTTCAATACCAATTTCAGCCCCATATATTTTAGCAATACCATCATTTGGTTATTCAGTAAATACACAAAATAGTACAGATCCCATTCATTTTGAATTTAGAGAGCTGAAAGAAAACCATCAAAGCATAGCAAAAATACTGCAGATTGTGAGCAATGACTTAGTGAGTCTGAAAATTCAAACAAATCAGAATAACAAACCTTACCAAGCAAATAGACCTGGTTATCAGGCAGATTATAACGGTCAAAGAAGAAATTACAACAATAGGCCAAATTAGCAGTACAATCCAAATGTTGTCAGTACATCAAAAGAAATAGTGCCTATATAGAACAACATGGTGTAAGACTATGCATGGTGTTATCCCTATAATTAGCCTCATAATCAGGCCACTTGCCCAAATGGAATAGTAAGTCAAGCTTTGATGGTACAGAATAACTATGCTGCTGCTAAAAATTTAGCAAGTGATGTAAACAACCAGCTGGACATTCAGAGTCAGTAAGTTAATCCTAATGTAGCCTTAATGAATTGGTAGGTTAATAAATTTTGTGGTGTAAATCAGTTGCTAAGTCAAAAGCAATCTTTTACTAATATTGCAGTAAACACAAGATCGAAAAAGAGAGCTATTGACTTGCAACAACAGTCCGGAAATACAAATTAGCAAGCTGTAACTAGTAAACAGCAAGCTAGAAATGTATCACAGCCAGCTGATAAAGGGAAAAATACAGTTTCTACATCTCAGAATGAACAGAATCAAGCCTCTACATCAAAGGATTTGCACATTTTGTCAAGACAGCCAATTATAGAAAATAAATAGCCAACAAAAGACCAACTAGAGGTTGTTGTCCCAAAAATACAACAAAAGGTTAGTGGCCTTGTTTTTAATATTTTGAATCATATGAAAAAGACAATAGTAAGCATGTCTATTTTAGATGCTTTACACATTCCAGGACAAAAGGATTTGTTACAAAATGCTTTATCTCAGTTGCCTTTGTCAAATGAAGTACAAAAATCACATCAACCTCAGATTATGATTGCAAATGAGACAAAAAAAAAAGAATAGAACAGCTTAAACTAGTAGGCAAACCTCCACCATTTTATGTCACTTTGATTGTGGGTGACTATTTAGTACATAATTGCATGATAGATTCAGGAGCCAGTAGTTCAGTAATGCCAAAACAGCTAGCTAATAAGTTAGGTCTGAAATATGAACCTGTTGTTAGAGGTGTTGTACAAATGGATGGAACTGAAGTGAGTACAGTTGGAATGTTCAAACATTTAGGCCTTACTTTTCATGCTTGTCCAAACTTTGTTATATACCAGGACATTTATGTCATTGATTTGTCACCTACCTTGCCATTTTCTTATCCAGAGATTTTACAGCAAGGTTAGGAGGGTATTTATCATTTGTTTAGACACATTTATTCTTTAGAACTAGATATGGAACCAAGGTTAGAATCAAGTTTGAACCACTAGCAAAAGATCATTTGGAACCTTACACGCCCAGTTCTATAAATGCAAATCTTCCCATTTTTTATCAAGAGGATCTGATTCTTGTCCAAGATCCAAACACACCTTTAGAAGGAATTTTAGATTTGGTTCTAGACCAATGGATAGCAGAAAATCATGAAACGGATCCATTTGAGCAAATGGATGAGATTGGCCTTGGTGTGTACATGATTCAAGAAAATAATATAGTTATTCCAAATCTGATTAAAGAGGAAAAATAGCAAACTATAGAGTTTGAAAATGATGTTTGGGAACTATATTTTGATGGTTCTAGAAGCAAGGTAGGAGCAGGACGAGGAGTTGTTTTAGTTTCTCCTACAGGTGAGAAGTATTATTCATCTTTTAGATTTACTTTCAACTGTTCTAACAACTCAGCTGAATATGAGGCTTTAGTTCATGGACTAGAATGGGCAAGGAAGAGAAAAATTAGATGTTTAAAAGTTTTTGGAGACAGTGAGTTAGTGGTTAAACAAGTTAGAAACCTTGCTGCTACAAAAAATGACTTACTAAAATTATACAAACATAGAGTTTGGGACATGATAGAAGAGTTTGATGCATTTAATCTGATATATGTACCTAGAACTGATAACAAGCAAGCTGACAAACTAGCTGCTATAGGAGCTAAATATGATATTCCTGCTGAAATGAAGAATATTCACTCTCCTTTATACATCAAAGTTGTTGTTAGACCATCAGTTCCAGATAATAATGTCATTTGGCAAGTGTTTGACAATGATGAATAGATTGTAAATTTCTTAATGGAAGAAGTTGAATTTTCTGTAGGTAATCAGCAGAATTTTGTACAACAATATGATGATCAAATACTTCAGTTAAGATCAAATAAGCTACCCAAGGGCTTAGGACCTTGGAATCTATCTTCAATACTGATGATCAAGTAAGAAAAGACAAGGCCAGCTTGTCAATAAAGCAAGAACATTATGAACCTATCGAGATCTTTAAAGGAAAGTTGCTCAAGCTGGGAAAGATATGTACAAAACAAGAACAACAAGCATTCATCTAGCTTTGTCAAGAATTTAGTGAAATTTTTGCATGGGAATATAGAGATCTGAAAGGTTTCAACCCTGAGTTAGCTCAACACACAATAGAGCTAGAACCCAAAGCTAAACCTGTCAGACAGAAGCAAAGACCATTGAATCCCAAACTGGAAATGCTCATGAAGACAGAACTCAATAAACTCATTGAAGGTAATATCATTTTTCCTATCAAACATACTTCATGGGTTTCTAACTTGGTTCTTGTCAGAAAGAAAAATGGAGAAATCAGATTATGTGTTGATTTCTATGATTTAAATAGAGCATCTTTAAAGGATCATTATCCTTTACCATCTATGGAATAGATATTACAGGTTGTTTCTGGATCAGAGAGATTTTCTTTATTGGATAGTTATTTAGGTTATAACCAAATTCTTGTAAAAGAGGAAGATCAATACAAGGCAGCTTTTACCACAAAGTGGGGCACACTAGCATACAGAAAAATTTCATTTGGCTTATCAAATGTAGGTGTAACATTTTAGAGAGCAATGGACATGGCTTTTCAAGGCCTAATTAATAAAATTGTACTTGTATACTTAGATGATGTGACTATTTTTTCTAAAAAAGCTAAAGATCATTTTCATCATTTAAGACTAATCTTTGAAAGATGTAAAGAATTTGGGGTATCATTAAACCAAAAGAAGAGTATTTTCTTTGTTCATGAAGGCAAACTGTTGGGACACATTGTGTCTAAGGATGGAATATCAATTGATCCTAAAAGAATTACTGCAATATTTACATTACCCCTTCCTGCACATAAGAAAGGATTGCAAAGCTTTCTAGGAAGAATTAACTTTGTAAGAAGGTTTATTCCAAACATAGCAGCACTTTTACAACCTCTTACAGCAATGCTGAAGAAGAATATTCACTTCAGCTGAACCAAAGATGGAAAGCAGAGTTTTACGGAGATAAAGGAAGCACTTGTTGCTGCTCCAACTCTGATGAATCCAAATTTTGATAAAGACTTCATTTTATATGCATTTGGCAGTATGGATACTATATCAGCTATGCTATGTCAACAAAACAGTGAAGGAATGGAACAACCTATGGCATTTTTCAGCCAGATCCTGCATGACTACGAGGTAAGATATTCTTTTGTTGAAAAGCATGTATTAGTTGTTATCAAAAGCTTAAAGAAATTCAAACATATGCTTTCAAATAATAGAATTCAGTTAATGGTTTCTCACCCAACAGTGAAAGAATTTTTGCTTAGTAAAGATTTAAATGATAAGAGAGCAGGGTGGATAACAAAGGTCAAGGAATATGACATACAAATTAAGGTAACCAAGCTGGTCCAAGGCAAAGGACTGTGCGAACAACTTGCAGAAAATGAAGGATACATCAAGGAACTTGAAGCAGAGGCTGAGATAGTGCTTCAAAATAATGAAACAGCCACTGTCCTAGACCTCCCTGCAAGTTGGGTGCATGATATGATTCATTATCTGCACACTAGTGATTGTCCATAAGGCCTGGATAGATCTAAAAGAAGATATTAAAGATTACAAGCAATCCCTTATGCTATAATTGATGGAATTTTGTACAAAAGAGATTTTAACAATATTTTATTGAGATGTGTACAGCCAGATCAAACTCAAAGGATTCTAGAAGAATTTCATGATGGACCTGCTGGAGGTCATTTTGCAGTTAGAACAATAGCTTTGAAAATTATGAAAGATGGTTACTATTGGCCTGACATGTTCAAAGATGCTCATGAATGGGTAAAGAAATGTCTAAAGTGTTCAATTTTTGTAGGTAAACAAAGGCTAGCAGCAATGCCCTTACATCCAATTCAAGTGGAACAGCCATTTGGCAAGTGGGGATTGGACTTCATTGGTCCTATTAACCCACCTTGAAGCCAAGGACACAAGTGGATTTTGACTGCTACTGATTATTTCACTAAGTGGACTGAAGCAGTTGCTTTGAAAGATGCTAATGAAATATCAGTCCTGAATTTTTACCAAAATCTAGTGTCCATGTTTGGAACTCCTGACTCAATTATTTCAGATAATGCTTTAGCATTTATTGGATTAAGAATATCTGATTGGTCTATCAAAAATAACATATTTTTGAATACTTCATCAAATTATTACCCTCAAGGTAATGGACAGGCTGAATCAACTAACAAAAATTTGATCAAGATTATAAAGAAAATAGTTGATGAGAATTAGAGATCTTGCCATGATAAGTTAAAATTAGCATTGTGGGCTGATAGGATTACACCTAAAAGATCAACAGGTAATTCACCCTATGTTCTTACATATGGAAAGGAATCCAAGTTACCAATAACGGTGGAGTTGCCAACACTTAGCTATATAAAAGAGCTATAGTTACTTGAAGAACAGCCAATGGAAATCAGGCTTGCACGACTGATTAAACTTGAAGAGATTAGAAAAGAGGCCTTAAAAACATTGGAAGTACACCAAGCCAAAATGAAAAGGACTTTTGATAAAAGAGCAGTACCAAGAATTTATTTTGAATGAAAGGATGGAGGCTTATCTAAAGAAGGATGCAAAAACAAGATTTTTTATCAGGAAAGAATTTCCAAATCCCCATACTTTTAAGATCCATTTCAAGGAAAATATTTACTCCCCAGATGGTAAGACTGGAATTTTACCTTTATATCTAAAACATCTGTAGGAATGCTCCATTGATTTTGGTCTCCTCATAAATAGTTTATCTAATCAAATGCTTCCAGTGACAAAGAAAAGGGGGAAAAGTTTGACTATAGAATAAAAGATGAGGGAAGTGGTGTCCCCTGCCAACCTCAGGTTATTTATGAGGAAGGGTAGGATAGTGCCCAAAATGATGGATAAATGCCAACTGGAGTGGATAGGTGGTCGTTTCAGACCTCCTCTCATCATTGAGCCACTACCTATCTAGGCTGAACAAATGGAAGATGATAAATTCCAGGAATGGATGAAGCAAGTTGATTAGTTCAGAGGAAATGGTAATACATACCACACCACTTGGACTACTTATGCAAATTACTACAATTTCACTGATAGAATATTCGACCTGAATAAGTCCAGATTGTGAAAAGCAGGAGGACCTGCTAACCTTTAAGTACGGGGGGATGATGAGTGCTAGGTAGCACCCATGAAATACACCTTTTTACCCCTCTTTTTCCTTCCTTCTTATTCCATTGTTTTGATGACTGCACCAAAGTAGATTAACTAGATTTTCTAATTATGATTAATGAGAGATGAATTACTTAAAATCATGATTTCTAGTTGAGGGACTAATGTGCATTGAATTATTGGAAATATGCAGAAATCCTCTCTTTTTGAATCAACAGGTGCAGGTGTTCAAGCAAAGACAATTTTGAACATCTCCGGAGGTGGTCCTAATCATCTTCAGAGCTGACATAAGGATACCACACTAGTCTCTTATATTTTCCAATATGATTGAAGAGATTTTGAGATAAGGGGGTGAATCATCTCTAGAGATGGACTAAAGTCATTAGCATATCTCTGAAGTTGAACAGAAGATCATAAGCATATCTTTGGAGCTACAGACAGAAGTATACATCTCTGAAGCTGCCATAATACAAATGTAGATTTCCAGCACAACTGTCAGTCAACACTTCCAGTGATAATCGGGGTGCTCCAGATATTACTCAATTAGCACCTGAGTAATTGAGTGAAGACCGTAGTTAATTGGTGGAAGTTTTATCTTTCTTTTTTATTTTGCATGAGTTCTCGACAAACTGATTAAATATCAATATTTTAGGCCCTCGCTACCTAGTTGTATTTGAATCTAAGACTCAAATTTAGTGAGACTATTGTTCCACTAAATCTATTTTAAATTGCATGAATGTTTACTCTATAGTTAAACAGTTAGTAGAATAAGAGATCGGTACTATCTCATAGATGAACTAGTAGTTAGGGTAAGTGATATCTCATCACTGGATTAGATATAAACTTATAAAAGTAGCAGCAGAAGATACGGCAGATTGATCTTGATTGTAATCTCATTTTTTTTATATAGATACTTTTTCTGAATATAAAAGCTGATGGAATTGGAGTGAAAGCGAATAGTGATATTATCTTCTTGTGCTAATTCATTGCTTTAGTCTTCATCCCTAAGGGTGTGGAGCAAGGGCCCACTCCCACCACCAAGGTAGAAGGCTAGTATTGTTTGTTTTGTTATTCTGTTTCAGATTCTGTTTAAGAAGATAGTTACTATTTTCTCATAGATAAATGCATGTTTCAATTGTGTGGAATAGTATAGATCTACATTAGCAATTCATTGTTTCATTTTCGTTTCCAATATTCTTAGAATTCATTTCCATAACAGCTAGATCAGTAGCCTTATTTCTTCTATCAGTAGAGATAATTAGAGTTAGTTAAATAAAAGTACAACTATAGGATTCCTAATTGTAGACAGCCAAGGACATAGCCCTAGATTTGACACATGAAAATATGATTAAATGCCAAGGACCAATGACCCGTGTCACTCATCTGTCCATCTCCCATGTAAGATCCTATATTTATTCTTCATTTTTTGCACTCATATATCTTCTTAGAGGTGTGAATAACTATATCCAATGATTATAGCTCTTCACATATGCATCTCTTCCTTGATTGCACCTCTTCCAAGAAAAATTGATTAAGACAAAGTTATCTCTTATAAACCTTCATCGTTGCCTCCTTACTAACGTTTCTATTACTAATTGAATCATTGTGTATGAATCACACCTTTCTACACTTCAGCGCTAGAGTCTTGTGTGGAGTGTTGTCTTATATGGAATGCAACTTTCTATTTATTGGACCTCTTCAAACAATTGAATCCGTTAGGAAATATGTTTCTCATGGTATTATAATAATCACTATTTGCTATTTCTTTAATACTACTCATTGTCCAAGGCATATTTGTTGTCTTTAATGTCCATTCTCTTAATATCACTTTAGCATATGCTTCTTACATTTGATCGCATGCCATATAAGACTCTTTGAACATATGATACAGCTACCTTATCTAATATTTAGAGGCTTGGCTTTATTTATATATAACAATTTAATTTATTAAATCTTATATATTTATGGTATGATGATTATAATAATATTAATATTTATGTTTATATTTTTAATGGTTATATTTGTTATTTATATTTATTTTTATTTAATAATAATAATATTATTTAATATTATTTATTAAATATTATATTAATAATTCAATATGACTAAACACCATATTTTATGAAAGTGACTTCACCGTCTTTATTATAATGTTTAAATCTTTAATTTAAACAATGCCTTAATATCCGGACATCATAGATCCATCCTATCGTATGAAAATACACTAAAGATAGCATGCCAATTTCACATTACTATTGTGATGGATGAAAATCGACCCTACTTTATTTATTTGGATGATGGTATTCTATTCATTTAGACTAATGGAGCATGCCAACTCAACTTTGTGTTGAGCCTGCTAGGACCAACTTATAAAACGATGGGAGGGAGAGGCTTACTAATCTATCTTGTTGGATCGATCATCTAAACTTAATGCATGTAGGCTGATTCTTCAAAAGAGTGAGACAATCAAAAGCAAAATCTATAGTCCATGAATGCATTGTGCCTTCCAAGCAAAAGATAAAGTGCACGAATGTATTGAGCCTTCTGACATATTTCTTGAAAGGATTAGGGGATTTCTTTTAAGACTTTTGTACAAAATACCCTGCAAACAAAATGTGACCGTGACAACATAAGCCCCTTCTAAACTATGAAAGCGAGATAAATGGACAACATAAATAACCATGCCACTTTTGGACTGTGATGACGGGATAAGATGAACAGTTTTGGCAAATGTTAGGAATAAGACAAAATAAATAAAGTGATTTTTTTTTGTTTCTTATCATTTATGGTATTGTTTCAAAAATCTACGGTCAATATCTATTTCATGGTAACTTTTAATATGGACCCTTTTATAACTCATGTTAGTGGACCATTTCCAGTAAATTGTTCAAGTGCATTGCAAATGCATTATACTCATAGTGAACAATGACCCTTCCAAATCTAGTGCCAAGTGCGTGGCAAAAAAACCAACATCAAAATATAATATCACTCAATCAATTAAAGAACATGTTGCGCAATACTAGAAAAGAAAAAGACCAATTTTCTTTGAAAAGATTTTTTAAAAACATATCATTGCAAAACAAAGATATTTGAAAGCCATTGAAGATACTCCTCAATATGAATGTTTCATCTACCAACAATTACATTTTTCACATACAATTAAAAAATTTACAAAAAATGAACAACAAACCTATCAAACTTTAACAAAACAAAATATTGTAAATTCATTTCAATGAGTTTGTTCGTCATGCAAAACATCACTACAGAATGGTAAACTACCATGTTATGCAACTCTACAATTAATAAGATGAAACAAACCATTACAAATCTTTGTCATCTTTGTCTGAACTTGAAGAGAGACTCATATTTCCTTGAATTGCATTTGCACAAATTAGACAGTGGGGACACAAACGGTCTCAAATTGGATTGACTAGATCAATAATTAATGTGCCTACAAATATGAACATTGTCCAAAAAGTACTTCCACGATCAATTGATGAAATAATCACTGTTGCAATTACATTGAAAAGGAAATTGCAATACAAGAATCCATACCAAGTTGGCAATGTTCATCCCAATCTTTTCATGAAAGCATTAAAAATATTAAGTGAAACACATTTATATAAGATGGAGAACATTTGTATTGACTATGAGTGGGTAAATTTCTTTAGGACAAGATATAATACGGAATCAAAAACAATGTTGATCTCTTCTGACAGTGATACATATAGCAATGATATCAACCATACTGATGAATGTGAAACATATACTGATACACTTGATCATGGATTTATAGAATCCAAATTTGTTTATGATTTATATGATAAGATAATTGAAATAGCACCTGGCGAACAAAACCAACCAATCGAAATAGTCAAGGACAACTATGTAGAAGAGATGAATTTTCCAACCCTATTCTTTGGCCATCCAAGAGATGAAGACAACCAAGAGATTCACATATCGAAAAATTGCAAAATGGGAGTTATTACATTCAATTCATGACTTTGTAACTCATATCACTAATTTACTTTTTAAAACAATGCATGTTATCATAAACAAAATCATTTCAAGTATATCAATAAGAATTAGAAAAGGTCAATTAAAAGGACAAACTCTACTTGCAAAAGATGTTAAACATAAGCCAAATTTAGACAAAATTTTGAAATCAAATATTGGATATATGGATTTTAAAAATATTCATAGCTCTCCAGATTATTTGTACCAAATAAAGAAAAGAATATTTGCAATGATACAACAGCTAGGCCCTCCAACATTTTTTTAACTTTCTCAAGTGCAAAGCATGAATGGACACCTTTAGTAGATGTATTAACCAAAATGTATGAAAAAAACAAGAACAATGAAGGAAAACAAGAAAATGATATTGACTAGCCTATTAGAAAAGACCTTGTTACTTGTAGTTGATACTATCGACATCAAATTAATTCCCTAAAGAAACTATTATGTAAAGATCATACAATTCCTGGACATATCACTGACTACTTCTTTGTGACCAAATTCCAGAATAGGGGAATTGAACATGATCATCCTCTAGTTTGGGTACAAAATGCTCCTATATATGGAAAAGCCAATGTTTTTTAAATCAAAGTGTTTGTAGAAAAATATATTACATGTAACACAAATTTTCTTGATGCCAAACTTGCAAAGCTACATCGACACTATCATACAAGAAGTTGTAGGAAAAAAAAGAAATCACATTGCAGATATAATTTTCCAATTCCGCTAATGAGAAAAACAACAATACTTGAGTCGATCTCATCTACAGAATAAGGTCTCATGAATAATGTTGTTAAAATTCAAACAATAATTGAACAAAATTAGTACAATGAGTTGATGTCTTTTGATGATTTTTTAAAAGAAATTAAAGTAAGTGAAGCTAAATATACAAAAGCAATACAATCAACACTGAATAAAATAACTATTTTCGTAAAAGGAAAGCCAACACATATTTTGAATAATAGTTTTTCTAGAAAAATATGATAGTTGTGGCAAGCAAATACTAACAAACAATTTGTTCTCAATGCATATGTAGCGGCAGCGTATTGCTCATCATACATGACAAAAATGGACAAATCTATGACTACATCTTTCAAAAGAATGCTCAAAGAACACGAAATGACAAAAATTGATGCCATACAAATGATAAGGACACTTGGAAATACATTACTAAATCTTCAACAAATATCTTCTCAAATTGCAACCCACATAGTCCTATCACTACCATTAAATTCAAGCTCTAGAAAATGCGTATTCATAAACACATCTTCACTTAAAGAACAAACATTCATTCTTAAATCTACATTACTCCTTACGAAATAAGATGACAAATTATCACAAAATATAATGTGTTAGTCAATTATCGATCGCTATTTACATCGTCCAGAAGAATTGAAACACATATGCTTATCTGAATTTGCTGCAAAGTTTAAAATTATCAAAAACAAATATGTAAAATGCAAAAAACATAACATTATCAGATTTGTTAAATACAACAAGCACATTGACTATAAAAACTATTGCAGAGAAAAATTATTACTTTATGTTCCTTTTGAAAATAATGAAGATATATTAAAAGAAAAATTCAAAAAATTTGCAAATGCATATGCCTTTTATGCCAACATTGTTGAACAAAATGAATGTAGATATACATACAACTTCAATACCATATGGGGAGATCTTGACAATGCATATGAAGAAGTTCAAGCAAATGAAACATCAACTACGAACCTATATAAGAAACAAATTGACATTGACAATAATATTGAAACATATGACCTACATACTGATTTGCAATGGTTGCAAGAAATACAGAAAAAAAGATATTGGTTTTCAAATTGTATCCAATCCAACTCTACTTGAAAACTTGGAATACTATAAGCTAAGAAGAATGTTAAACAAAGAGCAACAATCAATTCTAAAAGATATTGCAATGAAAAAAAACTAAACATACAAAAACCATTGTACCTTTTCTTAACTGGTGGTGCAGGAACCAGGAAAACATTTATAGTAAAAGCAATATTCAAATGTTGTTATGTATTTACAGTTCAAATGAATGGTCAGATCCACTTAAACAAAAAGGCCTCATAATGGCATACACAGGGAAAACAACATACAATGCAGGTGGAGGAACAACAATTCATTCTGCATTGCTAATGCCCTTTAACAAATCTACTTTAATTCCACTTAGCAATGAAACACTACATTTGTTGCAAAAACATTTTGAACAATTACAAGTCTGGCTAATAGACGAAGATTCTTTGATAGGAAGTCAATTCATATATTATGTTGACAAAAGAATGAGACATAAAATGTAACCCTACTAAATTATTTGGCAATATCGACATGATTTTTTGCGGTGACTTTTACCAAGCACAACCAATACAAGATAATCTTATCTTTGAACATCTTATTGTTAACAAAGAACAAATTCCATACAGTTTTTGGAGTGATAACATACAATGCGTAAGAGAAATGAAACATTTATCACTATACTGAACAAATTCATAGTCTAATAGTGATATAGAATATCCCAACACGAGTTTCTTTTGACTTGCTCCAATTGACCCTACATTTCCATATCTTTTTCATTCAAACAAGACAGTCGCTTTACACAACACAAAAATGCTAGCATTTGTTCCTATAATGCCCCTCATTTTTGGCTTGTGACAATTGATAGTTTTTCTATTGCACTTAGATAGTTTTGAGACATTTGGTTATTAGACTTAGGGTTTATGCTTATTATGTTCATGATGGATTATGGTTGACTAATGTGGTTGTTGACATGTGTTATGAGTATTATGATGACATTATTGATATTACAGTTTATGTTGTGTTTTGTAATGATTAAGTTGATGGTTAGTTGAATATGTAGAATACATTTCTTACTATGTTTTATGTGATTGAATGTTATCTGATTGTTAGTTAGAGATGTTTATGTTTATTGTCATGCTTTAAAGCAAGGATGGTGTAGTATTACTTTTTATGAGCACCCTACTACACTGTGATTCCTTAACTCCATGTCTTTGTTATATATGCACATGCTCGTATACAACATATTGTTTTGATGCAGGTTGTAGGTACCGGGCATCGACTCCACTTGACTTAGCAGGTCTGAGCGTGCCCTTACACCAATAGATAATGTGGATGGGAGATATCATGGGGTTTCCTAGGTCCGTCTCTTTTTTAGTTTATGGTCGTAGGTCTTGATGTCACTCTATGGTCCTTACCCTGGGTTTAGTCGTCATTGGTATGTAATGGTCTTTGCTTGAATTTGTTGGTTTCAGTCTATGTGAAATGGTTGGAAATGAATTTATTATTATAATAATAATGATATTAATAAGTTAGATATAAAAGTATTTTCTTAGGCGTAATTTATTAATGAGAAATTGGGAATATTGTTTGTGTGATTTTAATAAAGATTAAATTAATAATTTTAAGGATTTTAATAGGATACTAGTCCTAAGTCATTAATAATATTTTATTATTGAAATAGCATATGGTAGTTGAAAAATATTATTAGTTAATAAATTTATTGCTAAGTGAGTTGTCGTATGAGAATTCTGACTTGGAAAATCTCTCTAGGAAAGAAAATTCATTGCATTCAAATTTTAGGTAGTTAGTGGGGATTCTGAAATGGATCTAGTAATGGGAATTAATGGATTTTGCAAGGAATTAATGGATTTTTCCTATTTTTGGTTTATGGGGAGTTATTTGTGGGAAGAGGGATTCAGAGAAGGGAGAGACAGAAATTGGGGAAAAATTGCTACAGAAACTGGGAAAAGTTGGAACTTGAAAAAAAGTTGGGAGCTAAAGAATTTTGAAGCTCCAGACCAAGTTTTCGGGTATGTTCCTAAAGGTTTGGAATGATTATTGTGTCCTTGAAAATTTTTTATTCACTTTCTCTTCTATTGGTTTTGAATCCGTTGTTTTGTGTCTTTTTATATCTCCTTGTCGCCTTTCTCAATTCTTCCTTCGTCTGTAACGAACCGTAGCTCCATTCCACATTTGAGTTTCTTGCATAAACATCACATGTGTTCCAGTTAACAAGAGTTGCAACTAATCTTCTTCAGCATTTTTTAAACCACCCTTTCAATCAACATTTTGATACTTGATAAAATCATGTGGAGTTTTTCTTAACACCTATTCCATTAGACGAGCCTATATGAGGTCAACATAGCCAAAATTTTATAGCAAACCTTAATAGTAAGATCCATTGAGTTCATAGCTTGCAATCATTTTTTGCCTTGGAGAAAACTTCCTATGGAGCGATCTATCTAATAGCTCGCTGGTCTACTTTTTTTAGAATCCAAAGCCTTGGCAGTGAACCCATCTGTTTTCCTAGACCATTGAAACTAGGGGCAATTAAACTAAATAAAATTTAATAAGATTGCACTTCAGATAAGGGCACCGCCGTACGGCCTTATCCTCTCACTTGCTCTAATTTTTTTGCCTGAAGAAAAGATTTTAGACTGATGTTGTTTTGACCCTAAACTGTTGCATTCAATAACAATGTTTTTCTCCACACTAGATGTCGTCGTACGCTGTTGCAGGCCGTACATGTGGGTTTTAGTGAAAACAAAAAAAAATCTCTACTAAATTTTTAAAGGTTGCCTTCATTCTCTGTTGACGCCTAGCCTAAATTTCAATCTTTTAAAACTACTTTCAATTCCTCCTTTTGATGCTGGATTCCTCCAATGCAAGTTTGATCGCCCAAGCTGAAATCTGTCTAAATTTGTCTAAACAAATTCAATGTAGCTGGAAATGAAAAGGTATTCTTTTCTCATAAATGTAGGGAATGTAAATAGCAAGTCACTAAAAATAAGAAAGTAGTTCCCTGAATGATTTAATAAATTGAAATAGTTTTAGGCAGATTCTATTTTCTAGCTCAATAATTAGAATGTAGAAAATTAAATTATAAGTATCTAAATTTGTGATCTGGAATAATTACTAATTTAATGTCATGAATTCTTGCTTTAGATATTGATAGGGAAATCACAAAAGCATTAGTAAATTTATTATTTGTAGGACAAAGGGAATATAGAGATGTTATTTAATCATAAAGAAAATATGTAGACATTAGTAAATTACACTAGAACATTTATTAACTAAATCATAATGTTAAGAGTAATAGCTCTAACTATTATAGAAAATATATTAGTTTTTAAATAAATATTTGTTGGAATTATAAAATTTTAAATAGAATTTTTTTTTGTTGCTTATAACCTTGCGAGTTAGTGAGAAGAGATTGTAAATGAATCCGTGTGTAAAGTTGTTTGAAATGTGTTAAGACTAAGTTGACCTTAGATATTTAATATTCTCTCTTGTAATTTCCAATGTCAAATGTAAAACAATGTGTTTTAATCAAGTCATTGTTGACATTGCGATGTCGAGTCTTGTAGATCTTAAAATGCTGGATTTAGTAATCATGATAGCTTTTTGGGAGGTCAAAATGGTTTAGCATCATGCCTTGGATAGTTGTTGATTGGTATTAGTGCTAAAATTACATAGCTCCAGAGGTTTAGTTACTTGGGTTCTAGTGCAACATTGTGTCATGTCATTTTAAATGTTTTCATTCGATATGAGATTTTGAACTGGATAGGGGAAAGATTGTTGTTTGAGTTTTTGGATTTGAAATTGACTATGTAAGGTATTGGTAGGCAAGAGGATAGATGCCTTGCAGTCTCTCTTCCATGCTTGTCATTTTGGATGGTTTTTGTTTGTTGGCTAGGGTTTCTAGCTACATGTAGGAGAGTGGCTTTTATGGTGGGGTCGGTGCCCAAAGTGGCTGCCTGGATAACCCCATGGAAGTTATAGTCAAGTGATAAAATAATAATTAATCTAGGTGGGTTGGGTAGTAATCACATAACAAGATAAGTATGATGCCTCACCCATGCCTTTAGTGCTCTCATAGGCTAAGGATGGGATGAGAAGGCTTATTTGGCAAGATCAACCTCCTTGTCTCCATGAGAGGATGTGTCGGTTCCACATGTGTCACCCTATGGGGCCAATGCCTAGAGAGAGGCTACCCGGATAACCATAGATGGGGGCCATTTTCTAGAGAGAGATAGCCTCGATAACGCATGTTAGGACCATGCGATGACACTATCCCTACTTACTTGTACCCTTTGCCTTAGTGGAACCTCATCGTTATCTCCTAGCTCGGGGGGTGGACCTCAGGGTTCCACATGGTTGGGTGGAAGAGCTTAATCCATTGGGTTTTCACGGTTATCTTGATTTGGGATCATTGCAGATGTGTTTCTAGTTCCAGATTTGTACTTGCATCTTTAGAGTTGCTTTATACTTTCAAATTTGCATAATCTCGTTGTATATTGTAAACTAATGTAATCAATCAAGAATCTTGTAATCATGCAAACTTGTAATTGATCTTTTGTAACTATACATATCTTGTAAATGAATAATGTAATCTTTTTTTGTTGTATTAAGATGTGCGCAAACTTGTGTTGTTATGGATCTATGTTTATCTGATGTAGTTATGTTTCCCTAGAGGTGTTAGCTGATCATCTTGCTTAAATGCTATGAATAGTGTTAATTTTATCTAGTGGTAATGCATTTATTTGCTTCAAAACAAAAATTATGTTATTTTATCGCCTCTTAGCCTAACTCTCTAGGGTTGCATGACAGGGCATCACATTTGGTATCAAAGCTAGGTTAAACATTGGGTACTCTAGTTATAATTGAGCCCATTATGTGACCTAGTGCTTAAAATATATAGATTAATTTCATCCATGTTGTTTCCCTCTCTATGTGTAATGAATTATCCTTTGGTGTTCTAGGTAGATGCCTCTAGGTAGAGGCCAAGGTCATGGCAGAGGTAGGGATCATGGGAGAGGTGGTGGCAGTACACCTCCTCCCAATTCTCCTCATGAGAGTGCCCATGAAGGCAGGGGTCAAAATATGGAAGGACAAGGTCAGCCTGAGGGAGCCTAGTTGCGACAGTTACTTGAGGAGGCCCTTGCCCATTTAGGCCCTAGACAAGAGGTAGAGTAGCATAGAGGGGGACAGGAGGTAGATCAGCCAGAACCTAGGGAGAGAGAGAGATCACCTAGGCGGAGAGAATTGATAACTGAGCAGGAGGCCACTTTAGCTAGTCATATGAGAGATCATCTGAGGGCATGCCCTCCCACCTTTGATGGAGCTGGCAGTGGTTTAGAGGCAGAGACTTGGTTACTAGATATAGGCAGGTGTTTCGCCATGCATCCATATGGTAGCAACACCAAGGCTAGATGTGTTATTCTGCATTTTCTTCGACCTAGTGGCGTTTAGAGGAGCAGAAGTTGCACTTGGACATTAGCACGATTTCTTGGGAGTTGTTCTTAGAGAGATTCAGAGCCCTTTTCATCTCTAATCATTGGAGACAACGTTGCACAGATGAGTTCCATGAGATGAGGCAGATGGCCATGTTAGTTGAGTAGTATGAGCATAGATTCTATGAGCTCGAGCAGTATGTAGGTATCGGAGATGATGAGACTATGTTAGTGCAACATTTTATCAGGGGCCTAAACACCCAAATCAGTGGAGGGGTTCATGTATTCGAACCTAAGACTATGGAGGTAGCAGTAGAAAAAGCCTGTTTAGTGGAGGAGAATTTGACTATGGCACTTAGACGGCATACATGTGTCCATATTGGTAGTGCACCTTCTGCAGGATTCGGTTCTCGTGGTGGACATGCTCAGGCATCAGGATCTCATGCACCCTCAAAGGGTGTACAGCAACAACAGTACTCTAAGGTCAAACCGAAGAATTCTTAGCTGCAGTAGGGTATCAGATTTCAAAATAAGAAGAACCAGAGTTGGTAATGTCCTAGAAAGGATCGTGTTGATTGTCCTGCTCAAAGCACGCAGTCTACAGTGAGCAAGGTAGTTTTCAGCAATCTAATGCTTTTCAGGGGGGTGGTGGTTTTGGTAGAGGTACAGGGTGCTTCTCTTATGGCCAATAGGGCCATATTGCTAGATAGTATCCTCAGAGGAATGCTTCAAGTTTTGGACATAAGCCGGCGGCTTCAGAGCTAACAGTAGGTGATGCAGGTAGATCACACAGAGTCTTTGCAGTGGTTGAAAACCATCAGGCAGAGCATCAGGGCACCATGGTGGATACTTCTAGTTTTATGCGAGGTATTGGTTTTTTTGTTCTCCTTGATTCTGGTGCTTCTGATTCATTCATTTCTCCTTCTCTTGTGGAGCATTGTGGTTTAGTGGCAACAAAGAAAGATGATAGGTGGCAAGTTGAGTTAGCTTCCGGGGCTAAGGTCGTAGTTGAATCTCTAGTGTATGGTTGTGAGTTGACGATTGGCTCTCTATCTACTATAGTAGACCTTCGCATCATACCCCTTGGTTCATATGATATAGTATTGGGTGTGGATTGGTTAGAGGCCCATCAGGTAGTGATAGATTGTCAGTGTAAGTCAGTCAGATGTGTGGAAGATTCTGGTAGAGAGGTGGAGGTAGTTGGTATCCAGAGACCTATTTCCCTACATATGATCTCCGCTATGCAGCTTAAAAGATGCATGTGTCAGGGATGTCAACTCTTTGTGCTGACAATTAATGACTTGGAGATGGAGGAGAGTTGAGAGACATCTCTTGACGATCACCCACTTTTGAGATAGTATGTTGATGTTTTTCCTTCTGAGATTCTGGGGATGCCACCTAAGCGTGACATCGACTTCAGGATTTATCTTGTTCCTGGCACAGAGCCTATTTAATGAGCTCCATACAAGATGACTACTCAGGATCTGATGCAGAGTGGCACAAGGGAAGCACAACACAAAGAAATTTTGTTCTCCTTAGCCCACTCACCCACTTCACTTCTTCAATCCAACACAATCAAAGGCACATTCCAGGGTATATGAAGGATTTATTACCTAGGCTCTTGTCCAACTCTCAAGACTATGTCTACACCTTCATGCAGGTCTATAAACACCTTTTTGATAGTTGGTTTGGTTCCCAACTTCCCAAAACTCTCCAACCTATACCTTGACTAGTAAGGCTACTAGCCCTCCAAACTAGGTTTTCTTCACACAACTTGACAAAATCCCAAAGGACTAGGCAAACAAATGATGGTTTTAGATACCCTTTATGGGACCCTATCAAACTCCCAAGTCTCTTATTCCAACTCTACTCCAGCAATCCAGAACACTCATTACGTCTCTAGGCCTAATTGATCAGGTTAGGGCTAGGTTACAAAGTAAGTGCTCAAAATTGGGTGCATAGGTCAGGGGCAGGAATTTGGAATGCTTCTACCATGTCCCTACAACACAAATCCATCATTTATTTTCTCACCCTATCAGGATTCTATCATCTACAACCTCAAATAGCATGAATTTGGCCAAATACAATGAAATACTTGACCTAGGGCATCACCTTAAAAATCAAAAATAGCATCTCCCAACAAAATGATTTTGGAATCCTATAATACACATCCCTAGCCTGCATTTCACCAATTTTTGTGAATTTTCACCAGTGGGAATGCATTCTAGGGCCGGATTTCTATGGTTGCCCTAGAAAATAGGGTTTCTAGACCTGTTTTGAAAGAAAAATCAATAACTTTTGATCCCGACCACTTCAGAACCTCAAACTAGTTGCATATGAACCCTGACTCCAAGCACTTTCAGAAAAATGACATTTGCACACGTGAAAAGTCCGTGCAGTCTATACACAACGAGAAAAGTAGGAAAATTTATTGTTTTCTATAGTTTCAATGCCCCAAAACTCCGTACCAGGTCTCCTCTACCATATAGGAGTGAAATACAAATGTTTCCAACTGATCCAAGTTGGTTCCTAACTCCTAAAAATAGTTTGCAACTCTTAAAACCAAGTGACAACCGGCCAATGTGTCATTGACACTATTGGCAACTTGTTACACTATGGAGTTTTTACATTTTCAAGAGGATGGCGATTAGGTTTGCTTGTCAAATGAGATCAAAACGACCATCCTACTTCCTACAACATACTAAAACACTAGAACCAATCAAAAGACTTAAAAACCACTCATTAGGCCTACTAGGCCTAAGTGGTTCAACAGGGGTCCAAGTGGACTAAGACTGAGTGGGGTTTATATGGTCACCCCAGACATCTTGACCACACAAGAGGACCTTCCATCCATGGCTAAAGCCTTATTACAATCAAAACCACAACTTTCAAAAAATGCAAACAAAGTGACTTTAGGAACCAAGGTGCTCCTAGGTGCCCTGCACCAAGATCTTAAGGAGCTTCGATTGTAGTTGGAGTTGTTAGCCAAGGGATCCATTTGACCTAGTGTTTCTCCATGGGGAGAACCTATGATCTTTGTGAAGAAGAAGGATGGATCTTTGCAGCTATGTATTGACTATTGATAGCTCAATAAGGTGACAGTGAAGAATAGGTACCCCTTGCCATAGATTGATGATCTGTTTGACTAGATTAAGGGAGCTAAGGTGTTTTCAAAGATTGACCTTAAGTCAGGATATCATCAGTTGCGGATATTTGAGGCAGATATTCATAAGATGGCATTTTGCACCCATTATGGACATTATGAGTTTACAATTGTACCATTCAGATTGACGAATGCACCTTCGATGTTCATAAGCCTTATGAATGGTGTTTTTCGCACTTATCTCGATAGATTTGTCCTTATATTTCTAGATGATATATTGATTTATTCGAGGACTATGGAGGAGCATGAGGAGCAATTGCATCAGGTATTGCAGTGTTTGAGAGAAAATCAGCTTCATGCTAATTTGTCAAAATGTGAATTCTTTCAAATAGAAGTGAAGTATTTGGGTCATGTCATTTCTAGAGAGGGTATTGCAGTGGATCATTCAAAGATCCAAGCTATCATGGATTGGCCTGCACCTACTAGTGTTTCTGAGGTCCACATTTTTATGGGTTTGGTAGGTTATTATCGCCGTTTTGTTATGGGTTTTTTGAGGATTGCCCACCCTATTACTTCTCTTAAGAGGAAAGGGAAGAAGTTTGTTTGGTCAGTGCAGTGTTCGGTAGCTTTTCAGACCCTTAAGGAGCGGTTGACTAGGGCACCTATTATGGCAGTTCCTGATCCAACCGGGGACTTTGTTGTGTGTACAGATGCTTCCTTGGATGGTTTAGGAGCAGTTCTGATGCAAGATGGTCGCGTGATTGCCTATGAGTTTCGTAAACTCAAGGATCATGAATTGAACTATCCCACTCATGATCTGGAGTTAGCCGCAGTTGTGCATGCCTTGGTGAGGTGGATGCATTTTCTTTTAGGGCATCAGTTTGAGCTGCACAGTGATCATCGTAGTTTACAATATATCTTTACGCAGCCAAACTTGAATGCGAGGTAGAGGCGATGGATGGAGTTCTTGTGCGAGTATGACTTTGAGGTCAAGTATATTCAGTGAAAGGAGAATGTTGTGGCAGATCCTCTTAGTCGGCGAAGGCATGAGATCTCAGTAGTCACTCTGACAATTGATTTGAGAGGTCTGATTCTTGCAGCACTTCCTACCGATAGTCAGTATCAAGAGGTGAAGTCTGAGGTTGAGTCGGGTAGACCTTTGGAGAGTAGATTTGCTGATTACTCTCTTGAGTCAGATGGTCTTTTGTGACATTTGGTTGGTATCTATGTTCCTAGTTTAGAGGGTCTTCGTACCCTAGTTATGTCAAAGGCACATCGGGCACCCTATTCTACCAATCCAGGTGTCAAAAAGATGCATACAGATCTTCGTCAGATGTACTTTGGTGTGATATGAAGCGGGATATTACTGATTTTGTATCGATATGCCTTGAGTGTCAGAGGGTGAAGGCGGAGCACCAACACCCTGTAGGACTTTTGCAGCCCCATCTTGTTCTAGAATGGAAATGGGACATCATTTTGATAGACTTCATAGTTGGTTTGCCAATATCTTCCCATCGACACAATGCTATTATGGTCACTATGGACAGGTTGATGAAGGTAGCTCACTTGTCTCCTATTCGTTCATCTTATAATGCTTCTATGGTAGCCAGAGTGTTCATGGAGCACATAGTTAGACTTCATGGGATTCCTCATAGGATCATCTCCGATAGGGATCCAGTGTTTACCTCAGCCCTTTGGACTTCTTTGCAGCATGCCTTGGGGACATAGCTAAACTCTAGTTCAACATACCATCCAAAGACTAATGGTCAGACTGAGAGGGTCAATCAGATTCTTGAGGATATGCTTAGGATGTATGTGATGGATATCACAGCTCTATCGGTATGTCTCCATTTCAAGCTTTGTATGGTCGTCCTTGTCAGACCCCACTGAGTTGGGATCATCTTGAGGATAGAGTCCTTCTTAGACTGGATATGCTTAGAGATATGGAGTAGTAGGTACAGCGGATTAGAGAGCATTTGGTGGCAGTATAGGATAGGCAGAAGAAGTTTACAGATGCTCATAGGGTCGATCAATAGTTTTCAGTTGGGGATCGAGTGTTCTTACGTGTATGTCTACGGAAGAGTCTGATCCATTACAGAAAAGGCTCTAAGATAGCACCGTGCTTTGTTGGACATTTTGAGGTGTTGGAGAGGATCGGTCCCGTCGCTTATCGTCTTGCTTTGTTGCCCAGCCTTTCATGCATCCATGATGTGTTTCATGTTTCTGTACTTAGACCTTACTATCCAGATATTTCTCATGTTCTTGATTAGACTACTCTATAGGTAAAGGATGGGTAGCTGGCTTTGGAGCCCGTGGGCATTCTGCAATACATGAGACTCGCTCTCAAGGGAAGAGACGTGAGCAAGTCAGGGTCCAATGGGATCCTAATGATGAGACCTCTGCTACTTGGGAGGATGCTCCCAGGATGTGGGAGTTATACCCTTATTTGCAGGCTTCCAGGAGTAATCCTAATTCCGGGGGGAGGATGTAATGCCCCTCATTTTTGGCTTGTGACAGTTGATAATTTTTCTATTACACTTAGATAGTTTTGAGACATTTGGTTGTTAGACTTATGGTTTATGCTTATTATGTTCATGATGGATTATGGTTGACTAATGTAGTTGTTGACATGTGTTATGAGTATTATGAAGACATTATTTATATTATAGTTTATGTTGTGTTTTGCCATGATTAAGTTGATGGTTAGTTGATTATGTAGAATAATGTTACTATGCTTTATGTGATTGAATGTTATCTAATTGTTAGTTAGAGATGTTTATGTTTATTGTCATGCTTTAGATTAGGGACGGTGTAGTATTACTCATTATGAGCACCCTACTACACTCTGATTCCCTGACTCCATGTGTTTGTTATATATGCACATGCTCGTATACAACATATCGTTTTGATGCAGGTTGTAGGTACTCCACCTGACTTAGCAGGTCTGACCGTGCCCTTACACCAATGGATAATGTGGATGGGAGATATCATGGGGTTTCCTAGGTTAGTCTCTTTTTCAGTTTATGGTTGTACGTCTTGATGTCACTCTATGGTCCTTACCTCGGGTTTGGTCGTCATAGGTCTGTAATGGTCTTTGCTTCAATTTGTTGGTTTCAGTCTATGTGAAATGGTCAGAAATGAATTTATTATTATAATAATAATGATATTAATAAGTTAGATATAAAAGTTTTTTCTTAGTCATAATTTATTAATGAGAAATTGGGAATATTGTTTATGTGATTTTAATAAAGATTAAATTAATAATTTTAAGGATTTTAATAAGATATTAGTCCTAAGTCATTAATAATATTTTATTATTGAAATAGTATATGGTAGTTGAAAAATATTATTAGTTAATAAATTTATTGCTAAGTGATTTGTCATATGAGAATTCTAACTTGGAAAATCTCTCTGGGAAAGAAAATTTATTGCATTCAAATTTTAGGGAGTTAGTGGAGATTCTAAAACAAATTCTGGTAATGGGAATTAATGGATTTTGCTTGGAATTAATGGATTTTGCCTATTTTTGGTTTATGGGGAGTTATTTGTGGGAAGAGGGATTCGAAGAAGGGAGAGACAGAAATTGGGGAAAATTTGCTATGGAAGCTGGGAAAAGTTGGAAGCTAAAAAAAGTTGGGAGCTAAAGAATTTTGAAGCTCTAGACCAAGTTCTTGGGTATGTTCCTGAAGGTTTGGAATGATTATTGTGTCCTTGAAAATGTTTTATTCGCTTGCTCTTCTATTTCTTTTGAATCCGTTGTTTTGTGTCTATTTATATCTCCCTGTCGCCTTTGTCAATTTCGTCTTCATCTGTAACAGACCGTAGCTCTGTTCCACATTTGAGTTTCTTGCATAGACAACACATGTATTCCAGTTAACAAGAGTTGTGGCCGATCTTCTTCAGCATGTTTTAAACCACCCTTGCTATCACCATTTTGATACCTGATAAAATCATGTGGAGTTTTTCTTAACACCTATTCCCTTAGACGGCCATGTATGAGGTCAACATAGCCAAAATGTTATAGCAAACCTTAATAATAAGATCTATTGAGTTCATAGCCTACAATCATTTTTTGCCCTGGAGAAAATTTCCTATGGAGCGAGCTAGCTAACAGCTCGCTGGTCTATTATTTTTTAGAATCCAAATCCTTAGCAGCAAACCCATCTGTTTACTTAGACCATTGAAACTAGGGGAAATTAAACTGAATGAAATTTAATAAGATTACACTTTAGATAAGGGCACCGTTGTATGGCGTTATCCTCTCACTTGCTCTGAAGTTTTTGCCTGAAGAAAAGATTTTAGACTGATGTTGTTTTGACCCTAAACTGTTGCATTCAATAACAATGTTTTTCTCCACACTAGACATCGTTGTATGTTGCTGTAGGCTGTATGTGTGGGTTTTAGTGGAAAGAAAAAAAATCTCTACTAAATTTTCAACGGTTGCCTTCATTCTCTGTTGACGCCTAGCCTGAATTTCAATCTTTTAAAACTACTTTCAATTCCTCCTTTTGATGTTGGATTCCTCCAATGCAAGTTTGATCGCCCAAGCTAAAATCTGTCTAAATT
This sequence comes from Cunninghamia lanceolata, assembly GCA_027924645.1. Taxonomy (NCBI): domain Eukaryota; kingdom Viridiplantae; phylum Streptophyta; class Pinopsida; order Cupressales; family Cupressaceae; genus Cunninghamia; species Cunninghamia lanceolata. The sequence goes on along the minus strand of BSBN01001135.1, from coordinate 1,275,163 downwards.
TGTCTAAGAAAATTCAATGTAGCTGGAAATGAAAAGGTATTCTTTTCTCATAAACGTAGGGAATGTAAATAGCAAGTCACTGAAAATAAGAAAGTAGTTCCCTGAATGATTTAATAAATTGAAATCATTTTAGGCAGATTCTATTTTCTGGCTCATTAATTAGAATGTAGAAAATTAAATTATAAGTATCTAAATTTGTGATTTAGAATAATTACTAATTTAATGTCATGAATTCTTGCTTTAGATATTGATAGGGAAATCACAGAAACATTAGTGAATTTATTATTTGTAGGACAAAGGGTATATAGAAATGTTATTCAATCATAGAGAAAATATGTAGACATTAGTAAATTACACTAGAACATTTATTAACTAAATCATAATGTTAAGAGTAATAGTTTTAACTATTATAGAAAATATATTAGTTTTTAAATAAATATTTGTTGGAATTATAAAATTTTAAATGGAATTTTTTTTGTCACTTATAACCTTGTGAGTTAGTGAGAAGAGATTGTAAATGAATCTGTGTGTAAAGTTGATTGAAATGTGTTAAGACTAAGTTGACCTTAGATATTTAATATTCTCTCTTGTAATTTCCAATGTCAAATGTAAAATAATGTGTTTTAATCAAGTCGTTGTTTGCATTGCGATATCGAGTCTTGTAGATGTTAAATTGCTAGATTTAGTAATCATGATAGCTTTGTGGGAGGTCAGAATGGTTTAGCATCATGCCTTGGATAGTTGCCAATTGTTATTAGTGTTAAAATTACATAGCTCCAGAGGTTTAGTTACTTGGGTTCTAGTGCAACATTGTGTCATGTTGTTTTAAATGTTTTCATTTGATATGAGATTTTGAAGTGGATAGGGGAAAGATTGTTGTTTGAGTTTTTGGATTTGAAATTGACTATGTAAGGTATTGGTAGGCAAGAGGATAGATGCCTTGCAGTGTCTTTTCCATGCTTGTCATTTTGGATGGTTTCTGTTTGTTGGCTAGGGTTTCTAGCTACATGTAGGAGAGTGGCTTTCATGGTGGGGTCGGTCCCCAAAGTGGCTGCCTAGATAACCCCATGGAAGTTATAATCAAGTGATAACATAATAATTAATCTAGGTGGGTTGGGTAGTAATCACATAACAAGATAATTATGATGCCTCACCCATGCCTTTAGTGCTCTCACAGGCTAAGGATGGGATGAGAAGGCCTGGTTCGCAAGATCGACCTCCTTGTCTCCATGAGAGGATGTGTCAGTTCCACATGTGTCACCCTATGGGGCCGGTGCCTAGAGAGAGGCTACCAGGATAACCATAGATGGGGGCCAATTTCTAGAGAGAGATAGCCTGGATAACCCATGCTAGGACCATGCGATGACACTCTCTCTACTGCAGTCTAGTTACTTCCTTTATCTTATCTTTGTTGTTGACTCTGGAGTTCTGTCTTGCCTTGTTGATCTGTGTAATCTATGTCAAGTTTGTAGCTGCTTACTTGTACCCTTTGCCTTAGTGGAACCTCATCGTAATCTCCTAGCTCTGGGGGGTGGACCTCAGGGTTCCACATGGTTGGGTGGAAGAGCTTAATCCATTGGGTTTTCTTGGTTATCCTGATTCAGGATCACTGCAGATGTGTTTCTAGTTCTAGATTTGTACTTGCATCTTTAGAGTTGCTTTATACTTTCAAATTTGCATAATCTTGTTGTATATTGTAAACTGATGTAATCAGTCAAGAATCTTGTAATCATGCAAACTTGTAATTGATCTTTTGTAACTGTGCATATCTTGTAAAAGAATAATGTAATCTTCTTTTGTTGTATTAAGATGTGTGCAAACTTGTGTTGTTATGGATCTATGTTTATCTGATGCAGTTATGTTTCCCTAGAGGTGTTAGTTGATCATCTTGCTTAAATGTTGTGAATAGTGTTAATTTTATCTAGTGCTAATGCATTTATTTGCTTCAAAAAAAAATTATGTTATTTTTATCGCCTCTTAGCCTAACTCTCTAGGGTTGTATGACGAGGCATCACAGTTCCAAGACAACCAATTATCATTGATGCAATTGACAACATAGAAGAAAACTATGGCAATATAACAAGTTATTCAAATATAATACTACCAAAACAAATTGTACTAAAAATAGACATGTTAGTTGAATTATATGCTAGCAACTATTGTATAGACGATGGATTGGTAAACGGTGTCAATGGAATATTCAAAGCATATACAAGTGACGGCATAATAGATATCATATGGATTGAATTCAGTTACTCAAAAATAGGCAAACAACAGTCTACAAATCTAGATATTTAACAAAAAAAAATATTAAAGAAAAGAAAATAGCCATTATATATTATTCTTATAACAGCATTAGTGTCTCAACTAGAAAAACTTATATTTATATACAATTTGGAATCAGAAAAGATTTACAATATATTCAATTATATGTGTTTACTAATTTATATTTACAAAACAATTTACAATTTTTTTATATATTTGCAAGTCATCGAACCACTTCTACAAATTATCAACTATATTCATTTGTTATTTATTCAATAAAATCACATAAATCCCGCCCATATTCTTTACGCAAATTAATTTCTTTTATAATCTTTATAAGAAAACTGCTCTATGAATATCCTGATTTGTTAACTATTTTGTAGTAATAATGACAAATAACAAATGAGCAGAAAAGGACGGAGCCATTGTGTGCCAGGAACAAGTGAAGATGTGAGTATTATTTCATAACAAAACTTTTACAACATTTACATTTATTATTTGTAATTTATTATGCTTCATTGCATTATAGGTACAAAAAACATCCTCCGAAAATACTTTCTATAGAAGACATAAATGCACATAAATTTGGAGACATTTTTTAAGTTGAAATTATTGTGATGTATCGAACTCATTTAGACAAATCAAAAAATGCACTTGAAGTCTTTCGTGCTGATTTGACTAACAAAAAAGCAAAAATGACAATAACTATCAATTTGACTGGCAATCTAGTCCAGATATTTGAAAATAAGATTTCTCCAGGAGCAAGTATTCATATAACTAGTTTTATAATTACACCTAAAACAGAATATGATCATGGTGACTATTAATCTATTTTGTTATTCACGCAATCAAGTGTTATAGAACCCAACTCTCGTATCGGTCAAGAATACTCATTTATACCAAGCACAACTATTAAAATGATGCTGGAAAGTATTGACAATTATATTATTGGCGCAATTGTACTGTCTTGTAAACAAATAGCTTTCCACTTTTTGTTGGACATTAAATATGGAGAAACAAAATATGACAAGGCACAAGTATTAAAGAATTTCTTTTTATACTATTCAAAAATATCATTAAGCGATTTGATACAAAAGACCGCATTCTCCGTAGCTGCCAGTCAACTTACATTACTCCTCTAGCAAATAAGTCAACAGTTAGTCACCTTCAAAATTTGTTGGACAAACATCATACGAGGTAATGTTTTCTTCTCTTACCTTCTTTTATCTTTTGCTTTATAATTATATTCATTTTTTTCTAGTTTATAAGTTTAAATGATTCACTATGTTTTGATATATTATAGACATTACTATAATTTAATTATTTACAATTAAACTATGTCATATACTATATTCCCTGCAACTACAAATGTATGATGCCTTCATACTTTTTTATCTTATTGCTAGGTATATGGAAAATTAAAGGCTACAAATGCTTTTTCCATTCCATTCCAGCTGACATGTCTAGTATGTAATTATACATTCTTCAATTTGGGGGAACTAAAAAATGAAACAGCTCACTACAACAAATACAAAAGGGACATTGTCTACACATATACACATAATCTCAAATGCATAATAATAACTGATAACAATATAAGTTTGCAGTGCTATCTTAAAAAGGACATGTTCAATCATTTCCTTCTAGAGCTTGAACAGATCAGTTATGAAAATTACATTCATGATAAGTCAAGAGTCATCTTCATACTTTGTGCTTTTCAAATTTGGGAATGCTTCACACTGGATCACAATAATGACATTCTTGATATACAACAAAATTAAGAATAAAAAGGTATGGACATCTGAACTTTACAATTTCTTTACAAGTAATAGTTTGTAGACTTATTATTTGGATTTAAATGTTTAGATTTTTTTTAAAGATATCTTACTTAACAAAATACTTATACTAAACTCTTTAAGTCTATTTTTTGTCGAATCAGGTCTAACTGATAACTTAAAATAGTTTTCATGTTTTTACTACATGTATGTACCACAGTAGTACAATTACATTTACAAGTTTTCTAGGTTTGACTACTTTTATATACTACACTAGTACAGTTTATATATACTGAATCTTTTTATTGTTAACAATTTCAATTTTATGTTATGCTCTACTAATTCTACATTTATAACATGTATTTCAATTTAATTGTACAATTAATTCTACATTTATAACTAATTCTACATTTATAACATGTATTTCAATTTTGTTTACTTTTTCAGTGATAGTAACTAAATAGGGAATAATACTACACTAATACAGTTTATATATACTGAAGATTTTTATTGTTAACCATTCTAGTTTTCCATTATGTTATGTTTTGTTTCCTTCGTTGTGTTATTTAACTTGCATTTAAAGATAACACCTTTATTTGGTACTATAAAATAATTTGTATTTGTCAAGTATAACAGAAATTAGGCTACTTTATTAGTAAAGCTTTGTTTCATTTAATTGTACAATTAATTCTACGTTTATAACATGTATTTCAATTTTGTTTACTTTCTCAGTGATAGTAACTAAATAGGGAATATTAATTGTTCTTTTTCTCAAATTATCTACAATATAGTTTCTCTTAGTGCACGCAAACAGATTGCTTTTAGTTTTTCTTTGTAATGAATTATGTTTATGGTGTTCTCTTTTATTTATACAACTGTCAAACAACTTCATACGATGTGTCCTCTAATATAGTAATCCATAAGGGTCTGACATAATCACAACATTACCAAAGTTCATATATTGTACCTGATAATATGGTACATCACCTAATGTACCAAAGCAACTAGACAAATTCCATAAGGCACAAATATCTTTCAAAGACATTAAGGAAATGGCTTCATTTTTGTTTTCACACTGCAGCTAAGTATAATGATACACCATTGCCAAGGCAGCATCATTCCATCGCAAGTCTTTCAAAACACTATTGCTAATGCATGGACTCTACAACCTATAACTGATATGCAACACACTATCTTCTATACAGAAAGAGCTACTAGAATGTGTTCAGTGTTCCATTATGCCTTTGATAGGTACTGTAAATTATGTTACTGTCACCTTCTCAAATCATGCTCAAACATGTATCCTCATATTAATGACAACATGTTATTTATTTATGCAGGTGTCAATTGGATTATTATGCCTTTGATAGGTACTGTAAATTATGTTACTGTCACCTTCTCAAGTCATGCTCAAACATGTATCCTCATATTAATGACAACATGTTATTTATTTATGCAGGTGTTAATTGGATTTCGTTATATACGTGTAACTCTGTTAAAAACTTTAAAATATTTCTAACACTCATCATGATGAAGTCAACACTCTTTGCCTTCTAGCAAGGAAATTTAGATAAACAGTAAATTCTCTAATACAACCCCATTTCAATATTTTCATTTAATTCACATTGCAATGGAGCTTATGACATGTAATATTCTTCACTATTCCACTATTACATTGTATCATTTCTATTAATGTGTATTATGCTTCAATTATTTGCAGCTATATTGGCAGTTTTCAGATTTTGTATCTTTCAAGTTCATGCCAACCAACAACTAATGCGTTAAAGTGCAACTAGGAAGTTCCAAAATCTACGAATATCTTTCAAACACATTAAGCATATAGCTTCATATATGTTTTCACTGGTCACTCAACCCATGTATGCTAATGCAAGATCGGCCAAGAAGCATCATTTCTTTAGATGAGGACACACTATGTGAGGACAGCCCTTTTTACTTCTGTTGTTATGACTATTTACATTACTGTTATTGTTACTTTTTATGTTTGTGGGATAGCAGTTCCCGGAATTGTCAAACTATTAAACTTTATTATGATTTCGGAAAAACTAATTGGGTGATGTTTGGATAAGTTTACATTTCAGAAAAAAAATTAATTAGGTGATGATGGAAAATTGTAATATGATTTCATTTATGTTAATTAGTACTATGTCATGATAATGCATGTTTTTAAGTTGCTTCGGCTATGATGATTTTATGTGGTTACTGATCTTGTAATTTAGTGTGCAGGAATTACTAATCGAACCACAGATTTCGGAGATCATTCTGCACCTCGTTATTTGTTATTCCCTGTTAAGCCGATCTGGTTCCACGAGGAACCAAGATCTCTTTGTGTTTGATGTGATGATGTAATGTGGTCTTTTGTATGGTCGGGTGGGTTAGGTTACCCTCATGTAACATTATTTTATAATTTGTGTTGTAAAAAAAAAAAAAAAAGATTGAATTTGAATTTCCTTATTTTACTTAAATTTATGAGGCCTTTTCTTGTGCTTTACCTTGACTAGGGGTGTCTTGTATGGGTTAAAGTTGACCCTGGGTTATACCCCATGGGTCCAGGGGCCCATTTGGCATGGGTAACCCTTGAGTAACCTCCATCTAGTCATCTTAACTTCCCCCTGAAGTTAAGTGACGAAAATTGGGGTATGGAGGGGACATGATGGGTTGTACCAACACCCAACCCATCCCTCTACAATCCCCAAGGTAAGAGATGACTACAAGCCCATCCATTATTGAAGGATTGACTTGAAGTCACCTTATCCATTAGTGAGATTCCCCCATGTGAAGTGGGGCCACCCATGTGAAGGAGGGAAGAAGAGGCATGGGTCACCTGTCTTTTACTCCTTTAACTCCTTTTATTTCTCCCATGCGAAAGAGAACTGACAGGAGGAAAGGGATAAGGAGTACTCTAGGGATGGGTGAGTGACATAAGCCACCAGGACAGAATAGTGGTTTTGGGGAAGGGTGAGGAGGTGACAAGTGTCACCTCCCCATTCCTTGAAACTGAAAAGAAATGGGGTTATTTGTTTCCAATTTTGGAAGGGGGGAGGGAGTTAGTTGAATTGTGGGGAAACTTTCATTCTGTTTTAGAAAAAAAAAAATAGAAAAGTTAGCTTGCAGGAGAGAGAAGGGAGAGGGAGTTGGTGGCTAAGGTTGGAAGAGAACTCTGTGGGCTCTGCAACAGCTTCATTCCAGAAGGGCTTTGTAAGGTTGGTTTGATTTTTACCTTTGCTGAATGCGTATGTAAAGTGTGTGAATTTGTGTTTAGATTTATTTTCTGTGGGGTTTGTTGTCAGGTTGTTTGACAGAGCTTCTCCCACTTGGGAGAAATGCTCATCAAGTTTGGGGTAGAGGAGGAGAGATCCTCCTCGGGTGCATACCTGTTTCCATCTTTTGGGATGTTGAAAGCCTTAAGGGCATGTATCTGTGACTGTATTTTTGACTTGAGAGTCAAATACAGATTTCTTAAAAATTTGTGATCAAACTTGGTTTGAGACCAAGAGAAATTGTATTGGTTAACTTATCTGTCAGGGTGACACTCTGGAGTCGAGTGTGTCCACTCTCCTTCCCCTTATGAAACTCACTGTAGTTGAGTTTCCGTGTTGTGTAAATGACCCACGGGTGTTTGTGTGCTTTGGGATTGTTGTTGTTACTGTTGTGAAGTGGAGTGTTTGAGTTACCCAGGTGTGAGTATGGTCTCCCTAGCTCGGGGGTGACCCTCTTGCGGGTCTACGGAAGGGAGGAGAGCTAGATGAGTGGTGTTTTCTTCTTTGTTTGTCTTTGATACGCAGGTTTTCTCTTGGAGCTTCTGGTTGGCTTGGGAGGAGTTATATTTATGAAGAAACAGTTATTCTTCTTTGTCATGAGAATTAGGCCAGGTTCATTTCATAAGAGTTGAAGAGAGAGCACCTCTCTTGTTATTGCTGTAATTTATTGTTACCCTGGGAGTGAAGGAAATCACCTCCCTGATCTTGTTATTGATGGACTTTTACTTGGTTGTCACAAGCTATCAGTTGTATATTGTTTGGGAGAAGGAAGTTCATATCTGGGAAGTTAGTTGTTGTATCCATGGTTTAAAATTTATTCTCTTGCTATTTGTAGTGGAAGAGTTAACTTTTCTGTAATATGAATGTGGTAAACAAATACCTTCAATTTTCAAGTTTGTTGCTTTGTAAGCCTTTTTAAATAGAAATTTCATTACTTATTTGCAATCTAATCTGAGTTTATTTATGTCATTATAAGTATAGAACTGCTAAATTAGTTGAAAGATCAATTTTATGATTCACTGTTCTAATGGATAAGTTAGTTTTAAATGATTAAGTTTTCTCCTTCATAAGTAATGGATTTAGTTATTTTGTAAGTTTTAAAGAAAATCTATTATAATTACTTCTGGATGTCCTAAGAGTTGAAATGGACATGTATTAATTGCCTAAATATATACTGATTTAAAACTTCATTTTCTTAAGTGTAGGTGTATATATATATATATAATCTTATTTAATTATTACTTGCTTTTTTAAACTGACTACAAGAAACTGAATAAAGTATTTAATTTGAGAAATTTGAGAAAATTATGAAATAAGTATATATATATATAGAAATATATATATAACTATATATATATATATAACAGTTGTTATAAATTATCATTTTCACAGAATTAGAGATACTGAATAAATGATTTGATTGAGGAAATTAAGTGACAATCTGATACTAAAATTATATATATATATATAGATTACTTGATATTTAATAATCGTTGATTAATAATAAATTTGGATTACATTCGTTTGACAGTCGAAATGCGAAATGTGAGAGCGCTGTGTACAACACAGCCGAAGCTTCATATTGGGCGGTGAGGAGAAATCCCCACCGCAGTATCTATCTATTAATAGAGGTGTGGGGAGGGGCGGAGCCCCACCCACACCCCACATCGTGGGATGTGGGTGGGGCTCCGCCCCTCCCCACATCCCCCTTCCCTTTTAACTCCCGCGGCCTACACAGGCCCTTCCCCTCCGCGGCCTACACAGGCCCTTCACTCTGCGCGGCCGACCCTGTCTCCCCTGCCGCTGCGGCCACCGCCGCCCATCTCCTCCGCTGGCTGTGGAAAATAAAACAAAAAAAAATGTTAGGGCTTTTAGCCCTAACATATAATTTGGGTCAATTTGGAAATGAAATACATTAAGTTGCCATATATATCGACATATATAGATACTATATATGCCTATGTATATAGCAATATATAATGAAATAATTAATATATATCTATATATATATATAAAAGGGATTACGTGGAGTTTCTTAAACAAATTTAAGAGAACAATTTCGTCAACTACATATACATGAAAATATATATATTTATATATATATATATATATATCTATATATATATATATATATATATATCTATATATATATATCTATAGGAGTAGTTCTATGAGCCATTTTATTGGGCCCTCGTTTAAAATCTTGACAAAATATGACACAGTAATATACAAAAAAAAAATAAAACAAAAAAAATATATATTTCCACAGTTAGGTTTTCGTAAGTGTTGAACAAAACAACCAAAGAATTTATGTTTCCATGATCAGGGTTTTATAAAGTGGAGAGCCTCCTACATGTATTAACAACGGTAAATGATTTACAATAAGAGTATTAATAATACTGATTAGTAATAATAACAACAGTAATTATAGATAAGAGAAAATAAAATTATAATTTAATGAGAGCATAAAGGAATATACTGTGTTACCCGGGAAGAGTTTCTCGGAAGTTTCACTATCAACGCGGTTCAATAACCGGGAAAATGAAGAGGAAAAATTACACGTCACCATGCTTAAAAGGTCACTGGAAATAAACTTAAGGAGTCATCACAGAAATTCCATGTGAGGCCATTTTAATCTCAACTGTAGTAAACGTCCATATAAGTAAACCTGTAAGAGAGTCAGAAGAAGAAAAAGTAACATTGGAAAAACACAGAGGAGAAAATGCGCGACAATTCCCACATGGGATAAGAGAACTAAGTCGATGGACCCTCCAGCCAAAATTTGCTTAGGAACAAGTTTAATTAATACATACAAGAGAAGAAACCTATATCGGAGAAGACTAGGAGACCGAGTCCAGTGAAGTAGTAAACCAGCCTATGTGACCTGGATCATCCAGAAGTTAGGTTTAATATTAACAATAGAAACAGTGATAACCCTGATTGATGCCCAATATGTAGAAAGGAAAATGAAAGAGAGAGAGACCGAAATATAAACAAACTAAATTATCACAGAAATAGTTAAGGTGAGCGCGATAAAAATACAATCAAAATTAAGACCCAGAGAAAAGGGAAGAGAGAGCAAACAAACCGCCTTGTTGAGAATGCTAAGTTGTAGGAGGAGTATGTTTTAGGAAACAAGAGAGGAGACAGACAACCGTGCCTTGCTGAAAATGACTAAATAGGGAGATCACGAGTCAGTTTAGTCGGAACAAGGCGTCGTGGGAAGTTGTTAATCTATCAGCGAACCACGTGCGTAAAATAGTGTTGAGTAATTCCCCTAACGCCGTAAGGTGTTATGCTGCCGGAATTTGCCGTGATTTCGATTTAGGAACCATGGTAATCTCACTCTTGCAATGACGTTAATGGCGTCGTGGTTGGTCTACTTGCGTCTGGTTGCACGCAATTGTACTTGTACCCCGCCGACAACTGTAATGTTTTCGCCTTGAGAGAACACCGCCGAGCATGCTTACGCATGCGAGGGGGCTTTTAGGGCAGTGTGAGAAAAGTTTTTCATATCTCGTGTCATAACCACATGACAGATGTGGCTATGACACGTGTGATGTGTGTTGTGACCACAAAATCCCCACCGCCCAATATGAAGCTTCGGCTGTGTTGTACACAGCGCTCTCACATTTCGCATTTCGACTGTCAAACGAATGTAATCCGAATTTATTATTAATCAACGATTATTAAATATCAAGTAATCTATACATATGTATATATATATATAACTATATATATATAACAGTTGTTATAAATTATCATTTTGACAGAATTAGAGATACTGAATAAATGATTTGATTGAGGAAATGCAATTTAATCTGAGTTTATTGATGTCATTATAAGTATAGAACTGCTAAATTAGTTGAAAGATCAGTTTTATGATGCACTGTTCTAATGGATAAGTTAGTTTTAAATGATTAAGTTTTCTCCTTCATAAGTAATGGATTTAGTTATTTTGTAAGTTTTAAAGAAAATCTATTATAATTACTTCTGGATGTCCTAAGAGTTGAAATGGACATGTATTAATTGCCTAAATATATACTGATTTAAAACTTCATTTTCTTAAGTGTAGGTATATATATATATATATATAATCTTATTTAATTATTACTTGCTTTTTTAAACTGACTACAAGAAACTGAATAAAGTATTTAATTTGAGAAATTTGAGAAAATTATGAATTAAGTAGATATATATATATAGAAATATATATATAACTATATATATATATAACAGTTGTTATAAATTATATAACTATATATATATATATATATATATATATAACAGTTGTTATAAATTATCATTTTGACAGAATTAGAGATACTGAATAAATGATTTGATTGAGGAAATTAAGTGACAATCTGATACTAAAATTATATATATATATATACATACATATATATATATATATATAGATTACTTGATATTTAATAATCGTTGATTAATAATAAATTCGGATTACATTCGTTTGACAGTCGAAATGCGAAATGTGAGAGCGCTGTGTACAACACAGCCGAAGCTTCATATTGGGCGGTGGGGAGAAATCCCCACCGCAGTATCTATCTATTAATAGAGGTGTGGGGAGGGGCGGCGCCCCACCCACACCCCACATCGTGGGATGTGGGTGGGGCTCTGCCCCTCCCCACATCCCCCTTCCCTTTTAACTCCCGCGGCCTACACAGGCCCTTCCCCTCCGCGGCCTACACAGGCCCTTCACTCTGCGCGGCCGACCCTGTCTCCCCTGCCGCTGCGGCCACTGCCGCCCATCTCCTCCGCTAGCTGTGGAAAACAAAACAAAAAAAAATGTTAGGGCTTTTGGCCCTAACATATAAGTTGGTCAATTTGGAAATGAAATACATTAAGTTGCCATATATATAAAAGGGATTACGTGGAGTTTGTTAAACAAATTTAAGAGAACAATTTCGTCAACTACATATACATGAAAATATGTATATTTATATATATATATATATATATATATATATATCTATAGGAGTAGTTCTATGAGCCATTTTATTGGGCCCTCGTTTAAAATCTTGACAAAATGTGACACAGTAATATACAAAAAAAAAATAAAACAAAAAAATATATATTTCCACAGTTAGGTTTTCTTAAGTGTTGAACAAAACAACCAAAGAATTTATGTTTCCATGATCAGGGTTTTATAAAGTGGAGAGCCTCCTACATGTATTAACAACGGTAAATGATTTACAATAAGAGTATTAATAATACTGATTAGTAATAATCACAACACACATCACACGTGTCATAGCCACATCTGTCATGTGGTTATGACACGAGATATGAAAAACTTTTCTCACACTGCCCTAAAAGCCCCCTCGCATGCGTAAGCATGCTCGGCGGTGTTCTCTCAAGGCGAAAACATTACAGTTGTCGGCGGGGTACAAGTACAATTGCGTGCAACCAGACGCAAGTAGACCAACCACGACGCCGTTAACGTCATTGCAAGAGTGAGATTACCATGGTTCCTAAATCTAAATCGCGGTAAATTCCGGCAGCATAACGCCTTACGGCGTTAGTGGGAATTACTCAACACTATTTTACGCACGTGGTTCGCTGATAGATTAACAACTTCCCACATCCCCCTTCCCTTTTAACTCCCGCGGCCTACACAGGCCCTTCCCCTCCGCGGCCTACACAGGCCCTTCACTCTGCACGGCCGACCCTGTCTCCCCTGCCGCTGCGGCCACCGCCGCCCATCTCCTCCGCTGGTTGTGGAAAACAAAACAAACAAAATTGTTAGGGCTTTTGGCCCTAACATATAAGTTGGTCAATTTGGAAATGAAATACATTAAGTTGCCATATATATCGACATATATAGATACTATATATGCCTATGTATATAGCAATATATAATGAAATAATTAATATATATCTATATATATATATATATAAAAGGGATTACGTGGAGTTTGTTAAACAAATTTAAGAGAACAATTTCGTCAACTACATATACATGAAAATATATATATTTATATATATATATATATATATCTATATATATATCTATAGGAGTAGTTCTATGAGCCATTTTATTGGGCCCTCGTTTAAAATCTTGACAAAATGTGACACAGTAATATACAAAAAAAAAATAAAACAAAAAAAAATTTATTTCCACAGTTAGGTTTTCTTAAGTGTTGAACAAAACAACCAAAGAATTTATGTTTCCATGATCAGGGTTTTATACAGTGGAGAGCCTCCTACATGTATTAACAACAGTAAATGATTTACAATAAGAGTATTAATAATACTGATTAGTAATAATAACAACAGTAATTATAGATAAGAGAAAATAAAATTCTAATTTAATGAGAGCATAAAGGAATATACTGTGTTACCCGGGAAGAGTTTCTCGGAAGTTTCACTATCAATGCGGTTCAATAACCGGGAAAATGAAGAGGAAAAATTACAGGTCACCATGCTTAAAAGGTCACTGGAAATAAACTTAAGGAGTCATCACAGAAATTCCATGTGAGGCCATTTTAATCTCAACTGTAGTAAACGTCCATATAAGTAAACATGTAAGAGAGTCAGAAGAAGAAAAAGTAACATTGGAAAAACACAGAGGAGAAAATGCGCGACAATTCCCACATGGGATAAGAGAACTAAGTCGGCCTTTTCAACAACCTCACTCATGGTCTGGGGATTTGCCATACGAACTGGTCCTGCTATCCCGTGATTTAGCCCTCTGATGAATTTGTGTATTAAGATTTTCTCGTCATGGAGGTATTTCGCGTAACGAGAAAGCTCAATAAATCGGCTCTCATACTGAGTAGCAGTGAGTCCCCTCTGCTGTAAATCATGGAACTCATCAATCCTGCGCTGTCTGTAATGTTCGGACAAATATCACGCATTGAAGCGCTCAATGAAGATGTCCCATGTGAGTGTATCCACAGAAAGTCGGCGCTTACACTCCTCTGTGCGCCACCAGGTAGTTGCCGCATCCCTAAGAAGATGGACTGCCACTCGTGCTTTCGTGTTGCTTCCATATGGTCGCAATGCGAAACACCTATCCAAACTAATTCAGTATCTCTAATTCTGTCAAAATGATAATTTATAACAACTGTTATATATATATATAGTTATATATATATTTCTATATATATATATATATATATATACTTATTTCATAATTTTCTCAAATTTCTCAAATTAAATACTTTATTCAGTTTCTTGTAGTCAGTTTAAAAAAGCAAGTAATAATTAAAAAGGTTATATATATATATATAACCTTTTTAATTATTACTTGCTTTTTTAAACTGACTACAAGAAACTGAATAAAGTATTTAATTTGAGAAATTTGAGAAAATTATGAAATAAGTATATATATATATAGAAATATATATATAACTATATATATATATATAACAGTTGTTATAAATTATCATTTTGACAGAATTAGAGATACTGAATAAATGATTTGATTGAGGAAATTACTTGCTTTTTTAAACTGACTACAAGAAACTGAATAAAGTATTTAATTTGAGAAATTTGAGAAAATTATGAAATAAGTATATATATATATATAGAAATATATATATAACTATATATATATATAACAGTTGTTATAAATTATCATTTTGACAGAATTAGAGATACTGAATAAATGATTTGATTGAGGAAATTAAGTGACAATCTGATACTAAAATTATATATATATATATATAGATATAGATTACTTGATATTTAATAATCGTTGATTAATAATAAATTCGGATTACATTCGTTTGACAGTCGAAATGCGAAATGTGAGAGCGCTGTGTACAACACAGCCGAAGCTTCATATTGGGCGGTGGGGAGAAATCCCCACCGCAGTATCTATCTATTAATAGAGGTGTGGGGAGGGGCGGAGCCCCACCCACACCCCACATCGTGGGATGTGGGTGGGGCTCCGCCCCTCCCCACATCCCCCTTCCCTTTTAACTCCCGCGGCCTACACAGGGCCTTCCCCTCCGCGGCCTACACAGGCCCTTCACTCTGCGCGGCCGACCCCGTCTCCCCTGCCGCTGCGGCCACCGCCGCCCATCTCCTCTGCTGGCTGTGGAAAACAAAACAAAAAAAAATGTTAGGGCTTTTGGCCCTAACATATAAGTTGGTCAATTTGGAAATGAAATACATTAAGTTGCCATATATATAGACATATATGAGTGCACCCCTAAACAGGGTATACTACCACTAAAAATAACAAAATACAAAAAAAAATTGAAGTAGAAATTCTGAGAGTGATTGAGTAGTAGAGGTGAAGTATGATCACAATAATACCCCAGGTTCAATCTCATCCTAGGAACCTCTGAGAAAGTGATTAAATGGTAAAGGCGAAACATTAGGACACTTACGACCCAGGTTGAACCTCATCTTTAAAACTTACAAAATAACTAAATCCATTACTTATGAAGGAGAAAACTTAATCATTTAAAACTAACTTATCCATTAGAACAGTGAATCATAAAACTGATCTTTCAACTAATTTAGCAGTTCTATACTTATAATGACATAAATAAACTCAGATTAGATTGCAAATAAGTAATGAAATTTCTATTTAAAAAGGTTTACAAAGCAACAAACTTGAAAATTGAAGGTATTTGTTTACCACATTCATATTACAGAACAGTTAACTCTTCCACTACAAATAGCAAGAGAATAAATTTTAAACCATGGATACAACAACTAACTTCCCAGATATGAACTTCCTTCTCCCAAACAATATACAACTGATAGCTTGTGACAACCAAGTAAAAGTCCATCAATAACAAGATCAGGGAGGTGATTTCCTTCACTCCCAGGGTAACAATAAATTACAGCAATAACAAGAGAGGTGCTCTCTCTTCAACTCTTATGAAATGAACCTGGCCTAATTCTCATGACAAAGAAGAATAACTGTTTCTTCATAAATATCACTCCTCCCAAGCCAACCAGAAGCTCCAAGAGAAAACCTACGTATCAAAGACAAACAAAGAAGAAAACACCACTCATCTAGCTCTCCTCCCTTCCGTAGACACGCAAGAGGGTCACCCCCGAGCTAGGGAGACCATACAGGCTATGTTAGACAGGTTACCGCCAGTGATTCCTGAGCCACGTGTAGGGAAGAGAGAGCAAACAAACCGCCTTGTTGAGAATGCTAAGTCGTAGGAGGAGTATGTTTCAGGAAACAAGAGAGGAGACAGACAACCGTGCCTTGCTAAAAATGACTAAATAGGGAGATCACGAGTCAGTTTAGTCAGAACAAGGCGTCGTGGGAAGTTGTTAATCTATCAGTGAACCACGTGCGTAAAATAGTGTTAGTAATAATAACAACAGTAATTATAGATAAGAGAAAATAAAATTATAATTTAATAAGAGCATAAAGGAATATACTGTGTTACCCGGGAAGAGTTTCTCGGAAGTTTCACTATCAACGCGGCTCAATAACCGGGAAAATGAAGAGGAAAAATTACACGTCACCATGCTTAAAAGGTCACTGGAAATAAACTTAAGGAGTCATCACAGAAATTCCATGTGAGGCCATTTTAATCTCAACTGTAGTAAACGTCCATATAAGTAAACCTGTAAGAGAGTCAGAAGAAGAAAAAGTAACATTGGAAAAACACAGAGGAGAAAATGCGTGACAATTCCCACATGGGATAAGAGAACTAAGTCGATGGACCCTCCAGCCAAAATTTGCTTAGGAACAAGTTTAATTAATACATACAAGAGAAGAAACCTAGATCGGAGAAGACTAGGAGACCGAGTCCAGCGAAGTAGTAAACCAACCTATGTGACCTGGATCATCCAGAAGTTAGGTTTAATATTAACAATAGAAACAGTGATAACCCTGATTGATGCCCAATATGTAGAAAGGAAAATGAAAGAGAGAGAGACCGAAATATAAACAAACTAAATTATCACAGAAATAGTTAAGGTGAGCGCGATAAAAATACAATCAAAATTAAGACCCAGAGAAAAGGGAAGAGAGAGCAAACAAACCGCCTTGTTGAGAATGCTAAGTCGTAGGAGGAGTATGTTTCAGGAAACAAGAGAGGAGACAGACAACCATGCCTTGCTGAAAATGACTAAATAGGGAGATCACGAGTCGATTTAGTCGGAACAAGGCGTCGTGGGAAGTTGTTAATCTATCAGCGAACCACGTGCGTAAAATAGTGTTGAGTAATTCCCACTAACGCCGTAAGGCGTTATGCTGCCAGAATTTGCCACGATTTAGATTTAGGAACCATGGTAATCTCACTCTTGCAATGACGTTAACAGCGTCGTGGTTGGTCTACTTGCGTCTGGTTGCACGCAATTGTACTTGTACCCCGCCGACAACTGTAATGTTTTCGCCTTGAGAGAACACCGCCGAGCATGCTTACGCATGCGAGGGGGCTTTTAGGGCAGTGTGAGAAAAGTTTTTCATATCTCGTGTCATAACCACATGACAGATGTGGCTATGACACGTGTGATGTGTGTTGTGACCATAAGGTCAATGTGGGCATGACATTTGGTATCAGAGCCAAGTTTAAACACTGGGCGTATTTGGGCACGTTGTTATTCCACAACTTTGGCTAATTAGTTTCTACCTTGTTTTGTAGGATGCCTCCCCGTGTTTGACGAGCGCAGTCACGTCACACAGCGTCTGTCGAGGTGCACACCGATTCCTCAGCTGAGGGACTGGCACCCGTAGTTACAGCAGCACCACCTGCACCACCTGAACCACAAGCACCACTAGTACCACAGGCGACACCAGTATTGGATATAGGTCCACAGATCTTACAGACACTACAGGCTATGTTAGACAGGTTACCGCCAGTGATTCCTGAGCCACGTGTAGAGCCTCGTGTTGATCCGCGAGAGGAGCCACGTGCCGAGTCACGTATTGAGCCACGTGAGGAGCCCCGCGTTGATCCACTAGAGGTGCCACGTGTGGAGCCTTTCGTTGAGATTCCTGACACAACAGTAGAGGAGGTAGGGTCAGCTTTCCGTGCACGGAGCAGGAGTCCTCCGAGACTTTTGAGACGAGATGAGATCCAGAGGGCAGAACAGGTTCAGCATGGATTATATGAGGATGGTGTGGAAGAGCCACTTGTGAGACTTAGAGACAGAGGGGACCCCATCAGAGATCTACTGAGGCTCAACCCACCCACTTTCACAGGTGCTACAGAGGGAGCTGTGGCCGAGGCTTGGCTGATTAGTTTGGACAGGTGTTTCGCATTGCAACCATATGGAAGCAACACAAAAGCACGAGTGGTAGTCCATCTTCTTAGGGATGCGGTAGCTACCTGGTGGCGCACAGAGGAGTGTAAGCGCTGACTTTCCGTGGATACACTCACATGGGACATCTTCATTGAGCGCTTCAATGCGCGATATTTGTCCGAACATTACAGACAGCGCAGGATCGATGAGTTCCATGATTTACAGCAGAGGGGACTCACTGTTACTCAGTATGCGAGCCGATTTATTGAGCTTTCTCATTACGCGGAATACCTCCATGACGAGAAAATCTTAATACACAAATTCATCAGAGGGCTAAATCACGGGATAGCAAGACCAGTTTGTATGGCAAATTCCCAGACCATGAGCGAGGCTGTTGAAAAGGCCCTTATATCAGAGGAAATTCAGGGACGAGGACAGAATTCACGCCTGCAATACCAGGAACGTAATCCCCAACAACAGCAAAAATTTCGAAGGCCTCAAAACACAACACAGAGAGGAGGATATAATCCTTCGTCATTACCTCCTAGGCCTCCACAGCAGCAGCAACATCAGCAAAAACCCAAATTTCAACAAAGGGGTCAGGGAGGACAGAACCGTGGATGGCAGCAGCAGGGTTCACGTAGAGATCAGAGACAGCAGGGTTCATCAGCAGGACCCGCGAGGTCCCAGCAGTCTTACAGAGGCTCACAGGGATCCACTGGACGGACTGGGCAACAACAATCGGGCAGAACACAGTCAGGGCAGTTACAGGTTAGAGGACCATGTTATGTGTGTGGTGGGGCAGGGCATCTAGCTAGAGAGTGCCCGCAGGGATTTACTGCAGGGGGACAGCCCCGATCAGGTGGATCAAAGCAGACCGTAGGTGACATGGGCAGATCCCACCACATGTTTGTAGCAGTTGATAACCGCCAGGTCAATTTCCAGGCCTCAGTCATAGAGGCAGCAGGTACGATTGGAGACTTTCCCATCTCGATCCTTTTTGACTCAGGAGCTACTGACTCCTTTTTGTCTACATTGTTAGTGGAGCGTTGCAGGCTGGTGGCTTCTAGGCAAGACATTAGGTGGGAAGTTGAGTTGGCCTCAGGGGCCAGGATGTCAGTAGATACCTTGGTTAAAGACTGTGAGATCACATTTGGATCATTCACCACAACATGTGACCTTAGGATTATGCCATTAGGATCTTACGGAGTAGTTCTGGGTATGGATTGGCTTGCGGCACATAGAGCCAAGCTTGATTGTCGCCAGAGGACGATTAGCTGTTTAGACGATTATGGTTCATCGGTTGAGATAGTGGGCATTCAAAAGCCCACGGCTGCTCATATGATATCCGCTCAGTAGCTTAAGCGCTGTATGCGGAAGGGATGTCAGATGTTTGCCATCACGGTCAGTGATAGAGCAGAGGATGAACCTGAGGCTACTTTAGATGATCACCCTGTCCTTAAAGAGTTTGCCGATGTATTTCCGCTGGAATTACCAGGTATGCCTCCACGCAGAGAAGTGGACTTCCACATCAACTTAGTGCCAGGTGCAGAACCGATATCCCGTGCACCCTATAGGATGACTACACATGAACTCACTGAACTTAAACTGCAGTTAGAGGAATTACTTGAGAAGGGGCACATCCGACCTAGCGTTTCGCCATGGGGCGCACCGGTTATCTTCATGAAGAAGAAGGATGGGTCTCTTCATCTATGTATGGACTACAGGCAGTTGAACAAGGTGACGGTGAAGAACCGTTATCCTCTGCCTAGGATTGACGACCTTTTTGATCAGATGCAGGGAGCCAGAGTGTTCTCGAAAATCGATCTAAAATCTGGGTATCACCAATTGCGCATCACGGAGGCTGATATTCATAAAACTGCTTTTCGAACCAGATATGGCCATTATGAATTCACAGTGGTACCTTTCGGGTTGACGAACGCTCCTGCAGTATTCATGAGTCTCATGAACGGGGTGTTCCGTACATACCTAGATCAGTTCGTGATAATATTCCTAGATGACATTTTGATTTATTCACGGACTGAGGAGGAGCATGTGGAGCACTTGCGTCAAGTTTTGCAGCAATTACGAGAGCAGCAGTATGGCAACTTGGCGAAGTGTGCCTTCTTCAGGACAGAGGTGCAGTATTTGGGACACATTTTATCAGGCGATGGCATCTCCGTAGATCCATCTAAAATTAGAGCAATCCAAGAATGGCCGGCACCCACTAACGTGACAGAGGTCCGAAGCTTTATGGGGTTAGCCGGATATTATCGTCAGTTTGTCGAGGGCTTCTCCAGGATAGCACATCCCATTACTTCCCTTCAGCGAAAAGGGAAGGGTTTCAATTGGACCGAGCAGTGTGAAAAGGCCTTTGGAGTCCTCAAGGAGCGTCTTACCAGTGCTCCTATTTTAGCGGTCCCAAATCCTACAGAGGAGTTTGTAGTTTGCACAGATGCATCATTAGAAGGATTGGGAGCCGTGCTTATGCAGGATGGTAGAGCGATCGCATACGAATCGCGAAAACTAAAGACACATGAGTTAAACTATCCTACTCATGACTTAGAGCTCGCAGCAGTTGTTCATGCTTTGGTCCACTGGAGGCACTTTCTCCTAGGTCGACGCTTTGAACTCCATTCGGATCATCATAGTTTGCAGTATATTTTTACACAGCCCAATTTGAACGCCCGCCAACGGCGTTGGATGGAATTCCTATGCGAATACGACTTCGATGTCCACTACATCAAAGGGAAGGAGAACGTGGTCGCTGATGCTTTGAGTCGACGGTGCCACGAGATCCTAACCCTGACCTTGAAGGTGGACTTGAAAGATCGCATCTTACAGCATTTACCGGAGGACGAATGGTTTCTTGAGGTGCAGCAGGCATTGCTAAATCAGAAGGCCCTTGAGGGCAAATTTAAAGGATATACCCTTGAGTCTGATGGTATGCTTCGACATCGGCAGCGCATCTATGTACCCCATGCGGGTAATCTTCGCACAGTAATCCTATCAGAGGCTCATTGAGCACCCTATGCAGCACACCCAGGAGTGAAGAAGATGCATGCTGACTTACGACAGCTTTATCATTGGGCTGGGATGAGGCGTGACATTGCTGAATTTGTTGCTCGTTGCCTGGAATGTCAGAGGGTCAAGGCCGAACATCAGCATCCAGCGGGACTATTGTACCCTCATGAGATACCTGAATGGAAATGGGACACCATTTCGATGGATTTTATCGTTGGTCTACCTATGTCCTCACATCGCCATGATGCTATTATGGTGACAGTTGACAAGCTGACCAAAGTGGCGCATTTTTCACCAATATGCACAACATACAATGCACCATCAGTGGCAAAGGTGTTTCTTGATCAGATTGTTAGACTTCATGGGGTACCTCGCCACATTATATCTGACAGAGACTCCGTATTCACTTCATCGTTCTGGAAAGCCTTACATCAGGCGTTGGGCACACAGCTCAACTTCAGTTCAGCATATCATCCGAAAATCGACGGACAGACAAAGAGAGTTAACCAGGTGTTAGAAGACATGCTTCGCATGTATGTGATGGACCATCAGTCTAGATGGGAGTACCTATATCTAGTTGAGTTTGCCTACAATAATGGGCATCACAGCTCGTTGGGTATGCCTCCTTTCCAGGCTTTATATGGCCGACCATGCAGAACACCATTGAGTTGGGATCGGATAGAGGACAGAACGATCATTGGTCCAGAGATAGTTCAGAATATGGAACAGCAGGTCAAACAGATTAGACAGAGACTTCAGGAAGCTCAGGACAGGCAGAAGAAGTATGCTGATGCTAAGAGGACAGACCGAAGCTTCTCTGTGGGGGAAAGGGTATTTTTGAGAGTGCGACCGCACAAGAGTCCAATTCGTTACGGAAAAGGCTCTAAGCTCGCACCTCGATTTGTAGGACCTTTCAAAATTTTGGAGCGGATAGGACCAGTAGCCTATCGTCTAGCCTTGCCACCTAGCCTGTCACGTATCCACGATGTATTTCATGTATCAGTTTTATGTCAATATATTTCTGACTTATCTCACATGTTGGATTCGAGTGCTCTTTAGGTAGAGGCAGACGGACAGCTGGCGTTGGAGCCAATTCGCATATTGGCTCGTCGGACGCTGGCCCTTCGAGGTCGAGAGCTGGACCAGGTTCAAGTCTAGTGGGACCTATACGACGAAGTCACTGCAACATAGGAAGATGCAGAGAGACTGAAGACCCTTTATCCTCACCTTTTTGACGACTTCCAGGAGGAAGTACCATCTTAGGGGGAGAGGATGTGAGGACCGCCCTTTTTACTTCTGTTGTTATGACTATTTACATTACTGTTATTGTTACTTTTTATGTTTGTGGGATAGCAGTTCCCGGAATTGTCAAACTATTAAACTTTATTATGATTTCGAAAAAACTAATTGGGTGATGTTTGGTTAAGTTTACATTTCAGAAAAAAAATTAATTAGGTGATGATGGAAAATTGTAATATGATTTCATTTATGTTAATTAGTACTATGTCATGATAATGCATGTTTTTAAGTTGCTTCGGCTATGATGATTTTATGTGGTTACTGATCTTGTAATTTAGTGTGCAGGAATTACTAATCGAACCACAGATTTCAGAGATCATTCCGCACCTCGTTATTTGTTATTCCCTGTTAAGCCGATCTGGTTCCACGAGGAACCAAGATCTCTTTGTGTTTGATGTGATGATGTAATGTGGTCTTTTGTATGGTCGGGTGGGTTAGGTTACCCTCATCTAACATTATTTTATAATTTGTGTTGTAAAAAAAAAAAAAAAGATTGAATTTGAATTTCCTTATTTTACTTAAATTTATGAGGCCTTTTCTTGTGCTTTACCTTGACCAGGGGTGTCTTGTATGGGTTAAAGTTGACTCTGGGTTATACCCCATGGGTCCAGGGGCCCATTTGGCATGGGTAACCCTTGAGTAACCTCCATCTAGTCATCTTAACTTCCCCCTGAAGTTAAGTGACGAAAATTGGGGTATGGAGGGGACATGATGGGTTGTACCAACACCCAACCCATCCCTCTACAATCCCCAAGGTAAGAGATGACTACAAGCCCATCCATTATTGAAGGATTGACTTGAAGTCACCTTCTCCATTAGTGAGATTCCCCCATGTGAAGTGGGGCCACCCATGTGAAGGAGGGAAGAAGAGGCATGGGTCACCTGTCTTTTACTCCTTTAACTCCTTTTATTTCTCCCATGCGAAAGAGAACTAACAGGAGGAAAGGGATAAGGAGTACTCTAGGGATGGGTGAGTGACATAAGCCACCAGGACAGAACAGTGGTTTTGGGGAAGGGTGAGGAGGTGACAAGTGTCACCTCCCCATTCCTTGAAACTGAAAAGAAATGGGGTTATTTGTTTCCAATTTTGGAAGGGGGGAGGGAGTTAGTTGAATTGTGGGGAAACTTTCATTCTGTTTTTAAAAAAAAAATAGAAAAGTTAGCTTGCAGGAGAGAGAAGGGAGAGGGAGTTGGTGGCTAAGGTTGGAAGAGAACTCTGTGGGCTCTGCAACAGCTTCATTCCAGGAGGGCTTTGTAAGGTTGGTTTGATTTTTACCTTTGCTGAATGCGTATGTAAAGTGTGTGAATTTGTGTTTAGATTTATTTTCTGTGGGGTTTGTTGTCAGGTTGTTTGACAGAGCTTCTCCCAGTTGGGAGAAATGCTCATCAAGTTTGGGGTAGGTGAGGAGAGATCCTCCTCGGGTGCATACCTGTTTCCATCTTTTGGGATGTTGAAAGCCTTGAGGGCATGTATCTGTGACTGTATTTTTGACTTGAGAGTCAAATACAGATTTCTTAAAAATTTGTGATCAAACTTGGTTTGAGACCAAGAGAAATTGTATTGGTTAACTTATCTGTCAGGGTGACACTCTGGAGTCGAGTGTGTCCACTCTCCTTCCCCTTATGAAACTCACTGTAGTTGAGTTTCTGTGTTGTGTAAATGACCTACGGGTGTTTGTGTGCTTTGGGATTGTTGTTGTTACTGTTGTGAAGTGGAGTGTTTGAGTTACCCAGGTGTGAGTATGGTCTCCCTAGCTCGGGGGTGACCCTCTTACGGGTCTACGGAAGGGAGGAGAGCTAGATGAGTGGTGTTTTCTTCTTTGTTTGTCTTTGATACGCAGGTTTTCTCTTGGAGCTTCTGGTTGGCTTGGGAGGAGTTATATTTATGAAGAAACAGTTATTCTTCTTTGTCATGAGAATTAGGCCAGGTTCATTTCATAAGAGTTGAAGAGAGAGCACCTCTCTTGTTATTGCTGTAATTTATTGTTACCCTGGGAGTGAAGGAAATCACCTCCCTGATCTTGTTATTGATGGACTTTTACTTGGTTGTCACAAGCTATTAGTTGTATATTGTTTGGGAGAAGGAAGTTCATATCTGGGAAGTTAGTTGTTGTATCCATGGTTTAAAATTTATTCTCTTGCTATTTGTAGTGGAAGAGTTAACTTTTCTGTAATATGAATGTGGTAAACAAATACCTTCAATTTTCAAGTTTGTTGCTTTGTAAACCTTTTTAAATAGAAATTTCATTACTTATTTGCAATCTAATCTGAGTTTATTTATGTCATTATAAGTATAGAACTGCTAAATTAGTTGAAAGATCAGTTTTATGATTCACTGTTCTAATGGATAAGTTAGTTTTAAATGATTAAGTTTTCTCCTTCATAAGTAATGGATTTAGTTATTTTGTAAGTTTTAAAGAAAATCTATTATAATTACTTCTGGATGTCCTAAGAGTTGAAATGGACATGTATTAATTGCCTAAATATATACTGATTTAAAAGTTCATTTTCTTAAGTATATATATATATATATATATATATAATCTTATTTAATTATTACTTGCTTTTTTAAACTGACTACAAGAAACTGAATAAAGTATTTAATTTGAGAAATGTGAGAAAATTATGAAATAAGTATATATATATATATAGAAATATATATATAACTATATATATATATATAACAGTTGTTATAAATTATCATTTTGACAGAATTAGAGATACTGAATAAATGATTTGATTGAGGAAATTAAGTGACAATCTGATACTAAAATTATATATATATATATATATATATATATATATATATATATATATATATATATATATATTACTTGATATTTAATAATTGTGTATTAATAATAAATTTGGATTACATTCGTTTGACAGTCGAAATGCGAAATGTGAGAGCGCTATGTACAACACAGCCGAAGCTTCATATTGGGCGGTGGGGAGAATTCCCCACCGCAGTATCTATCTATTAATAGAGGTGTGGGGAGGGGCGGAGCCCCACCCACACCCCACATCGTGGGATGTGGGTGGGGCTCCGCCCCTCCCCACATCCCCCTTCCCTTTTAACTCCCACGGCCTACACAGGCCCTTCCCCTCCGCGGCCTACACAGGCCCTTCACTCTGCGCAGCCGACCCTGTCTCCCCTGCCGCTGCGGGCACTGCCGCCCATCTCCTCCGCTAGCTGTGGAAAACAAAACAAAACAAAATGTTAGGGCTTTTGGCCCTAACATATAAGTTGGTCAATTTGGAAATGAAATACATTAAGTTGCCATATATATAGATACTATATATGCCTATGTATATAGCAATATATAATGAAATAATTAATATATATCTATATATATATATATATATATAAAAGGGATTACGTGGAGTTTGTTAAACAAATTTAAGAGAACAATTTCGTCAACTACATATACAAGAAAATATATATATTTATATATATATATATATCTATAGGAGTAGTTCTATGAGCCATTTTATTGGGCCCTCGTTTAAAATCTTGACAAAATGTGACACAGTAATATACAAAAAAAAAATAAAACAAAAAAATATATATTTCCACAGTTAGGTTTTCTTAAGTGTTGAACAAAACAACCAAAGAATTTATTTTTCCATGATTAGGGTTTTATAAAGTGGAGAGCCTCCTACATGTATTAACAACGGTAAATGATTTACAATAAGAGTATTAATAATACTGATTAGTAATAATAACAATAGTAATTATAGATAAGAGAAAATAAAATTATAATTTAATGAGAGCATAAAGGAATATACTGTGTTACCCGGGAAGAGTTTCTCGGAAGTTTCACTATCAACGCGGTTCAATAACCGGGAAAATGAAGAGGAAAAATTACACGTCACCATGCTTAAAAGGTCACTGGAAATAAACTTAAGGAGTCATCACAGAAATTCCATGTGAGGCCATTTTAATCTCAACTGTAGTAAACGTCCATATAAGTAAACCTGTAAGAGAGTCAGAAGAAGAAAAAGTAACATTGGAAAAACACAGAGGAGAAAATGCGTGACAATTCCCACATGGGATAAGAGAACTAAGTCGATGGACCCTCCAGCCAAAATTTGCTTAGGAACAAGTTTAATTAATACATACAAGAGAAGAAACCTAGATCGGAGAAGACTAGGAGACCGAGTCCAGCGAAGTAGTAAACCAGCCTATGTGACCTGGATCATCCAGAAGTTAGGTTTAATATTAACAATAGAAACAGTGATAACCCTGATTGATGCCCAATATGTAGAAAGGAAAATGAAAGAGAGAGAGACCGAAATATAAACAAACTAAATTATCACAGAAATAGTTAAGGTGAGCGCGATAAAAATACAATCAAAATTAAGACCCAGAGAAAAGGGAAGAGAGAGCAAACAAACCGCCTTGTTGAGAATGCTAAGTCGTAGGAGGAGTATGTTTTAGGAAACAAGAGAGGAGACAGACAACCGTGTCTTGCTGAAAATGACTAAATAGGGAGATCACGAGTCGGTTTAGTCGGAACAAGGCGTCATGGGAAGTTGTTAATCTATCAACGAACCACGTGCGTAAAATAGTGTTGAGTAATTCCCACTAACGCCGTAAGGCGTTATGCTGCCGGAATTTGCCGCGATTTAGATTTAGGAACCATGGTAATCTCACTCTTGCAATGATGTTAACGGCGTCGTGGTTGGTCTACTTGCGTCTGGTTGCACGCAATTGTACTTGTACCCCGCCGACAACTGTAATGTTTTCGCCTTGAGAGAACACCGCCGAGCATGCTTACGCATGCGAGGGGGCTTTTAGGGCAGTGTGAGAAAAGTTTTTCATATCTCGTGTCATAACCACATGACAGATGTGGCTATGACACGTGTGATGTGTGTTGTGACCACAAGGTCAATGTGGGCATGACACACTATTACAAACAGAGTTTTTTTGCTAATCACAAACTTTGTAATGCAGGGACCTAACAAACACCATTGTTTCGTTGCATATTGAGTTTCGCTTCTCTATTTCCTGTCACAAGAAACCATCCACACACAGTATGCAGTTGGGTGTCTCTATTTAAAACAACTAAGTCTCAATTGTATTTAATAGAAATGTTTCACATCCCTCACAACAATTTCTCTTGCATCAATCTTGGAGAAAAGTGTTGTTGCAGTGTGAGAAAAATAGGACAAATATTTACCACTTTTTATTATGAATGAGGTGAAAATTTGATATTGATTGTTTGACTCTTTTTATTATGAATGAGGTGAAAATTTGATATTGATTGTTTGACTATTGAAATGGATGATTTCATACATGAGTCACCTTTGGGCTGAACCGTTGAAATTTCAGATTGATATCAAGATTACACTTGGGCTGAAGGGGTGTTGCATCATTTCAATTGATGTCCATAGAAATTTCTGCTATTTTAGGGTGAAAATCAGCATTCTGATCCTTTGAACAGAGCTACACCAATTTGAGAGAAAATTGGTGCATATTTTTAGGGTTTTGAGTGGTCAAATCTGGTTGTTGAGGGTTTGGAGAAGGGCATCATCATTCCTAGACTTAACTGCTTCATTCCTAGGGAAAATTACAGCATCCTTGCTGAAGTTTGGATTGCCATACTGTTAGGGTTAGCTGTAGATTAATTCTAATTTCAGCAATATTCATTCATCATTTGAACTACCAATTATATTGTATCAGATGTTTGTTTGTGGTATACAATAAATATATAATTCTGGACCATTATTTTAGATTTGAGAACACTTATTTTGTTTATGATATTGGTGAATATTCAGGATTTATTTCAAGAATATTCAGATAGGATTTCATATTGGTAAATACATTATAACCTTCATGTGCAAAATCATTAGCTAGGATTTGATATATATCATTCATATCCCAACAAATAAAGAAAAATTTTAGTGGGGATATTACATTCTTCTTCTTCTCTTCATGTCCAGTGTCAACCATTCAATTATAGTCATTGCTATATTCTCCTTTATTACTTTTTGAGTCTTCTCTGAAATGGATAGAAGTGCATGGATGAGTACAAAGCATATTATTTACCTAAGGCACAAATTTCCATGTCTACTTGAAGATTGGGTTGGCATAGTTGTACCATTCAATATAACTTTTTTTTTTTTAAATTGCTTTCATTTTATATTAATAAAACATTGTAGTGCTTAGATGCATATTGCAAAAGGAATAGGGCATATTGGTATCATGCCCTACATAAACATATCCAGGATAGTGCATGCATCCTGTAATCAACCAACCAAAAAAACTACTATTATAATGCATATCATAAGAAAGTAATTGAAAAATCAAAGATGAAAATATTAACTCCCCTATTCAGTGGAGGGCCTAAATTAAAACTATGTGGATGCAATATGAATTTCCAAGAATCCACAAGGGGCCAAGATTAGTTTGGTCTCAAGGTAATTAAATATTAAACTAGTAGGTTTGAGGGGCTCGTTCATAATCTTTCTTATTGATTTGTTCCCTAGTTTGATTCTCAATTTCTGGAGCATCATTAATGTTTTTAGTTGTCTTATGTTTCCCATTACCTATCAAAATAATTGTCATTCCAAAGCGATGAGGCTCACTTGCTATCCCAGCCTTGCCTTGGAAAACTATGGTAGTTCTCCAATCTATTCTACGAAGGCCTTTGAGAGTATCCTATGGGTGTATTAAAAGTACTCTATGAGTATGGAGTGGGTACTACCCTAATGGGGAAGATCTATCTGAGGTAATTCAGCTTCATGCCCACCTTCTAAGCTTCAAATTGTCACCAAGATAGGTTCATAATGGTTGAAATTTTATGAGTACAAGGAAATTTTGAGTAAAGCATTTAACCACAATGAAAACCTATCTTACAGTATTTCTGTAGATGTACAAAATATCAATTCTGACAAATTGCCAAGCTATATTGAAACTAAAAGACCTGTCATAGTTATCTCCTAAATTCTGATGATACCAATACACTTTATTAAGTCTCACTGCTTCACATAATGATTTTCCATAGTGTCATGCAGCTTGAGGTTTGTGATAATACTAAAAACATGCTTGGGGATGGCCTTCAATAGATCACAAGGGATCATAAAGCCAAAATAGGCCAAATTGTTGTGAATCAAGGACTAGGTAACAAAGCTTCTTGTCCTTGAAGGGGACTTCTACAAACCCTGATATCTGAAAAACCAGGCGGCAAGTGAAGAATATTACATTGAATTCTAAATTTTATCAATAATTGTTTTATAAACAGTCACTAATTTAATATTTTCATTTATTTGTGTCACTACTTGGAAACGCTGATCACTCTTTGAGGAAGTCATTGATTGCATTTTAAAGGTAATGGATGATAGACTTGGCATGGAAAACTACATAAATCTCATCCACGAAATACCCCCTAACCAAATTCCTAGGTAACTTAGACCCTCCCTTCTTACGATTCTTAAGCCATGTCATTGCTATCATGTCTTTACATTTCTTTTTACCATCAATAAAAAATTCATCGCTTTCTCTACACATACCATAAACCCAATATGTCACCAATAGAAAATGAAAGCAATTTTTTAAAATAATATATGTTATATAGACATATATAATAGTAATATAATATTAAAAATTCTAACACAATTTTTCTCCTGCATGAGAAAAACTAACGAGTTTAGAAAATTTCTCAGCGTGAACAACTTTTCCAGCACTAAATGCTCACATATAAAAGCCTATCGGCTAATAATTAAAATAACAATTTATTGTCAAAATTCAACGCAATTATTATAAAGGAGATCAGAAATTTCCTTTCCAAGAAATTTGAATTATTATTATTTATTTCAATGTTCCTTGTTTTAATGTACCTTAAATTTTATCATAGGATATTTAAGTTTTCAATAAATTTGAATTATCATTAAATATTAAAAAACCATAATATATGATATAGTTAGTTAGGGTAAAATTTATCATAGGATATTTAAGTTTTCAAGAAATTTGAATTATTATTAAATATTAAAAAACCATAATATATGATATAGTTAGTTAGGGTACTAGTATTGTTGATTATATATCATGAAGTAGATTTCATTCAATTAATCCACATTGATTGGCAATATGTTGGAAGTATTTCTCTATTTTTTTAATGTGATAATATATCAAATACATATTTATAAAAATTTCAAGTGGATGTATTATGAGCCATCTTAGTATGTATTTAATAGAAAAATATAGTTATGTCTTATGTGCATAATTTTAAATATAAGTTATACAACATAAATCTACCCTCGTAGAATTATTTTTAAAATAATTATATGATTAAATATGCATTTTAACAATATAGACAAGTTACAGGTGAACTATAATTTTCAAAATTATATTTTTAAATGATCTATAGGGATAAGTGATCTCCCATAGGGAGTGAATGTAAAGTAATGATAACTTTAAAATATATAAATTGACATGATAATAAATTTACCCAAAAAAGAAATTTACTAATATAAGTGGAAGAAGACAATAGCTAATGTGATGAAATTTCATTAAGAAATGTTAAAATAATTTAGTGGATTAAATATCTTATAAATTAATAAATAATAAAAAATTTCTAACAAATTCTATAATTTTTTCATAAAATTTTCACCCTGCCCATTGAACCTATGAATACAATTGCTAGTTGTTATTAATATTAAATAACTCATTTAAATGATGCATGGTTGTTAGTCCACAAAGGAAGTTGGACTATGAGTAATAAATAAACTTATAGAATAGAGGAGATTGTTCCACAAAGAGAATTGGATTAAAGGTGATAAATATAGACAATCATCCAATTTAACCTCTTTACCCCTAATTTTTTTATGATAGCCACCATAAACCTTTAGTTTTTAAGCCCTTTCCATCGGAAAAAAAAATATTAAAAGTTTTTCTAACATATACATTTAGTATGAACTATACTTTTATCTCTGTCAATTTGAGTACAACATAAAAAGCGTATTAATTTCTTGCTTTCTTTGGAATGCTCTTATTCTTCGTCCGCCATCTGCAACTTGTCACACGGATTCAAGTCAACAACCCAAATCAATATATTGTCTAACAAATGGAAGAACTTTCCCTGCGTTTCTTCAGAAATAACAAAGGAACTACAATTATTCTCGTGCACATTCCAAAGCTCATCCCCATCAACACAATGAAAATGTCATTTCCCTCTATTGCCCTCATTTTATTCTCCCCTTCTATTCTCTTAGGCTTGTAAAGCTTACTTAATACAGACCAAAAAAAAATTAATTGTTTGAAGTGTTTCATTGAGGGGAAGAGCATTATTAATATAAACTATTCTGGAAATTTTGTAAATAATAAAAATTTCTATAAACAATTTAAAAATAAAAGGAAAAAACATATTTAGAGTTTTATATTAATTGTTTTTCTTATAGTTTTTAAAAATAAATTACATCTTATTTTTACATATTTAAATATTTTTACATTTGTATATCATTGTATGTGCATGTATAAATATATATAATTTTTTTTAACTACAACACATGCATCAATATTTATAAAATTAGATAATGATTATAATTATTAACAAGATAATTTCACTTGTCCTTACTTTATACTAATTTTAAATTTCTTGCTCAACAATTTATTTGCTTCCTATATATACATCCATTTCATTTTGTCTTTCTCCATTAGGGAATTTCTTGGTATAGAGGTTTTTTTTGTTGTAGTAGACTTCAAAATTGCAGTGTAATATCTTGCTACATAACTCCGAAGGGTAAGAGCCAAAAGGGGACAAGATAATTTTTTTTTTATATAAGTGGACAACACACATATTCGATTGTCATTATGATAGATCGGTAGCATTCATTTTAAACACCAAAACAAATGTTCCTAATCCCATCTGATAAAAAACATGAATCCATAAGCATAAAATACTGGCGGATCTGATACCCACACCAGAATCTGTAAAGCAATAAAGGAACATCACATTTCTTCTCATTAAATACAATGATTACAGCGTCTCTCCTAAGAGCGTTCAATTACATAACTACATATACAATTACAATGATATATTCCAGAATATGATACAAGTACAATAACATAGTCCTGAGTATGATACAAGGACTGAATGGTTACAATAACTGAATGAAGTAATGGAAAGAGAGATCATTTCCAACTGGTGCTCCAAAACTTGTTCGCTGGTCCCCAATGGTGGTGGCAACGCCTCCCAACCATGTGGACTCCTAAGAGACCACCCCACCGTGCTCGGAGATAGTCACAAGGCCCAAATGGATGAACAACAACAAGGGGATACAAGATGGCCAGCACTCACATCAAACACAGAGCAAACATGGAGAACAATGCATACAACCAAAGTCATAACACAGGTGTACTCATCCAAGTCATAGGTCGGGTACTACTCACGACTGCTAAGGTGCTAGATACTAGAGTGTAATCATATGGAGTGTCATCATGCGTGCTCGAAGGGATGGCATCACACAGAACCAAGTACCTCTCATACAGGCGAGGAGACTCAATCGTGCTCGAATTCACAACCCGCAGACAGATGACTCGATGCCTCGCAGACGGATAGGCCTTCTTGTTGCATCCTTAGCCTTTACAAGCGCTCAAGGCCATGCACGAGGACTAATTATCTTATTAATGTTTTTATCCCAATGTTTTTATTTAGTTATCACTTATTAATGTAACTCTACTACCCCTGGCAGCCACTTACATGCCCCGGGCCTGTAGAGAGCCTCTCCAAACGACCACTCTAATGCCTAGAACTAAAATCACTGAGTTATAAATTGCAATGCACGGATAAAATAAAAATACAACAAATGGCATTGCAAGCCTTCTCACAACCTAATTTTTTTAACCTATTGACTATCGTATTTAACATAACAAAATAAAATGTTTAAGATAATAACAAAATGGAGATCTTAATTTTCCCTCATCTAGAGATTTCCTTTAGATCTTTGAGTTGCGTGATAGATGTTCTTAATAAGAAATTATGTATCCAAGTTTAATGCACAACATAGGTCGATAAAACTAAAGTATTTTGGTGCCATAACATTCTTTCACTCAAGGACAGTAGTTTTTCTAAGGCTAGAATTTTAGCAGAAATGACCGAAATAACCAAAATTAATTAGATAAGCAATTCCCTAAAGTAGTTAATCATTTGGGGCTTCTACAGTTTATGCCTTCATAAAAGTAGAGATCTTGTTTTGTGGACAATGGCTTTCCATCTGGTATTTACCCTTATAGATCAGCTTCTGTTGGTTGCAAGCTGCGATTTGTTTGGCCTTCTCTATTGCATGTGCAGCTATAGCCTAGCTTTAATTTCTTAAGAAGAGCTGCTATGAAAATCTACCAGAGAAGTCATCGTATAACAAAAGGCTTCATGGGAATTAGATCTCTTCAATCTCTATCAGATGTCCCAGTTTTTCTGTATGGCTGCTGGCTATCTCATTATATTCTCTATAGGTTCAACCGCTCTATTTTACCTAATATTAAACTCAGAAAACATATGATCTTTCTTTGAAAACCCCTTAATCTAAAGGATTAAGGGAGTATTTCAGCATGTTAAAAATCGATTCAGGAAGGAGGTAGAGTAAATATCTGCATTGAAATATATTGTAGCAAATATTTTTAAAATAGCAACATGGGGTTTCAGTGTTCTGTGGTGAAGGAAATTGTAGCAAACAGATTTTAGTTTTTTTTTTTTTGTGCTGGAAAAACAATAGACAGAGGTAAATACCTCTACCCAAATTGCGGCTGAGCGCACTCCCCTTCAGCACACCTCAAATCTAGAAATTTGATATGCTCCCTGGGTGATTCGCACTCTTGTTCTCTTTCTCACATTCATCCATTCACCTACTACAGAGATATCTTTCAATTAAAACTAGACATGCTGCACATAAGCAAAAGCTAGGCAGTCAGCTTGGACAGCTCTCAATCAAATTGGAATCCCCACCAAACTCACGCCAAACTCTGTGTAATCCAAATCTATTGTTATGACCCCGTAAGGTTGTCTAGAGGATGCACCTAAGAAAATAATATCATCTAGCCAAAGCCTAGACGTCCCTTCACCAATTTTTTCACGCCAAAATCATCTCCTACACAACAATCCAATCGTTCAACTATATCACCAAGATATTTCTATAGCATTTAACATTTTTACCCACCTCATGGCACGACTTCCATCTCCTTGTTCTTTGATTTTTTTTTTGAAAAGCCACCTCCACATATGCGTTGACTCACCTTTCTTCATTCCTATCCTCCCATAGCTATTTTTTGCATTTAATGGTTACCATCCTCCACAAAACGTGTTGCCTCTTCCCGGAGACCATGTCCTCTTTGCATCTACCTCGGGAGATATTTCACACCAGCAATAACTCTTTGCCACCTCACCATGCCACGACTTCCGCTGCATATCAGATTTCCTCCCCTCTACAAGATATTTTGTTGCATTAATTCTTTACCAACCTTCTCTAAAATCTATCCGGAGCATTGTTACATGCAGTGGCATAAAATGGGATCCATGAAGAAATTGTAAAAGTGTTTTGAAGGTTCAGAGGCTGATATATGGAGTGTGATTGAATATGCAATCCTTGTTGCAGCTTCTGATTTCCCTAATGAATTAAAGAAGAGGAGAGATAAGATCAATGAGAAGCTTTACACATCCAAGTCTGATGATATTGAATATGAAGATGGCAGTTTCAATAAAAATGAGGTCTCCAAGAAGGTTGTCAGGTAAATAAAGACATGAAACTTTATAATTTTTTGGTTCTTGGTAATTGAAAAGCAATTTTTCCTAGTTTTTTCACCTCCTCCTTCAATGCGCTAGGGTTTTGAGTCTCCATTTTGCCGATGTTTTTTTTTAGGGGGTTAATTTTTAGTTGCTATTATGCTTACTGTTTGTCTCATTTATTTCAAATCATCAGCGAATACTGTGAAGAGGATTGGCGTTTCACCATGCAGTTTGGTTAACTGTTTATTTGGTTGAAGCAAATTTGACCGCCAGAATTACAATAATGTAAATTATATGTATGTTTTTGAACATTATGGATTTATTATTTTTTGTGTGGTGGACTGTAGTAGCTGGAGAAAGTTTTGAGATAAATGGATAAAGACCACTAGAAACATTGGTATTGGTATAGCTGCAATAGCAGGTGTGCTCTCATGTTTGATTAAATTAATAATTTATCTCTTTATTTTCTTTTTCTGTTCTTTTGGTAGGTTTTGTGAAAGCATTACTTGTATAACATGTGTAAGTTTTTTTTTTTGGTGTTCTCAGGAACATCTACAGTGCAAGAAGTGCCTAAAAGAGAGAAGCCAGACCACCAATGTAATTTGAAAATGGATGTCAGTCAGTGTATCAAACAAAAAATCATGACAGAGAAAGCAAAAAGTGGGGAGTTAAATGTATATTCTCATGGCCATTTTATTTCCTTTTCTAAAGATTTTCTGCATTTGATAGGGTTTTATGATATATGGACTTAAAAAATTACGAATTGGGAATGGGGAGTGATGCACAGCATAGTTCAGATGAGATGATTGCATTATTATCTGCTCAAAGTCTTTCGTTCCTATTGACGCCAATATAATGACTGGCTTCGTTTTAATTGAATTGCCTTGATATTTCTTGATTTAGGTTAAGGGTTTCTTCATTCCTTCTCTTTGCGTTTTCCTTTTCTATTGCCTTATACCCTAACACAAACTTTGTGCTATGGATTTGACTTAATTTACTTTATTAACTTCCATTCTTATATATTGTGTGTCACCCACGAATGATATATTTGTCGTCCATGCATATGGGTTTTTCTTCAAGCACAGCACCATGCATAATATTTTATAAAACAAAATTCAAGCACAGCACCATGCATAATATTTTATAAAACAAAATAAATTTAGATAATTTTTTGTGAATAATTATAATAAGGAAAATTTCTTTATTTAAATTTGTTTATAAAATATTATTACAATCCAATTCTTCTTCAAGCACAATACCATGCAAGTAGAGTATAATATTTTATAAAACAAAACAAATTTAGATAACTTCTTTTGAATAACTATACAGCATAATATTTTATAAAACAAAACAAATTTAGATAACTTCTTGTGAATAACTATAGAGCATAATATTTTATAAAACAAAACAAATTTAGATAACTTCTTGTGAATAATTATAATAAGGAAAATTTCTTTATTTAAGTTTGTTTATAAAATATTATTATAACATTATTGCACAAACTGATGCATGCACATATAATTTGTAAAATGTTTAAATTATTAAACATAAGAGGGAAGATATTGTTGGGTAGAACTTAGAAGTAGATGAGCCAAATATAGAAAAAATAGAGAGAAATTACATCCAACAATGGATGGGTATATAAATAGAAAAACAAACTTAAATATATTTATAGATACACATACAATGATTAACACATTTTAAGAAAAAAATACATTGTGAATTTTAAGTGATTTTATAAGTATTATTATTTTATTTTTATTTTTAATAAAGTATATAAATAGATTACTTTGGGAGGAATATTTTTATTTTTTTTGGATGAGAAGTGATTAAGTACTTATGGCCTTTTAATATTTTACAAATGCCTATACTTTTATTGTAAAATTGTTATAGTGTGATTTGGTAATACCTAATTTAATTTATCAGATGAGAATTCTATGATTATATTTGTGATTTTAAAAAAAAACATAGCAAAAAATTAGATCTTTTAACTGTTAAACTATCAAAACCCATCTTTAACTATTCAACTCAATATAAAATAACACATATATATAAATTAATTAAAACAAGTAAATCAAAACATTAAAAAGATAAAAATAAGTATTAGAAAAATTTCCTTCTCCCATCCACATAAAATATTAAAAATATAAAAATATGATTGTGTTATAGGTTAGAAGTTACACACGATCAATTCTTTTTTATTCTGTAATTTAAATCATCTCTTTTTTATCTCTAATTTGTTAATTTGTACTTTATTCCAATGAATAACAAGTAACAAAAATTAATTATAGAGAAAGTAAAAATTTGTTTCTAAATTGATTTTTTTAAAATATTGAAGATAAACATTCTAAAAAAGTCATTCTAAATTATTATATGGGGACTCAAGACCAACACGTATGCTCTTTTCTTGCATCGCAAGATGATCTTGAAAATCAAAAGTGCTTGATATCCTCTCTAGGAGGCCTACTTGGGGATTTCATCACCTCAAGGGATGACCTCAACCGCATGTTTCGGCGCGGTATATAAATGATGAGAGTACATCGAAAGACTTAACATCAGAGGAAGGACCCTTTTAACTCCAAGCAATACACTCTCGAGATACTTGGTCCACCAAGACTTGCATAGTTGAGCGTCAGTTAATTGGGACACCCCCATTCACAGATTTGGACCTCTCGTACCTTGCATATGTCGAGGACACCCTAGAAGCTATTGTAAACCTAGATAAGACCTTTGGCCGTTTCATATTGTGATGCAATGGATGTGAATAGTAGCCTGAAGTTACTCACCATTTGTACTATCTTAATGACTCTATAGAAAATTTTTGGGCAAGCAATCAAAACCTCCAAGGAGAGAGATACTGGGTGTACGCTCTTTATCTCTAGCTATATACTTAGGGGGAAGTGTGCTTAGTTAGGTAAGTACATGGATAGGTATTCAATCGTGTGGGCTTATAATATGGATCACTCCTACTTGAATAATTACTAGGTTGTTGCACTAAAAGATTGTTTGAAATGTCTTCTCTATCATTATCTACTAGTAATCACCATTTGTTATATGTGGAGATTAACAGCCTCGTGCAACCAACACCATTGAGTCAGTCCTTAGCCACTTTGCTATTGTTTTTTCCTCTTGCCAAAAGAAATCTATCCAAATCTTATCAAAATCTGGCTTTGAAAACATGATTGTTCCAAAAATTACATCTGCATAGAAATAACTCGCCTTTGCACTATTTTGAAACACCTTTGAACTACAGTAAAGTGTCTTTGGTCTACTAAAAAGTGCCTTTGGTCCACAGTAAAGTGCCTCTATACCACAGTTCCACACCTTTGGTTTGTAGTTTTGCACCTCTGACTCTGTCCAAATTTTACCCTGGTCTGTCATAAAACTCGCATATGAGCTATTCTAAGGCGCCTTTGAGCTATTCTAACATGCATTTGCATTATCCTGACGCACCTTTGTTTGCACAAAAAAGTGCCTCTGAGCTATTCTACTGCACCTTTGAGCCATAGAAACGTGCCTCTGAGTCATAGAAACACACCTTTGGTCTCTATCTGTTACCTATTATCTATTCAGCCCAGAATCTAGTAAACTTCGCATTTGATCAATTTTTATCTTTGAGCTAGTATCCTACAAAACATTCAAACCTATCCCAGCAATCATGAGACCATCATCATCCACCTTCATAGCCAAAACTTGGACTTTTCATGCTTTTTATCCTCTTGAGATTACTATCAATCAAACCATCTTCACCAAACAAGCCTAAATCTTTACCTAAGCTATCATGGCTATGTTAATTTGGCTTCCACTATAGCATCTAGATCACATCATCTCCTAGTTCATCTTTGATTTGAGAGTGATTACATCTCTTAGATCCTTGAAGAGGAATTAGTATCTATTAGTGGTTTTTATTTAGCTTAGAGAATGAACTTCTCATGAGTTAGTTAAACACCATTAATCCTATCTACCTTCATTGAGGTCAATAGTCTACCTCTGTGTAAGGTCATCATCTATCCAAATTAGCAACTAATCTAGTGCCTATAATCTTCCACAAGAAACCCATATCAATCCACCAAACTAGTAATCTCAACTCAATCAAACAAGTCCAAAATCAATCAAACCACCAATCTTTGTTCTAGTGCATCTGAGCAAT
Organism: Cunninghamia lanceolata; assembly: GCA_027924645.1. Lineage (NCBI taxonomy): Eukaryota > Viridiplantae > Streptophyta > Pinopsida > Cupressales > Cupressaceae > Cunninghamia > Cunninghamia lanceolata. The sequence continues at coordinate 1,235,460 of BSBN01001135.1, read as the reverse complement.
CATATGGTTACCACTAGACAACAACATCGTCAAGCCATGGAGGCTAATCAAAACACCCCACAACAAAATCTTCAACATACCCCTCAACAAGATCTTCAAAACATCCCATTTCACAATCTCCAACTTGAGAGTCAAAGAAACATCCAAAACAATCCTCAAGAGGGTAATACCTCTTTGATAGACTCTCCCCACTTTGCCACAGGAATATGTATTCCCATGATTTCCTTGAAAAAGGATATACCCTTGGTCAAAACCCATCTCATGAAGAGAGATAATTTCAAGAGGGTCATTCTCTAAAGAAATGTCTCAAGACATAGACGAAACCATGCAAGATCCTAAAGTCATGGCAGCTATTGATAAAATCATAAGCTCCAATCAAGATCACTATTTCCATTTGCTTGCTCAAAAGGGAGCCAAATTTCCTAGAGACTTCGATACATCCACTCTTAAGGAGAAATATCCAATCCATGAGGCTATTAATGCTATGGGTAGATCGCAAGTAAACCCCATGACCCAAACCATGTCTACCATATATACACTGATTCTTGAATCATCCTCGCAAGAGGGGATATCCAATCCTCTTTATCAAAAACCCATGGGAGAAAAATCACTTAAACCTCTCATTACTCCCATGGAGATTTATAAAGCTCAACAAGAACACCTTCATCATCAAGCTAAACTAGAAAGACAAGCCAAACTAGAAAAACAAGCTCAACAATCAAACCTCTTCTTCACCACTTCCATACCTACCAATCATTAAAATCCTCCATGCACATCCCAAATTCACACAACTATGTCTAATCTTGCATATGCTACCCCACCACGGTCATCTTTGCCTCCCAATTACACACCTATTGATGCTTATGTCACTCTGCCACAAGTGTCACAAGTTCAAACACCCCAAAGATCATCCAATCAAACCCTAAAGAATTCCACATCACTCCACCCCAACATTCTTCAAACATTAACACTACTTGTGTCAATCCACCCCAACATTCTTCAAATCTAAACACTACATACGTCAATCCACCTCAACCACCTCAAAACCTGAACACCACTTACATCACTCCACCCCAACACTCTCAAAATATAAACACCACATATCTTCCTCCACCTCAAAATTCTCAAACCCAACACTCATATGTCAATCCACCTCAACCATCACAAAATCAAAACACATACATCATTCCACCACAACAATATCAAAGTCAAACTTCTTTCACTAACCCCCTCAACATTCACAAAGCCAACACTCATATCTAGCACCCCCATAGAATTCACAAACTCAAAATTTCTCCACAAATCAACCTCCCAACAACCCTCATCATTCATATGACCTATACAATTTTTAATTCTTATCGATTAAGTTCCAATCTCTCCTATGGGCAGCAACAACCACCTCAAATCCAACAAAATTTAGCTCTACCAACACCTCCAATCAATCTTGAACTCAAGTTTTTTGATTTACAAATACAAATATCCAATCTTTCATTTGGTCACACCAAGAAAAACTTCTCTTTGGAGGAGGTTTGTCCATACCCATTTGATCGATCATTACCAATGATCCCCTTTCCCCCTAACTTTGACATGCCAAAATTTGACAAATATACGAGAAAAGGAGATCCAAAAGAACATCTTCGAGAGTTCTACATTTCTTGCTTAGAGGTTTCTCACAATGACACCTATCTCTTATGCTTCTTTCCTCATAGTCTTGGAGGACAAGCAATAGAATGGTTCTCACACCTACCCACGGGTATTAAGACATTCAATGAACTAGCTGAAAAATTTTCCACCCACTTCTCTTACAACACAGAACATGATATTTCCATGATGGACTTGTGTAACAATAAATCAAGAAATGGGGAAACATCTGCCTCCTTCCTACAAAGATGGAGAAACATGGCTAGTAAATTTCCATGGCCCATACCTGAAAAATAATTGGTTAGCATCTTTGTACAAAATCTTAATCCAGATCTTGGTTTTCATCTACAAATCCAAAGTGCTACCACATTTGATGAGATTATTTACAAAGGAACCAATATCAAAAAAGCTCATTACAAAAGGTTTAGTCAAAATCTTTAAGGAGACCAAAGATAACCCTCCTCAACATTCTAGTGACAAACCTAAATTTTGGTCCAAAAACAAGAACATTGTTAATGATGGTGTTGTGGATTCTAAACATATCCAAACTCTCCAAACACCACTCAATCTTCAATATAAACCAACCCAATCTACTCCTATAGAGCAACAAAAGAAAGATTATCCTCCAAGACGTAGGTTCACTCCTTTAGGAGAGCCTATAGAATCTGTCCTTAAGAAACTTGTACAAAATGGACTTATCACAATACTTGAAACACGCCAATATGATGAGCCCACTTCCAAACCAACATGGTACAAAGATAACGAGTATTGTGAGTACCATAGAGTAAAAGGACACAAAACCTCATCTTGCATGAAATTGAAACACTTGCTCTAATACCTCATAGACAATGGTGAAGTTACTTTTGACGAGCCTCCTCATCATACCACAAACAAAGATCTCAACGTATACAATGATCCATTCCCTCAACATGGTAAAGGTCAAAATCCTGATAAACGAAAGAGCATTAACAAAGCTTCTTCTTCATATGACTCTATTGTGGGCCATTTTGAAGAGAGTCGAATATCCACCCTTACCATTAAAGGCAAAGCTCTGGATTGTGCTGCAATAACTCATTGTGGTCGTGTTACCCTTCATGGGCCTACACAAAGCACCCCTATCACTTCTTATTATAATCTTGTTGATCATCTAGGGAAGATTCCCACATAGATATCTATATTAGATCTCCTAAGGTCGTCACCCGCTCATAAAGCAATGCTAGAAAAAGCCTTACAAGAGTCATATGTTCCCAACAATATAGATGTCATGGATTTTTGAACCATGATAGGTAACATTGCTTCACCCTACAATGTGGTCTTTTCTGAAAAAGACCTCCCATCTCATGATCCATGTCATAATGATGCACTTCACATCGAAGTTTTAATCCACCAACAAAAATTCAAACGCATGCTTATAGATAGTGGTGCTAGTCTCAACATTTGTTCCCTCAAACTATTAAAATAGTTAGGATACTCTGAGGATCACATAAACACTGAGAATTCTATTACTATCAAAGCATATGATGATGCCAAACGTAGGATAAACAGTGTAATATATTTGCCTATTCAATTGGGTCTTGTCATGCTAGAAACAAGATGCCAAGTCTTAGACATTGAGCTACCATACAATATAATCCTAGGACGCCCATAAATTCATGCCATGAAATTTATGCCCTCCATGTCCCATTAATCCCTCAAGTTCCCATTCAATGGTATGAAAATCACTATCCCAAGAGATCCTCATCCTTTTGAGTTATGTCATGCCATGCAAGGGCGTTACAAGAATAGCGACCAAATTCCTAATAATGAGGAAGCCCAATCATCACCTTTACACATTGATCCAAGTACTTTAAAAAAAGTTGTTGCAAATACACCCAATCCCATGCCAGAAATCAGACTCCATATCAGGGACATAGGATTTGTCGAGTATGATCAAAATCTTGTTATGTGGGGAGGATGCCTCTTTCACCAAAATCTTACAGCAAACCTCCCATAGCTAAAGCAACCAAAAAAGAAAAAATACTAGCTTCCTTAACCAAGTTTGTTGATGGAGGCTTGATAGAAGAAGAATCCATTGAAGATATCTCCTCTTGGCTCTATAAAGAGAAGGACCTAATCACAATACATGTCAAAAAGTATGGCAACAACCTCAGAATTATCAAAAACATGGGCTATAATGGAAAAGGTGGCCTTGGAAAAGATGGTCAAGGAAACATGGAACCCAATATTGTGACTAAGAAACTCAACAAAAAGGGCTTAGGATATGCTAAGGAGGTACCACGTGCCTTAGACATCGAGTTTATTCTCGACGAGGTGGCGAAAGCTTTTCTCAAAGATTCAACTTCTAGAGAGGATGCTATCGATGACTCCTACCTTCACATGACTAACTTATTTCAAGAAAACTTGATATTTATGATATCATCTATCTCCCTCACTTCAGCCACAAGCACTCATAATATATCCCTCATCTAATTGGGACCAACAAGTGTCCCATGTTCTAGATATCTTTTAGAATGATGAGGCTATAACATAATTCATGGGACACCGAGATGGTATTCCTCTTAGAGATCACAAAGCTAGTTTTGTCATAGACTTAGGAGAAGTTGCTTACTTTGTTGAGAATGCCAAATCCTCCAATCACAAAAGAGAAAATAATAAAAGATCCCTAGGTGAAAACTACAATGTGGCACCTCCTAATCATAAAATAGTCAAAATGAAGGATGTATTTGAAGGTGAAAACCTCTCTAAGGTGCCTAAGGATGGAGGATTTGACCTTCCCTTACCATCTAAGTATCAAGAAAAATTAGCACTCTTAGTAGAAGACTCCACTAAGATTAATCTGGGTACAAATCAGAATCCAAAGACTACATACTTAGCATCATCACTTTTAGATCTAGAGAGAAAAAATTTCACAAAGTTCTTACAATGAACAATTAGCTTTGCTTGGACATATGCTAACATGCTAGGATTGGACCCTTCACTTGTGGCTCATCACCTCACAATATCTCTGACTGCTAAACCTATTAAATAGAAGCTTAGAAAGATGCATCCACATATAGCATTATTGGTCAAAGCAGAGCTACAAAAGTTGCTAGATGCCAAATTCATCAGACCTATTGATTATCCAGAGTGGATCTCTAACATTGTACCCATTTCTAAACTGAATGGGGCATCCGCATGTGCACCAACTTTAGAGATGTTAATAAAGCATGTCCGAAGGATGACTTTCCACTTCCCAACATTGATATCATAGTGGATTTGACCGCAGGTCATGAAATGCTTTCCCTTATGGATGGATTTTCTGGTTACAATCAGATCATGATAGCAGAAGAAGATCAACACAAAATAGCCTTTACATGTCCTTGGGGTACCTACTGTTGGTAAGTCATGCCTTTTGGTCTCAAGAATGTAGGAGCTACATATCAACGAGCTATGACAGTAATATTTCATGACCTTTTCCATCATGTCATGGAGGACTATGTCTATGAAATATTAGCAAAATCTTCTAGGGTAGATCATATATAGTTTCTAGGATAGATATTTGATAGACTCAAGAAGTATCAAATGAGGCTAAATCCAAAGAAATGTATCTTCAGTGTCACTTTAGGGAAACTATTAAGGTACATTGTATCTTTCATAGGAATAGAAGTGGATCCAACAAAAGTCAAGGCTATAGTAGATATGCCTCCACCTAAGAATCTAAAAACATTAAGGAGCCTTCAAGGGAGGTTGCAATCTATTAGATAGTTCATCTCACAACTAGCAGATAAGTGTCAACCATTTCCACACTTACTCTGAAAGGATGTCTCATTCTGATGGGATAATAACCTTTTCTCTTATATATATCTACAACATCTATAGCACTTGGTGCTCTTTTAGCACAACATGATGTGAAAGGTAAAGAGCATGCCATCTACTATATCAGTCACACCTTGGTTGGTTATGAACTCAAATATACTCCTATGGAAAGAGCATGTTTAGCAGTAGTGTTTGCTTCCCAAAAGTTATGAAATTACATGCTAAACCAACACACCAACCTTATCTCTAAGATTGATCCATTAAAGTATATGTTAGCAAAACTAGCCCTCACATGCCCACTAGCTAAATGGGTCATGATCTTGAGGGAATTTGACATAGAGTATATTGATCGAAGAGCTATCAAGGGACAAGTTCTTGCAGAACAACTAGCAGAAGCACCTATGACAGATGTACATCCAATGGTATCTAATTTTCCAGATGAATGTCTATTCACTCTAGATACTTCAGTAGAGTGGAAGTTATACTTTGATGGTTCCTACACACAGCATGGTTTAGGGGCCAAAATCCTATTTATCACACCTTAGAGTGACTACATTCCAAAATCATATCGGCTACAATTTCCTTGCACCAACAATATTTTTGAGTATGAAGCACTCCTTATAGGTCTTCATATAGTAATCCAATGGAATATCAAAGAACTTCAAGTATATGGAGATTCCAAACTGGTCATTAGACAAGTAACTGATGAGTACTAAACTAAGGATGATAAATTGATACCCTCTAAGAAATTGGTTGATACCTACAAGCCACATTTCTCTAGAATCTCTTTTGAGCAAATTTCAAGGGTACATAATAAAGATGAAGATTCTATGGCTATTATTGGATCACTTGTAGACATGCCTACAAACACTCAGCGATGTGAGTTCTTGATTGAGCAACTACTGATACTGGATGTTAATGTTCCTCAAACTAAACTTATCTATGAACTTGTTGGTCCCAATTCTCATTGGTATGAAGATATCTATGATTACCTCTGAAATGCTACCTTTCCCTTTGAACTATCCAAAATCCAATGTAAAACCTTTATCCGCCGAGCCTCCCGATTCACTATTCTAGGTGATACATTTTACCACCGAAGTCTCGATGGTATCCTCCTTAGATGTCTTAACTCAGACGAAGCAATGTTGCCTTAAGAGATGTACATGAAGGTGTCTGTGGAGCACATTCCACCAGTCCAAACCTGGCTAAGGAGATACTCCATACGGGTTTTTACTGGCCTACCATAGAACAAGATACCTTGCAGTTTGCTAAGAAGTGTCTTCAATGCCAACAACATGGAGACTTGATTCATGTACCAACTATTGAGCTACAACCTGTTACAATTCCATGGCCCTTTTCACAATGGGGACTCGACCTCATGGGTAAAATCCATCCATCCTCATCCAATGGCCATAAGTTTATAATTACCGCCACTGAGTATTTTACAAAGTGGCTAGAAGCTATTCTAATGACCTATATCACTGACAAGCAAATAGCCAAGTTTATCCTAAATTACCTCATTTACTTGTATGGAATTCCCTTAGCCATTATCATTGATAATGGTAGACCATTCAAGAATCAAGATGTCCATGCCTTATGCACATAATACATTATCCAACATCACTTTTCTACTCCATACTATCCTCAAAGTAACAGTCAAGTTGAGGCTTCCAACAAAATCATTCTAAAAATCCTAAAGAAAATGGACAATAAAGCTAGTCCTGATTGGCATCTACAACCCAACCCCACCTCATGGGCTTATCACACTAGTATTAGTACACCAACCGGTGCAACCCCATATGCCTTAGTCTATGGCACTGAAGCCATTTTACCCATCGAGGTCGAGATCCCATCTCTCAGAGTATCTATGTAGCACCTAATTGATGGAGAGGAGTATCGCATTTCTAGATTGGCCTAATTAGAGTTACTAATTAGAGGTGTCTCAAAGCACTAAACCATCTTCATGTATATCAAAATCACCTCCATCGTAACTACAATAAGAAGATCAAGGAGAGATGGTTCTAGATAGGTGATCTTGTCCTTAAAGAAAATCAGAGAAACCAATCAAATAGAGACAAGAAGGGCAAGTTTGAGCCTAATTGGTCGGGACCCTTTGTTATCACTACAGTCTATGGATCAGGAGCTTATGCTTTATCAACATTTGAAGGCATCCCCCTAGATGAGCCATTCAACAATATTCATCTCATTAAATTCTTTTCTTGATCCTTAGAGTGTCCTCAAAAAATCCAAAAAAATCAAAAAAATAGAAAAATTCAGGAAAATAAAAAAAAATCCAAAAATAATCCATCCTATGGTGAAAACTTGGTAAAGAGATGCCTTAGATAAGTACCATAGTGAAAACCTAGCAAACAGGCACTATGTGTAGAGTCAACATCCACCATCTATCGAGTCTTTTTCATTCCATCTCCATCTCATAATAAAATCCTCATCCATCCATAATAAATTCATTGACCTAAATTGCATTTCCATATCTCCATATATCTTGGCGTGGAAATTGTCAATGACAGTTATCATGGTCCATTAGCTTCATCCATATGTCAGTTCATCCATAGTCAGTTCATAATAAAACCTCTACCTGAATGGGGATAAACTTTTTCCTTAACCTAAGTCTAGGAATGGATTCTTGTTCAAGGTATGACCACATTATCAATCACATTTCATCTTATCCTACATCATCAAAACTCCTAGAACTACATATCATCATCATCTCAATCTTAATGTACCTTGATCCCATGGATACGAGTATGTAGACAGTCTAGAATACGAAGGAAGTATCTAATACTCAAGTACATAAGATGTCATCATTTCACCTAATCATCCTCAAAACACTTCACTCCATCTCGTCACACTACCCAGAACTACATATTATCATAATCATTTTCATTGTAATGTGTCTTGATCTCGTGGATACAGGGTATGTAGCTAGTGTAGAATACAAAGAAAGTATCCAGTACTCAGGCACATACGATTCATCATTCTTCATCCCAATCCATCTAACACTTCCATCTCTCTTGTCTTCCATTTATCACTATCCATCCTACCACCTAGACTTGACTAACTCAAGCAGAAAATGAACTATGCATCTTTTGAAAGCTCAAGTACTTACCAAACCCAAAGCAAAAGGACTACTCCTAATTCCATATGTTGTCACACATACCCCTTTCCATATCTACTACATCAATCCATTCATCCTAGATTATACCAACAACCTTTAACAGATATATCTTTCCTACAATAAGGCTTCATCTATCTATCTACCTTGAGAAACCACTTTGGCAAGAGAATATGTTGGTTGTGTGTTTACTTTGTTAGTCAGTCAATTTCTTTTTGGTTTATCTTTTGTTCCTTTCTAATGCTTATTCAAAGCTACCTAGATTTATCTATACCTTGGTATGTTGCGATGCAATATGGATTGGGGCATAGTCATTGCTTTCATATGATGTGTTTGAGGGATGTTTTTTTCATCTCACTATGGCTAATATTTATCTTGTGTGTGTTACAACCTAGCATCTTACATATTAATATTCTTTATCATTTAAGGTTTTGTAAAGGCCTCATATGTATTAAGTTTATTATATGTTAAAGACTATGGCTCATTCACATATCCAACAAGGTTATATTATGTCTAGTAGATATAAGTTCAAACCATGTGTTTGTAGAGTCAACATCTTGGCACCGGATATCTCAACACCTTGGTCTTTTATACCTTGGTGTATACTATCCATGTGCTATATCAAAAATTAGGATTGCTCTTTATAAATATTTGTGAAACTATTGCAACATCCTCTCCATACATCCATCCATATATCCAAAATCACAATATAGTTTTCATATAAAGATTGTTCAAGTATCTATCATTTTCTTGTCTATATCATTTCTTCTATCCATCATTCAAAGTCTTTTGCATACCTGCAAAACCACATGTTAAGCATCATACATATCTCATCACATGAATCCATAATCATAACATAATGTTATCGCATCCATAAGCATGACATCAACATCATCACATGAGTCCATAATCATAAGTACAATATCATCAAATATAAGCATATACACATCCATAGCATATAGAAATCAAACATCATCATATTCATGAACATCCATAACATCTCATGAATCATAGATCACATATATCTCATATATATCATCATTGAAGGTCATAAAAAAAACTGATACAATAAACATATATACACCATGCTCTATTCAAATCTATGTGTAGAGCTCTTTGCAGGCTGTTGAGATCCCTACACCCCACCAAATGGTTCTCCATGTGAATGTCTAGGTGGACCCATAATAGATGAGCCTAATTGCCTTGATCTTCTCCTCTCCCTGAATCGTGGTTGCCTCTGCTCTGCAAGAACCACCCCATTGTATAAGCCTCTATAGTACTCAGCCTCGCGTCCTATAATGGCAAGCTCCCTCTCGTACTCTAGCTAACTCGCCCTGCACGTGAGTCAACTCTCCCACCAATATCATAGTAGCCTAGTCTGTGACCAAGGCTACTTTCATTGTTTCCCTCTCATGGGTCACTCTCTGTACAGTGGCCTCCACTGCTAACTTCACCTAGATGGTGGCATCCCTATCTACTATCAATCTCATCACAGCCCCATCATCTATTGGTGGTGGTGTTGGTGCTGCTAATGCTGTTACTTATGCCTACAGCTGAGCCTCTACCTATCTAGCATCTCCATGGGCTCTATCCCTCTCCCTCCTAATCTTGATGAATCTAAGCTCTAGGTGAGTCCACCTTGTCATCTCATCCTGCAGTAGTTGTCGAGCCTACTCTAACTCAGTCTCTACATGTTGCACCACTTGCTGCAGTGCCCCTACATCCACCATCTAAACATTAGGATGTTGTCCCTATCTTTGTCCCTATCCTTATCCTCTTCCCTATCTCCTCCTCTCCCTCATAGCTCTGTGCGCTCTCACCTCCTGACCGACGCCCACTATCTCCCTAGCTACACCAAGTGCTCCAATACCTATAAATCTAACCAACCTATGCTATTGCCAGTAAGCATCACACTCAAGGGTGGTACCAGGGTCATCCTCTCTAAGAATCCAATCCCAAACAACTGGGGAAAGTCCTCTCAACTCAACTAAGGTTGTAGCACCCACAATATTAGTTCCCCAATCTAACACCTCTCTCCGTGTCCACGCATATATGCATTACCAACTGTCTCTGGTTGGGGTAGTCCAAACTGTCGTAGTACCGTCTCTGGTAAATAGCACTCAATCGTGTAAACACTATGTCCAAATAAATATCTGGCCTGTCTGCAGTAGACTAGCTACTCTGCATTGTCCTCCCAGGACTCACAATCCTGCCATGGGTGCCATACAAATATGTCCATCTCATCAATCTGTCTCCTCCAGTATGTAATAGCACCAAGACGATGTTGTGTTAAGGCACCCTCATATAAGAAAACAAATGGCTCACCTACCTCTCAGCGGCAGGGAGAGATCGGTTGCATAACTATAAGCACAATCGTGAAGGTCATGATATAGCTGACCAAGCACACAAGGTCCCCATTAATATCTTATACCATGAGTGAGCATCCCCGATAAAACTATTTCCCATCCAACTGATATTCCCCTGGAGCATCTATTTGGTACTAAGAATCCTCCTATCAGTGCAACCATGATCCACCAGATCCTATCACAAAGTCTCAGCACGCGACTCCATATGATCTCATGCTCCTAGACACCAAGGTCATCAATCATGAGCACCTCTCTCAGTCCATCCTCACCCCTCTCAGTATCATAATCTACTCAGGCTCTGTGTATCAAGATCCTGAGGATGCGCCATGCATCCTCTAGTGTAATAGTGGCCTCACCTTTAGGGAAGTGGAAGGAAGATATCTCACTGTACCATCTCTCAACCAAAGCTATCATCAATGATAAGTTATCCCTAATCAGTGTCAAATGGGCTACATGCCATAATCCCATCACCTCTAGAAAGATGTCCTCCTCCCACTCTGACTGGACCACCTCGGCTCTGTCTATGAAGTGTCTCTCCCTCGATGCCAGTGGAGGTAGGACAACCTGCATCCACAATATCACCTTATTATTCTTGGCACATACCTAAATCAGGACCATCTTGCAAAACCTTAGTAAAATCCTAGTCAACCTAAGTCAAACACAGTCAAACACTAGATCAAGCAGTGAACAATCCTAAGACAACTCTAGTCAACCTAGCTAAACCTAGTTTGCTACGTCAAAATTGGTCAAAAGCTTAGAAAAGCCAAAGGCGCCTCATTAAGTAGAGGCATTCAACTGTCATCGATCTGCACTTCACTGTTATGCAAAGGCACTTCATTTCAAAGCCAAGTGTGCTCTTCTATATGCCAAAGGCATACATCTGTCATCCAAAGGCACTTGACTATAATCTAGATACGCTTCAAAATAGACCTATTTCTTAGCAGCCAAAGGTGCTTCACTAGAGCCAAAGGCATTGTTGTGTGCTTCATATGCACTTTATTAAACCAAAGGCACTTCAAAATGCACCAAAGGTGCTGAAAACCTAAAAACTCACCTTTGGCAAAAAATCTAGAAAATTATAATAAATGACCTAATAAATGCAATTAAAGCCAGGTTTTTGGGTACTTACCATTGCTCTTGCTCCCATCGATCTCTTGTACGTCCAGTCACGTGCTCACCTCGGTGCTTATGCACTAGAATCAGTATCTCTACAAGTCAACTAACCCCTCTAAGCTTCGAGCTCTCACACTAAGCACAAGAAAGCTACAAGCTCTGAAATCTCTAAACTCTAAGTGCACAAATGACTTGAAAGTGACCCCTTGGGCCCTACATATAGCATCCCAGTCCTAAGTATTCCCACCCCTTGTCCCATTTTTCTTCGTGTCAGCTTATTTTCTCCATCGTGTCAACCTCCAAACATCCAACCTAGTATTTCTTAGCTCGTTTCTGCCATGTTGCTATCCCTTTCTTCTAGTCGCAAGTCAACCCAGTCCTTCTGCCACTTCCCTATTTTTCCTCTTGAGGGGGCATCCTACGCTAGTTACACTAGGACATGATTGTATCATATCTTCATCATCGTTTTCTTTGAAACAATGCTATAAATTGCATTGTATCGAAGAGGGGCAAAATGTAGACACCTAAAAAATGACCTTCGCATCACATCACTTGCATACATCAATTCCTCCTAAATCACTTGCATTCAACATTAATTGAATAATCTAATTATTTAATTAATTTCATCAAATTCCTCTATTTCCTCTATTTTCCCTAATTTCAACATTAATTGAATAAATTCTAGTTATTTAATTAATTTCATCAAATTCATCAAATTTCTTCTTTTTATCTTCAATTCCACATTAATTAAATAAATATAATTTTTTAATTAATTCATCATTTAAATTCCTCTTATCCACAATTATTAAATGCCCAAAGGAAGAAAGGCCATAGGTTGTAAGTGGATTTTCAAGAAGAAGTTTGGAGTAGATGGGTCATTGGAGAAGTACAAGGCTAGACTGGTAGCCAAGGGCTACTCCCAAAGAGAGGGAGTTGATTTTGGTGAGATATTCTCTCCTATTGCTAAATTGATTTCTATTAGATTTCTCTTATCCATTGCTGTAGCTTATGATTTGGAGATTGAGCAAATGGATGTTAAGATTGTGTTCTTACATGGAGATCTTGAAGAAGAAATTTATATGCAACAACCTATAGGTTTTGAGGTAAAAGGAAAAGAACATTGGGTTTGTAGGTTAAAGAGGTCTCTCTATGGTTTGAAACAGTCCCCTAGAATGTGGTATCAAAAGTTTCATTCATTTGTTTTGAAATTGGGTTTTGTTAGAAGCGAGGAGATCATTGTGTTTACATTCATTATGTTGATGATTCTATATTGGTTATTTCTTTGTATGTTAATGACATGTTTTTCAGAAATACTAAGGGTATGGTTAGTGAGCTTAAAACCCAACTTTCAGGTGCATTTGAGATGAAGGATCTTTGTGCTGCAAGGTATATTTTGGGAATGGAGATTAGGAGGGATAGAGTTAATAGAAAGCTTTGGTTGTCACAAAGTAAGTATGTGAATATTATTTTGCATAGGTTTAGTTTGCAAGATTGTAACCCAGTTAGAGTTCCTTTACCCATTGGTACTAATCTTTCATTAGATATGTGTCCAAAGACTGAGGATGATCTTGAGGATATATCTAATGTGCCATATGCTAGTGTTGTAGGCAGTTTGATGTATGCAATGGTTTGCACTAGACCAGATATTGCCCAAGCAGTGGGAGTTTTGAGCAGATTTATGTCTAACCCTGGTAGACAGCATTGGAACTATGCGAAGAGGGTGTTCAAATATCTTGCAGGTACTCCTGATCATTGCTTGGTTTATTCTGGTACTAATAGTGCTAATAAACCTTTAGACATACAGGATTTTTTTGATGCAGATAGGGTAGGTGACTTAGATAGTTGAAGGTCCACTAGTGGCTATGTGTTTACTTTGTTTGAAGGTGCAGTGAGTTGGATGAGTAAGAGGCAGCCCACAGTTGCTTTGTCCACCACAAAAGCAAAGTATATGGCTGCTACTCATGTCTCTAAGGAGGCAGTTTGGTTGAGGAGACTATGTACAGGTATTGGTTTTGATTGCAGGATCATTCAGATTGGTTGTGATAGCCAGAGTGCTATCTGTTTGGCCAAGAATCCTATGTCTCATGCTTGGACTAAACATGTTGATGTTCAGTATCACTTTGTTCAAAAGTTGGTTGCAAATGGAGAGATTGATATGAAGAAGATAGACACTTAGGAGAATGTTGCAGATTAATTGACTAAGCCTGTGAGCACAGAGAAGTTTGTGTGGTGCAGAGAGGCTATGGGCCTTGTTTATAGTGCTTGATTATTTTCATTTGATTTCCTATGGGTTGATTTACAATGTAAAATGTCAAGTGGGAGAATGTTGGGATAAGATGCCATTAACCTTGTAAATCCCAATATTGTATTTATTCTATTTATTATATGTAATTTGTAATTATCCATGAGGAGATGTACTAGTTTCACTGGCAGGGATAATTTCAGAGTCACCGGAAGTCATTACAGAGTGACTTTTACTATTGGAAAATGTAAAAACTCATTGTAAATGAGTATAAGCATGCTCCCTTCTCGAATATACTATTTTTGGCATGTATGACAACTGTCATAATGTTTGGTGAGTGAATCTCTGACAGCTGCAAGTTATCATAAGATTCTATGATTGTATGAGGCATATGACAGATATGTTAGTTGTATATTTGATATATTTAGCCCAAGGTTCCTATCTTGGAAAGATACTCTTTTTCTAGAATCTATGATGTTTATGACGCGTCATAAGATGTTGTAAGAGGCCAGATTTAGTCTTAGGTACCCAACCTTTGCATGGCTATTTTTAGACAAGTGGAAGGTGCTTATAAGATGGCATTTAATATTTGTATGTTCTATAAGTAGTTTCCATGTATTAGTTTTTGCAATACATATTTTATGCACTCAGGTACTACTGGAATGCTGTCAGATTGAAGCCTGGTGGAGAGAGTTGAAATGTTGTTGTATTGTAAATCATTTTCAGATTAATACAAACTTTGGGCCTCTTTCCTATGTGGAGTTTTATACCTGAAAGGGTTTTCTCCACATTAAACATTGTGTTATGTGGTCATATTTCTAATTTTGTATTTTTGTGAAGCATAGTTTTATTTCTGTGTTATAATCTCCATTAATAACACACAGTTAAAGATTGCAAAAATTTATATTGAATCAGATTTCCATTGAAGTAGTGTTTCTTTCATTTCTAACATGATTATCATTTAGGTAATATGGTTATTTCCAATAGTGAGCAAAAGAAACAATTGATATTATATCCACCAGCATGACCTTTATTGGAAACAGATGATCCATTATGGGTTGATAGTGATATTGAAGAACCCTTTCCAATGTTAACCATTGACTAGAGTCTTCGTCTACAAGAACTTTCATAAGATGCCATAATTGCTAATTTCTTCCAAATATGTAGTCTTCAAGTGATATATTAGAAAGGTTACTTTTTCAATCTTGTACAGATGATAATTTCCCTTTTAGAAAATTTCCTTTAATTAGTGATTCGCAATCCATACAACATTTTATGACACTGCATTATTTGTTACCACATGATTGCCTATATAGTCCATTTTTATTCAATGAAATGTCCATTCTCAATAATCCATTTATGCCATCTACATCACAATTAGCACCTATAGATTTACCTACACCTGCTAGTCATAGGCAAAAGAAGTTTTTCTAGGAAGAACACTTAATATCAATACGTAATTAACCACAACATAGACAAATGATCTAATTTCTATGTTAACTCATAAAGCCACATTTGCATGGGAGTATCAAGATATGTGTGGTAACTTCCTACCAGTTGCACTCACCATATATATGGAAGAAGGAAGTTGTCCAGTGAGACAACCACAACATAGATTGAACCCAATCTTACGTGAGATTGTTAAAGAAGAGCTACAGAAGTTAATGTAGGTTTCATTTACCCAATTTTAGACAGTCAATGGGTTTCACCATTGGTTGTAATTCCTAAGAAGAATGGTAAATGGCATATTTGTGTTGACTATAGGGCTCTAAATAAAGATACTAAGAAAGATCATTTTCCATTGCCATTTATTGATCAATTGCTTGATACTCTTGCAGGTAAAAAATTATTTTCCTTTTTTGATGGTTTCAGCGGACACAATCAGATTCAGATAGCACTCAAAGATCAAGATAAAACCAGGTTTACCTGTCCTTGGGGGAAATTTGCTTGCAATGTTTTATCATTTGGTTTATGTAATGCACCAACAACATTTCAAAGAGCTTTTTAAGTATTTTTGCTAATCTAGTTCATGAATGTGTTAATGTATATATGGATGACTTCACTATGTATGGCAATACATATGAGGAAGCTAAAAAAATCTTGAAAAAGTTCTTCAGAGATGTGAAGATACTAATCATTCCCTTAGTCATGAAAAATGCCACATTCTAATGACTGAGGTTATAGTATCAAGTCATTACATTTCCTCCAAAGGTATTGAGGTTGATCCAAAGAAAATACAAATTATATAAGATTTACATGTACCTACTTGTCAAGAAGATGTGTGTAGTTTCCTAGGACATGCAGGGTATTATAGAAAATTCATCAAAGATTTTAGTGAGCTTGCATCACCACTTTTTGTCTTGTTGGGAAAGGACAATAATTTTTCTTGGAATGCAGATTGTAAATATGCTTTCAACGCCATTAAACAAAAAGTTGTTTCTACAAAAGTATTACAGGGACCAAATTGGGAGCTGCCCTTTCATATTCACACAGATGCCTCTAATACTTCCATGGGAGATATGCTAGGATAGAAAGATGGTACACTGTTCTATTCCATTTATTATATAAGCAAAAACTTCACTAGTACAATGGTAAATTATACGGTAACTAAAAAAGAATTTTTGGTTGTCATATATACGATTAGTAAATTTCATCATTATATCACTCATTATAAAGTGTTTATTCATACTGATCATTCTGCAATTTGATTTTTAATGAATAAACATGTTGTTACTGGAAGAGTCATTAGATGGTTATTATTGTTATAATAGTTTGACATTACTATACTTGATAACTCTGATCATGAGAATGTTGTTGCAGATTTCTTATCCAGGTTGCAAAGCAAGGTTGATCCTATTCCAATTGATGATGCCTTTTCTAGATGAGTGCCTTTTCACCATCTCAGTCGAAAGTCCTTGGTTTGCTGACATTGCTAACTGCTTGGTCACTTGCAAGTTTCCCCCACACTTCTCTCTTACAGATTGTTCCTCATGTCAGGAAGATTAAGTTGGAATTGATAAGATGTTATTGGTCCCATGTGAGTACTCATAAGGAGGGAGGATTTTATGAAGGCATTGAAATAATATTTAATTCATATTTTGAGGCACCCTTGAGAGGGATGACTTGGAGAAGGAAAATAGATTTTAATTCAAATCTTTAATTTGAATTTGGGTGCCCAAGGATCAATGAGGATGGTCCGCCTACTTGGAGGGAAAAACATTTGAAAATAAAAAGAAATTGTCTCTCTAGCTCAACTAGGAGAGAGAGTTGAAGCTTCTATAAATATAAGGTCATTTGGTGGCAATTGGATCATATCTTTCATACTTCATTTGATTTGATTTTTTACTCTCTTAGCTAGACAATGAATGTTGGGCTATGGAACCAAGGATGAAAACCCTTGTTTTTCAAGATGACTTGGACAAAAACCTAGCTCATCCATTGGAGATTTCGTGACGGGGATCCACTTGGACTTCATTGTTGATTGTTGGTGAAGAAGAGCAGAAATTGAATATTAGAATTGTAGGTTAGACTTGAATGCTCCATCATTTGGTAGGATTCGTTGCATATTGGCTAGGGTTTCACCCTAGTCTAGTTGGTCACCACCATGTAGGCTTGGAGTGACTTGGTTTGTGAGGCAATTTTTGGTGCTTGTTGGTTACTAGGGATGGAAGAAATATTCATATTTGGAGAAGCATCACAATAGACCTGATTTGCCCTTGTTGAGGAGTGATCTTGGTGAAAATATTCATCATTTGTGTTAGGGTTTAAACCTACTTTGGAGCACCATCACTTGGAGATATTTTGGAGGGTTGTTGTGGCATCTTTCGACATCATTTGTCATCTTTTTGGAGCAATAAACCCTATTTGGAGTAGCAACTTGGTGTGTTTGATGATTCATTGCAGTAGGGCTTCAAACCCTAGACTTGGTACCACACCTTGGAGGGCGAGTTCCATCATTCGAAGATCATTTTGGCATATGTTTGGTATGTATAAACCCTAGGGTTTATATCAGATTTATAGTTGGCCATGTTTGACTTGTTTGCCTGTGATATTTTCATGTACTTGCAAACTTCATAATTCTAATTTATAACAGTAGATATCTAATCCATAAATTCAATCATTGTGGTTGCTTTGTGGTGTGGATTCATTGTGTAGTTTATTATGCAATTCAACTATGATGTTGGCAATCATATTGGCATGGTTTATATGATCTTTTGCAATGTTTATTTGGCTATTATAAGGGTTTATATAAATCTGATTTGAAATTCAAAACTTCAAAAAACTAGGGTTTCATCAAAAAATCAAAAAATTAAAAATAAGGTTAAATTTCAAAACCCTAAAATTATAAAAAAAATAAGTTAATATCCTATTTGTGATATTAGATAAAATCTATTTGCAATATTACATAATTGTTACCTCTTTGTGTTCATGGTAACCCCAAAACAAAATCCATGCTTATATGTTCCCACAGTCTCTCCAGTATTGGCATTGGCTGATACAACCCTATATTTTGCCTCACTCCTTTAGCATATTGACACACTTCTTTACATTTGCACTCATCCCCTGACCAATAATATCTCTCATTTAGTTGTGTCAAAGTTTTGTCCACTCCAAAATAACTAGTCAAACCTCCACTATGTTTTTCCCTTATCAAATTCTCCCTCATTGAACCATGAGGTACACACAACCTCTTCCCCTTGAATAGAAAACCCTCATGAACAAGATACTCTTACCATGGATTTCTATCCCTTTCCACAAGATTGTTACACATTGTCCATGCCTCTTTAAAATCAACATCATCATCGTACAACTCCCACATAGAGTCAAAACCAACAAAATTTACTCTCATCTCATTCAATAACAAACACATCCGACTTAATGAATGAGCCACTCTATTTGATTTCCCACTTCAATGTTTAAACATACATGAATAACTTTGAAGAAATTCAACCCACATTACATGCTTTTGATTGAGCTTACCATGGATGTTTATGAATTACAATGCATGATGATCGGTGTACAAAACAAAATCCTTTTGTAGCAAGTAGTGCTCCACTTCTTAAGTGCTTGTACAATGGCATAAAACTCTTGGTCATACACAGAATATTTTATTTTTTCTTCATTCAACTTCTCGTTGAAATATGCTATTGGTCTGCCCTCTTAACTCAAGTCTCCTCCAATCGTTTTCCCACTTGCATCACAATCAACTTGGAACACTTTTCTAAAATCAGGGAGTGCTAACATGAGCTATTCTGTCACTATTATCTTAAAAAATTTGAAAATTCACTCTGCTACTACTATCCACATAAATTCCTTCCTATTACCCTTCATATTTTTCACAATAGGAGCACAAATCCCACCTAAAATTTAGGATGAGCTTCCTATAGAAGCTCGCTAGTCCATGGAAGATCTTTCTTCAAGCATACTCCTTGGCAAAGGCTAATCTATAAATGCCTTTACATTTTCTAGATCCATTTTTAGACCACTTTTGGAAACAACAAAACCCAAATACACTAGCTCTTCTTTCATGAAGATACACTTTTTCACATTCACTAACATGCTACAAATGCTCTTCTTTTTTTTTTTCTAAAGACCAAAATATCATCCAAATACACAATGACAAAACTTACCAAGGTATGATTTCAGCACTTCATTCATCAACCTCATGAAGGTACTTGGTGCATTTGTCAAACCAAATGGCATCACCATCCATTCATACAATCCATCCTTCATTTTGAAGGAGGTCTTCCACTCATCTCCCTCTCTTATCCGGATTTGATCGTACCCACTCTTCAAGTTAATTTTGGTAAAGTACATGGCCCACTCAAACAATCCATCATATCATCCATTCGTGGCAAGAGAAACTGGTACTTGATATTTATGTTATTTATGGCTCTTGAGTTCGTACACATCAGCCATTCATCATCCTTCTTTGGTGTCAACATTATTGCACCAACACATTGACTCAAACTCTCCCTAATCAGCCCCTTATCTATCAACTCTTGTACTTACCTCTTTATTTCTGCATTCGCCATAGGCATCATTCTATACGGTGCTTTGTTAGGAAAACTTGCACCAAGAATCAAATCCATACAACGTCTTATGCTCTTGATTGGTGGCAATCCATCGGGTAGCTCCATCATTGTCATCATATTCTTCCAAAAAAAATTGAACTTCATTGGTACCTCTTCATTTTATTTCGTTGTCCCAACTACTGCAAGATTTGGAACGATGGAAAAATATGTTCCTCCTCCCTTCAAGTCTTTCAAAAACTATTTTCTAGAAGCAAAACAAGCTTTGGAGTTGTTCTCCACTTCTTCTTCCCTATCTTTGATTGGATTTAGAGTGTACTCTTTTCCATCTTTCTTAATTTGGTATGTGTTTGTCCATCCATCATGAACAACTCTTCTATCAAATTTCCAAGGCATTCCCAAAAAGTAGATGGCATGCATCCATTGGCATCACATCACATATATTTTCATCTATGTAATTTCCAACTTGAAAACTCACAAGTTAATGTTCATGTACTGTCAAACTGTGATCCTTTTGCAACCATGACACTCAGTATGGGATAGGATGTTTCAATCTTTTAAAATTCATCTTCTCTACCATCTCTTTAGATACAATGTTATCCATGCTACCACTATCCACTATGACTTTGCAACACTTGATAACCACCTTGCACCTTGTTCTAAACAAATTTCTTATTTGTATTGGTACCAATTTCTCCTTTTTGGGATTTAACAAAACCCTTCGTAGCATGAGAGACTCTCCATCTTCAATCCCCTCTCCATAATTTGGTGCAGCCACACTTCCAATTTCATCATGTGATACATTAACTCTTCCTTCCCTTTGCCATTATTCTACTGTATTTGTGGGCATTCAAATGCCCTATGACCCCTCTCTCCACATTAAAATCATGTACCTCCAAACCCTCTTCCTCTACCTCTTCAAAAGTATCCTCTACCACAAGAATAATCTTCTCTTCCCCTAGAAGATTCTCCTCTTCCCTTGTTTTCTTGCATACCCATGTGAGATGTACTTGCTTGTTTTGGTAACCTCTACCGCCATTGTTTTGTCCTCTTCCTCTTGAAAATCTACCTCTACCAAGAGAATTATGTTGTTGTTTTCTTGCAAGTTTTGCTTCCAGTTTCAAGGCATATTGGTATGCCTCTTCTACACTAGTTACCCAAAGTGTGCTCATTTCATCTTGAATTGAATTATGAAGACCATTTACATACCTTCATATTTTTCTACATCATCATCCACATGTCATGCCTGGATTCTTAACCTATAGAACTCCTCAATGTACTCTTGTACATTCTACTCTCTTTGCTTCAAATTTTGCAGCCTCTTGAATAAGTTGAGTTAATAATTTGCAAGAAAAATATTTTCCTTCTACTTCATCACCATTCTCTTTCATGATTTGATTTTCTCTTTGCCTCTTTGTTGTCTTTCAATCTACATGCTCCCACCACAAGGACACGTGTCCTTTCAACTTTGTGCCAACATACTTCACCCTTTCTGGGTCCTCAATTGAGTCCAAGTCAAAGTACTCCATTTCTAATATCCACTCTACTAATTCTTTTGGGTTCAAAATGCCATTGAAACTAGGGGATCCAATTTAGGCTTGTTGTAAATCCTATCGAATTCTGATGCTCCCTCTTCAGCCTCATCATCATTGACATCCACTAAAAGAATTCCTCTTTTCTGCGTCATTTCTATTGCCTCAACCCTCACCCATAATCTAGCTTTGAGGCCTCTGATCATTTCCCTAAATACCTTATGGTCAACATTTTGTGGTCCTCTTCATCCATGCTCTCTTTGCGCCATGTCCACAACCCTCTCCAATTACAGGTCTCCCTATCCTCTCACACACCCACAACAAACTTCTTATGGTTCTTCTTCCAACACAATTCTAACCTAGGTCTGATATCAATTAATGTAGCCTAGCTTGGGAGTCTTAGCAGACAACCAACACTAGAAACATACCCACAAACCAATCACAATCAAAACCAATTTCATTGTTTTACTCTTCAATGAGAAGCTACAGGAATATTAATTTAACAATTTTACTATTCATTTATCAGAGACTCCAATAGTTTTACTACTGACAGCATTCAATGATTTATTTACAAGTTTGTATACAAACATACAAGGAAATTATATTCAAATGAACTTATCTCTATTCAAAGACAAACACTCTATGATGGGAAAATGGGTTCGTATAGCTTCAATGTGACATCGACTCTTCTCTACAACATAGATTGTTGTTGCATCGATTTCCTCTATTCTTGATTGATTCCTATCTTTCATTACCCTAGTGTTTTCTACCCAAGTCTGCTATAGATTGTATTGTTCATGTTAATACTTCAACAACCAATTCAATCTCTAATGGATTTAACCAAATCCAACTCTAATCAACCCCTCTGTACATACAATTATTTGTTCTCCCCTTGTATTCTGGCAGCAACCTCTAGAAGCGAAACTTTTTTCACTAGGTGATGCCTTCATTGGGAAACCAAACTTGACTTTTATTAAATGTAATATCATTCCATATACTTTCTTTCACGCACCTTCTCTAGGCATCCACAAACTTAATGAAATGAATTTAAACTTTAATGCCTAGCTTTTTTTAGTTTAAATTCTTGACTGGGTCTTCCATCCTAGCTGTGACCTGTCTGAACAAATAGACATTCAAATAAACTTAATCATTAAACTATTGGAGTCATGGACTTCAACGTCCAAGGATAATTTACCTTAACAAATTTATATGTAGGTAAGAAAAATGAACACTATATTGCCTCCTCTGCATAATCAAATCAGCCAAGATGCATGTTGACTTCTCCCAAATAAACATTGTGTTAATTCTTACAAATATAAATTTCAAATTGGTGATCACTTCTATCCAAAAGACCACATGACTCATTCCATCAACTTATTCTCCACAAAATTCAAAACTCTTAGCAGATGGAAAGAAATGGAGTGTAAATCACTGGGGAGCTAAAACCACAAAATGTAATACTCAGTACATACACCACTCGCACAATATTTCATCAAACAAATGACAAAGAATGCCTTGCCTCGACCAAAATGATTGTGACTCACCGTTGTGCCCTAAAGTGTACCATCAAACTGAAGAAAGGCTAGTCGCAACAATTGATCAATGAAGTTGTCGGTTGATCGCAACAAAATTGAAAACACACTAAAACAATCAAATTGAAACAACAAACATGGCAAAATTATTTTTGTGCGATCCTAGATTGCACATTCACCCAGATGCCTTTGCATCAAGTACCAAAAGTATGTGTAAAAAAGCATAGAAAGGTAGGATATGCACTTTTATCCCTTACACATATATGTATAAGGTAATAGAATGAACCCTACATTAATTTAGAATGTAATTAAATTATATAAAATAATAAATGCAGTCATAATTGAATTAACAAAAAAGATTGATAACAGAAAATGAAAGACTTAGGAGTGGCTTAGGTATTTCAAATAGACTTCATTAAAGGCACTTAAATAGCCAAGCAAAGTAAGGTGTAGGTTCATGCTGGCTATCACATGTATGTAGGTTCAAATTTTAACATGAAAATACCAAAGCCAAAGCTTAAAATCACTTCTTAATTGGTTTACCTTTGATTCCACTAATTGTAGTCATCTTTAGATGATGAAAGAACAAGCTTCAAATCTTGCAAAAATATTACTAAATTCATGAGATAGAAACAAGCTCAATGATAGTGATAGAAATTGTCCATTCAGGTGTTCATGTGTGCACAAAAGAAATACTAGTGATGTCAATTAATTTACACCCAACATGCCTATTGCTAAAAAATATCTAATTTGGCAACAAATCATGTAAACTTCTATGTAGGAAATAACCTAACTAGACAGGGTCACATAAATAACATGTTAAATTCATTTACATAGTCCATAAACAATTACATATGAATTGCATTGATACACTTTATTCAAATTTAGATTTTACTGAATTTTAGAACATGGAGTAATTTCTTCCTAAATAAAACATGCAAGTTAGTTTAGTTTTAGTTTAGAGGAGAAAAAAAAATTGCATGG
Organism: Cunninghamia lanceolata; assembly: GCA_027924645.1. NCBI lineage: Eukaryota > Viridiplantae > Streptophyta > Pinopsida > Cupressales > Cupressaceae > Cunninghamia > Cunninghamia lanceolata. The sequence continues at coordinate 1,211,090 of BSBN01001135.1, read as the reverse complement.
CAGTTATTATTAGAGTTAATTTATTGTAATTCGCATATTATTTGCATGTTATAATCTAGAAAAAAATTTGTAAGTTTGAATCTTTGTTTATGGAGACTTGATGCAATTGTTTTGATATGGAAATGAATTTAAGAATATTGTTGTAGGAATTTTGGTGTGTTCTATTTTTTTCTCTGTTTTGTCTAATAAAGTGGTTTAGAGTTGTTAAGATCGCAGGACTATCTGCAGGTCAATTTTGGATCAAAAGATCAAAGCTTTACAAGGGTGGCTGAAGTCTATTGCAAAAAAGTGGACATTATCATTGAAGAAATAATCCCATAGCTTTGATCACATCATGGCACCAACCAGCAACATCACTCAACCCCAAATTCTTATTTTCAATGGTAAGAATTATGATTTTTAGGCAATTAAAATGAGAACACTATTTTGCTCACAAGATGTTTGAGATTTGGTAGAAAATGTTTTTATAGAAGCACATGATGCGACTACATATAAAGCATTATCACAAGTAGAAAAAGATTAGCTTAGAGATTCCAAGAAAAAGGATGCAAAAGCTCTATTCTTAATCCAACAAGCAATGGATGAGTCCATCTTTCCTAGAGTTTCTCCTGCAATGAGATCCAATATGGCATGGAAAATTTTGGAGACAACCTATCAAGGAAACACAAAGGTGAAAGTAGTTAAATTACAATCTCTTAGGAGAAATTTTGAAAATTTGCGAATGAATGATTCAAAATTAGTAAATCAGTTTATGAGTCAAGTCTTGAATAAAATGAGTAGAAATAACAATACTTCTCCTAATAATGCTTTCAAGTCTCAGGTATCATCTGGCAAAGGAAGAGGAAGAGGAAGGTCAAACTTCAGAGGAAGAGGCAGAGATAGAAGGAACAATCCGGACTGAGGTGAAAACTATAATCAAAACTACAACAATAGAGGATGTGGTAATAATCACTTCCAACAAAATTCACAAAGGTTTGATAAATCTAACATTAAATTGTTACGTCATAAAATGTCCCCCTGGGACTTTTACCTCCTAAGTTTATCTCCCGAGCCCCTTGTTTTACATCTTGCATGTTCATTTTAACTCCCGATGGATAATCCCTGAAAACCCATGTTAAATGGGGCCTAGGGGACAATGATGAACTTGATCCTACCTTGAAAATGGGGCTAAGGGCTTGGGCTATCATGCCCTAGCCCTACCCAATTTAGTGGGGTCCCAAATTTTAAATGTCGGTTATGTGACCATTAGAAGGTTCTGTTGCCAACATCTTAAGTTTGAATTACACAATTAAAGTAGGAATGCATATATAAGCATGTTTAGGACTTCATTTTACAACTAGATGGATATTGCAAACTTGTGATCTTATGCTAAGGTGATTCAAGGTTTTCATTGTGTTGCAGAGCAGTATTGTGTTATTATGTTTGTTTGTTGTAGATTTGGCTTCATCAATCCATCTCCTCATGGCATGAAAGATATTCTTCCTTCCATGAGAGCTACACCTCTGAGGTGATAACTATTTGTGTTGAATTTATTGTTTATCATTTATTTTTGCCTCTATCCTATAGGGATACACACTCTTTATCAAACAATGGTGTTGGAAGGATTGAATGCTATTCTGGGGCTTGACTAAGGCAAGCTCCTAAACACCACAACCCCCAACCCCCTTCTTTGTGATTGTAGGTAAATAGGTGTTGTGTTCTGTGGAAGTGGAGTTGTAGGAGACTATGACAGAGTTTGGAGATCCCATATCTGAAGGAAAAAGTAGGACCTAGACTTGGGCGCCCACTCTAAAGCCCTTGGGATCCCTAAAGCAAAAAACCTCTGTGACAATGGTGATTAGTTACAGACACATTTTGGAAGTCTCTGAAGAAGTTGCCACCTTGGGCTTGGGTACCTACTCTTTAGCCCCTGACTTTTCCACATCTGGAATCTCGAAGTCTGGTATGTATTTACTCTAAATATTATAGCTCCATCTACAAGCATTTGTCGTGATTTGTCTGTTTATTTATGATTTTGTGAAATTAGGATTTTAAGCATAATCGGGCTTTAATTAATAAATTAATCAACAAATTCCAAGTTTCCTCTTCATTCCAAGTGATACTAAATCTCTAGCAGAGCCCTCTTGCAAAAGTTATGGCTTGACTCAGTTTATGTCTTTGAATGTCATAGTGAAAGGAGGATATAACCCACATATCCATTGAAATTGAAAGTGCCTATTTTCCTACTAAACATAAATGTTATTATTGCAAAAAATATGGGCATTATGCAAGTGAATGCAGAAAGAAAAAAAGAGATGTGGACAAGCAGAATGCTAATTACAGAAATGAATCTAAATCTAATTCTAGAAGTTTATTCACCACATGTCATCTTTCTCAAGAAAGTGCTAGAGATATTTGGTTTTTAGATAGTGGATGCAGTAATCATATGACAGGGAATAAAGAATTGTTTGCTAGTCTTGATGGTTCTGTAAAATGAGAATTGAAATTGGGAATGATAATAAAGTGGCTATAATGAGTAAAGGCATAATACATGTTTAGGCAAAAAATGGTGAAGGAAGATTTATTGTTGATGTTTATTTTGTACCTGGATTAAAACATAATCTTATTAGTGTTGACAATTAGTATAGAAAGGTTATAGAGTATCTTTTATGGATAATGTTTGCACAATACTAGATAGATTTCTAAATGTCAGGTTGATTGCAAGAGAGGAGATGATAAAGAATCGAATTCTTCCCCTTTGAATTCAGTGCATCCAAGGAGAAGAGGAAGTCGATTTCAAAACTATGTATTTATAACAATCATGGCTATGCATTTGAGGTATGGATATTTACATTTTTGAGTTTTGAGTTCGTTACAAAAGAAAAATATGGTGAAGGGATTGCCACCAATAGAGCAGCCAAGCAGTTCATGTAAGAGTTATATTTTGGCAAAACAACATAGAGTGAGCTTTCCAGTAGGAGTTTCATATAGAGCAAGGGTATTATTGGAGTTATTTCATAGTGATTTATGTTGACCAATGCAAACTTCATCATTTGGAGGTAGTACTTATTTTCTAACCTTCATTGGTGATTTTAGCAGGAAGACTTGGATATGTTTTCTCAAGGAGAAGTCCAAAGCCTTTGGAGAATTCAAATAATTTAAAGCTATGGTGGAAAAGCAAAGTGGTCTTTACATCAAGGTACTTAGATTAGATAGAGGAGGTGAATATATGTCTAATGAATTTCTAGATTTTTACATATATCATGGCATTAAAAGGGAATTTACTACAAGGTACACACCACAACAAAATGGTGTAGTAGAAAGGAAGAATGGATCAATCATGGAGATGGCTAGAAGCATGTTGAAGGCCAAACAATGGATTCAACAAAAGCAGTAGTGAGCCCACATTAAGCACAAAAATCACAAAAAGAATGTTAGATTTTGATTGTGTGTTTGTATGTTGATGATTTGATTTTGATTGTGGGAATTTGTCTATAGACTTATTTAGATCAACAATGAAGAAAGAATTTGAGATGGCATATTTGGGATTAATGAAGTATTTTTTGGGCATTGAAGTTATATAATCAGATAAGGGAATTTTCATTTGTCAAACTAAATATGCAAAAGGATGTGTTGAGGATGTTTAAGATGTTGAATTGTAATTCAGCACCTACACCAGTTGCTACATGGACTAAAACTAGCAAAGAGGACAAAGGGCCCAATGTTGATTCTACAACATTCAAAAGACTAATTGGATGTTTGATGTATCTTACATCTACAAGACCAGATATCATGTACGGGGTTAGTATAATCTCAAGATTCATGGAGTCATCAAAAGACTCACATTGGTAAGTTGGAAAGAGGATATTGAGATATGTGGTAGAAACAACAAAATATGGAATTTTATATTCCACAACTAATAATTTTGGTTTGATTTGTTATACTGATAATGATTTTGCAAGTAGCATTGATGACAGGAAGAGTACTTCTGGATGTCTTTCATTTTGGAAAGGTGTGGTCTCGTGGGTATCAAAGCAGCAACCCATAGTAACACTTTCATTGACTGAAGCAGAGTATGTAGTAGCCACATCAGTTGAAGTGGTGTATTGATAGATTTATTGCAAGCATAAGAGGAGTGAACACCAATCTTTTGTGACAACAAATAAACAATTGCATTGTCAAAAATCATTTTTTTCACAAAAGGAGCAAGTATATTGATACGAGATTTCATTTTATCAGAGAGTTAGTGAACAATGGAGAAATCCATTTGGAGTTTTGCAAATCTAAAGACTAGTTGGCAGATATATTCACAAAGGCATTAGCATAGGAGAATTTTGAGCATCTAAGACAGAATTTGGGCATTGTAAATGTTGAAGTAGTTAGTGGTAGAAATTAAGGGGGGGTGTTAGAATGTGGAGTAATTTCTCCCAAAATAAAACATGCTAGTTAGTTTAGTTTTAGTTTAGAGGAGAATAAAATAATTTTGCATGGCAGTTATTATTAGAGTTAAGGTTTTGTAATTCACATGTTATTTGCATGTTATAATCTAGAAAAAATATTGTAAGTTTGAATCTCTATTTATGGAGACTTGATGTAGTTATCTTGATATGGAAATGAATCGAAGAATATTGTTGTAGTAATTTCTATGTTCTATTATTTTTCTCAGTCTCGGTCTAACAAAGAAATGGTCAAAGATTATCATTAATAAAGATAGATAAATGATTAGTCATGTCTTTGGTTCACGTACTAAAAATATTTACACAAACTAACTCAAAGTTAATCTAGAGAAACAAGTTTGTGTCATCTGAATTTCATTTATCAAACAAATGGTCAATCTAAACTCATGGTTTAGTATACTCTCCACAATCATATTAGAGATGATAGATCATGATAATCAAATTTCTACTTCTGTAATGCTACAAATGATGACATGAATCTACATGTTGTGTCCAAAACCTTAATTAATCCAAAATATCCCATTCTATCAAGGAAATAGTTTCACAAAGTTTCAGACATGGTAGAAGAATAAATGGCAATTGATTCATATATAACCAAGGTAGACGTGTCCATAGAAAAACAAATAAAAAGACATGAGCCTCTGGCTGATTCCACTAGTCACCATTATAATCTCTAAATGAGCTAAATAGAATATTTGAACATGACCGTTATAGAATTACATATTAAACAATGGAACAAAGAATTTATCAAATATATAAAATTGTATACTCATAGATGCAACCAAGGTTGTGACTTTCTTGAGAATTTCAAATCTTCTACTCTGCCAAAGTTAAGGTTCATTTCGAGCTTAGTGTCTACCTCATCTTCTATAGGCAACAAAGTGTGATTATTGTATAATAATTGTTCTTGTTTTTGGTAACTGTCCATCCACCAAGATTGGAAAAATGGAGGGCCCATTTTGCTATGAGTTTCAATATTAGAAGCCCTATGAGAATTTTTAACATTCACGCCTATAGTATTGAGTTGTATCTTTGTAGTATCTATAGGGATAGGCAAATTTAGGCCCAGTAGTCCCAGCCTCGTACAACAACAATATCCCTATCTAGCTTCATAGACAACATAAAGATTGTTCTATTTTAAGTTCTAATAATGTCATCTCTAAGAGGACCCAAAAACATGCCTTTATATCACCTCTATGAATAATGTCAACAAGAAAATCAAGTATATCGCCCATGCGTACAACTCTTACAATGCCACAAAATTTCTCAATGTGACATATGTTTAAGAAAATAAGGCCATGATGGTTCATACTAATGTTATCCAAATGGAGAACGCTTCTATTTCAACCAAGATTTTAACTACAAATCCAATGGACTTAATAAATCAAACCATTCGAACTATACAAAATGGAGATGGCAGCCTACACATGGAGACTTACCTAAGAATGCTAGTTGAAAAAGACATCATGACTTAAATGTTTGCTTCAAGAAATGCATAGGATTTTAGATTTAAATGAGGAAAACTTACAAGAGAAATTAAAAAGGAGATTCTTACCATTATTTATGGAAAATAAGTTTCTCATGGCCAAATGGTCCTCCAAATTCCCAATTTGAATCCGAAAGTCATTCCAAATTACCTAGAGAAAGACCAACAAATAGGAACTGCCATATCAACTTTTAATGCCTAGGGGATTCTACAAAATACAATTACTTCAAACACTGCATGAATAATATCTCTTAATAAAAACTAATAATAAGTATTGTCTATGACAAGATTTTTAGCAACTATTGGAGACTACCTACAGTAATAATGTAGTTTATAACCTAGTAGTCCCATATGAAGCAAACCTCTAGAGAAGTGTAGCAAACAAAAAAGAATAGAAAAAAAAAACATAAGGCCTTCCTTAAAGGCTTCCTGGAAATATTATTTTGCACCTTTTACAACTTTTGAGACAACCATATATGCAAACTTCAACCTCATTTTCAAGAACTATGTACACCAAGTGGATGCTACAATTTGGCAAAAAGAAAAAAATTTAAAATGCCAAAATGATTACTAATAACTTATAGCTACATGTCTCCAACAACATCTCAAGTCCTTCCTCGTAGAGGATACCAATGCTACAATTTTGGACAAAGATTCCAAAGTTAGCATTTTAAAGATGAAATGGGCATAGGATCCCTTGTACAGTTCAAGGTTGCATATAAAAGAGAGGAGTCACATATTGAAGGTGCTTTATTTTCTGTTGTCCTATTTATGAGAAAAGATAATCTCAACAGAAGGGGTAATCAGGATGAGCAACTACCTTCACTAGACAAACCAAGCATCCCACAAGAATTTGGTTATCTTTATTAGAAGCATCTCTTCTGCCATGCCTTTTGAGCCCATTTGCATCCATCTCCAACAGCTCCTGTGAGAGAAATAAAAACATCTATAATAGTCATTCATTCATTCTGATTTCATGTAGAAACTGCATCCTACACATGTATCATTAATGATATCTATAATAGTCAAGGTGTCATATTTTTGCTTTATGTGCTTAGCAAGTCAAACTTAAGAAAATTTGTTTAATTTTTTCCTCGCTTCTTTCCTATCGGTTTGTGTCTGCATTTAAATCAAAATTATGATCTTCATTCGATGCTACAACTTGGGATGTACTTGACCATGGAAAAAATGTTTGATAGAAGGTTGATTTTTTTTCTCTAAGACATTATATCATAGTCCCTACATATTTTAAAAATATGAAAGATTTAGATATTTTTTGCAAATTCATTTAAATTTATAAAATTGAATCATAAATAAAACAATTTTATATGTAAATTTACACATTCTCTTAACAATTTAAGGTTTACAAGAGTTAATAGATTCATCTAAATTATAAATCATAATTTTAATGAAATAAATTACATCAGAAAGACATATACATAAGACTAGAATGTTTCACATCAGTAGACTAAGTTCCTCATCCTCCTAAATAAAAGAATATAAGAAGAAATGGCAGAGATTTTAATGAAAATCATGTTAGAATATTTTGGAGAGATTACATAGCCAATGATGATGACTTCATAATCTCATATTGAATTAAATCTTTTGAGCATATTGTGAGTAGAAACTCAAGAAGGAAGATATAACCATCCTCGAGTAGAAGCTCAACCTCAAATGCTAATACTTGACATTCCCAAGTTTAATGGATCAGGGAAAATTGAGAAATAGGCATGGATTCATTAACTTGATATCTAGTTAAATAATCAAGTGACTAATTTACCATCACATTTGGATGGGATTGCTTACACATTGCAACATACCCCAAACTTATATATTTAGATGGTCTGATGAATGAGATCCTTCAATACTAATAGAAAGATTTCTCTTTCCTTTACTTTGATGTGTTTAAATAAATAGACTAGAGATAACCACTACATTGGGATAAAAATAAATTACACAATGGAAAAAATTATATGTGTATGGTTGTGTGAAAAGATTCACTAGTAACTTGCTAAGAGATAAGTGGTTAATGATAACTGCTAACTTGCTAAGTCCTTTCCTAAAAATCCCTTTATCTTTTTCGTGTTTTCTGACTTTTTCTTTCTCCGTAGCTTGTCTGCCAGTCTAAAACTAGATTAATAGAAGAAATATGAAATATTGTACAGCTTGCTTAATAGAAACACAAAATTCAATTATTTGAAGTGCTTGATTGAGGGGAAGAACTCTAATGTCCCCTCCTGTTTAAGCTGACCTCAAGACATAACATACTATTAAAAGATACTCGATTGATATTAAGGTAGAAATTAATATGAAATTAATAGCAACTAATGTCTATTGTATGACAGTATATAATGTCATTGAGCACATAAGGCAGTGGTCATATACAACAATAAGACAATGTTGAGCAAATGAGAGATCGATCAACATATAAAATGTTGAATATACAAAGGCTATACAGAGCGATCAACAAAGAGATGGTTGATTTAAAGGAGAAGTGATGTTCTAGAATTCTATTTAAATATAAACAAAGTTGTTTATGGAAGCCAATCTTTCTAGGATAAATTGCCTATTTCCATTTAAGGCAAAGCCTTTATTATTAAATATAGTGACATGATAAAAAGGCACAATCAATATAAGATACAGATTGTTAAGAGAAGCGATCATAGTAAAAGGTGTGAATTTGTTTAAAAGACATCAACTCTTATCAAGAGGACAACGATTTGTTTGTGAGTTGCATTTCTTAACAAAAGGATGTATTCCTTCATAAAGATTGTAACTATTCATAGACCTATATAATAACATTGGAGATATGACAGGGAGGGGAGGAAAGATATACAGCAGTTCTTATAAGCAGAAAACATCATAATTACTAGAGCATTGGACTCAGAAAATAAAGCCATTGTGATATTTATATAATACAAATCTTTCATCAAGAAAATATACTTCTGAATAACATAAAGTATAACAGCCTCAAAAAGCAGCAAGCAATTGGAATTAAAAGAACAATTGGACTGTGAAATATAAAAGGCAAACCAACTCATCATAAAATCAGATCTGCAAATATATTTATGTATTCAAGATCATTATATTATTGAGCATACTAACACACACACACACACACACACACACACATATACACTGATTTGATAATTGATGAAATGTCTACATCTATTTCTATTTGAGTGTTTGAAATTGATTGTCAACCCACCTGGGGGAAGGGGTAGGAAGAGGGCGATGTGCTCCACTTATGGTCCGCTCACTCCAAAGAGAAGGTTGAGCCATGGAGGAGTGGCAACACCACTTATGGTCCACTCAATCTTAAAGAAAAGGAGGGGCCACGGAGGAGTGGAAGTGTCAAGTATGCTCATAAGCTCCGCCCATTTCCACAAGTGGGCAAAGTGTTTTCCAAGGTTGGGACATGATTGGGGAAAGCAAGTACAAGTCGCCAATAGGGAGAGTTGTGGTATAGAACCTCTTAGGTTGGTATATGGCTTCAGGAGGACCCATCATGTCACTCCTCTTAGTTGACATTAGGCTAATAAGTTGATAACTTATAATGTATCGTCATAGATTATTGCTAACAAGTATATACGTATGTTTGGCAATGTTGTTCATATGGTGTATGTAGGTTCAATCAAGGACTCCACCAACAAGTTAATTATTACATGTTAAACCTAGAAAACCTTACCCTAGTGTGGAATTTGTAATCATTAGAAGGATTTTAGGGCAAACCCAACCAATGGACATTACAACTAGTATCAGAGCATGTTCCTGCCAGCCTGTGGGACATACCTATTGTAACCGCCATTCAATTAGAATTAACTATTCAAAGTAGGCCAATCTTGCATTTCTATAGAGTGTGCTTCCATGTGTATACTTTGTGACTTATGAAATCGTGTGAATACTTTGTGTATTACGTGTATTTAAGTACAACACCATGCATGAATAGATAATGTTGTAATAATATTTTATAAAACAAAACAAATTTAGATAATGAAATTTTCTTAATTATAATTATTAAATATCCATTCATTGTTTATGTAATTCCTTTCTATGTTTGGCTCATCTACTTCTAGCCGAAAATATCTTACATACATATTACAAATATTGTATAGCTTACTTAATACAAACAAAAAATTCAAAATATCCATTCATTGTTTATGTAATTTCTTAATTATAATTATTAAATATCCATTCATTGTTTCTATAATTTCTTTCTATGTTTGGCTCGTCTACTTCTAGCCGAAAATATTTGGTTGATCTTCAAATCAAAATCTTAAGATTAAGAAGTTGTAGAATCTAATTTGAAGAAATGTTCCATGTCAGTCAGTTATCTCCCACATCCAATTCCTGCAAATGTTTACAATTTGCAAGTGTCGACAAAATCTCATTTAGACCATTTTAATTGATTTTCAGTGTTTGAAGTGAAGTCATGTTTCCCAATTTTGTTGGCAACTCATCTTCTAAATAATTTTCCTAAAAATTGAATATGTTGAAATTTTAATGGATCAATTAGAAGTCAAACTTAGTGTCGGCAGAATCTCATTTAGACCATTTTGATTGATTTTCAGTGTTTGAAGTGAAGTCATGTTTCCTAATTTTGTTGGCAACTCATCTTCTAAATAATTTTCCTACAAATTGAATATGTTGAAATTTTTATGGATCAATCAGAAGTCAACCTTAGGACCTCCCATTTGTTGCTAGGGTACTTTAATGATCCTAGTTTCTAACTTGACCGACCTAGCTCTGCTGACATGAGCTTTGATGTCATGTTAAACTTTTTATGGACAAACTAGGAGTCGAAATTAGGGCCTATTAGGGTGTTCTACCACTAAGCTAGCGACCAGAACATCTTTAGTTTGGGTGTGGCTCATTTTCCAACATATAAAACCTACAAGAATCTATAAAACTATTATTTGACAAATCCATAGGCGATCTTTTATTAAGATTTGATTGCTATTTACTATTTTATATCAACTAAATCTAAACCTAAATTAATGCTAAGTGTTTAATTCCTTATAAATATATTTCTTATTAATAATAAAATAACTTATTTAGGTAATACATGGTTGTTGGTCCACAGGGGGAGTTGGACTATGAGTAATAGATAAGCTTATGGAGTCAAAGAGATTGTTCGACAAAGAGAGTTGGGTTAGAGGTGATAAATT